>CM024636.1:52778138-53978138 GCA_014182715.1 Eucalyptus cloeziana | reverse complement strand
GACATGTGGTTGATCAATTCAAGCCACAATGTACATCTTTGACACATTAGCGACTCTCGGTTGTTGGGATAATCTCAAGGTTTCAAACACAGACACAGGGTACCCAAACGACAGAAAAGTCGGCCCAATGCCAATCGACAAAAATTGTGCAATCTGGTGGAATCACCCACACTCGATCACATGCCTCTATCGAGTCGACCTCTCTCCGGTCTCTAATCGATCTTTAATCGTGCCAGAATGACCCTTGGCATTAACTCTGGCCGAAAGGTCATTTCCCGGTCAAATTCTCGAGTCCGATGCATTAGAATTTCTTAATGGCTTCACTCGATAGACTAGTTATCCCATGAGTGATCAGTTCAGGGAAAAGAATTATATGTGTGCAAATGAAATGCCTGTTTCAATTTATTGAAAAATAATTAGAAATTCGGAGATGTCACACCCAAAGTGAGCCTATTTTCTCAAATAAGGACCCGAAGTGGCCGTTGTCCCAAATAAGGATCCAAAGTGACTAACAAGTCTCAAATAAGGACTTGAACTTGTTGGCCAGCCAAAATGTTTACCAGCCGACGAGCGTGTGACATTTCCAATGGCCGGAATATGGGCAATTTTGTCCAAGAAAAATATAGATAGAAATTAACAAACCCTAAAAACAAACCCCCCTCCCCAAACTCTTCACGTTCTTTTGACCTAAAAAAAAAAAAAAATTCTTCATGTTCTCACATTTTTCTTCTTCTACTCTGCATCTTCTCCATTCTTTGTCTTCTCTCGCTTGGAACACAGAAATTTTTTGTTAATGGAACAGGAATTGAAACACACCAAGAAACGCCTAACTTCATTTCTTCATATCTTCTTCTTTTGTTTTCTGTCTTCGTTTCTTTCCAACGAATCCACTTCGAATCCACTTCCTCGGAACTCTAGGAGCCAGGGATCTTGCTCCATCAACAGAGAATTTGGGTTCTCCAAATGAGAGGGGACAAAGAACGTAAAAAATGAAGAGTGGAAGAAGAAGAACGTGAAGAGGTTGGAGGTTTTGTTTTTAAGGTTTGTTAATTTCTATCTATAATTTTTTGGGACAAAATTGCCCATGGCCACCGGAAATGTCACACGCTCGCCGGCCGGTGAACATTTTGGCCGGCCGGCGGGTTCAAGTCTTTATTTGAGACTTGTTAGCCACTTCAGGTCCTTATTTGAAACAACGATTAGTTTTGGTCCTTATTTGAGAAAGTAGGCTCACTTTGGGTCATTATTTGAGATTTTCCCTAATTAAACATGCAATTCAAATAAAATAAAATAAAAACTAACAACCTAAATGAATGCACTTTTTTGTTTTTATATTTTTCTAAATTTGAAATAAAATCCCTATTCTAGATATGCAAGATAACAAGAAATATTCCCAAAACAAACCGAATCCTAGTTCATGCCATATTATTTCAACAAATAAAGGATTAACATTGTCTCACAGGTCAAATTAACGATTATCTAACCCTAAACATCACGACAAAGGGTTCAAAATAATTAAAAATCATATCCGAAATCTTACGGATCAAATTAATAATCATATTGATTCAACAATTAAAATACTATCAACAAATCCCAAGAGTTAATACAATTAAAAAAAGGGATAAGTGCATTAGAAGTCCTAAAATTTGTCATGAAAATGCAATTAAGTCCTAAAACTTTCAAAAAGTGCAATTAAGTCTTAAAACTTCCAAAAAGTGCAATCAAATCCTAAAACTTATCAAAATTGTTCAATCTAAGTCATTCCATTGATTGCATTTTTTGAAAGTTTTTGACTCGATCGACTTTCGGCATGCTTTTTAGGACTTTATGAACCTTTTGAAAGTTTTAGGACTTGATTAAATTTTCGTGATAAGTTTTAGTGACTTAATTGCACTTTTTAAAAGTTTTAAGACTCAATTACATTTTCATGATAAGTTTTAGGACTTCTAATGCACATATTATGGGTCAAATTAATAATTACAATAATCTTAGGGAAAACCCCATGGATAATTCCTATAAGATTTTATGAACATGAACATCCAATATCACAATTTAAATACCTAGACTAAAAAAATATAAACAAAATAAAGCAAAATAAATGAAAAATAAAAATAAAAACTACCTAATTGATTTTCCCTTTTTTCTTTTCTTGCTTTCTTCACACACGGCTGAGCAGCTTCGATGGATCGCCGGGGGTTGGGTCACTCGCGTTAAGAGCTCTGACAAAGACCGGCAACGGGTAGATCGGCGGCGAGCGGTGGCATCGCGAGGAGCAGTAGCGGGCAGCCTCGCTCGGGCTCGGGCAGAGGCGTCGGGTCGCTGGCAGGTCGCTGGCCAGAGTAGCACCAGGGGAGAGCTGCGAGCAGAGACAAGACAGAGACAACAGCAACGTCGTCGGAGCGGAGGGGCTGCGATCCGGCTCGGGTCGGGCTCCGAGGGAGGTGCAGCGACGAGTGGGCGCGGCAGCCGCAGGCGTCGGTGAGGCAGAAGCAGCAAGTGGAGACGTCGGGTCATCGGGAGCAGGAGAGGCTTCGCGAGCGTCGCAGACGGGCTGAGGGAGAAATCGGCGAGGGCTTCGACTGCTGGCGGCTCGTGGGTGGATCTCGGTCGGCAAGGGCTGAGGTGCGGTCGGAGCGGCGGCTTCTCGGCTTCTGGTAACACGAGCGAAGATGAGATCTGTTGGGCAGTCGCGGATTGACACGGCGACGGCTTCGTCAGGCTGCCGATGTCACAGCTTGCACGAGCGACGGGGATCGGTATGGCTTCAGCAGATGACTGCGAAGGAGATCGGCAGGGGCGCGTTCGGAGCGGGGCTCAGGCGGAGGCGCGGGCTGCACGTCGGGGGCGGGGGGGCGCACAGCTCCAGCAGGACGACGGTGACGGAGGTGCTGTGACTGTGACTGGCGCGAGGCAACGCCGGCACAGCGGCCGGTGCAGTGGCCGACGCGAACGGGCGAGGGGCGCCGGGGAAGATGAACGGACGCCCGTTCTCTCTTTTCTTCTTCTTTTTTTACCCGCCTGCGCACCTCCTTTCACGGTCTTCTCTTCACAGCTTTTTCAGTCAAAACCTTTTTGACTTTTTTGTTTTCTTATTTCCCATGAAGAAAATCTCTCTAAAAAAAAACCTCAAAAGCAAAAACTGAACCCCCCATTTTTCCATCGTACACGGCTTCCTTTTATAGACCAAAGCAAAATGTGATTTTTTTGTTAATATTTCATCTCACGAATATTGCTTATAACCTCTTGATCACAAAAATCCTTATCTCATGAATATTCTCCCCCAATTTCATCATTTATTGATAAAGATAAGATTACAATGCGATTTTCTTAATTTCCAAAAATCATCATAATATCACATCAAATCTCAATTTTTCACAAGATAATTAATTAAAAATAACGAAGGGCTTGAGTTAATTTTCTCCTTTCGTGGGCCTAGCCCGGCCTGCCGAACTAGAGCTCAAAAATATTAATTCAAATCCATTCACCACCGGTCCTAAAAGTAAAAATGCAAAACATGTAAATTAAAAATAAATGCACCTAAAATCATATGCTATGCAATTGAATTATAATAGTTTTTTTTAGGGGTTGAAAATTAATCCCTAATTTTTTATGTAATAAATAAATAATTGGGTACCAAAATTTAAGTGTCAACAAAGGTCAATTCACGATGATGCGTCATCAACTGGTTGCCTCCTTGTTTTAACTAGACACATTATTTTCTTATCATTTTCCTCTCCATTCTAAATGTATACGCATCATTTTCATAAAAGAATTCTAATTTAACCGACCGATATGGACATCCTCTGTCAACTTATGCCCTTCCACATCGATAGTGGCCCATTCATGAGGAGGAATGGGCAAGAAAAAGGACATCAACACGACATCTAAGGCTTATAAAAATGGCATAACTACTTTGGGCACTTCTCTTTCTGTTACAATCGCTGATCTTAAAGCAACTGCGCCACTGTCTTTTCGCAAGTGCTTTCAGACACGAAACCAACTTGCTCTGAGATTGATCTCTTAGCCCTCACTTCAGACCGGTAACAAGAACACCTGAGCAGAAAATTTCAAGAAACAGCCAACGCAAAAATGGCCAAATTCAGAAGAGGTCTTATGCCCCTCCATAGTTCAACACCAGAGTGGAGAAATAAAATGGGCAGTGATGGCACAAAGCTTCAGCGTTCTGATTTATGTAAAATCTCAAAGCTGTGTGGCTCATCATAATGGTGATTAAGAGTGTCTTACATAGCAATCAAATTGATCGTAACGGTGTCTTCCTATCGCTCATTTTCTTCTATTTGCTTTTTCACTAGATAGTCTTGATTGCACCTACATATATATATGAAAGCCAAACCAGATTCCAAGCTCACGACAGCAATCTGTGCACCGCTTCCTTTTGGCATGCGGATCATTATTCTAAAACCTTACTCTACTAACGTTGTAAGTATCGGTAAACATCAAGAACTAGTGCAGGGATTTTCCCCATCACTAACTGATCCTTAGGCACAACCTTTTGGACCAAACCCGAGCTTCAATCCAGCGACATCATACACCACCTCGAAACTCTGCTGCTGCACATTCCCATATATCAGAACGTCCGTATCATCCCCATTTCCAGCAAATGCCAGGCAGACCTGCGACGCACTCGCAGCATACAATATTCCTGAAGGGTCCAAGTCGACATTGGTTCCACCGCTAAAAAGGAAGCTGACTTTCGGTATTGTCACCGACTTATACTTGCTAAGGTCATAGCAGGTGTCTAGGATCGAAAGAGCGGGTGCCGTTGGATATCTTGTCATCAATTTCTTGAAAGCGCTAGAGAGTGCGCTATACGCAGTGGGCGGCAAGCGAGTGATCACAGTGCCCGAGTCTATGATCCCGGGGGCATTCGAGAAAATACTTGAGGAGATCGACAGTTTAGTCCCGGCTACACTTATTCCTTCTATGTTGATACCATAAAAATTATCATCTTGCGAGATTGTAGCCAAGGGCGTGAATTTTACGGAACTAGATGCTCCACTGCCTCTGCCAAAGGTCAAGTGTCCAGTGGAGCCAGATGACGACGGTAGGCAATACGAAAAATACTTGCCATACTTGCTCGCGGTTTGTTGCACTAAAGAAAGTTTGTCTCGGCCGAGTCCAAGCAGCCCTGCGGCCCCGCCGAAGAGGCCTTGGTTGTTCTGGCCACAGCCAAATAAAAAATTGTCAATTGCCTCCGTGGACGTCAATGTCAATTTCTCTTTTCCGAAGAACCCGACTGAGAACGAGGAGTCTCCATATTGTATGCCGTAGACACACGTCGATGACGTGCACCCCGGAGTGTTTCCTGCACACAAACATGGAGAAGCAAAGTTCATAAATTCAGCGGAGAAGGTGCAGCCCTAAACTTGTTATCAGTCTTGCAGAATTATGTCAAGATTTTGAGGGCTAAGATCATTGTCTAAGCTTTCGCTTCAGGGATGTGAGCTCGTTTAGTCAAACACATTCTTGTCTCTTGATGACATATTTGTTCCTCTTCCAGTTAATTTTCAAGATAGTTGAATCTTCTCTGATCACCTGATTTTCATTAGACAGTAAAAAAAAGTCACCTGTGGCAGAAATGAGGGCAGAGCAGAGTGAGGAGGAACAAGAGATGTTGGTATAGGATGCGGACAGTGAAGGGTTAAAAGTCGGCTCTTTTTGCTTGTAGCAGTATTTCACGCACGGCTCACACTGGGTCCAAGTGAGGTCACTACCCGTGTCAAAAATGAGGGACAGGTCCTTTTTCGGCGTGCCGAGGCCCACGGTCACTATGTAATTGCCCGCGCCAATTGTGCTGCCCGATAGCGCTGGAAGATTAGCCTTCGAGTCCCTCAAGCGATCGGTGTCGCTGGTAATGGTACTAGTGACTTTGGAGAACCTTGATTGAATGGACTTGACCCTTGATTGATCTCGGAGGAGGATTTGCTCATGGGTTGGTGCATTTGCTTTGTCCT
The DNA here is from genome assembly GCA_014182715.1 of Eucalyptus cloeziana. NCBI lineage: Eukaryota > Viridiplantae > Streptophyta > Magnoliopsida > Myrtales > Myrtaceae > Eucalyptus > Eucalyptus cloeziana. The sequence goes on along the minus strand of CM024636.1, from coordinate 53,972,163 downwards.
GAACCAGTTGGGAGCAAGGGCCATGCTTGTGGACCACTCTTAGCTTTGATCTTTTGTCATCAACTGAGAAAAAAAAAGTGAGCTCATACAATGAACAAACACATGGAGTGAGGAAGCTTCCGATTGTGATTGAAATTAAATAAACAAATGTTTGCCAGACAACCTAAACATGATGACCTATTGGACTTGTTAGCAGGACACAGACGACCAAGAATCCAACAGAACGCAATTCTCTAAAGACACGCGACCATACCAATTCGCATTTCTGTACGAAGTCTTCGATCATTAGTTCTCGATAATCAAGTCGGCCATCTGTGAAGATTTTTTCCTCCACCGAAGTTCGGTGAACTCAAACCATAAGAAGTTTCATCACAGAAAAAGAGCGAGGCTTCTTCGTGGATGACCATCCACAGCCTGAGAAACTTTCTTTCTTTTCCTAGTCAAACGAGGTTAGTCACGCAGTGCATTGAATTCTCCATCCGGTGTCTTCCTTGATGATGATAATCTCATCAAAATGAGTGGGAAAATTTTCTCTGTGATTCGATGGGTTATGCAGGTCTTTCTCTCTTCTTTTTTCTGCACTCTGTCCATTCACTTTTCTGAACTGACAGTGAAAGGTCTTTTGGGCTTAAACGTAGGAACCTCGCATGTGAACTTCTTTTGGAAGGATTATTAGGTAACAAGAGTCCTACGATCCCTCCAAGAAAGTATAACTATTGTTTTTCTGCATCTGTCCAATGAAACCTATTGTTTACTCACATGGACATTTTTCTTTCTGAAAAGGACAGCAATTAATTGAATTCTTGGAATGGACTTTTGCGAGACAATTACTCCTTATGGGCACGGCCGGTGTGTGCACGTGATTATCATATAACATTGAGATCACCCTAAACTTGGTCGTTCTCATAGTTAAAGGAACAAAACAAGAACAATATTGACTCAAATCAATTTATGTAGAAACCACGATCGTACTCATGATGTCTACCCCGCGTATCATCATCAAAAAGTCCATAGTTCAATATAAGTTGAGTTTCGACCAAATATATATATAAGTTGAGTTTCGTTGTGCTTGTGAATCAACTTCATAATCAACATGCATCCATTTTTGAGCTATAGAAATTGATGTTGTAGGGTAGGCACGTTTCTAACCCCGCCGACGTGATGCACATGTAATCTGTGATTTCACTACGAATTTCTTAGGTGTGAATTTAGTGATACTATTGCGCCTGTGCGGTCAACATTAAATTTCCTAGCTTGACAAACGAAAATTGGAAGTGGTAGTACCGGCAGCAGACTTCGTTTACCGAGAGACTGACCACAGAAAGTAGGCACCCAAAAAGTCCAACTGTAGAACTAAGTGCGCAACAAAAGACCAATTGGCCGAGAAAATTAGCAAATTAATTAAAAGATTTGGTAATTGATTTAGCCGTCCTCTTTACCCTCCTACCAACCATTCGATTTAAATATTTCGTAAATAAAAAGCTTCATAATTCACTTTTTGAACCATCGAGAACCGACTACTTTTAGGAGCGGGTTAAAAAGACGATTAAAAGTTCTTTCCTTTTACTCCTTCCAATTAAATGGACACGGACAATTTTCCTTTCGGCTCTCGTGATTGACACCAAAGTGCTCATTCCCTTTATAGGGAAGTTAATAGGATAATTTCTAAATCTCAAAATTGAAAAAGTTCTCAATAAGTAGGCCATCATGTTCAATCCATCACTAACAACACCACTAGCCATATATTGTATTTACTAAAACTGATCAAATGATGATTAAGTTTTAACTCGATGCATTTAACATTATAATTCATTGCTCATATTAAACTTATTGTTAAACTATGCAACGGGTTTCTTCGCTCTTATAAGCAGATGATTTCCAAAGTTTTTATATTGCTGAGAAGTGCTTGGGCTCCTCTTCCTCCTATGAACTAAGTAAATACATATCTGCTCATGGACTCTATGTGATGGTAGCTGGTTACTTGGATTGTCACTCACCGCCCTCTCTGTGATCAAATCTGGGGAGTGTGATATCCCAATAATAAGAACAGATAAAGCAAGCAATTCCAAGAATCTCCATCACCTATCCCGACAAAAGCTGCAAAAAGCTAATAACCACACAAACTAGCTGAGAGAGAGAGAGAGAGAGAGAGAGAGAGAGACCTTGTTGAGGGGTGAGGGAGGATTTGCAAGAAGACTCTGGCAGGAGAGAGCTGACTTGAATGGTGTGATGAACGTCGTCGAGAGAAGAGCAGATGCAGCCGAGCAAAAGAGAGCTCAGCACAACCACGCAAAACAGAAAAATAATGGACATCGAATGATGCAGCGCAGTCGCCATCTTTCTTCGCTCGCTCTCTGTCGTGCTGCTCTCTCTTAGCACAGATTCTGATGAGATGTGGTATCTTGGCTTGCCTTTATAAGCTTTTTCAAGGAGACCCATCTCTACAACCCTACCAATTGCATGGTGAACATTTTCTCCGCCACACGTCACCTCCATCATTGGCAGCTTTGGCTTTATTTTCCCCACACATTCGTATTTACTGTAACTACTATTATTATTAAAACTATCTTTTCTTATTAAACCTGCATTTCATCCCTACCATACTGTGTCTATTATATTATTTTTATTGCTCGATTCTTCGGATCGAACAGTACTTGACATGCTCGCACTAACTAAGCAAGCCCCACCATGATGATTTTGTCCCATTGGTTGATATTATTATATCTCATGCATTATTACCTAACCCACATAGATAACTTAATTTTTAGCAACTTTGTTGATATCCAAATATGGTATTGCAACAAGCATGATAAACATTAACGTTCCTAATCTAAAATTCTTGTCTTCTTACTTGCTCTCATATCATGGATTAATGGTGGTTCCATATGGTATATACGATGGAACCAAAGTGGACTACGAGACAGCATGACCTTCGGCTTCATAAAGTTACTTTTCCCCCCATCCCATAATGCTTTGCTAGCATGATGCTACTAATGTATGTTTGCGTGATCTGTGTTGGAATTGGGTCCGCTTACATAGTTCAAATTTGTAAGCAACAGTTGTAAACAATAGGCATGACGTGTAGTAAACAACTAACATAAGCCAAAAAGAAGAAGGAACCGATTAGGAGATAAGCCTCTGGAATAGGCATGGCGTGTCGTAAACAACGGTAGCACCGAACCATAACCCGTGATAAAAGTAGGATTTTGAGGTTTCATCTGACAATTGTAGCTGGCATGGAACCAACATGCTCTTTGTTTATGAAGCAAAACTAGTCCTCAATAATCTCACTAAGTGCCTAACCATTGGCAAATTGACCGTCATTTCTTGTTCTACAATAATCCCTGAAGTGAACCTAGAAAAACTTCTTCGTTGCTCGTGTTCTAACCTTGAAAAGCAATCATTTAAAGATCACTATTTGTTTAATTGGATTGAATTGTTCATGCTAACTTGTTATGATGAATTCTTCTTCTTATTGATCTTCTGCATTCTATTAATATATAATTACTAGACGACCCAAAAACTTGTATTTTTCTGCAGATGATGCACAAATATCAGTTTGCAACAGGGCTTTAGATTAAAGAATGCTACTTTTGGTCGTATCCAATGTCCTATGCGTTCAAATTCTGGGGCTGATATCTCACCAAAACGGAGGCCATTGGACAACCCACAAATGGCTCCAACCCAGAAAAGGTGAAACTAAGATATTCCAATCTCTACATACGAGATTTTACAAGTCCCCAATGGAAATTTGAAGTGACCCAAGATTTTCCATCCTTCGTCCAATCACAAAAAAGATTCATGCTTAATATGATTTGCTGCTACACATTATTGAACCCGCAAATGTAGAGCACAAACAGAATATCATTGGCTCCACGCAAGACCACATGGAGAAAAAAAGTATTGGAAGTGGGAGTGGTCTTGAACCGACCACACGTATCTGTCCTCCATTAGGTACGGTTCTACCACGATGACTTCCCTAGAATTTTGTTTATGCATTGCCACTATACCCACTTAGAGTCTCTTAGTGCAAAGCCCACAAATGTATCTTTCTCCATTATATAAGTCTGAAAATGGCTTCTAGGATAAACATGAAACAAGGCACGCGATCTTCAACCGCCCCATCATTTTCATTGCCGGCTATGGCCAGCAAAATTCACTCTTAAGTTGGGCCTAGTGGTGGACCTTCCAAGCATTTCCTGTTGCTCTGGAATCTTGTTCTCTTGTGTGGACCCATGCGAGTGATTTCTATTGGAATTAAAGACGGCCACAACATGGAATCTATGTTTACATGTGATAGAGGGAGAGAGGGGGAGGAGGGAAGGGGGGGAGGGAGAGAGAGAGAGAGAGAGAGAAGAATCTTGTTTATCTTTATCGATAGAGACCTACCATTTTCAGTTCAATCAAGTAGGTGGTGGAGACAAGCTGGGATCAATCGAATATGGAGGGAGATGGCAGAGAATTGATGGGTTAACAGCCTCCCTAATTGATATGGGTTTCAACATATTCACACTTAAAAAAAAAACAAGAAAAAAAAAACTAGGTAAAGGGGTTCACTTTCTTTTCCCACGGTCCCCATTTTTTAATTTAATTCACTCAATCATGTTTTATTGAGTGAAGCACAAAGATCAATCAAAATGGGATTAGGTGGTAGGTTCCCATCATAGGAATCAGCTCCTTTTTTGTTCTTGTAATTAATGTTCGCGAGGCTGAAGTGGAAGTATACCATTCTGACTATAAGTACTCAACAGCAGTCAATACATCTGGAAGGATTGCATAGATTTTCCTAAGGCCATCCTAGAATAGAAAACCATTCCTTCAAAAAGAAGAGACAGATGAAGACACCGTCAATTGGCAGCTATCAAAGTTTTCTTTTCCTTCTTTTTCTAAAGCTTGCTCCAGTATGTTCACACACTGTCGTCTTCTAAAAGCCCGATGTCTTTTAATTTAGACATATCTTCTCCTCGTTCACACGTTAAGGTCTTTTTCATGCATTATTTTAATCTCCATTATTGCTACCACATGTGGAAAACTAATGAAAAGAAATCATATCTCGTGAAGTTGTGGATTAGACTACTTTTCGTTGAGGCAAGGACATAATAAGGATACACAGTCACTGTAACTAGTCTCTTCTGTCAGACTGGAGATGAGCGAGTCATCGGGTGTTCATGCCCCCACGCGGATGGATTTAAGCAGAATGAACCAAATCGTTACCGTCAATCTCGCTGTTCCCATATTCGCGAAAAGGAAACATCGTCTAATCATAGCGAATGACCTGATTGTGTTTAAAAGCTGCAGGTCAAACCTATCATTCATTTAAAGAATACTTGATATGCTAGCTTTGATGGATAGAGTTAACTCTAAGATGAACATGGAGAGAGATAGGGAAAAGTATCAATGAAGTCTTAAATCTATTGCATTGATGTCGATTTGATTCTAAACATTTTGAATGGATGTCAATTCAGTCATAATATGTTAATGGTACCAATTTAATCATAAATTTTTTGAACTAGTGTCAATTTAGTTTTAAAAGTTTTGACTTGATACAATTTCAGTCATTCCAACTAATTTTGGTCAAAAATTATTGAATGGATGTTGGCCAATTTATTTGGCACTTCCGGCGCTAACGTGGACAGTTTTTAATAAAATTTTAATAACTTTTCGATTTTTTAATATTTCCTTTTTTTTTCTTTCATTTCTTCTTCTTCTTCTTCCTTTTGTCAGTGATTGGCCACTGGCCACAGCCGGGCAAACTAGCCTCGTTGGATCAAGGGCCCTGTCGGATCGGGGTGAGGGGAGCCCTTGTCGGGGCTGCCCTTGCCTAGGATAGACCCAGCAAGGCCGACTTTCACCGAGGCATGGCCAATGGTCGGCCATCAACTGTGGTCAATGGCCAGTCACTAACAAAAAGAAGAAGAAATGAGAGAAAAAATAGAAATGTTATTATAATATTATTAAAAATTATCCATGCTAGTGTCAATGGTGCCACGTAAGCCGGCCAATGTCCATGTTAGTAATATCTAGCCAAAATTAGCCAGAATAACTAAATCGGCACAAAATCAAAACGTTTAAATTAAATTGACATTAGTTCAAAAGGTTTATTACTAAATTGACATTAAAATATTTAGGACTAAATTGGCACCAAAGCAATAAATTTAAGACTTTTTTGACACTAGCCTGAGAGAGACATCATATTTTAAGAGGAACCTTGTCTTTGCATAGTATGCAAGAGAAATCATAGAGTAGACTCCCTTAAGGAAGAATTAGACAGTAGGATCTAGTAGAGATTATAGGTGGTCAGCTTGATTTAGGAGGAGAAACTCCATTTTCAGCTTGTATATCCCTTGATACGCGTTTCTAACTAAGTGAACTTTAGTTGACGTCTGAAGTCGCACTAGTTTCCAAGAGCATCGCATCTGTAGATGTCCAGTTCATCATAGTTTGGGAATTCTTCCTCGTCTGATGGGAATTCTTCATCACATGAACTAGATTTTGCGAGGACTAGATGATGACGGTGAAAACTGATGCGGAAAGGGAAAGGGAAAAGCAGAGTTCTGCCTTAATATGATTGATCTCGCGTTGGAGATGCAGGGAACTTTACATTCTTACTTCTTCTGGGAGCTTGATGAGATAAAGAATGTCACTTTTATGTCATTTTGGCAACTACTTGTTACCTTGGAAGGGCTCCCATGTCGATGTTATGCGTTATTGTGACGATATCGTGTTACAGTTACGGGAAAGACGAGAGAGTGGAAGATGTAGGAGGCTCTAAGTTGAGTTTTTGACAATGCGTTCTAAGAAGGGTTTCAACCATCAATGAAGCTGATTTTTTGACGTTTTAACTGATGTCACTTACAGGGATATGAGAGATAACATCACATCCTTCATTTGCAAACTTCTGAGGAATTTATAATTTCAATCCTAAACAAAGCTATTCGCTCTTCAGATGCAGAGGAGGACCAGAGTTGCAGTACAGATGTTTTCGTAAAATTCTAGTGTCGGCTTACTTCTTCAATGTTTAATCACCTTCTACCAAAAGAGAGACTAGAACAACGCATTGGTATTTCTAGATTTTCCTAAAAGAAAATAATGGCAGATAAAATTAAGCACACTTGAAACTTCTGAAAAGAAAGATCCCGTTGCTACACAAACTTCCTGGCTACTGACATTATGAATAATAGGACTATCTTCAAGTGATAGCAGCTCTGGACAGAGGACTATGAGGAATTACATTTTTCTTAATTTCTTTCTGAGAAAGTGAAAGAGAAAAAAAAAACTTCACAACCTTTCATTTTCATCCGTTAATAAGTGAGCAAGATTGTCTCACCTCCCCCGCATTGCCTGTTTTTACTTCAACTGCACTGAGCTTCAAGAATGACTGAGCCCAGCTTGCAAAGAAACTGTCCTGGTCATTCGCGAAATTCTCTACTTTCTCCCTTGTTCTGTTATCCTTTACCAGTACAGAATCTGACTGAAATAGCCCCTTGTGCAACAAGAGATTTCGGTAGTACTGATTGTCAAATGACAAGGACGTTTCAGGGTCGTTGTTAACTGTAATGGAAGGACTAGCACCTGCAGGGTACCATCTCATGAGTTCCTGTGCATAATTCTTGTCGAGGGATGAGTCAATTAGCGTGAAGTTCCCCTTGGAGTCAGCTTGGAATCTGTCGCTGAATGCACTGCAGTGAGCCGCTCCTATGGTATGTGCACCTGTCACCTCAAAGCACATAATATTACCAACTGTAGGCGATGGATGCTCCAATGATCTTGTCTTTAAAACTAAACCTTACTTCCTCCATTTCATGAACTAGCAACTAGGATTTGCCTAAGTGATTTGTTATCCACAATTCTAACTTTTTCGTTGACCCATCAATCCCAAAATTTCCCATTGACTCGAATCCGTTTCCTTTTCTGATGGTCAGGGGAATGCAAGTACCTGGGAATATTTTGTTCATGTGATTCCAGCTATAAGGAGAAAAGTCCTTTGCTTTGTCGTTATTATTTCATTAGAAAAGAAATGACCCAAAAATCAATATTTTTGTTAACAACTACTCTTAGGGAAATTTTCCGAACATGGTGCCCGCACTACTACTGTTCTTGACCATGTTTTGCTTTTAGGAGCTGATATATTCCAGTTATACCTGACAGTGTGACAAGATCAGCCAAGGACAGCCCCTTAGACGAGAAGAGTTTAATCATCTCGTTGATCGTAAAACTTGTATCCACGATGTTGGGTCTTACATTTGAAGTTGCAGAAACTCTCCCATCTTTCCTACCTGTTGGAATCTGAACTGCAGGCCCTCCAGTCTGCATTGAAGCATGCAAAATTAAGTGCAAAAACCTTGTACTAAAAACTTTGGAAAGGCAAAAGGTAGTATTGAGAATCTGCATTACCAGTTCAACAGCATCCCTGGCAGCTAATGCAATTATATCGGCGCAAGAAACAGTTCCTGGACAGAATAATTCTAAAACCCTTTTAGCTGAGTCTATGACAGAAAATCCTCCAAGTGATGTATTAGCCGGATCATTTTGCTCTGTTCCATTTCCTCGTATAAGCACGGATGCATCGCAACCCTACTACCATATCGTAGTAATCAGTCAAACTGATATTGAAATTATAGTCACTTCAGAAACAGGCCTAACTTCTTGGCTTAAGTTAGGAGACAGGCTCAGGAGAAGCATGAAGTGTCAGCAAGACCGCATACAGGAAAATTTACTAGTGAATAATTTCATCCACGATGATGAATGGAGAGACTTCTCTTTTGCATTTTGCTTGAAGAAAGTAAACCTTTAGTATTTGAAATGAATATCACTATTTTCTCGGTTTCCATGGATAATTCATCAATTATGACCTCAGAAAGATTTCTTAATTCTTCAGGACTTCCAATAAAGTTCACGAGATCTTCTTCCTTCGCCTAACACTAGAAGCAAAGGAACATTTGAGTCGCCGTCTTGAGCTTTTAAATTCCTATGGCTAAAAAGGAGCTCCACAGATTCAACACACGTAAGTCAAACTTGGCTTAAATTTCCGTCCGTAGGAACCCAATAAAGTTCACGGTTCAGTCCTACCACTGGGAAACATCATACGAAGCTGTCCATTTGATACTAGAAGTAGAAGGCATGAAGTACATTCTTTGCACTAGTTTCAAGATTACAAGAATCTGTCTCTTTCTAAAGTGAGTAATAAAGAGAAGACTAACCTCCACGAAGCAGTCATGAAAGAGTAATCGAAGGAGCTTCCCCGGGATTGTGGGGTCATTGGAAGAAGCTGATCTCACAGTGTTCCTGACTATGAATTCAGCAGAAGGACAAGAAGTTGCATAGAAGCCAAAAGAAAGCTGAGCGGAAGAAGCAACCACATGAGCTAGGAAGATGACGAGCAAAATGAGATGATTCAAAGTGAAAACTCTTGTCTCCATGAAGCTTTCGGGTGAATCCTGCACAGAAATTATCAAGGATAAGAGCTGCTGAAAACAACTTACTCGGAGTGAGAGAGGAAATTGATTTTTATCATCATTCAAAGCAGCATTTAATAAAATTGGGTGATGTCAGAAGGTAGATGGTTCTTGGGGTCATCATGCATTAACAACTCATAGAAAGATGAACATGTGAGCCAGCCCGGAACCCAAATTTGCACACTGAAAAAGAGAGGACAACCCTGCAAACATTAAAGACACTCTATCAGCCTTACAACATAATGAAGCACGCCTAGGTCGTGAATGGTCGTGTGCCATTTGCAAATTTCTTTATCCACCTTTATCTACCCGTTTTCGTTAAGAACTCTGACAACATCAGAGGGCAAATAATGCGCTCTCAGTCTCAACTGCATGACAACGCAGCAATATTAACGAGAGATATATGGGTCTTGTAAACCAGGGGCACCGTCCAAGATTGCCTGTGCTTTCCCCTAGAGTCCTTCTGGATCGTAATACAAAGCTGCCATTCACTGCCATGTTGGTGTTAATTTACAAGGTTGATTGAATAGCTGGTAGCATTTGCAAGACAACTTTAACGAATCCACCAGTTCAATGAAAATTCTGTTGCTTCACTCAAGAAGGTATGTTGCTAAGACTAATTTGAATAAATCCATTGCAAGACATCATAGAATGAGTGAAAATAGATACGAAAATCATTACGATGTGTTCGCTCCTGAAAAAGTTCTATCCACTGAAGGGCGTACAGAACTAAGATTATAAAGGGCTAGTTAATATAGCATACACGTGTAGGACCCGTTATTCTGAGTGATGAATGCGAACCGTTGCCTTGCCAGCGTACAGGCACGGTTATTCAACGACCAAAAGGCAACTGTGAAGCCACCTTTGCCTCTTCATCATTCTTTCCTTCTGGTTTTACTTTCATTTTTTACCTTTTTCCTCACATGAATCGGCTTCATTATCAATTGTGCAGGTATTGATTTATCATCTATGCCCTGAGGCCCTTTTTATAAAATCCTTATTTTAACCAAATCCTTATAATGTAATCAAGTTTCAAAGAGCCGCGCTTGCGTGCATGTGGAAGGTATGGTTTCTGATATGATAAAGGGGCCAATGGTAACACAGGCTCATTTATAGTCGTGTTGTGTGCTCTTCCCCATGACTTCCTTGGACAGTTGAGTAAAGACCTCAATCAAAATCAAGCCAGCGCTTCTTGGGTCTTGGCTCCATAAGGTTCGCATCCTGATGAGGCTCAGGTTTTATGAATTCCTTTCTCGCTAGATCTGCACAAAATTGATTTGTCACATACTCATTCGCATGACGGTTATAAAGAGCTGTCTCTCCCTTCGGGCGGGAAACAGAATTACTCACATCGTTGGTGTATACATTATAACGATGGCAAAAGTAGTTTCCTCAGTCAATTGAAAGTACTTTCTCATATTCAAATTCAAAAATTTTGAAGATACGCCGCAAGTTACAACGGTAACTTCCAGACAATAGTTTGTACATATACATCACTTTATCATGAAGGTTTGCTGGTAAAATTTAGAATACTCAATGAAAAGTTAACTATGAACATTGATGTGAAGCAAATGTCCAGTTGTCAACCTACAGAATACAGGCCCTGTCATGATATCCTTTCCCCTCTCTTTGAGCAGACGAATCTCCGTAATCAATGTGTGTAGGAGGAATTGCAGCTTAAAATCCATTACTGCTGATATGTGGCGCCCAAGGATAAGGAGGCCAGGAGTAAACTACTTCACAGAGGACTTCAGTTAGCAGATATTCATGATCTTCATGACTATTCATCCTCAGTTTCAACATTGTCCTCTGCATGCTCTTCTAATTCATCAATATCATCAATAGGAATTTCTTCACTATCAGCGCCCAAAGAACCTACGACATATAAACAACAAATTTAGATTTATTAAGAGTCACAGTAAAGCGTGGCCTAGGTTATGTACACTGAGACTGAGTCCATATAAATTAAAATATGTCTCTCCCTCTTGGCAAACAGAGCAGAAAATGGTATAAACACATAAGATAGAGCATGCTTGCCTCCGTAGATCATTGAAGCAGGACTGCTGATTGGATCCCTCGATTCTGACGTGAGATCAAGAAGATAAGGAAGTTCCAGTAGCTGCAATAAAGATTCCATCTGAGGGTTTCGAAGCAATGCTGCAGCAGAACATGAATATGATCAATGCCAAGGGTCAGCATAATCTATGAAAGCTTGATCACATTTGCTTGTGTAAAATCAATTTATACCCTTTAAATGGTGGTCATCGGAGAAAACAATAGACTACAGGTCAGAGTCAAAAGATCACCAGGGCTTATTCACACGAGGAAATACGGCTACGATATGACCAAATCAATAGCATATATAAAGTAATCTATTTTCATGCATTTGAAAAATGTAACAACCACTGCCAAAACTTCTCAGCCATTGCACTTAGCATATGTATTTCAGGATTCCCTTAATCCTCATGAAGACATCTTTGCTGAAGCCAAGACATTCCTTAACTTTCAGAAGAAACTACCGTTCTGCAATCAAAACGTCCTGAACCAAGCATATCTCCATGGAAATTTCATATATCAATGATAACAGCTCACTCTAAAGGTGTAAAGTAACACTCAACATGACAGATTATTTACAAATCAAGTGGCATTAACTCAAGGTTCCAATGTCAAATCATAAGCCAATAACCCTGCTAAATATTTTTGTTCAGGCAATTCTCCAACACAATCTGATTGCATTCAGACTGAGCTAGCACATAAAAGCAAATGGAAGGATATTCTTACTGTAAACTAAAGTCGAGAAATCAAAGAGAAGTCATATTGATGACCTCAGAACTCCTACCTGGAGAACCATTAGGAGAGGATTGAGAGGGATTGTGACATGGAACTGTCCTTTCAAATTCAAAAGGTCGAGCACCTCTTTCTTGAAGTCTGCTCCTGACCAATTGTCGACATTCTTGCATGTCAAGTTGAACGGCCCTGTAATAGTGAAGTAAATGATTCACCAGCTAGTCATTACACAGAGAACAATGCTTGCCCACATGGAGGGGCTATGTAAAGAAATTGCAAAAAGAACACATTCACGAACCCAAAATCTGCACTTTTAGTGGTCAAAGGGAAGACAGAATGGAACTTCCGCGTTATTGCTAGCCATTCCTCATCATACAAAATCTCATGTGGTCCCGGCTCTGATTCAATATCAACAATCTAATAACACCAGCAACATCAGCTTCCAATTTGTTAAAGCTGGTCAAAGACTAGATTATACCTGTAAAAACTTGCGGCCTGGTAGGCACTTATCCAGTGCAAGAAAATTGGTCACCGGGCCACCTTCACTGTGTTCAACAGAAGCAGCAAATTGGCAGTGTAGATGGGCAGAAAACCAATAAGCTGGTTTTAGCTCCCCCAGCAGTTGAGCCGCAGCCTTATTTCCAAGAGTCCTTTGAAAAATCTGGAAAGCAATTCTCAAGCACGAGTTAAGCAATTCTCCAGACAGAAAGAGAGAGAAGGAGGGAGGGAGGGAGGGAGAGTAATCCTCAAGGCATTTTAAATCATGATGGCATCACTATGAAAATGTCTTGTTACCTCTTTCTCAAAAAATGGCTTCTGCTGAATGAGTTTTTTAGAGTTTCCATAGTCAGTGATTCCAAGAGGCCAATCATGGGAAAGAAAAATGTCGATTGGTTCCTCAACTTGCATAAGTTTGTACACATCATATTCGCGAACGTGGTAAACAGACCTGATGGTTTCCTCGTTATAAGGGGGCCTCTCATAGTGTCCTGTTCACAAAACACTAATTTGGTTCAATCGTAAAGGGCAATTGGATGTTTATGGGTTTATGGGTACAAATCCATACTATATGAAGCATTATTAAAACTCTGCATTCAAATGCCTACTTCATTTGAAAAGCAGACGCAGTGCATGACCAAGATTAGTCACATGAGCAAACAAGTGGCTCCTGCACTAATCTGTCATCTGGTCTCAATTGATTTGGTCGAAGAAAAACTGACCTAAACGATAATGACGTGCATTATAAATTCCAGAGAGTCCACCAATACGGATGTTCCCAAACTTGACCACCCCAGCAAACCCCAAGAAGTATATGTTAGGTGCTGCCCATCCTCCATAGTACCTAGCATACAACAAACCCACTAAGAATAGCCTGGAAGTGAAGGAGTGAAACCATCAAGTCAACCAGCGCAACAAATACAATCAGCCATACACTTAAAGTTAAATAAAGACAAGACTAAAGGCCTCCAAACGTAGGAAAGACCAAATATGTCAGTACAGGCGCCACTTTTAGTTGCACCTATAGTTAGATAGACAGAGCAACTGAAATGAGCGAGCTTCAATTAATCAAATTCTAAGGGGAACTGCCGCTTCACAACACTTCGCACATCGCCAACTTCGAGAAGTCAACATTCTCCTGTGGAAGATTTAAGGGGTAAAAAGAAGAAAGACACCAAAAACGATCTCATGTTGAAAAAGAAAGATCCACTCACAATTCCCACAAGTAATTGGAAGCTTCATGATTCCCGCCAATGAATATAGTCGGAACGGGCGCGACCTCCTCCCCGGAAAAGTACTTCCAGAAGGAGTTCATCGCCCGATACTTCCTGGGCACATTCAAGCTCTCCAAATCTCTCTCATTCCTCACAGCCTGAACATCCACCATCGACACGATATCAAGTCAATCATCTCTTCAGCCAAAGATAAATTCCAACACTTTCATCTTCAAGATTAGAACTTGTCCACGCTAAAAGAAACAATTTTTTTTCCACGGAGCTAAGAGCAACCGGGCACCAAGTTGACATCACGACAGGACCAAAACTGACAATGCTCACCTCGCGCGTGTAAAAGAGGATTTTGCTGTAAAAAATGAATCAAAAAAAGGAAAAAAAAAAAAAAAACAGGTTCTTGGGTAGACCCTGAAACCAGACCGGAAAAAGAGGGTAAGTTCCAGAACCGATAAATTCAAACACTTTCATCTTCAAGAACAGAACTTGTCTGCGCTGAAAGAAACCATTTTTTTTCCCACGGAGCTGAAGCAGAGCGGGAATTACGACAGGACACGAACTGAGGATGCTCGAGAGTGTCGAAGCGCTACCTGAAAGTCGCCGCAACAGAGGAGAAGGTCGACCTTGATGCCGCGCTGACGCTCGATGTACTGAAGGGTCTTGTACACGCTGTCGAGGTCTCCATGCATACAACCTTCGACGGCGATCTTCATCGCGAACTTCTGATGTCGCCGGGATTCACGGGCAAGGTGGAGGGTCTAAGGTTTAAGCTTTGGGATCACCGCATCGCCGCCGTCGATGGCCGGGTTTCGGGAGAACGGAAGGAGCATCCGCCGCCGCCGCCAAACGCCCGGTGGAGGTGAAACGGAAGACGAGAGCGAGCTTCGTCTTGTTTCCGGGATTGGGCTTTTCCTACATCCTCCTTGAGGGACCAATACAAAAAGCCCAGAATTCCAACACATTGTTTTCTATCTTCTTTTCCATTACAATGTTAATTTGACAACATCCAATGGAATTGTTGTCCGACCAAAAAAAAAATCCTCAGAAAATGACACAAATAAATCCTGAATTTTGATTCGATATACAATATCGTTTTGAATTTTTAATTTATTCAATGTGATCCCGTATTCAATTTATTTCTTAGACTATATAAAAATATCAAATATTGTCTCTGACTTTAAATCAATGAGAAGATAACATTTGGTATTTTTATATATTTTAGGAGACATATTGAATAATTACCAAAAATTTAAGATTGCATTTAATAAATTTAAAGTTTATGGATGACATTATACATTGAATTAAAGTTCAAGAACCATATTAATCAAATTAAAAATTTCAAGGACTATTTATATAATTATCCCTTAATGGTTTGTTTGGTGGGCTTGTAATCAAGGGTTAGCATTAGAATAGGAAATATAGTTGGTAGATTAGACAGGTGAATGTGTCAAGGCTCTTTGTCCATATCAGTTCCTTTGTGCCTTTACTTGACTTCAAAAGATTAACACGTAATCACCATGATTGGGTTTGCAAAATCTTCTTTTTCTACATTTAATTAAATGTCCACCACCCTCGAAACGGCAGTTAGTGACCTTCAACATAATTTTTCATAATTGAGGAAACTCTGCGTGATATTGCAATCAAAGTAAGTACAAAAAACAATGACATTTCATCTTTTATTATAGTTTTAATTTTTTCAGTAAATTTATATTCTTGTTAATAATTGTGTAGGGTAACCATATTTGGTATATTGCCCTTCTCGAATAAAAAAGAAAGGGTGACAGAGGCGACAGCCAAAAATTTGTGTGGAGGAGAGGAGTGCAACGATCCTCCAAGCAAAAGACCAACGACCTTTCCTTCCCTGTCCTGTCTCTCTTACTTCTCTCCCTCTTCCCATGGCTTCATCTTCTCCTCCTCCTCCTCCTCCTTCTTCACTCCTTCCCTGCCATCCTTCCTCTCTCCACCACACCCTCCTCCACTCTCGCATCTCCACTCCACGTCCGCGCCCATGTCTTTCCTCCACTTCCACCCCTTACGCCCCACCGCCACCGCCGGCGCTTCCTCTCTCCCCAAGCTCCCTCTCGCCCCGCCAACACCGCCCCTCAAGTCCCATCCTTCGAGACCCGCCTCCAGCTTCAGACTGCATGCGGTCTCGACGGGCTTCAGGGACGCTTCTCCTTCGCTCGAGGACGAGGATGCCAAGGTCCTGGTGGGCCCCGCCAGCGAGGAGGAGCGGAGGGGGGAGAGAGTGGTGGCGGACTACGACTGGACGGAGGAGTGGTACCCTCTCTACCTCGCCAACGACGTCCCCGACGACGCCCCGCTGGGCCTCACCGTGTTCGACAAGCAGCTCGTGCTCTACAGGGACGGCGACGGCTTGCTCCGGTGTTACGAAGATCGCTGTCCCCACAGGTAGCGCCGTCTTTCTCAGGGCCTGATCGTATGTTATTCGTGTTGATGTTTGTCGTTCTCTGAGCTTGATTGATGGGAATAATAAAGTTTATCGATTTGGTCTCTCGGAATTCTTTTCCAGCTGAGCAACTTGCTAAAGAGGAGGTAAATTTGAGTCTTCTCTCCTTAATATCATGAGAAGAAGGGATGAGTGATGATCATCCATGAGTGGTGTAGCTAGTTTGAAGCATTTGATCTATTGAGCTAACTCGGATATTCTAGCTATACTGTGGTTCTTAAAATGCAAAGAGTTTGGGAAGTGAGCTGTTTTAGTGTTCGTTGTGGCCTCGCTTTCTCATCTGCTTTGCCTCTCGAGATAGAGCTTTAGCTAATTAAGTGGGGAACAAGCTGCTGCATTTCCTGTCTTTACAATCTAGCTAAGCTAGATTCATAGATTGCTTGAAGATCCTATGTTCATTACAGTTCTAGGAAAGTGTTTCAGGTATAACAGGCTTTAGTGTCAACTTACATCTCCTCATGAGGATAATAGTTTTTACTTTTTACTTAACTTACATGATCGTTGGTGTTTAAATTCTTTTGACGGGGAATCCCTTCTTCAGGCTGGCAAAGTTATCAGAAGGTCAGCTGATTGATGGGAGGTTGGAATGTTTGTACCATGGTTGGCAGTTCGAGGGCGAGGGAAAATGTGTCAAGATACCTCAGGTTCGTCCTTGCTTATGTTGACCTAGTTCTTTCGTTCCAAGAAATGTATGTACCACACTATCCACCGATGGAAAATGAAAGTAACGTTTCTTTATTAATGTTGCAGCTGCCAGCGGACGCGAAAATTCCGCAATCAGCTTGTGTTAAGACATATGAGGTGAGGGATTCTCAAGGAGTTGTGTGGGTGTGGATGTCTCAGAAGACCCCACCAAACTTCAGCAAGATACCTTGGTTCGAGAATTTTGCAAGGCCGGGCTTTCAAGACACTTCAACTACCCACGAGCTTCCTTACGATCATTCCATACTTCTGGAGAACCTTATGGATCCAGCCCATATCCCCATTTCGCATGATAGAACAGATTGGACAGCCAAAAGGGAAGATGCCCAACCCCTATGTTTCCAAGTATCTGAACGGACGGACCGAGGATTTGCAGGATGGTGGGGTAAAGAGAAAGATGAGTCATTGCCCAACTTTTTGCGCTTTGAAGCACCATGTGTTCTTCAAAACAACAGAGAATTCGTCGACAAGAATGGAGTAAAACACTACTTCACTGGTCTATTCCTCTGTAGACCAACTGGACAAGGGAAGTCCATGCTTATTGTGAGGTTTGGAGGGACGATGAGATCTCCTTTGTCTAAAGTCTTCCCTAAATGGTATTTCCACCAGAACGCGAGCAAAGTATTCGAGCAAGATATGGGATTTCTTTCATCACAAAATGAAGTCTTGATAAAAGAAAAGGTTCCCACAAAGCAGCTCTACCTTAACTTGAGGTCCTCAGACACATGGGTAGCGGAGTACAGGAAGTGGATGGACAAAGTAGGGCACGGAATGCCTTATCATTTTGGGCACAGCACCATTTCCTTGCCGAAGGAGCCTGCTGTGGTGGAACATGCACCAGCTGGTTTAGTCGCCAGAGCCTCTGCGTCGTCACCTGCCAAGGGAGGTATTGGAACAATGCACGCTCCTAATTTGGCCAACAGATACTTCAGGCATGTGATCCATTGCAAAGGATGCAGAAATGTAGTGAAAGCGTTTGAAGCTTGGAAAAATGGGCTCTTTGCTTTGGCTGCCGCTTTGACTGCATTGGCTATTTTAGCGTCTGCTAGACAATGGAAGGTGATACTCCTGGTAACAGCAACGGCATGCTTCGGTGGGGTTTATGTGTGTTCAACAGCTATTGCTATGAATACTACAAACTTCGTCAGGACTCACAGGAGATTGTGAGTCCTTGATCGTTGCACATTATGTCTCCATTTATTTTAGGATGACAGGAAGTACTTTCATATAGAATGTGGTTGCTGTAGCAAACTTGTATTTATTACTTGAATGTAATGCTCTTCCTCAGACGATGATACCTTGCCAATGCTTGATTATCTGTTTGCTACCAACGACCGTTATGGTCGTGCCATTCGACTCTAATCGGGACTGTCTTCCTCTAGTTACAGTTGATTCGTTGGAGTTTTTTTTTGGCTGAAGATTGCGGAATGGCATATCAATGTCCACAAGTTCTGGGGAAAAGGACCTTGTGAGCGAATAGTATCATAATCCTAAAATTATACAATCGGAAATTAAAATAAAGAACCAAATCAACTTCCACCCATCATTCAATATATGAATTTACATGAAAGCATATTCCGCTTTATGCAACTCCAAATGGTGAAACCTACTCTACCACGAGCTCTAATATCCTCCCAAACATAATCGACCCCTACCAGTTCCACAGATTTTACCGGTTCTCTCGAAGGATTTTGTGATTATACCATTCAACGGTAGCCAGATAAAGCGTCTCATCAATTTTACCGCTGCAGAAAGGTGTACACTCATCTAATCATTGGTTTGATGAACGTACTAGAATAATTGAGAATCATATTCAAGTGGGGGAAAGACAACCCCTCGTTAATGCATGAATTCAAGCACCATGGCCCCCCTTCAAATCTACATCTTAAGAGAGCATGTTACTAAAGTAGTATACAAGAACACGATACCTAATATCAAAACTTCAGCCATTTCTTTTCTTTCTCCTTGGACATAATCGCGTGAGATGCAGAAGCGTGAGCTGCTTCAGCCTCAGCCAAAGTTTTGCGGGTTTCGGCCAACTTCCTCATGGCCGCCTCACACACTATCTTGTCGTTCTTGTTCCTCACCACCATCTCCTCAAGCTTCTCCACTCGCATTCGCAATTCTTTCATCTCGTCATCATAAGCAACAAGAGCCTGCCTATCTATTTTCTTCTCCCCGGAGTCTTTAAGTTGCTGCTTCTTTGCAGACTTCCCATTCAACGCCTCCCCATGCATTGCAAGTTGGGTATTGATCAGACTGAAGACATCTGGTCTTCTTTCTTCAGCATCTTTTGCTGCCCGAGCTGCTGCAGCAAACTTCTTCTCACGTTTCCTTTTTCCACCTCTGCTGCGCTTCTTTGCTTGACTTTCATGATCTTTGTCTTGTTCATTAGACTTCAGGGCATCATCCAGTGATTGTTTTGGTGGAAGGACTTTCACAGGAATGGGTTCAACCATTCCTTGCCCAGATCTGCCTAAACCCATCCCTTCACGATAGCCCATGTTGGCCATCATCTTGGATGCTATGCCACGCGTGTGATTCTCCCACTTAGCAAAGATGGCAGTTTCTGTCTGGACACCCCTCTGATTTGCAGTGATTTCAAGAAATCCCAGACCCTGAGGGTCCTCTTCTTCATAGTCACTAGAGTCAGATTGCTCTGAGCTTGAATCACTCTCTTCTTCATCACCGATTTCCGCATACTCAGATAGCGCTATACAATCAATGCCAAGCTTTGCAGAGCTTCCATCATCCCGGAAAACAACTTGTCCAAGACCACATTCATCATCCCATGATTCAAGCTCAGCTTCTCTCCATACACCAGCTTTACTCTCTGACGTTGCCCATATACTGGACCCCACCAATGACTGCTCCCAACTTGTTGGGACAAATTTCTTTAAGGATGACAATGGAACATCTACTCCTGAGACATACACGAATGTCAGGTAGGAGATGCTAACAAAAAAGATGCCATAAAATATCAGGATATAGATCAGTATCATATTCGGGACAAGATACAGCTACAAGATGAAAAAAAAAAAAAGAAAAGGAACTATATATCTTGCCAAAGAAGCAACATGGAAAAACTGTCAGACAAATGCAGATGGCTAGGGTGACAAGAATCTTTAGCAAAGACAAGGGAAATTTATAATTTTTCCAGACCCTTTGCAGGTTGTGCTTGTTCTTTTAGTTGTAACATACCATGTGATAAGCGGCAGCTAGTACCAAACCGACATCGTTGCTGCAGAAAGAACTTGCATATCTGCACTTTGGTGGTCTAGCATTAGTGGTCTCATAATAACTAGTCAAATTTCACACCATAATCGGGAGCTTTTGATCCACTATGTGACACTAATCACGGTCGAGGAAACATGAAGAATTGTTCTTTTGGCACATCCACCAAAGAACATGCAAATAATATTTCATCCGAGAGCTGTATAGATAGATCAAAGGAAAACTTATAGAGAAGACACCTAAAGAGAGAATCATTAATGCAGTTATTAGAATACTGTCAGGTCCAATAAAAAGACATGCAGATGGCCAATGGGAACTTAAAGATGGGCGTTAATAGAATCTACACCCAGTGCCTAACGTCATAATCTTCGCAATGAACAGTTGAGAAGCACTTTAGACATTTCACCTGGACGAAGAAGTGGCCCATATTCTCATTCAAATTAACATATTTTCTAATGTTTAGTATGTGATGTGGGCATAATATTCCATTTACCTAACTAGTTTGATTCAAAGTACAACCTGATCCAGACAACACAGGACACAAAAGCACAACAACTTGTCAACGCCCTCACAATAAGTGTTAAAGAAGAGAGAGGATAGAATTCATTTTTTTCTGGCGAAATACCACCCAGAATGGCTGATAATTCCATTTGCACAAAGATCGAAAAAACGGCAGCATACTTTCATGCATAGTAGGAATGAACAAAATCTACAAATAATAAATTATGCATCCCAAAGATTATACAGGTTGTGCAAGAGCTTCAATTAAGGCTAAAGCTCTCTGTCTAATTTATCCATACTTGCTCACATGGAAGTTTGCTTCACTTTATTCTTCACAATCAATTAGTTGGTTTCATTTGATCCAAGTAAGAAAACGTTTCAGTGAACACTTGCTCAAGAACTTTCCACATAATA
This sequence comes from Eucalyptus cloeziana, assembly GCA_014182715.1. Lineage (NCBI taxonomy): Eukaryota > Viridiplantae > Streptophyta > Magnoliopsida > Myrtales > Myrtaceae > Eucalyptus > Eucalyptus cloeziana. The sequence goes on along the minus strand of CM024636.1, from coordinate 53,950,873 downwards.
TAATCAGAGGCTAGGTTAAGAATCCCCCATTGCTTTCATACTGTGGCCAGCGATAGCAGTTAATCAGCTTGAATTATCTCAGAAAAGAAGATCCTACAATTTCGTTCGAACATCCTACCAGTGCACACTAGGGCAATGGCAGATTGGGCAAACTAAAATTACTATCAGGATCTCAATGAAGGACTTAAATAGTGCGATGAACTACTAATCATATTTTCTTCAGTTGTCCTGAAAGGAACGTAATACATAAGCCTATGCTTATAGTAATGGGGGAGAAAAGAAAGAAAGCTGCACTGACCAGCATATTTTCAGTTGTCGGTATGAGGAAAGAGATTTTAGCCAATTGTGAGCCCTCCAATCCAACTATCTGACCATTATACCAGTGACCATCGCTGTGGCGAAATCGACATTTTGACCCAATGGAGTACCTTTGCTCCTCCAGAGGCTCAGCTTCAACATCATTTGGTTCCAAAGACTCCACCTTAACATCCTCAACAGCAGAATCTGACTTCTGTACCACTGAATCAACTTCCCGTAACAAACGTGCACGCTTAAGGTGAAAAAGCCCTTCCTCCACATCTCTTATTGCAGAAACCAGCTCTTCATGAACCTGTGGAAGTAGAGTATATTGGAACCCAAAGGAGCCAAAAAAAAAAACCACCAGCACCCTCCTTCCATGGATGAGGACCTTACACACATGTACTTACTTCATCATGCAAATAGAGTTCATCTTAAAGCATCGACCGCTAATGCATGATTCACTGATGCAACACACAGAAACTAGAGCCAACAGGTATCTTTATCCAATATAGACATAACTCAAAATGCATACTCCCTCCGTAACCCGCAGCTAGAGATAAGCTGATCATGATTATGCCCAACACAACAATGAAACCTCTCCTGATTGCTCTTGGGTTTCTCAAGCACTCTTCGAAAAAATGATCAAAATCGTAACTTGGGGTTCTCACCAGCTTCCACTGAGCTCAGCACCAATCAAACATCACAAGCAAAGCAATAGAGTACACAAAACAAACAGGCCCAGATAACAAGCAACTCCCCAAGACGCATATTCCCCAATGAACAACCAAACCCAGATCAACAAAGCTCTCAAAAACCCAGAAGACATCGATTTCCAAGGACCAAAAGCGGTGCCCAGAAAGGAAAAAAAACCGAAACCAAGAAGACGAACGAGGGAGGAGAGGAGAAGCGCACGCACCGCAAGGATCTCGGGGTTGGCAGGGTCGGAGACAAGGGCTTCCTTGAGCGAAGAAAGGGAGTCTCTCTGCTCCTGCAATTGGAGCTCGAGCTGAACCTCCAGAACTCTCTCTTCTTCTTCGTCGCTCGCCATTTGCTTCTTCTGCCTTTTGCATATGGAGGATGAAAAATGGATTCAACGCTGGTACGGAGATTGCCAGGTGAAGGAGAAGGGAACGAAACGACGCGCCGTCTTAGCTTTGTGGGCTCTGGGAGATTAAACGTTTTCCCGTTTTATGGCCCTATGGATTTTCGATGATTTTACAATTTAGATAAAAAAAAATGATTCACAATAACAATGATTTTCTTTAGGGAAATTATATGACTATTTCATGATCAAGAACAACCAAGGCCCAAAAAGGTAATGGCAATCAAATTGGCCGAAATATGAATTCCAAAATCATCTATGAACAGAATTTTATACGTTGATATGCTAATTGGCATTCCGAAATGATATTTATTTGTCTATCCATATTTAGGGAAACATATGAAAATTGATACGTGTAAGAAAACGATTCACTCCGAACCATGTGCATTAGTGTGTCATACATCCACTTTTCTCACAAGAGTTAATATTAAAAAAAATCTCAAACTAATACACATATAATAAATTTACCTCAAACTAAATTTTTTATCATGAAAAATCCAAAATCAATACATGTTTGACAAATTTACTCTCCGTTAATTTTCATTAAATTTTACTAAATTGGATGGTACGTGGTAGTTGACAAGTATACAAATTTGTATTTTACTCTCTATTTATCAAAGGTGTATCAATTTATGATCTTTCATGAGATTAATCCATTTTAATAAAAACTAACAGTACATAATCTCACTTAAGGTTCTTGGAATGAAGATTTTTTGAAATTTATCACAAATGTACTATTTTGGAATTCTTAATTATTAAAAAGTTAATTTTGAGTAAATTTATCACATGTACATCATTTGAGATTTTTTGTAGTCAAAAAACTAATTTAAAATAAATTTATCATAAATGTACCAATTTTTTATTTTAACACTTTTTATAACTTTCTTTTCCAGCCCTCATCAACATTGTCATCACATGTATCGACATTTTTATACTTAATAATGATGACACGTCATAACATTATATAAACGACGACACCGTTTACAGAAGTGCCCCAATTGTCTATCGTCTCTTCGAATTCTCAAGATTTTATATCATAACCTGATGACATATAGAATCTCCACAGATACAACTATAAGGCAGCGTTGAAGATAGATTACATGAGTGACACTGCATGTGTATCGACTCAAGAGCCCTTTCCCTTCATGATCTCCAGGCTCCTAAACGCCAGAGTCGATGCATCAGAGCGCTATGAAGTGATCCCTCGAGATTAACTCTGGATCTAGATTACCCTATAGACTGCACGACCTCGTCCGAACCGAGGTCCTAGCTTTCCCGGCTTACACTACCCGACCTCGCAATTTCAAGTCCACGGGAGATGCTTCTACATGAATTCACAAATCATGTCCATCCCATAAGACTAGATAACACAATGCCTCATTCAGAACTTTGATCCTACACCTACATATCATCTTTTGCTTCTCCAGGCAAGATGATCCTACACACTGGTACACAGATTTTCAGTTTTAATCTCCGAGACAAAAATTTTTAGGCCATTCGCCGGCAACAATGAATACGCTAAAAAGAATAATACATCTTATTTTACAAGAGATCCTACAGGATACACATCAGTGTGAAACCCGAAATGAATGGTGAGGTCTTAAAACGACAAAACTGTGTCGTAACTTTCTGAATTAAGACTGTGAAAAGGGAAAAGAGAACAACTAAAACAGTACAGCTGAGGTAGTTTATAAAGCCATGGTACATTCACCAAGTCGCACATCACTCCTTCGAAGTGGTAGGCTGTCCCAACCACTTAGCTCGAAACCCTGTCCCCTTACAGTCTGAGCAGCATGCTGACCCCTATAAAATTCATGATCACATAAGAACAGTATTTGATTGTCCCTTTTATATTGTATAAACTATATTCTGTAACATTAGCGTTCTTTTAATTGAGCCATGCACTTACCTTTCCACCACAAATGACGCAGCTTGTGTTTCTTGAAGGGACTTGGCAGAGCATGTTGTCTCCAATGATGAAGAAACCCGTACCTGCACACCATTTGCACTCTACATGTCCCTTTGAGTTGCAAGAGGAACAAGCTACCGGCCTAGGTTGCTGCATGCATTATTGAAACAACACTATAAGATCTGAAGGTGACATTGTTCTTCCTTATATTCTGTCAAACATCACATGTATCTGATTAACTATTAAGAAACACCATAACCCCTTTTAGCTGCGTTTGTTCAGACAAACCATCAATCCTCTAACTTACAAAGAATGAGAAAAGCTTTAAGCACATATTCTTACATATAGCAAACTTTTTCAAAGACAACTTGTTTCTAATATGCTTCGGAAGTCATGGAGTACTAGTTTTCTTTAACAAAAATGCATCATAGGGGACTAAGGGACTCTCTTGCCCCTCGCCAATAAAATTGTCCCCAAATATACCCAATGTTCAACCAAGTTTGTAACATTACAAAGGCTATGATATTTTTCATCCATTACAAAGGCTTCAATGAAGCTAGAAGAGTAGAGAGTACAGTCCCAGAAGTCGAGGAAGCATAATCAAATGTCATAACGCTGAAGCGCAAGAATCAATCTCGAGCGATTAACTGATGCACAATGGTGCAACAAACACAAGACAGGAACTACGATATTGTTAATAGATAATTGAGGGCTATTCAAAGTTAGATGAGAAGACTACTCTCTTCTATCATAAAATATTTGTATGAGCCATGGCTATATGTATCGTGTACTGCTGCAGCAGTTGTGAAAAGAAGGTGTTTGAGAACTATTAAAGAGCTGTTCAAGCATACTTACCCAGCAACTGCTAACTTAAAAAGTGAACGAAGTACTAGTCACGGCAGGATCTATGAGGCGCAAAACATAAAAAGTTTCTGGTCTTCTATTGAGGAGGTTTGTGCACAAGCAAAGCAAGATGTGGTTTCTTGGCAAGGGTAATTTGATGCTGATATTGCAGCTCTTTCTCCAGGACATCAACATGAATGAACATACTGAGAATTGTTCGTGCTAAACTAGACAGCATTTACACATCCAGAGACCTTAGCAATACTCCAGTATGAAAGTTCCAAATTTATGCAACTTACACAACCCACTAAGCAAAAACAACAACAATTCGTGTAGACTCGATACTCAATTTATCCCACTCGTTCGGTCAATTCAATTCTCTCACACGGAAGTTAATTCAACATAAGGGACCCCTCATTATTCTGAACTCTTCCAGGCAATATGCCCTTCAAAGAAATTACCACTCAATTCTAACATCCAAAACAATCGAGCAAGCACAGAAAAAATGAGATATATTCTATTCAACGAATTCTCAATCTTACACCAAAGGCCCATAGTTAAACATGCTCAATCACTCTAGAAACTCAAACAGTATATGTAAAAAGATCATACATATAGACATACAGGCATACAAGAAAACTCAATCAAAACATACAAAACCAAAGGGTACCTGAGAAATCAACCAGGTCTGCTCCATGCGCTTAACGAAATCAGAGGAGTTCTCATACGAATCCACCATTGAAGCTCTCACACCGACGAACCTAGACCTCTCACCCCTCCCCGTCGAACCACGAGGAGAAATTACACCGACTGCATTTCGACGGGCCCGTGAACTCCCACGACCGACGGATGACTTGGGAACAATCAAGGGTCCGCAACTACAACTGCAGGCACAGCTCATCATCTGGGTCTCCCCAAAATCTACAGAATTCGCTCGAAGAAGCCGATTTACAGCAGAGAACGATAGAAAAATCAAAACTTTCTTGATGGGTTTGCGTGGCCGATTCCAGTGGGCGAACGAGGTGAAATCCTAACGAATGTTTGCTAGTTTTTTTTCCCTTGCCAAGACTGAAGATTTAACTGCGAGCGGACGCAAACGCTGTCCTCGGGACCACCTTTTGTTCGGACCTCTAGAAAAATCAAAGCTTTCGGAGTGCGGCGACGATCTTTCTTCTCCACAATTTGGGCTTTTGCCGGAAGTTGGAAGCCGAAAAACTCGACACGCTCAACGACAAAATGGTGGGTTCATGCTTCACGCATTTCACATCCTATGGACTTGTTCGATTTGGGCTTTGAAACTAGAGTCGATCCATGTCTGTCGCAATGTCCTACCAAAATATCCAAGCTAGGATTTCTCGTTCTTGCACGATCTAATGCGTACGAGAAAGTTGTCACGCCTATCGTTCTTTCTAGCCCATAAAAATCTACAGAAATTTGCCTTGTATGATTCCGAAAGTTGTTGCTAACAACATATTTCATGAATTCACGTGATTCATATAGAATTTTATTCACACGGATTGTGTATCTGACACAATTTTGTCAAATTATTTCACGGAAAGTGACCCCATGTGGATGGTGCAGGCTTGTGAGCTTCTAATTTAAGCGATGCGAGATATATTTTTTTGGATGATAATATCCAATCTTCTTTCCCTTCTGAATTTGGGTGATACTGTTTCTTGTAGGGAGGGAGAGTGGGTGGGATAAAGGGCAAATCCACCTTCCAAGTGAGTGGATTGCATAAGGGATTCAAGCCCATTGTGATTTCATTTCTACATTTGAGACTGAAAAAGGAATAGGAGAGTGGAAATGCAGACCCACCCACATTGGAGAGGTCCAAATTCACTCGAGGACATCATTCATGGAAACTTTGGTAAGTGCCTCCAACAACTAACTCTTACCTACAAAAAATAACTTTTGACGCTTCATATACAGCATATTCCAAAATATGGCAATTGAGCTCATTTCATCAAATTAAGTCCCGTCAATCTCTAGATTGTGACGTGTGCTCATTCCCATTTTCGAGCAAACATAAGCGAAATGGTCATCCCAATTACTTACCTCCTTAATTCCAATTCCCCTCTTCTGCATCATCGTTGAGGGGGGATGTACAAAAAAGAAGCAAGAAATGAGGGCGTGACCCTCGTTTTATTGTTTTAGCATGCAAAGGAAAAATCACTTTTCCTAAGCACGCATATGGAAACGAGGGTCACAACCTAGAGCTTTAGGACGGTGGATAAGAGGCCAGATTCAGTTGACCATCATGGAATGGACGGTGAGTCATCCCATTCTACATTTTCAAATTCCCCATGAAAAGAGGTCTCAGTCCATGGCATGTGTACCACATGCGCGTGTTCAATGCAAATAATAAAAATTGACCCCTTCTCCTTCTGCGCTATTGGTCGATCGTGGATCAAGCGTGGTGCTTGCAATTTTCTCACGCCATGCCATATTCCAAGCGCTATTGCACCATCATCTTCCAAGAAAAAGAGGTGGGTCCAAGAGGTCGACCAGTATGACCATGATTGGGGGAGAGTTGAACTAATGCTGATTGGTTCTTGTGGTCTTTCCTGATATGCGAGCGTTAGGCCTATTGAAGCAAATGAATATGAAATTCTCTTGAATCGTCTGTAAAACCAAAAGTATAGATGTTGAAAGAGCCTCCAAAGGGTGTCAATTTTAGACGCCCGCTGAGGATATATCAAAGCAGCTTTTACTTATATTACTTATTATTTTTTAAACTTTCCTTTCACTTAACATCAGCGTGCGTTTCATATCAAATCTGACATCGCATAAAATAAAAATTGATGAAACACTATGAAGTGCTAAGTTTGAGCAAGATCATTTCGCTTTGCTTGTTTATTTGACCATTGGTATTGGTGCAATCCTCACCTAGCCACCTACTTTAAGTTCAAAGGAAAATACATAATGCGAGAGGATCTGTGTTTGTTTTGAATGTGGAGCAGATTTTCTCTTTCTTACTTTGCATCCATATGAGTTGGGTTTGGAAGATCATCTTTCAATTCTTGCAAAGTCGAGTTGACTTCAAAGTTAAGCTCATGGGTCCGATCAATGTGAACTCATCTCTCGACCAAAAGTCTTACCACCGTCCGAGCAATCTGCTTGTTGCAAAAAATTAATGTGAAGATCATCGTATGCAAAGTCCCCAATGAAAAGCCATAACAAATAATTGGCAAAAGCTACTTTTCCTTTCCCTTCAAACTCCTCAACGGAAAGTCACACTTCCTTCATTGCGAGTGAGATATGTCCATGAGCATTGCATTCATTCTTCTCCAAGCACGTCCCCCGTGGTCATTTCATTTTCAAATTGACCGAGAATGATAATCAAACGCAACATAGACCGCACCACCTTCAAACAGGCCCAAGAAAGGTCTCGCGTCGTTCATCGTCTTCATCATCACCATCACCGAGATGACAAGTGGAGCCGGTGTCCGAGGTGGCGTGCACCCATTTGCTCCCCACGGCCAGAGACAAGAATGTGGTGGCTCCCCCACCAAATTCAGACACAACTTTTGAATGGCTCAAAGGGCTACCAGCCAAACACAACCGAACCCAATCCTCCATGATTCGGCCTGCTCTTTTGCCTCGGTTGCTCCTCCCCATTCCCACTTAAATAGAGGTCCTTTTTTTTTTATCTCTTCAATTCCCGAATCTCCTCTCCCTCTCCCTAAATCCTCTCCATGTGGCTACAAACCCCTCTCTGAATTTTCTTTCCGACTCTTCTTGAATGCCCAGTTATAAAAACCCCTCCTTTCGCTCGACCCTCTTCTCTTCCAGTCTCCCCAGCTATCCCACTCTGTTCCTCCGTGCGGCCGGCTAATTCCCGTTTGAGAAAGGACCGCCATGGACTGATCAACCCGAGTGAAAAAGCTGCTGCTTTGAGACCTTTTGAATCGGTGGAAAGACCGACCATGAGTCACCCTCCGACCGTGCGTCAAGAACCCCGCGTTCTCTCTGATTTGGTGTCCCAGTTGGGTCACTTAGCGCTCAACTCGAACTCGCGCACCTTGAATTCTGAAGGGTACTCCTCGTTTTTGTCTAACTATCTCTATTTTGACGGTTCGATCGGTTTTAAGAGGCCGAAGCTTTGTTCTTCCTTGAGTTCGAGCACCAGAGGCGGTGCTTCGAGCATTCGCCGGCTCCTGAGCGACTTCAATAAGGCTGTTAGGTTCCATTGTGAGAGAATACCAATTGGGTTCGCTTCCGTTCGGGTTGATTCGGGGAACGGTAATGGGGATAGTAATATTAATAATGGGGATAGCGATCATGGGTTGAGAGATGATGCCTGTGGTGTCTTGGTGGATGATGTGGTACATGTCAATGGCGTTGAGGCTGATACCCCGAAGAAAGTTCTCATTTTAATGAGTGATACGGGTGGCGGCCATCGGGCTTCTGCAGAGGCTATCAAGGCAGCTTTTCACGAAGAATTCGGGGATGATTATCAGGTCAGTTTCGGTGGATTAACTCTTAGGACTTAGTTTCCTTATTCAGATTTTGCTTGGTTGCCGAGGGATCATGAACAATGCCTTTGCCTGATCAACTTCTTGTTTGTCCTAAATAAGCGGGTGTAAAGCTAATGCACTCGTCTGGCTCATATTGTCATGACAGGAAAAAGGTTACAACCATGTCAAGTTTATTCCTGTTAATGTTAAATTTAATTCTACTTGCAAAGATTGTCTGATTTTATTTGGTTTAAGTTCTTACACAGGAAGTGTTGATAAAAACGAATGGCTAATGAATCATGGGAGTTTAGCATATGCATGAGATTCATTCTGTTGAAGTATGGTAGTTGCTGAAGGAACGTAAAGTAAGGTTGACGTGATTCTAGATTGTTGAGTCTCCAAGTATGAGGTCTAAAATCAACTATGGACTTTGGCTAATGCTCAACAAGGTGGCAGGCACTTCGTATATCTGATGAATAGGAAAGAAATAAGGATCCTTTTGTGACAACAAAAGCTGCACGTGGGATTTAAGTCAAAAGTGGACAAAAGTTTTTGTCGGTTTCTTCTCTCTTCATATCCACAGTCTTTTACCAGCTTGCAAATTTGCTGGTCAAAATATTTTTTAGGGAAAATGATGTGTGTTGCAAATGGCAGATTAGTTGATCAAATATGTTGTGTTCTAAAGAGTTCTCGTTGCAGGTATTTGTTACTGATTTGTGGTCAGACCATACACCTTGGCCATTTAACCAGTTGCCTAGAAGCTATAACTTCTTGGTGAAACACGGGCCCTTGTGGAAGATGACCTATTATGCAAGTGCTCCAAGAATAGTTCATCAATCGAACTTTGCTGCAACTTCAACCTTTATAGCTCGGTGAGCTTCTGTCATAGGCATGTCCTGCCAATATTCCCCCTGTCAACTTTATCTCGCTTAATCTCTTTCATACGTGCTAACACTTACTCTTGCTGAGCCTTTGGTCCCACTACTACTAGGCATCTGCAGATATTGTTCATACTCGATGAAAGCCCATATCTAGACGTACTAGGAGTAGAACTAGTAACTATGGCCTTGCAAGCTTTTGCTTTTGTGGAAGTACCTCAATTTTTTGTTGGTGTATTTTCTGCAAAATTCATTTACAGGCACACTGTGAAATATACATGGCATTCATTTAGCAGAATTTATTTTGTCATTAATTCTCCTAGTCCTACTCTTTTGCTTCATAGAAGTAAGGCATCATGGTTCTCCTATAGCCTCTTCTCGCCAATTTCACCTGAGTTGTTTATGCAAGATGCATTATAAATTGAATTTTAACGCTGCATTTTTTAGCAAGAGTAGAAAAGATTTCATCCCAACCAGCACTATTTTATATGGCTAACTTCACAAGATAATCCATGTTGTATATTTATATTTGAAAGAAAGAGTTTGATCTCCTTTCTTTTCTCATGATACAATCCTCTTCACACTGAGCCCCTTCTCTCGTCCATACAGTTGGCAGTACTTTCTAGCCATAGTACAAGTCCCTCTATGGACAGTAGCAGCTTAAGTCTCCTCATTCCCACTGAAAGTCACAGCCCCGGTGTAATAGTAAGTCCTACTGTAAGCCAGTGGCCGGCCTGTAGGAGTTGCGTCGGACAATGGGAGGATCCTTTCTAATCGATCTATTAATTTTGACCATCCTTCTTTTTGCAATGAGTTACTTCAGCCGATGGTGGAGCTCTTCACTATCCTTTAAATCTAACTCTTCAGGTTTGAAGAATTAAAGATGACAAGGTTAATTACTTTTAAAGCATGTCCTGTCAATTGATAGAATCATTTGCTGCCAATTATTTTGAGTATGTGGCTAAATTATGGTTACCAAAGGCATATCTCCAAATCACTTCTCACAAATGAGGAGCCCTATTTGGCTTGGAATGTGAAGGGAAACCTGTTCAAACTCACTTAAAGAAGAGAAGAAAGATAATCAGATGTGCTTGGTGACCGAGCAGTTATGTTTTATGACAAAGCATTGACGCATAATGTTAGAAGAGTGTTTCTATTGATTTAATTATGTGGTCTTTTGTGGCTATGTCATGACAATGATGAATACTCATCTTATTCTGTTGCTTATTTGCAGAGAGGTTGCCAAAGGACTAATGAAGTACCAACCTGACATTATTATTAGTGTACATCCTCTTATGCAACACGTTCCGCTTCGTATTCTAAGGGCAAAGGGTCTTCTAAAGAAGATCGTTTTTACCACAGTTGTCACAGATTTAAGCACTTGCCATCCTACATGGTCTGTCAAACATTGTTGCTCTTGTTAATACAGATTCTCATGGTGGTTCTGACTTGGATTTCTTTATTGCCAGGTTTCATAAGCTTGTGACTAGGTGTTACTGCCCTTCAGTAGAGGTAGCAAAGAGGGCCTTAAAAGCTGGATTGCAGCCTTCACAGATTAAGGTGTATGGCCTTCCTGTGAGACCTTCATTCGTTAAGCCTGTCAGGCCAAAGGTTGGTGACTTGGTTCCATATGTTAACTGCCTTATCTCCTTGACAGATTTGTGGCATTTTTGGCTGTATCTGTAATTATATTCTGGATCTGGATTGTGTCCTAAAAAATTTATGTTGGCATTTAAATATTTTAGGAACATTCATTTATGAATGTGCCCCAGCTTTTGTTGACAGTAACATGGAGTCTTAAACTTTAGTTATATTCTATTTTTTCTTTTAAACTATGATTAATCAATTGAAATTGGGTTGAGTACATGCTTTTTATTAAACCGCTTCACTACAATTTTGATTCCTGTGGAAGATCCATGTGCCTCAAGCTCAATATTTTCATTTTTAACGATAGGATGAACTAAGGAGAGAACTGGGTATGGATGAGGATCTTCCAGCTGTCTTGTTGATGGGAGGAGGGGAAGGAATGGGTCCAATTGAAGCCACTGCTCGTGCACTAGGGGATGCATTGTATGATGAGCATCTTATGAAGCCAATTGGTCAGATCCTTGTCATTTGTGGCCGCAACAAAAAGCTCCCCAATAGATTGCTTTCAATTGATTGGAAGATTCCTGTGCAGGTATCTGATGTGTCTATCCTTCAAGTCACTACTAGAGCCATAATCACATTTGCCTTTGTCAATGTGTTGCTTACTGCGTACAATTGAAACGAAAATACTAGCATAGCGTATTTTTACCACCATTTTTCATGCTTGTAGCCATAATTCTATCAGGCAAATGAACCTCACATGCTATGATTATTTTTAACTTTTCAAGTGTAAATTTGAAATGAAGGAGAACTGGTTTTGATTTTCTAATAACGTCCCTTGGATTAGACATATTTCTATGTCCTTCTGTAAGCTTAATTTTACATTTTTCTTGCCCTCTACCCTTTTTTATATGCTACCAGTGGATCCTTTTCTCCACTGTTAAAATGACTTCATTGCAATGCTTAATGCAGAAGGTCAAGTAATAGGATTGTTGGAAATGAAAGAAACATGAATTAACTGGCATGCTTCTGTTCTTCCGTGCATTAATGCATTATGTGCTAAAGAAATTGCTTAATTATTCAGGTGAAGGGGTTTGTCACCAAAATCGAGGAATGCATGGGTGCTTGTGATTGCATCATTACAAAGGTAAACCTGTCAGGACCATTGAATGTGTGATTCTCTTATTGTATGTTAACTGTCTACTGACAAGTATCTTTTCAGGCGGGCCCTGGGACCATTGCAGAGGCGATGATTCGAGGTCTTCCTATCATTCTTAATGATTATATAGCAGGGCAGGTAATTCTTGGCTTGAAGTAAAATGTTCTTTTTCCCTATTCAGTTCAGTATCCTCATTTTGGAACCGATTGTGCATCTCATGGGTGATTTAAGTCACACTCAATTGTCCCATCAAAGGAACCTTACTTCACAGCATAGGAGCAGCATTTCTGTATAGACAAATGAATCATGAAAGTGAATGCTGAAACTTTCTTCCAAAAATTCGTTCTTCAGATATAAAGTTAGAAAGTGAATATGTAAGTTTTCTAAATACATGCAAGGATCTCCTGACTTTGTTATGTTGTCCGTGGATATTTGACATGATTATGAATAAACGACTGGAGGTTGTGAAGTGGCATAGATGCTCATTGGACAACATGAACTATATAGATAGCATTCAGATGTTATATTTTGTACCTCTTTTCTAGGGCCTCTCTGAGTTGATCACCTTCGAGACAGAAAATTATGCTTTTTCTTTTTTCTGTCAGAATAGAAACTATGCTTTACGGAGTTGAATATCAAGTGCTCGAAGAAAGCTATATACAGAAAATTAGTGCTGCTAAAACCATACTGCTGTGATTTTAATCTGATGACAAAGATAAAATGTTGTCTGAGTAAAGGAATTACTGAAAAATGAATGTGTGGGCACTTCCTACTGCCTAGGGAATTGGAAGTAGCTCCGACTGGGAATAGATTGAGAGGGCACGCTAGGTGGTTGTCTTTTGCGAGGGAATGACTGAGAAACGCTCATGAACATGGTGGGGCATTGTTGGAGGACCAAATGGTCTTGATGATCTGAAGGCTCCTGGTTTTCCATGAAAACCCAGCTTAATCTTCTTCTTCTTTTGTTTTTTCATTGGGGTTTGAAACCCGGCTTATATGTTGCCATTGCAGAATGTGTGAATTTTTTTTTAATCCATTTCCCTGTGAGCGTATCTCCATGGCACTTTCTTAGTGATTGCTGGCTGAATTCTGAAAACCTCTTCACCCAATTTTTACTTGGTTGACGACAGGAAGTGGGAAATGTGCCATATGTGGTGGAAAACGGATTTGGGAAGTTCTCGAAATCACCAAAAGAGATAGCCATCATCGTCGCAGAATGGTTCGGCCCAAAAGCAGATGAGCTCAAGGCCATGTCACAAAATGCGCTGAAGCTGGCTAGGCCTGATGCCGTGTTTAAGATCGTTCACGATCTCAACGAGTTGGTCAAGCAAAGAAGCTTCGTACCTCAGTACAACACGACATAACTTGATCTCCTGGACCGAGTTATAAGTGGGATGGTTTGATGGAAAACATGGACGAGAGGCTTTTTGATATTGTAGATTTTTGCCATAATACTGATTCATTGTAACAGTAGTAGTCTCATATTCATCGCCGAATCATACGCCGTGTAATCCTTCAGGGAGGAGTGAGTTATCCTCCTACCAATAAAAAGCAAAAAGCATTGGATACATGCAATAGACAGTGCAGCAAGAACCCAATTGTACTGCCAAGTTAGTTCAATATAGCAGATTTCCATCTTAACTGGAGGCAGATTTCTCACTCAATGCTGAAGAACTAAATGAGAAGAAGCAGGAAAATCTCTGTTTTGACTAGGTGAACATTTCAACTCTTATAAGGTTTGTCCTGGTATCAGGCCCTTCATGGTCATCCTACCATGCCTGGAAACAATGGCTTACAAAGAGGCCAGCCTCTTGGATTTCATGTCTGTCTTTCACCAGAGGAATATATTCTAACCTCTTGTCCATAATTCTCACAAAATGTCATCATCGAAGGACACTTTAGAACATATTGAAAGACCTAATTAGTGAACCGAAATGTAGATTTTAATGATTTCTCAGCATCATCTTTGAATACCGTTCTATTCCTGAGGAAAATAAAGGAAATTGTGTAACTAGGAAAAAAAAATCTCAAGTTGCAAGTTGATTTTACTTCTCACCTGAAGGACATTAATTGTTTTCGGCATTTCCATTTTGGTTTTTTTTAGAGGACTAGATAGAAAAATTAGCATAAAGATATTAGTTTTGTTAAAAACCAGAGGTTTCTAGATTAACCCATATTAACCTTGTTTGGTCAAGGCCTTGTAAAAAATGATCCAACTTAAATTAACCCATTTAACTCACATTAATTTTGATAGCATAATATTGCTTAGATGTCTCATGATTTTCATGAAGTAACCAAGTTCAAATTTAAATCACCAATTGACAAATCTATCTTATTATACAACATTTTAATATACCTGGACAGAAGAGGAATCTCAATCTTCTTTTTATCGATTCTAGCAAAGAATTTTTTAATTTCCAAAATCTTATGCCCACCTATCACGAAGAACACTGAGAATGTCAAAATTTTTATTTTTTTATTCATTTAAAAAAAAACCAGATAATTCCCTAATGAAATCCTTTTTTTTCCTAAAATAGAAACCTTTGAATATTTATATTGAAAAAGATACAATCAGAGATAGAAAGGAGAAACCGATGTTGGGCCGAAAAAAGGCCTCAACGATTTCCTCCCATCATCTTCTCCGTTCGGCCCATCAAAATCAGCAAGGCCTGCTCCGACTTCTCTCTCAAGGAAAAAGCCACTGCACGACAGAGCGAGAGAGAGAGAGAGAGAGAAGAGGGAGAAAGACCAGCGAAGATCGGCGGAGAAGATCGAGAGCGAAGCGACCGAGGCCGCCGGCAGCAGCGATGGAGAAGGGGAAAGGCGTGATGGGAGCGGGGCGGCGGTGGGCGGTCGACTTCACCGACAACTCGACCGCCCCGGCCTCCCGCGACGTCCCCGATCCTCTCGGATTCTCCCGCGCCTCCCTCGATCAGGTAGGGGCCCCCCGCAATTGAGCTCTCGCGTGTTCCTGATTCGTCCGGTTTGGGCACCGAATTCGCGTGTTTTTCTTTGTTCTTTTTCAATCAATTCCCCTTTTTTTTTTGCCTTTTGTTCGCAGGATGATTCTGCAGTCTCCCGACAGAAGAAGGACGCCGAGGCTAATTGGAAATCTCAGGTACTTCTTCTTTTCCACTTCCGGGACTGCTGTTGCTAGTCTTGTGTGGATCTTCGGATCTTGAAACTGTATAAGAAGGATGTCGTTTTGACCACTATTTCCGGTGTGAGTGTTGAGATTCAGTTCTGAGGACTCTGCGTGTAGATTTCGGCCCTTCTTTTTCTCAGTTTAAGCATCAGGATATATAAAAAAAACCATATTTAGTAAATAGAAAGTGGATACAGTTTAGTCTTAGACAAATTAATCAAACAAAAGGTTGGTTTTTTATTATTTTTGGGTTTTCTCGGCATCAGGATATAGAAAATATCATATTTTGGAAATAAAAAGTCGACATAGTTTAGTCTTACACAAATTAATCAAACAAAAGGTTTTTTTTTTTCGCCGGGGGGTTGGGGGGGGTGGGGAGGGAATTTAATTTGGGAGGAATTTCGATCCAAGGATCAATGAGATAAGCTGTGAATTGTGCTGCTGTGATTTTGTGAACAGAAAGCATGGGAGGTGGCGCAGGCCCCATTCAAGAATTTGATGATGATGGGATTCATGATGTGGATGTCTGGAAGCACCGTCCATCTCTTTAGCATTGGTATCACATTTTCAGCCCTTTGGCAGCCAATAAGCGCTCTTCAGGGAGTTGGAAAAGGTGAGCTTATTACTGATCATGAATGATTCGCTCCTTATTGGTTAGCTCAAAGCATGCTGTTGGGTCTAGATTATGACATTATTTCTTTATTAATCTTAGACAAGAATACTCCTGATCCAAATGGAAACTAGTGTTAATCCTATGTATTTGTCCTCTTCTCTTTTTTAGTTTCCATGTATGTGAATCTGGTTAGTACGTGCCAAGTAGATAGCTTGGCATGTGGTTTTTTAATGGCTTGAAGTACTCCTGTTACATTTGCCACTATAATTTATTGTCTTCGTGGAAAGAAGTACTAAATGTGCACAAATCTCGAGTAACAGATTGGGCTAAACATTTGTTTGTTCGCATTGACTTGGGGATGCATTGACTATCAAACATGATTAACTGGTGCCTTAACATCTGAATGGCCTAGCAGGATGTGCAAGTAATGAATCTTGCATAAGTTCTGCTCAAGTCTTTTCTTTTCTTTTTAGCTTGTGTCAAAATTGTACTGTCTGCTTGAATATGTGTTTGGTAAATGGTCAAAACGTACAACAATAGCCTTTAAAATGACTGTGTAAGTTTTCAATCGCATGCTAAGTTAGAGATGCGACATCATCACAAAGGTCAACTTCTTGCAAGTTGCTGATGTGGTTTTCTGACTACTAAATGTGTTGCGATTTTATCCTGGCAATGCTACCATCGCTTAATTAAATGGAGCTCTGGATAATATTGTTACGAGACATAATAGTAATCAATGGTAGCAAGTCAGGTGCCTGAGAACATCTGGTGGGGCTCATCTACCCTTGCATAGATATTGTGAAGTGAATTGCCTGTGTAGTCATAAAAATTGAGGAGGGAACCCCACCCCCCCCCCTCCCCACTTCTTTTATTCTTCTTCTGATTTAAATGCTTTTATGGGGTTGCAAAGGGTTGCCAGATGGGCATGAATCCAGTAGCAGGTGAATCAGTAGCAATACAAGGTCAAGCTACTAAAAATATGGGTATCAAATTGCCACTTGTGGATATTTACTTGGGGATTGCTGCTTGAGTACATGAATGGTTCGTGAAACTATTTCGAAAATGGATTGTTGGATGGACTGTTTGCAACGGACCTTAATTTTCTCAACTTATTCTGGCTGTTGTATTTTATTTTAGTTGGTTATCATACTCAGGAAAGTTCATTTTTTGTCACTTGGCAGTTTTTGAGCCATACAAGGACAATAAGGTTGAGCTTCTTGCACCAAAGTTACTCTATATGGCCCTTAATCTGGGAGGTTTAGCACTTGGTGTTTGGAAGGTGAGATGCTTAGATTAGGGACTTCTTCTGCTGTACCCACAGAAGCATTTCTTGAGGAGGGTCCTTCTTTCTTGGCCCTGCAGATGTGGAGAACAGTAAGATCTGGGGCATGTTTCCTTGTGCTAATTTGTTTCTTCTTTGCAGCTTAATACACTTGGCCTACTTCCTACACATGCATCAGATTGGGTCTCATCCTTACCTCCAGCACAGGTTTGGTTCCACTAATTCTGCATTTGCTTAGCTGTGACTGAAAATTTCATTTTGGATGAACCTTTGTACTGTATTGTCTTCTCAACAAAAGTGTATGGTTCATAGAAAGTCAGTGGCAGAGATATCAGTATGAATCATAGAAGTTTGAAAATGTTTAGCTTATAATTGATTTCCTTCCTGTAAGGAATTTTGCATAACATTAATTGTTACGTACCAGTGTAGTAGGAATCATAGGATCATAGAGGCAGCCTTAGCTGTAAAACGAGGTGTTGTAGTTTCAGGGAGGTGTTGGGCAACACATCTGCATCAGCTTACATATGTTTTGTAGGAAGCTGTGTTGCCCAGCCTTCAGATATTTCAATTTTAGAACGTGTCTCATCATACATACAAGTTATGTCAATTCATGGCATTGCTTCAGTCTACCACAACCATAGCTATACCAAGTAGACACTAGTAGCTTGTTAATTTCCTGCACGATATGCCTTTTCTTTTTGGCCACTACATGGTATTAATCTTTGATGAAGGCTAATGTGAAAAAGGTTTTGCGTAATTTAGGAGGTCGAATACTCAGGTGGGGGCTTTCCTCTACATTAACGCAATGGGGTCTACAATTACAAGATCGATCTCCAAGTATGAAAGTGCTGGAATGAATTTTTCTCTGTTACCCATTTCGTTATCCTTGGATCCATCGCTGGCAGAGTGGTTCAGTCTTGGTCGATCATCTACCGAGGTCTTGTCAGCATCGCTGTAGTTGTCGAGTAAACTAGTTGGATGGTCACTGATGCTAAATTTAGTTCCCCAGTTAATGCTACTCTTGCATCAAGAAGGCACCATCTGAAAAGGATGGTTCATCAACTGTTTCATCTATTATCACTCTTAAGACTGCTTTTTTGTCAGGATGGTTCAACTCTGATCGGGCCTTGTGCCATTACTGTAGTTTATCAAGCATCCATCAGATTCTTATTTCCTTATATGACAGATGACTGATCTTATCGTAAGCACGATTTATGGGCAAAGCAAAAGCAGTTACCGGTATGTATGTATGTATGTATGCATTTTGAGAGTGGTTTTAGGCAGATGCCGATCATGATAGCTTAGGATTTCTGGCAATAGAGGTCCAATAAGCTCAAATTAGGCCGAGAGTAAATCCCCAAAATGGTAAATTTTCTGGCATAACTCAAATGAATTTTTATTGAAGGCTTGGTGCTCTCATAAATCAGTGTGTTTGGAATGAAAAAAGATAAAAGAAAAAGTGGGGGACTTTTCTACTTACGTGAGAAAAATGAAATCCGATTTTAAATGGATTGAATCATGAAGAAAGTTGCAAAATGTGGGAATTAAATGATCCCTACCCTGGGCCTAGTTTGAATAATTGAAATTCTAGCGTTTAAGCGCACATAACAGGAACCTTAGGAGGAAATTATTAAAAAAATCCTAAACATTTTATATTTGTATAGATTCAATCATAAAATTTTCAATTTTATTAATTTAAATAATTTTTCAATTTAATCCATTTGACCAATTTTAATTAGAAATTGCTGTCATGTATACTAATCACTATGTGATAGGCCATTGCTAATGTAAATAATTTTTATAATTTTTTTATTCTCTTTCTTTTAATTTCTTTTTATTCCTTTGTTTCTTCAAAGCCTAGCAAGTTTTTGCCTAGTGCCTAGCGAGGGTCGGCTGCCACCCTTGCTAGACTTTATAGGAAAAAAAGGGGATCAAAGAAACATAAAATAAAAAAGTTATAAAAAATTAGAAAAACATTAAATTTTATAAAAAAAAATGTTCAAATCAACGTCGGCCGTTCATGATTACATCATCAATTTCCGCCTAAAATTGATAAATTATCAAAAGCTAACATCTAAAAAAAATAGTCCACTAAATTGAAAGATTTATAATGACATGAATATAATAAATTTATCATTTTTGGTTCTGGTAAGTTTTCCTAAATGAAGAAGTGTATTTTCTGTTTTTCCTTCAAAATCAAGAAGTGTTCAGGTCGCTGCTTTCGACCGAAATTACAGCATACTCTACTTTCGTTACCCTGTCAGATCCGTTCGTCAGAATCCATAGGCCCCACTCCACTTCATTATTGCCGGCAGCTGATAATCCAAGCAATCTCTTCTATCTTCAAAGAGCAAAATCTCTCTCTCACCTACCAAGTACCAACATCATCCTCGGAACGATCGATCGATCGAGCTGTAGCTGTAGCCATGGAGTTCACCCCGAGCGAGCTGATCCAGTTCAACGGCACCGACCCTTCCAAGCCCATCTACGTGGCCATCAAGGCCCGGGTCTTCGACGTCACCGCCGGCAAGTCCTTCTACGGCCCCGGCGGGGCCTACGCCGCGTTCTCCGGCAAGGACGCCAGCCGGGCCCTCGCCAAGATGAGCAAGAACGACGAGGACGTCTCCGCTTCCCTCGACGGCCTCTCCGACAAGGAGATGGGCGTCCTCGACGACTGGGAGAAGAAGTTCGAGGCCAAGTACCCGGTTGTGGGCCGCGTCGTCGCCTCCTCTTGAAAGTCCCTTGAAAATCTCTACTCGATATTAGATGCTGATGCTCGTTAATTAGTCTCTTTGTCTTGTCTTGTTGTTACTGGAGTTCCTCGTATGGTATAATAAGGCTTCCGTTGTGTCGTTTGGGTGAATATGACTGATGGATATTCGACATGGATTGTAATGTCTTAAGGCTTTTGACCCTCAAGTAAGATTTGCGCTAGTAAGGAAAATGAAGAAGATGTTGTATGGTGGACGGTCTTTTGCACTGGTCTAGTTTTGCCCGCGTTTGGTTGTCTGATTGTGCCCGAGTGCGTTATACTGTCGCCGTATTTCTGTGGGTAGTCGAAGGGATTCTGGGTATCGCATAACTCGAGATGAAAGATTTTGTTGGGTTTCGAAAGAATTGAAGTCCTTTTATGTGGTCTGCAGCTCTGAGTACATCATCTCATAGGATAGCTATCCAGTGCATTGATGAGTTCTTTTGCGCCGTGCTTGTTCAGGTCTGTGTGATCCGGGGTTTGGCCTTCGCGTGCGCAGATGGTAATGAATGTCTCAGGTGCCTATAAGTTTGCTTGAGTATGGTAGGAGTGATCTTCCTTTTGACTACTGTCACTGTCGGTCTGCTATAAAGAATGATTCTATCCATTCAGATGAACTTCGATTGTATTCTTCATCTTCCCTCATCTTCTTTAAATAGCAAATGATCATCCAGCGGTGTTGCCTAGATGTCAGCAGACCATTTATGGTAGGTTCCTTTATCCTTTTTCAGGGAGACAACAACTCTTAGATGCCCACACGCCTCCAAAGTCATGTCAGTTAGTCGCTCACCATTAACCTCATTTTTGCATGTTCTGCCATTATATATAGGAATGGAAAATCCAGAAAAGAGAGGAGCGTGACAGAGACCTCTGAAGTGTGGGGAAATTTAATAGTTACCCTCACATGCTGGACTACTAATGACAGTTATCTTGATAGAATAGATGTGTGCCACATGCCTGTAAAGGTATTGCTGTGACCAAGGAGTGTTAAGAGCTTGATAAAATCTTTGTATAGCTAATCTATGTTGGAGATCATTATCTTATTGAGTTGCAAAAGAGGATTCTCTAACTACACAGCCAGAGTATGTTTTGGTACACTCGTCTTAATGAAGTGTGCCTGTCCGAGATTCCTCCCCAAGAACCGGAGAATCCGGACATCCGGTTTCTCCACCAAGATTTCTCTCCAAGATCTAGTGGAGATGATGTCTTGTTTTAGCTTAAATTCAGCTAACCCCCAAAAAGTAAATTTGCCATGGCAGGTGCACCTGTGCTCGAGTGTTTCAATCGTGGATAGCATGTAAGCTAGATGTCCAATTGGGATTTTATTATGCCTTAGAGTTGGAGTCAATGTCTTGATTTGGTTGGATCTGGGACAGGATTTTTTTAATGCTTGAGTTGGTAACCAAAACCGCACCAGATTAGTATTTAAATCTTTCACAGATTCAGTTTTTCAATTTTTTGGAAGAAAGCAATGACATGTCCCACCTTCACAGTATATTCTTGTGATGGATGAGTAAGCAACCTCACCCTTGTATGTACTCTTATAAAGTGTTCACTATTTGTGACTTTACCATGTGAGGACTGTTTGGAATTGGATTTCTCAGGAGATCTTCCGTGACCTTTATTCAATTTTTACACAGAGAGCCATAACCCCGTGTCTAAGTTTTGACATTGTCTGCGCATACATGGGTCCGCCTTTACAGATGCTCGATGGCTATTTCTGGCTATTTGTGTTCATTTTCTGTTCTTCCCTTTTTGCTGCTATGCACAGAGATGCGTCATTTTTGCTGAATATGCGCATCTTTTGAGACAGTCAAGGGGCGAATGTTTCAGTTTTCCTCCTTTGCTAGTGCATATGTGGTGCTATGTTGATGTTGAGATGTGGCGCGCAAGCTTTGGATCGACCATCTTGGTACAGAATCGTCAAGTATCACTACACTGTCATGCCATCTCCAATTTCTTCCTGCAATAAGGCGCATGAACTTCCATCGATTCTGTTGGCCATAGCTGACTTAAAGAAGACACTGCTTGTATTTCTCCCTTTTCCAGCCGCTAGTTACACGTCCGCACTCATTAATTCCACGTTGAGACATCATGATTGGATAGCTTTAATGTTGTCTCGAGCTTTTGGCAATCCAACATCTCCCGATGAGGACCTTTATCAATACCTTAGTTACTATAAAGCTTCAGAAAGACTCACCATTGCCAAAATTCTTGCCTTTCCAACAGATTTTGTTTTCCAAATCAGTGTCCTTCTGATAGATTATGTTGTAATAGCATGGCTCCGTTCGTTGACAATGCTCATATGTAAGATGATACGAGCATGTGGCGATGCTTCACTACGATACATCAGATGATCTATACAAGTACCATTCAAGGGAGATACTGAATTGAGTTTAAAGATATGAATTGGCAAGAGAAATAAGAGGGCTGAGCTCTAAAGTCTCTTTCCGAGAAACTTTTGGAATCTATATAGCCTATAAATTTCATAAAGCATAGCACTTTGATGGTTATATGTATTGCCATCGTAGAAACAATAGTCAACACCGAAACACAAGAAACAAATTCAATCCCTTCTCCCACACAAGGTCATTTATCCATCTTGTAGTAGCCCTCTCATTCTTGCACACAACAAACGAGCTTAGCACCTAATGTTCACGTACTAATGTCTCAAATTGGATATCTTACATGTTATGTTGATTTACATTGGATCTAAATATCCAAAATGATCCTTTATATGATACACGCAACTCGTTCTAGAAATGGCTTTTTGGGTGATCAATGTAATGAAATGATGATTCCGTGAGGAAAATTCTAAAAATTCATGAGTTGAGATTCCAGGATTGATCACTTTAATAACTTTAGTTGGTGATTTTCTTAGCCGTGGGGAAAGGGTCGTGGGTACGGTTCGCTTTTGACGTTGGTGTGGGAGAAAAGGCAAAGCCAAAGCCAAAGAAGACCGGTCTGCTCCTTCACTGTGGAAATAGTGGAATTTGCAAAGTGGGTCGTCTTCTATCGATCAACCAAAAAAAAAAAAAAAGCAGAACCTTCTTCTCCCCTCCATTAAGTCATTCCCCAAGAGTTAATTTCTCTCTCTCTCTCTCTCTCTCTCTCTCTCAAATCCACAGCAACTACACGCAGCGGTTCTAATCCAATCCATTTCCTTTGCCAACTCTTCCTGTCCATTTCGGATCATTCTTTCTTGACATCGTCTCGATCGCCTCCTGCGTTTTTTCCCCTTTTGTCCGCTGTTGAAACTCATTGTCTGCCGCCGATTTACGCTTCAAGATACCCTTTTCCTTTCCTCTTTCGATTAATCTGCGCGTACCCATCTCGCGAACGACTCCGATTTTTGGATCTCTACCCATGGACCCGTCCTCGACCAAGCCTCGATGCTCTGTCCCCAAACCCTGCAATCACCTAGCTGATTACAAGCTGAAATACGGCCTGGCGGGCTACGATTCCCTCCAGGACAACTTCGTAACTGGCTCGAATGGGAAGACGATCGTCTGTACGCCCGATAGGAAGATACCCAGATGCTTTTTCTGTGATGGGTATCGCGAAAGGCTCTACCTTTGCTTAGTTTGCTCTTCGATCTCTTGCTTGGATCACACCCTCTTGCACTCCCGATCTGATTGTGGACACGACATAGCTGTCGACGTCAAAAGATCCGAGCTTTACTGTGGGAAATGTCATGATCAAGTCTATGATGCTGATTTTGACACTGCTGTGGTGAGTAAGTATAAGAAGGACCTGATAGTTTACAGAAATGCTTTTGAGAGTATTGGGGAGAGATCGAGTAAGAGGAGGAGATTGAGTTCTGCCATAGATTTGGATTTGAAGAAGTGGAAGGAGCTGCCTTGTATAAGAGATCAGAGGGCCAAGTCTTGTTATCCGATCGGGTTGAGAGGATTGAATAATTTGGGTAACACCTGTTTCATGAATTCTGTGTTGCAAGCATTGTTACATGCCCCTCCGTTGAGGAATTACTTCCTTAGCGATAGGCATAACCGTGGAACTTGCCAGAGGAGATCATTAGATGGATTCTGTTTGCTTTGTGACATTGACATTATCTTCTCGGCCATGTTTTCGGGTGATCGGAGTCCATATAGCCCAGCTCAATTTCTTTACAGGTGTGTACTTGTTATCTGCATGTGATATCCTTTGGATTTAGCTCAATTTTCCAGCTCATAAATAATCAGTCTTTGAAGAGAGATCTGCCAGTTGTGTTCATGTGTATGGTTGTGATGTCATCACTTGTGCCTCAAATTAGTTCTCTTGGTTGTGTCTCATCAGATTAATTGACTTATTCAAGATAAAAGCTGAAAATCAGCAATTTTGATGAAGTATGGATTGTGTGCCACACTCTGAGTAGATTTAGTTCCCTGATTGAATGAAACGTGGCGGTGCCATTTTGTGGTTGGAGGGGTTTGAATGTAATTAGTTCGACTTTGGTTAAGAAGGATTGATTGTGGTGTTTCTAATGTGTTCTTCCTCATCAGTTCCACAGCTTATGTATAGTGTCTAATTCTTCAAAATATTGATCTAATCATGACATTGTTTAATGTTTCATGACTGGATCTGTTGTATTGCAGCTGGTGGCAGCATTCAGCAAATCTAGCTAGTTACGAGCAGCAAGATGCTCATGAGTTTTTCATTTCTCTGTTGGATGGTATCCATGAAAAGGAGAACAAACTAAGGGACACGAACAAAGGTATAGTGGCTTTGCGCACTCATGCTTGATTGGTCATGCCATCTGTTATTCATCAGTGCACAATGCAGATTCATGCTAGCTGCAGTAGAATTTGGGAGCATGAATACAGAGTGTTAAATTTGCAGTCTTTCATGAGGGCAATATAAGAAGTTTCTGATTAATATGCTTTAAATTTGCTTTTGGCTCTGAGCTGGGTGCACGTTTATGTCTGTGAATTCCATGTGGACATTGTCTTACGTAAGTGTTTATATACATACCTGGATCCACAATAATTAGCATGACATTATGGACTGCACATATGAAGTTCTCTGCATATTTTGCGTATTACAAGTGGCAAGCAGAGATCAGATTTACCTAAAGATTGGTCTAATGGTCTGAAGATAAATCAGCACTGTCATGAAGTTGCCTAGGTATTATCCCTCACGTGCTAACCATACTTTGCTTTTTCTCAGATGCTGGAGATTGCTCATGTATAGCTCACAGGGTATTTTCTGGACTGTTAAGATCAGATGTCACCTGTCTGACTTGTGGATTCACTTCCACAACCTATGACCCTTTTATGGACATTTCACTTCACTTGGATTCGAGTCATTGTTTTTCAACAGAGACAACTAACAAAGGTTCTAAATTGAATGGAAGCACGAGCACATCTACATCCACCCTCGTTGGATGTTTGGATCTTTTCACGAAACCGGAAAAGTTGGGATCAGACCAGAAACTACACTGCCAAAATTGTCAAGAAAAGCAAGATTCTTCAAAACAACTGTCCATTGGGAGGCTCCCTTTGGCATTGTGTCTTCAGGTAAAAAGGTTTGAGCACTCATTCATAAGGAAAACATCAAGGAAAATAGATTGGCATTTACAGTTCCCATTCTCTTTGGACATGAGCCCCTACTTGTCCTCCTCGATCATCAGAAAGAGGCTTGGGAATAGAATCCTTTCTTTTGATGGTGACGAATCTGATGTCTCAGCTGAATATGAGATTTTTGCTGTTGTTACACATTCTGGCATGCTGGAATCGGGACACTATGTGACTTATCTGCGCTTAAGAAACCAATGGTATAAATGTGATGATGCTTGGATAACTGAGGTCGATGAGGCGACTGTCCGAGCTTCACAATGTTACATGATGTTCTACGTGCAGAAGATGCTGTACCACAAAGCCAATGACGAAATTGGTTGTGCACCAACTTCCTCACGGAGGGATTCACTTATGTCGGTAGTAGGTTACTGCTAGAGAAAGACCATGTTGATGGGTGTTTTCATAGGGTGGTTGTGGAGATTAACACAAATTGCATGTGATGGTTGACAAAAGGACAGACGGACGGAGGTTTATGTAGATCGCCCTTCAATAAAATGATCGAGGTGGACCTCAAAATGGGAAAAAGATGCAAAGATAATTTAAGAGCATCCCCTGCTTGGACAGTGGTCACCAGATTCATCAGACTCACTGTTAAGTGCTTAGTATTCTTTGATGGGATTCATTCATGTATAGTGTCCTATGTCCTGATTACTAATACACAACAACATTATGACGAAGTCCCCTCTGCTTCCATGTTTCATCCGCTTTCTTTCTGATTATTGATGTCTCCAAGATCTCTTTCTCTCTCTCTCTCTCGCGCGCGCGCGTGCTTGCCCATGCACAGACATTGCGGATACATATCACACGGTTTCTGGCTTCTGCTTCCGCGCCTTCCAACCTGAGGCACAGCATAGCGTCCAAGGATGTGTCGATTTTATTTACCTCAGCAATGAAAACTCCCATTCCGCTTCAGGTCAAACGAAACAACCATTCTAAGCATTCAAATCAGAACATATAATAGTATTTCGCTTGCTTTTCTCTAGTTGTGGTATTCTTTGCCAAATGCTTTTAGTGCATTACATACTTATTGCAAACTATACACTTCTTTCTACAAATTTTTCCCAAAATGAGTCGGGGAAACGGCCTTACCGCGCGGGCATGTACCTAATCTACAGATATAGGTAAAAATTCTGGATCTTTGTTCAGTTCAGTTTCCAAAAATCAAGCCTTTGATGGTTTCTCTCTGTTCTTTTCCAGCTTGAAAGGTGAAATAGACCGTGACCAGGAAAGAACAGAGTAATTAATATGAAGTCGTGTTAATATCACGAAAAATCCCGGACTCATAAACCTGTAATAAATTTACTCTAAACTAATTTTTTAACCACCAAAAATTTCAAACTAATACCCCTCTAACAAATTTATGTCAAATGATCACAAAAAAATCATAAATTAGTACATTTATGACAAAAAAAAATCATAAAAATGATATAACTATGATAAACGGGGAGTAAAATCTCAAATTAGGACCTCAACTCAACAATTTGATAGTAAAATTTAACAAAAACTAACATATGGTAAATTTGTCAGAAATAATACCGGTTTGAGATAAATTCATCAAAAGTGTATTAGTTTGGGACTTTTAGTTGTCAAAATTTAGTTTCGGATAAATTTATTATGAAAAACTAATTTAGGATTTTTCATAGTATTAATCACATGAACTATGGATTAACAGATTACATCCTCCATATTGGGCTTCAGGCCCAGCATTGTTCCAACGCCCTAAAGACTGCAATTTGCGTTCTTTTTCGTTGGATTGCGCAGAGAGAGAGAGAGAGAGAGAGGGAGATTGCGTCTGTAACCAAACACCTGTTGAGGGGGCGTTATTCCGGATTAGGGTTAACTCCTCTTCGCTTTCGCACGGCAAGGTCCCTTTAGGCGCCAAAAGTCCGCAGAAGTGCCACTCACCAATCACCTCCTCCCCCTCCTCTTCCACTGGTTCGTGCAGGTAAAAAACCAGGACATACCTTGAGTACATTCAACGTTTGCCGTTCCCGCGGGTGAAAAGATCCGATCTTTCTTGATACCCTTTACAGAAAAAGTGGTTTTTTTTAACAATGCGTGATGCTAGGATCATATCTGTGCAGCGTCCGAGTTTTTGTCAAGCGGAATTTTTCGTCTGTATCCTTTGCTCTCCATGTTAATTTCGTGACGGTATTCCAATGTAAAATATGAATGTCTTGTGAGATGGGTTGGTGTGGTTCTGACGTGCCCTGAATTCAATGTGATCTCGGAGTAGTATGGCAATCAACTTCATTGCATTTCGCTGAACCATGTGCTTCTGGGCGGAGTTAGTGCGCCTACTTCGATGACGAGATCAGAATAAGATTCTCGTCTTGCGCAAAATGTCGTTGGACATTCTTCTATGGTGTTATTTCCCGAGGCATCTCAGTGTCTAGTATCCATACGGTGGATACAATGTTGTCACTTGAATTTCCTATGTTAAGGCTGCCTTCAAGAGAGCTTAACCCAGAGAGTTTTATTACAGCTAACTCTTTTGCCATAGTCTCCTCCATGCTTGTTTTTAATATCTATGAGTCGATTTAAAATGCACATGTGCCTCTCTTTGCTTCTGATGAGGTTTCTCATTGTCTATCCAATATCTAGGGAGATAAATGGACAGTCAAATCCCTGTGAGCAATGATCGTTCGAGGACATATTGGACACCTACAATGGAACGGTATTTTATTGATCTTATGATAGAGCACATGCACAGAGGAAACCGGATTGGCCATACTTTTAATAAGCAAGCCTGGACAGACATGCTTGCCGTATTCAATGCTAAATTTGGATCTCAATATGATAAAGATGCTCTCAAACTCCGTTATACAAATCTCTGGAGGCAATTTAACGATGTAAAGAATCTTCTGGGTCAGAATGGATTCTCTTGGGATGAAACTCGACAGATGGTGATTGCTGATGACTATGTTTGGGACGCTTATCTCAAGGTGAATTACCTCGGCTACATCTTAGTAAGGGTCTATGCCTTGATTTGAAACTTTTTTCAAATGATGCAGGTTCACCCAGAAGTGCGCACTTACAAGACAAAATCAGTTCTGAACTTTAATGACTTATGTTTAATTTACGGATATACATCCGCTGATGGAAGATACAGCCGGTCAAGCCATGACGTGGACTTTGATGATGAAATCCAGAGAGTAAATATGGGTTGGTGCTTTTTCACCTCATGATTATGGTCAATTTACCTCATGCAGCATCCCTCAGTGTGTAGGAGCAACAATGGTTTATGTGGGGATTTGCCTTCAGAAGGAGTAAACTGTAATTTAACATTAAAAAAAAAAAAAAAACTTTGGATGTGTCAGACTGGTAATTTGTGATGTGGACAAAATCTTTCAGCTCAATGTTAAATACCATATATTTTTGTTTTATTTTTTTAGTATGCAGTCGATAGACTAAATTTCAGACACATCATGCTTTTACTAAGCAAATACCTAACATTTCTTGGTGAGGAGATGGCCGTGTCAAAGTGATGTTTATTTTCTCAGAGAAATCTTGTTTCAACTAGTAGAATATGTCAAACTCATACTAAGTTTCTACATCTCAATCTCTAGGAGATGGAGTGGGCAGTCACGTACTATCAAATAATGAACGTCCAAGAACAGACTGGACCCCATCAATGGACCAGTACTTCCTTGAGCTTATGCTGGACCAAGTAGGGAGAGGCAATAAGTCTGGTGATACATTTACCAAGCAGGCATGGACGGACATGCTTCATTTGTTCAATGAAAAATTTGGTCCTCAGTATGGAAAGAGGGTTTTGAGGCATAGATACAAGAAATTATGGAAGTACTACTCCGATGCCACCCTTCTTCTTCAAGAAGATGGATTTTCATGGGATAAAACATGCCAAATGATCACTGCTGATGATGATGTATGGGATGCCCATATCAAGGTACGTGGTCTTCAGATGAGTACAGGGTTCTCTCTCCTTACTTCACTGTTTCTTGTGTTCCCTTCTTTTTCAAAATAATTGATGTTCATACAATTACTGTAGGTGAACCCGCATGCACGGACATATAGGACCAAGGTCCTGCCCCACTATGATGATCTGGTCCTAATTTATGGCAGTGCATGTGATAATGGGACTCAGAGTCAACTTGATCAGCAAAAGAACTCTGAAGATGACAACATCGGAAGAAAGTCTGGTAAGACGGATTATCTCTTTCTAATTAGTTTCTCTCATCTCCTAGAGTAATTATGAGGTTTGGTCTTTGGTCCATATGAAGACCCAAGGAGAATCTTGACTTGTTTGTCTCCTTTTACAGCTTGCTTTTTTCTCATATGCCTATTTCAGTTTCTAGTTTCAATTGCCAATATGTTGTGCCTAATCTCATTGATATATATGTCTGTAGTTCATACATATCAAAATGCTTGAAATATCTGGTTGATGTGTACATGGTTTCTTTTGTAACTAGTAGAATGTCCATATGACCCGTCTTCCTATTTTTTGGTGAAGGGAAAGATAGGGGCAAATCCTGTACTAGTGACCGCACAAGGACATACTGGACACCACCTATGGACCGCTACCTCATTGACCTGCTACTGGACCAGGCTCTCAGAGGAAATAAGCTTGGTCAGACGTTTATAACACAGGCTTGGACCATCATGGTTGCTCATTTTAATGCAAATTTTCAATCTAACTATGAGAAAGATATTCTGAAGAACCGGTACAAATACTTGAGGAAGCAATTCAATGAAATAAGAAATATTCTCAAACAGGATGGCTTTTTATGGGATGAAGCAAGGGAAATGATAACAGCTGATGACCAGTTGTGGGATGCTTATATCAAGGTGAATTAATGCTCATCATATCAGATTGTCTTTTTCTGTTATGCAGTCTCTTATGTGCATAATTATAGGAACACCCTGATGCTCGATCTTATAGAGTCAGAACAGTCCCAAGCTATCACAAACTGTGTGTGATTTTTGGAGAAGAGAGTTTTGATGGAAGATATAACCATGTTGCTCATAGTACAGATCCCAGCTGTGAAATACCCATCTTGATGACTGGTATGTAATTCTTGGGAATTTGGAGTGTGTTCGCCATTGATGTTCTATTAGTGATGAGAATAACAAATGACTTGCATTTCACTTTATCAAATCAGATTTTCTAAATGATGCCTCTTTTGCTCTTTGTAGGTGACGAGCTTAATGATTTATACTCCCCAAGGAATGGATCTTCACCGGTAGAGTGGACAGAACAAATGGATCGTTATTTTACTGACCTTTTGATAGAGATGATGCATGGAGGGAATAAGAATGGTTCAACATTGGATGATGTAGCCTGGGTTCAGATGATTACATCTTTCAATAAACGATTCGGACTTCAATGTGGCAGATCTGACTTAGAAAGTCGGTATATTTTCTTGATGAAGCAGTATGATGAGATCAGCAAACTTCTTAGTCATGGTGGTTTCGCATGGGATGAAATGCAGCAGATGGTAATTGCAGATGGTGAGGTTTGGGAAGCTTATATGAAGGTAAAGTTCCTTTTATGAGTGTTTTGGATTATTTTTATTTTAATCACTTGACTTCCTGCTCCAGCATTCAGCCATGATGCAGCTTTGCTTACATCTCTTTCTTGGCAAATCACTTCCCAGTTCTTCACATGATCTCTTGGTAAAAATCTCAGGAATGTAGCACAGAAGATTGAGAAATATTTGTCTTTTGGCAAAGGTTTCTATTCTGGAACTATGGGGAGCATTTCTAACTATTCCCACTCAAAATTAGAATAGCATGTTTAACTTAGGGAAATTGAAATCTTTGTCAGTCCATCCAAAATGAAATATTAACAGAGAAAACTTTGCAGAAATTTATACTTGAGGTATTGAATTAGGGTGCTCCTTTGTGACCATAATTGTGAGCTACTTCATTGTGAGTTGTGAAATTTTCAGGTTGATCCAGATGCTTGTGCATACAGAGATAAAGTTTTAGGTTGCTATGATGATTTACACAAGATTTACTCTAATATGGTGGATGGAAACTTCATCAGTGAGGATCCTGGAACATGTGGTATACATGATGCGCAAAATCTGGAGGGAGATGCTGGATGTACAGATGCTCACTCTACAGATGCTCACTCTCCATCAGTGGATTATCACATTTCTCATCCACTGAGAAAGCGACCAGGCACGCCATCCCATGAACCTGGTCCTGTTAGTAAACTGCAGAAAACTGATGAGATGCAGGGAGTTCTCTCGAGCCATGGCATTGAAGATGCTACTGGGGACAAAATTACTATTTCTTTGGGTCGGAGTGAGCAGAAGAGCTATACAATTGAAGGTGCTATTAGTGCACTTCAGGAGATACCGGACATAGACGACGATGTCCTGCTGGATGGTTGCGATCTTTTGGAGGACGAGAGAAAAGCCAGGACATTCTTGGCGCTTGATGCTCCACTGCGGAAGAAATGGTTGTTAAGAAAGCTGCGGCCATAGTCCTCGCTCTTCAATTTGAGTGTTACGGATGGTTTATGGTGCTGAACTTGAGAGATGAAGGCAGAAATGGTTGAGACTCAAATTCTTTTGGAGGTGAGTTTAGTTAGGAGCAGGATCTGGAATGTTAATAGATAGGAAACTCATACTAACCATTGCCTCCAGTTTGTATAGAATGATGTTAGTCTAGTTTTGGAAGCTTAAGCTTTCTGAAGCTTCGGTTGCTCATGATAAATAGGTTTACTGAGATCAGACCATGCCAATGGGGTAAAGAAAAACATTTTATTTCACGGAAAATAATTAATTTGAATTTTTACATCGTCCAAATTGTTAAAAGAAGTTTTAACAAATCCATTAAGTAAGACTATAAATGTCTAGAAAAGTCCACATACTTATTGTTTAGTACATAGATTCACTAATTATGGGCCTAGATGACTACAAAATAAATCTGCATCAACTTTTTTTTATTAAAAAAAAAAAAAAGAAAGTAAACTAGTTGTTTGTTACTTAGACCGTCCACAATGCTCGTCATGAGTGAATCATCCGTAAAACCTTTAATTTCGAACTCGCAAGCCAAAAAAATCAATTTTCACATGAAATGTTTCTTTTTACTCTTTTTGAATGATAAATGTTTATATCAATAAAAAGAATCATCCCTTGCACTGTGGCCACATATCCGTATATAGCGTTTGGTTAAATGAAATCAACTCTGAAATGTGATGCATATATGTGACCTAGTAAAATTTGAGAGTGCAACATAATGATAATGTTTAAATTCATCTGGAAATAAATTCCCATGTTCAATTGTTTGAACATTTCGCAACAACATTCGAGGAGATATTAGACTCGAAGAATTTTCACTAGAACCAAATTTTTAATCTTTGTTTTAGAATTGACAAAAAATAACAATAGCAAGAGTTAAATTCCTTATATTGTTCAATGATCGGACATAAAAGAAATAATCTTTGAAAATCACTAAACACCTCTTATATCAAAAAGAAAAGAGAAGACAAAAGCTATGAAGAAAATTTACTTACCAACTCTCAACCGAAAGTGTGAAAATGCATGAAAACTTGTGAACTTAAGCCAAAGATTGCAATTGGTTGTGAGAAATTTATAATGTAGAGGAATACAACAAGTGTGATTTTTAAAACACAATAGTAAGGTCTGTTACTACAAGTGAAAATCTATGCTATTTTATAGTGCAATCAGCCTTAGGTCCCATAGTACAGTGCTTGTATGTGATGATACAATGTGCTGACGTGATTGTCTTTTTATTTATTTACTGTCATTATTATCCTTTTGATTCGTTGATGCTGACATGATTGCCCTTTTGATTCCATGCTGTCATGATTGTATTTTTTTTTTCTTTTGAATTTTTTGCACTTATCGGTGTGACCAGTGTTGGGGGAGGCTGCCTTCCAGTTATGCATGTTTCATTCGTCGTCTTTTGAAAAATTTACGGGAGATAAGATACCATAAGAATAGCCTTCGTTGGTATTCCCGATGTGGTGTGATTGGCTAAAAATATATATGTAGGAATAAAATTACACACTGCAAGATATATCTGAAAACTAAAAAGGGCCAGAGGATCGAACCCTCCATACCAACAGCGGCAAAAGCCGAGTCCACTCGTTGAGTTCCTTTCTCTTTTGCTTGTGTCTTTGCCCTTTTTTTTTTTTCTTGGCAGGGGCTAATGAAAGATTTTTCAGTTTAAAGTAACTTGTGTCAAGGCCCAAGAACTGACCTTTCTTCACCCTAAATAGCTAAAGATAATATTGCCCGGGTACTGATGGGTATAATAACTCGACAAGAGAATTTCTAGTACATGATGATAAGAGTTATCCAAAAGGGTACCATTACACTCCAGGTCCAGCATAGATTTCCTGCATCAAGTATACGAAGCGTTGAAGCGGGAAAGAACGGGTTTCAAAATCAGGGTCTCTTTTCAGCATCAAAAGCAGTAATAAGAACGAGGGGTGTCGAGCGACTCTACTGAAAAAGAAATCCTAACAATTCATTAGGTGGAAACATGGAACATCCGCAGTTTACAGTTATACAAAATTTGACTCCATTCACTAAATTGTGCTCTTTAGCAAATGCGATAATCCCATTCACAGGGCTACACCAGGATTTTCTATGGCAAACCATTCTTCTTCAAACAAACCACTGCAGAGAAAAAGACCGAACATTTTCCTTGTGCATGGACAAGATACGAATTGCGTCAAGTGACAACGCAGTCCTATCTCTACTTCGCTTGGATTCTGCATACCAGCTTTGTGACAGAAATTTACCCTGTCATTAATGGCCAAGCTGTCATTTTTCAGTCCACCCGTAAATTGCCCTTTGATCACGTCCGTCTCCTCCTATCACGCTCTCTCTCTCTACCTCTATCCTTGTCATGATCATCCCTCTCTCTGCTGCCACTCTTCTCACGATCTCTACTTCTTTCACTGTCTAAGTGATGCATCCTACCATCTCTGTCGCGGTTAGATGATCTCCGAGGTGGACTAGCGCTGCGACTTCGGCTGCGATGACGTTTTCTGGATGAGTCACGGGAATCATCTCTTCTGTCCTTCCTCTCTGATGAAGATCTCCCTGGAGTTAACGAGGCAGGATAACCTTAGATGGGGACAGAGAAGTAGCTCTTCCAAAATCAAGTAGTTACAATAAACGACGCTTTGCAATAAGTATTTTATTAGAGAGTACTGGACACTTGTTAAGCAACCAATTAACTAAACTTTTACATTTGATTGTCCTAGCGTAATGCACCATCAGTGCCCAGAAAAATTAAATTATTTCAAATAAAGTATATTCAACAAATGCCCCAGGGGAACACCTTAACAATACCCTCACAAAAATTCTCCAACAGATCAATGACAAGTAGAGTAAGAACATAAAGCAAAGGAGAAGGAAAGCGTGTATGTTAAGGGCTAATTGGCAGTATGACTTACTGTTCCCAGAAACACCATCACTAGAGCCTGATAATCCATATTCCACCTCCAGCCGTTTCCTGCGCAAGGCAACTTTCTTCTCGATTTCTTCCACAATCTTGATTCCATGTTCTTCCAGAGATTCACGATACTCTATCAAATCAGCCTCTAGACGCCTCAATTTTTGTCTGTAATAGGAGAAGTCAATCAACCAATACAAAATGGATCAAAGCAAGGTATGTAAAGGTAACAAAGACCTATCAACAGCAATACACCATAGTACCCAAAACAAATCCACCTACTTTCTTCTCTAGGCATCATACAGCAAATCCTAATCTTATTTGTGGACGCACATCTTCTCCTTGCCAGAGGAAAACATTAATGGTAGTAAAAGAAATTAACTAGAGAAGCTACACTGCTGTCTACAATCAACAGTTATAGAATCCTTAGAGGAAGACTTTTCAAGCAAACATACAAGAACAAGTTCTCCAAAAGAAGATATAAATGGAATTTCAAACCTAGTTAAGGTGAGAGATAACCTTTGCTCTTCACTCATTCCGCTGTCTGACTGAGATGGAATGCTTGAATCAGCCGCCAACTCAATCCCATCAACATTGCCAGGAGCATCCCCAGCATTCTCGCTTCCAGATGATGAATAGCCTAACCCTAGGCCTCTAGAACCTCCTTCCGGTTCATCATCGCTTTCATCATTTTCTCGAGCCCACTTTGAAGATGGCAAAACAGGATCATTTTTCTCTTTCCTCGTGAAGGCTTTCAGCTCAGGCGGTGGAATTGGGATGGTTGAAGCCAATGTAACAGATTCTTCTCCTTTTGCAGCCACCTCATCCTCCCCATAACGACCCCATCCTGTTAATCCTACAGGCCCAGCATCAACATTATTATCTCTTTGACCAGTTGAATATCTCCCAGAGCTCGCACTACTCTGCTTAAATTTCAAGTCATCATCTAACTCATAGCCCCTCTGTCTCTCTGCCTCTTCAAGACTTAACAACCTTGCAACCATCATTTCTCTACCACCAACAAGAGACAATCCATTATGCCTACAGCGTCTTTCAAGCTCAGCCAGGGGAAGAGACATCAACTCTTGCGTAGCAGCTCCTCTGCCCATTGCTAAAGCAGCATCTTGGTTGACCTTAACTCCGTCACCCGACTCTTCTGAGTTTGCTTTCTTTTCTATTTCAGGTGTGTCACCACATAAAGAGTGAAAAGGGACCACCCCAGAATTACTCGATCGGAGAAAAGTAGCTCGTAATCCATTCACATAAGCATCAGAAAACAGAAACCAGTCTGACCATACTTGCAAAACCTTCAGGACTCGTTCCTGCAGATTTCAAAAAGGAATCACAAAGGCAAAACACCTAAAGAAATGCATCAAGAGAATTGGTCAACAATTTCCTCAAAAGACAAATTTTAAGCAACCTATCACAATTACCTTAAGGGCCTCGGCAGTGATCCTTCCAGTTATACTTCGATACAAATCATTAAAGCTCTCCATTATGTCAGGCAGTGTCGCTTCGAATTTAGTGCGGTATGCAGAAGCATTTTTCACAGGAGCACTACTATTATGGAGGACATCAGAAACCAGCATAAGCCTTGCAACCTTAGTTGGGATAGGTGTCTCTTTAAGTGTTAAAGATTCTGTTAAAACCTCAACAACCTGCATTCCGACAATCATCATAGGCGAGTCAGTCAAAACGTATAATCATAAAATAAACCTCCAAAATTAGGTAGGATGCACATCTCACTCCATCTTATGTCATACACAGGTATAAACAGAGGTAAAGTGGTGAGTTGAGAACGATAGGTAGCAAAAGGCAACATAAGTAAAATACGGACGTACCAAGTAATATGCTCACAAGCCACCACATGAAATACTAACAGATTATCATTTGAGAAGGTATTCATACTTAAAAGCATTTTTGTAATGAGTAAAGACCTCTGAAGGCACGCATTACAACAATGATAAACAGTTAATCCCCATCCCACTAATTAGTTAGAAAGAGAACTAAAGCGAAAAAACAAAAAAGAATTATGAATCACTTAATAGGCATATCACCTCCCCCGCAGCATCAGCATTGTCTAAAGCGAAACCCATTGCCTCCTTTATCAAGTTTCTCTCCAACGTTAATGCACGCAGCATGTCCTCAAATTCATCCCTTTGCGAATCAGTTAGCGTACGTTCTGGCTCTACACGCTGCAAAGAAAAAGAAAATGACAATGAGCAATTTCACATTAAGAATTAATTTTGAATGCCATAATGTGGACATACCCCAATTCCAGCTATATTTTCAATGGATTCAGACAATCACAAGCAGGAGGCAGTTCGCATATTCATGAAAAACGAAAGGCATGCTGCACACTCAATAGCACAAACAGCACGGAAACAAGGCAAAGGAAGAGAGAGAAGGATTGAAGACCCAGGAAAGTGAGATGATACCCTGCTTCTCCCAGCAGCAAATGTCGTGCCAGATTCTTTTTCATGTTCAGGACTTCGGGCAGTAGGCAAGGGTGGAGGTATCCATCTAGGAAATAAATCAAGTGATGTGATCAAACTCCAGGATGTTCATTACTCTCAAACAACCAAAAGATCGCAGGCAGTGACATGGTAGCATGTACTAGCACAACTTACTACCTTCCACTACCGGTAATCATGATGAAAGGTTCCGTTCGCCATCTTTGAAGAGTGTCGCCCTGCAATAGAATAGACAGAATATGACTATAGTTCTTCTCTTGGGCCAGAAAAGTAAAGCCTAATGTTTGCCTCTCAATTCAAAACCAGATTAATATGCCAACTAGACTATATCAATAAGTTTCACCTGAGCAAAAGAATAAAGCCTCCAGATATAATAGGTATGCTCTTTAGATCCAAGCTCAAACAAGAAACTGAAAAGTTGCTTCCCACGACCTCTCTCCATAATAGCCTGTTCAAACGCACATCCGCCATCCAATACATATAATGCCATTGTATCAATCACATGCCGGAGATGATCATCCTCCGGTGGAATGACAGTTATATCAGGTATGTTAGGAGTCAAAACCTGCAGAGAAACCAAAGCGTCAAAAAATACTTTTAAGTCTGTCCAGCTTTTCATCAAATCGGAAGAGGAAGCACGATAAGAAATTGGTTGTGCGAAGGATAAAATGAAACAGTTAAGAACATGCACATAATTAGCAACACGGTTTCTCAGCATTAAGCAAATCCACCCTGATGCTAGACTACAAATATGAAATGCCAACAAAAGCAAATTAAACCACAAAAAGAGATTAAAATTGACCATTGGTTTTTTACTGCAGGGCAAGAAAAAAAGTAATCAATCACATGAAAGAGGCTCGTGGGAGATGAGGCACCTTCCTAAGTTACAAGTACGAAACAACCAGAAAGCTCAAATGAGCATATAAAAGAGCAGTTCCCTACATGACCCACGCAAATGTTGCAAATGATTTTACTGCACTGAAGAACAGGATAATAAAGGCATACCAACTCGGAGTTCTGAGTAGGGACTGTGGTAACTGGTGGACCTGATGGACCAGACAAAATCACTGTTGCGCCCTGTAAAGCATGAAATAGAATAGTTATTCATTCTCAGCCTTCAACTATTTCAGCTATGAGGCTACTCAATAGTGCAATTTCAAGACTTCTATCAAGAAAGATGTTGGCTTCAAGTACAAGCTCAAAGAGGAATATCAGCACCAAATCTACAGCAAGAAAATCAACCAGTCTGCTTTTGAAGCAAAAGTAAGAAACCAGACCTCCTTACTCCTTATGGCCATGTGCCCTGGTGGAGGAGCAGGAAGAGCTTGTGATGGGAGAGCCACAGATTTACCCCATCCAATCTTCAATTCATACTCATAAACAACGACACCTGCACAAGAATTTGTTATTATATATGAGTAAACAGCAAAAATATAAAGCTCAACCTGTCTTTTCCCATGCAATACTAACACTAACTCAAAAATGAAAGTGCCTTCAGGCTCTATAAAGGAATATAATACGTCATGAAGATGCTGGGGCTTTAACAGTTTGTTATAGCAGCTAGTCATACATTTGGTTTGCTTAATAGCCTTCGGGTTGATAGAAACCATACTTATTTATTTAAGTCCATTTGTATAGCCACAACAAAACACAAAGATGAGGAAGCAAAGAACCATATGATGGACGAAGTTAAATTTTAAGAAAGAGGCCAGCAACTAAATGAGAGAAGCTTGGTGAATTGGCAGTGTGACAGAACGAATTTGGTCCCCATGGCCGCTTGGATCGCCCTTGCATAGCTCTTTAAACTGCCATGACGTTCTATTTTGCCATATAAAATGCAGAGAAGGGGACAGAACAGATAGAAAAGCACCAAGATATCCTCCTTAGCACATTAACCACTGCATTAATTACACCAATCATAAGCAAGAACTACAAATTTTGGACCTTGCATTTCGTCCTTTGCAGCCTGTGCATCAGCTCTGTTCATGAAAGCCACAAATCCACAATTTCTCTGCCGTCTTCTCTCTTCTTCTGTCCGAGGCCACATTATCTTTACACTTGCTATGGGACCAAATCTTCCAAAGGTCCGTAAAAGGAAGTTCTCATCAACCTATCACAACATTATAAGTTAAATCACTATTAGCTTTGGTCAAATATAGCACTGAATATTAGAGAAAGTTCAAGCATATCATACCTGAGGTGAAAGGTTACCAACATAGAGGTTCGTCGTCTGTGGATCACCATCATCAAACGATCCAGGAAACCTTCCACTTGGATCAAGATCATCAGGCAGTTCATCAAATCGGCTAGATGGCTGCAAAGAGAAAGAGAATCGCACCAAAAGCTAAATACAAGCATAACGAAGAATCCGAGAAAAATGCACAATTTTTTCATCACTCTCTTTCTTGCACCCGCTCCATTCTGATAAATGAACTGTATCAGCTAAAGAACACCAGAAAGTGGGTCCAAAATTAAAGGCACATACAGCAGAATTTTCACTCGGGCGGCCATCGCGCCAATGTTCACGCTCTTGATTCCGTCTCTCCCTCAACTCTTGCTCATGCTTCAGCTCCTCCATGAAATGATCTATGTTTCGTGACTTCCCTTTCTCTCTCTCTTTTGTCTTCTCCTCGTCTTTCTAAAATGTTCAATTAGATATTAATGCAGAATATTTGAATTAAGTCCATTAAAAAACACGATCAAGAAAAAGGAAAAGAGTCTCCATAACAGATACCTTCTTTTCAGTTTCTTTTCCTTTGGATGAAAGAGGGGGTGGTATGAAAGAAGGAACATACCTGAGAAGAAGGATATATCAATACCTATGTCCACTAAAACATTTCTGTCACATTATTAGAACAATTGCAGAAGAGAAGAACAGAATATCACAATAACAATATCATTTGCGAGAAGTTGGTGAGATGCTGACTCAGTCAAAACTACAATATAAGGGAATTTCTCCAGGTGTACTACATCAGCTAGAATTAGATTTTGACGTTCAAAGTATAATGCGAAACATAAGCATAATAGCAAAGCAACACGAAAGAAGCGACTATCATTTGCATAAGAACTTGGTGCATTGAAAAAGGACCAGACGGTAATGCCTCTTTTCTTTTTGCCTTTTTTTTTTTTTTTGGCTAAACACGAGTAGTTCCCACATAAACCCTTCCCAGGAAAGTAGTGCTGGTATGTTCAACAACCGCATGATTAAGAAAAAGCAAACTAAACACATAATACCCATGAAGAGAATGGAGAGAGACATAGATTGCCCAAAGCTAAATGAAATTCTTATTAAACACGGGAATTATTCTTTCATCAAACAAATAATATTTTCCATCCCATATTGTATGCATAGTTACACTTTGCATACTATGATTCCAACCATTTAAGTGTTCCTAATCCTGCTCACAACTGAATCTAAAATTATTCACAAAACTAGATAGAAAAGAGAATGCAAAGCAAAGATTGCAGTCACTTTTTCCAAACTACGCCCTCTAATATTTGAAAATGAAGCCATATACAAAACCTACATTGCCATCCACCTACCCAGAGTAACAGACTATTTTCAAATTTACAAGCTCATTGGCAGTCCTAAAATGAAATCGAGCACCTGGAATTATCTGACCAGCACATGACGTCATATAAAGCACTGTGCAAAAAAAATATAAACCATTCATTCAACTATTAGAAGTGAACACACAGAAACAGTGCAACATCAACTTATGAAGAGATTCCCTACATGCTTCATCACATCACAGACTGTTAATATTGGTCCAAACCTTATGCCATCTTACCAAGCTTCAACAGCTAGAGCATAGATTGCTTTAATAGAGGAAATCAAATGCAAGCATAGAATATCATCTCTTGTGTAAAATCCAGCGGAAAAGGTAGGCTCCAAGGGATTATTTTAAAGGATATCTACAATTTTTACGTTTGTGTAGCGAAGCCAGCACCAAAAGACAAATAAACCCAAATTCGAGGTTTAGCAACCTCTCCAGATCAGAACCATAGAAACAAAGCTCTAATAATTGGAACCCTATTAAATATGTATAAACCATTACATTCCTTGCATTGGCTAATTATTAAAAAAAGGGACATGGTATAAGAGTAAAATTTAGGAAACAATTCTAAATCGTGTCAGATTTAAATAAATAAATAAATAACAGAAGGAAATAGTTTTTAAAATCAGTAGTCTCGTGCATCTATCTAATTTTTGGCCCATCTAAGATTCTCCTCGAAATTCAAGTATTTGCTTAAACCATGCCAGTAACTATTGAGACTAAGTAGCATAGTACCAATGACCAAGGGACATATTACCCATAGATACAGCACCAAATACGTTCGAAGTTCATTCGTGATTAAAACATAATGTAATAGAAATTTAATGTTGATATTACAAACCCGGTGATTGCGCGATGCCAGTAGCTAACAAAATTAACCCCCATCTTTTAAATGCCAGTATGCAATCAGGTCACAAGACACAGAAATTGACCATAGCAATCCAATGTCCCTCAAAAATGACAAACACGATAGGTAGTGCTGGTCAAGCTCACATGCAGCAACCACATAATGTAGAACTATTTCTTGAACGCTGAGATCACAAGCTAATCACGTCTCGAGATATACGACTTCACAACAGCGCAAGCAAAAGGCAATTGGCATAGGAAAGAGGGTAACACAAAAAATACATATCAATGGAAATAACATCAACTAAGCCACTCACAAATAATCTTACACTTGAGGACCTAAATAATTACGAAAAGGCATACATGACAATGTCATCTCCATGTGTCTCTTTTTCTACTTATGATGCCTTCAACGACAGAGGATCGTAGTGCACGGTCAGTTAAAAAGTACTTGTTTACCTACTTCCCTTCTTTGGAACAGGCATCCCATCTTTGGACTTTTCACCTGCCATCCGTGAATGAATGAAAAAGGCCCATACTTTTATTAATTTGTCCCCAGATTAGATGATAAAAATCACTCATTTACTTATACATCGCATGGATAAGTAATAATAATAAAAACTGACATTTAACACTAGCTTCCCGTAACTAAGAGAAAAAAAAAAACGCTGAAAAAAACCAGATTCAGACTGCCGAGCTAACCTTCGGAATCGGCCTTCGCCCGCTCGTT
Source organism: Eucalyptus cloeziana (assembly GCA_014182715.1). Lineage (NCBI taxonomy): Eukaryota > Viridiplantae > Streptophyta > Magnoliopsida > Myrtales > Myrtaceae > Eucalyptus > Eucalyptus cloeziana. Next base: position 53,908,255 of record CM024636.1, on the reverse strand, counting down.
CGGATTGATCAAACCTCCTCGAACGAACGACTTCGACCCGGGCGCATTGTCCCCTTGGAAGGACTCCACGAATTCGGCGTAGAGGCGAGCCGTCTCATCTTCGGCCCTCTGCAAGAAATTCATCAGATGAGGCAAACACGAGATTGCTAACGGAAACCGACGGCGCCGACAGGGAAACTCGAGAAGTTCTACAGAGCTCCGCAGAGAGGGAGAGGGAGTCACCTTTTTCTTCGCCTCTTCCTCCTCGCGGTGCTTCTGGAAGGGCGTCTTCTTGCGGGTAATGGAGAACGAGCTCATCCTCGCATGAGGATGCCGGAACCACGTGTCGCCGCGGGGCGGGACGGATGCTGCGCGGACGCCCGGAGTCAATCAGGGTTTCCGGAATCGTTCGCCGGCCTGCGATTGGAGCAATCCGGATCGCCGGGACGTGGGCGTTTCTGGAGAGATTCGACCGGTGGAAGAAGGGGGGAGAGGAAGGAGGAAGACGACTGATTCGAAACCCTAGCCCAGCTGCAGAGGGAGAAGAAGAGGAAGAGGAAGGGGAAGAGGCAGCTCACGTGTTGGGCTTCTTCCTCCGTTCCTGGATTTTTAAAGCTTATTATCGAGAAAGGCTTTGGCCTTATTTTATTTATTTTATTTTTTTCTGATTAACTCTGGTCTGCAATTCTGCATTACACAAAGTGAAAAATCCAAGTGAAGGCCCAAAGCACCTTGTTTTTCTAAATAAAAGCTTGAAATAGACATTAGAGGAAGCCCTCCCTCTCGTATGTGACCGCCACCCCGTGGCCACCACCTCACCAGCGATGGGGGCGGCGGCCACAAACAGGACGGAGTCCTCTCTCTCATGTGTTCTTTTTTTTTTTTTTTTTGCAGTTTAATTTTTTTGAGTTTGGAAAGAAAAAAAGAAAAAAAAATTAAAGACCAAATTGCCATTTTACCAAATAGTGAGTTTAGATCTTTATTTGAAATTAATATGGTTATTCCGAACCCTTATTTGAAATAAAGTCCACTTTAGACCCTTATTTGAAAAATGAGGATACTTCATGTCCTTATTTAAAACAATACCCACTTCAAATTTTTATGTAAAAAAATGAAACACTTCGGGCTCTTATTTGGAATTTTTTCTTACACAAAGTATAATTTTTACTTATTTAAATTTCATTTACTGGTATAACATGATAAAACAATATGAACATACATAAAGGTTACAAAGCCATAAAAATTTAAGGAGTATTATCGACCCGTTAAATCATTAAAATTTAGAGTCGGTCTTGGTTCATATAAAAGGGGCCTTTCATTACATGACACTCTAGAGCAATTCGAGCAATTTAAGTCTGTAAATTCTTCTTTTCCGCTTATTCGTATTATAATTCAGCACTCCTTTTAAAGTTTTAATGGCCTAAAATATCCCATCCATATCCATGAGAATCTCCTAAGATTGATGATTATGTTCTTTTGCGTCTAATTTTTATTTCATAACCGAGTAATGAATGTTGTGTTTCTTTCAGCATCCTTTGCAATTGCCGAACAAAGATGGCACGAAGGTTTCAAACTCTTTATGATTCGCAGAAAATTTGGTACTCATGAAAAATATTTTTAGAGAATTCATTTTTCAATAAAATATTAATAATTTCTGGTGTTTTGCATGGGAACTGGCTTTTCAATAATGGATTTTCGGAGAATTCATTTAAAAGCAAAAAAAATTGAGCTTGAGGAGTTTGCTTAAATATTCAGATCATCAGGCAGAGGTTGACAAGCAATGCAACCTTGTTTGGGGTAGGAGGGAGCCAGAAAACTTCTCTAACTCAACATGAATTGTCTTTTTTTCTTACATAAGAAAAATGAGTTTCTGACTAATCACTGGTTGGAAAAATATATTAATCTTAATCTGATTTTTGAGTTGGCCATATAGGAAGTAATTATCGCTAGTGACAACCATAGTAGTTGATAGTTGCTAACATAGGGAGAGATTCTTCCCACCCGATAGAGTCATTCTTAATACAATATTCTAAGTACCGTGGCAAATTTCAATTATGTGTTTAAACTGGTAGGACTCATGCATTGAATCATTAACTTCTTAAAAATATCCAATAGAAATTTAAACGTGACATAAGGATGTTTTAGGGCGCGTTTGGTAACGATTGTGTTCCTGGGAACAAATTCTAATAAAAAATGATTATTTTTTATTCTGTTCTTGAAACTGATTCTAAGTAAAAGAACGCGTTTGATAATTGTACAAAATTTCTGATTCTGGAATAGAATTGCGTTTGATACTGTGTTCATTGATTATGTTCCAAATCAATTTATTTTAATTTTAATACTTTTTAAATAATTTTTATAATTTATCCCTTTTTTTCCTTTTTTTTTTTTTATTTTTATTTTTTCTCCTATTATAATTCTTCTTGGCCGGTTGTTGGCCCTCGGCGAGGCCAACCCTTGTCGGCCCGGCCTTGCCGGCAACTGGGCGAGGCTCGCCTGGCCACCAGCAAGGTTGGGCAAGCCTTGCCGGTGGCTAAGCTTGCCTCCGGCGAGCTCGTCGGACCGGGTGACTAGCGGTGGCGGCGGGCGGCGGTCGCGGGATGGCGGTCGATGAAGAAGAAGAAAAGAGAAGAAGAAGAGTTTTGATTCTCGATTTTGTTTCGAAACAAGAATCAACTTTTTTTTTTTAATTATTGATTCTCGTCCGGCGATTAAGGAACAAATTTGTTCCCGGAAATAAAAATTTTACCAAATGCGATTCTCGTCCAAAACTGATTTTACAACAAAAATCAAAATCTGGCACTGTTGGAATGGTTACCAAACAGACCCTTAGTGAGGTTTCTTTGTAGTATGGCACTTTCCTTTAGGGGAACGACTAGTAACATTCAGGAAATGGCACCGGAGATCCACCGAAATGTTCTCCTACTCTTCTTTTTTTCTTTTTATCAAAAGCACCCCTTTACTTTTAAAAATATTTCGAGATAGTCAATCTCTTATACATTTTCATTTGTCGGTCAATCTTCTTTGACATAGACCGTTTGCTTATTAGATGAGCACAAAAGCACATATGGCCGATTGTGATTGATGGAATCGTGGAGTCTTGACTAGGAAAGTTCTTTTTAACTATTAAGAACATATATATAATTTCAACCTTAGCTTTGTATGCCCTAAACACTTATTTTATATATATAGACGATATTACTGATAATCATAACTTGTAACTCTAATATTTATAGTGATAGTAAAGAAATTGCTTAGTACAGCCCCGTGATTTTTTACTTTCTAGTTGTGACGTGGCTTTTTCTATATAAGAAATCAATTGTCTTTTTCTCTGATTTTTCTCTTTTACTTTCGCATTCCTAACAATTGTATTCGGAGGAACAGCGAAAGTGCAAAGATAGACAAAGGGAAGGTGAAGATTGAGCAGGTCAACAGCAAGGATTTTGGTTTTTGAAAAATGCAATTCGAGGATCAATCGGGTATTAGAAAAACCTGCATCAGCCTTGAGAAGCCCTAAGCGTGTTCCGTACGTTACCAAGCTTACACAAGCAGTGCTTCCCATTCTGGTCAGAGCAACGTTTTATGATCTTGACAGCATCACTAGAAAAACAATTCGCATCTGTCCTAATCATGGTGTAATTTTTTAACAAAACTGGGAGGAGCCCAAAACTCACAGACAGTTCTGGTCGGTTCACCATGACAAAGAGGTAACCAATATTTTTTTTTTTTAAATAGAATTTTGAGGCACAGGTACAGTCGATGCAGGACCATTGTGCTAGTACTCAAATCGGTTTTAGCTCCTTTATCCACTTGTTTTGCTTGGCTAAGGGAGTTTGAAGTGACTGCCCTCTTTGCTAGATGAATTTCTTGTCTGTAAATTCTGGATGTTTAGGTTGTGCTTGACTCAGAAGGGCTATGAAGGATACAATTACCGGTGCTTCTAGTGGACGAGGCAAACTCGCGAGATGCAATCATCGAAAAACACCCAGGAGCTGGCGGATTCAGTGCCTCCTTTCACGAGGCGAAGCCATTCCTTCCTCAGCATGTGGACAAGCTTATAAACTGGAGAACAATCTGCAAATTTTACTCGGCAACTCCCACACTGGATCAATCAACTGGCGAAACACCTTTCGTATCAGTAATGCCAAGCACACGATTCAATAACTATCTCGATAAACATACAAATGGAGTCTCCCAGAGAGAGAGAGAGAGAGAGAGAGCCATATTCTCACAACATCATATAGTTTTCTAGTAACACGAGTTTACAATCTTCAGATCCCAGGTCCAACTCCTCAGGCAACTGAAGGACCTTGTAACAGAATAATCAGAAACCAGATTTCACATTGCTTGCTATTCTCTAGTATAAACCATGGAAAAGGAAGTTGTGATCGGGACTTGAGATCAGCCATACATCTTCATGATAAAAGGCAGTAAAAATACTTCTCAAAGAACTTCACGCATATACCATCTCTGCTGAAACCAAATTCTACATATTACACAGACGATTACCAAATACTGCTTTGCCAAATCAAGCAAGACTCTCATCGTGCCATCTTCTTCAGGTGTTGAAAGGTGCGTTGTTTAATCCAGTCTCTGTCATAGGGCAGATATGCCTGGATATTATGATCATAACTGCAGGTCCAAATAAAAAGGCATGGACATTAGCATTATGACGAAAGAATAAGGCCTTATCACATACAATAATAGGATTATCACAACATCTACTGTTCCTGTATGATGGAGTCTGGTAACATAAGAGATTGAATAATAAATATTCACACAAGCCTCTTTGCATTCCTTTCTGTAAACATATGAAAGTAATTTTCTAGGATGTATTCTGCCGGTAAACACTTCACCTAGATTAGCAAAAGTTCAGAATTTACTGGTGGTCAGTAGAATGATGTACAGACAATCAAAGAAGACAAGATAAATTCATGAAATAGAAGAGGCATTGTTCTACATGGAAAAATAGGCAGAATGTTAAATCTGAAAAATAGATAGAATGGAGGAACCAATACAAATCCAATTAAACCAATCACTTCTATTGCAAAGCACACAGTCAATGTACACAATTGAAGGTTTCTTTAAAAGAAGGTCCGATATATAAAAGTATCCACGAGCAAAGCATTTCTCAATGGTACAACAAAAGACAAACATAAAAGAAAGTCCCTTCTCTAGATTTATGAGGAAAAGAGATTTAAATGAAAACTTTAAAAAAGGAGAAACGGTATTGTAATAGCTAAAACTCTTCTATTGCTCCATGCAAAATCCTAGAACTTCTTTTCAGCAGGTAAGCCCTATTCAGCAAGAGAACAAGTATTTCAATCCTTTTTTAGGCAGATGAGAAAGCATACTGCGCGAAAGCATACTGCGCGAAAGCATAAAGCATGAGAGAGAGAGAGAGAGAGAGAGAGATACACTAGAGCACTCAAGTCCGTGAGACCATCCATGAAATTGTAAAGATCTGTAATATCGTAAGTGATGTTTCTGATGGCAGGATTTAGCTCCTTGAGTTTTCTTTCATATAATCCACATATACCTGCACAAAAACGCATACAATTAGAGTATTTAACTATATAGTAGCCCTCTAATATAGTGAAATGTTCTCAATTTTCTTTTTCTGTTTGGAGGTGGGTGGTGTTGGGAGAAAATAGAGGAATTGGCCCTTCCCTTGACCACACCTGTGTGGGTTTAAACTATAAATTTCCACTGACTATGAATTCAGTGCATGACTAATGAGCGGCAGCCTATTTAACATAGCTCCATGAAGGAAGCTGACACTATGCATTGCTTTCAATCTATTTATATCCTAAAATACATGCATTTGGTTTGGTTGTAATAAATACTATGGCAGGCCTTGCTGGACAACAAATATTGGAACAAACTTGACCCTTCTTTCAATAAGGTATCAGCCATTCTTATGCTTTTCACTCGAGAGGGCGAAGTTCGCCCATTCACCCACTTAGAAAACCAAAGTACACAAAACCTGAAATCATACTGCTCTAATAAGCATCTTTCACCCTAATCTTTCAGACTCGAATGAGAAATATGCACCATTTTGATGCGTTGTCAACTTGCTGGAAGATAATCTGTTTGCTGGAAGTTTCAACAAACTCACAGCTCCACTTCTAATTGACATACTCTTGGCATGATAGACAATCAAGGCATGAAACAAGATATTTCCAAGTCTCAGAACTTCTCTTTCTTAAATCAGTCGCCGATGAATGAGTGATGACAAAATAAAACAGGACTAGCAAATGCCTTCTCCTATCCCAGGCCAAGCAAAATCAAATTCTTGTTTCTTATCCCTTACATGCGATTTGCACATACAGAGAATGTGAGAGAAAATCTACAACTATGCTGGTAAGATAGAGCAGCGTCTCTGGTGATGCTTAATGCAAAAAACACAGATAAAAAATCGTTGAAAGCTATTCACTTTTCTTCATCTAATAAAGGAAGATCGATGGTGGTTAGAACTATCAAGAAACATCAGTGCGATATCTAGCATTCATACCATCCATAGCTTGACTCACTGAGCCATAGTCCATGAAAGTCCTGCTTGCCCTGTTTTGAGAAGTCTGCATGAGAATGATCGTGTGCCTGTTCGCCTGTCACGGAAAAGCACGGAGAACCGACCATCAGCAATTCAGCATGCCCCAATGCTTATTCAGAAAGTGTATAACATTCACGAAATGCCATCAACGCCGACCCATTTCACACATTCGACAATAACACCATGAGCAGCCATTTCCCTTTGGGTCGCAAGACTCGCCCCTATGCTACAAACCAATTGGGGCTCTAAATCGAGCATTCAAAGTACGGATTTTGAAAGCCCGTACGAACTGCAAACTGGACAACCACTACGACAGAAGACGAATTTCCAATCATTGCAACACCAGGAGCATCTAAGTAACCACTCGAATTTCACTCAAAACCCGCCGCACGGCATCAAAACCTACTCAACCCGAACCTACGAGACGACAATCGAGTTTCGCCGCGGGGGCGCGTGTTTACCATAATCTCTCTCGCTGTTTTCCGGAAGTCGGGAGCTCCGAACCGAGGCGCCGGCCGGACGCGGACGGGAACTGGACAGCAGGGGTCGCCGGGAACCGCTCGATCGCCGGCGATCTGGTCCGCCGGAAGCGGCGTCGTTCGCAAGCGATCCTGCCGAGAGCAAAAACGAAGGAAGGGAGAGATGGGAAGGAACCGATTCGGAACCCTAGCAGGAGGAGGGAAGACGAAGAAGACCTCGGGGATTGTGGAGGGACTGCTTTTTCCCGTTTTCAGATTGCGAAGCTAACGCGAAATTCATTTATTCTTTTTGTACGAAAAAGAGGCCGGGCCTTCTCCGAAACCTGAAGCTTTTTCTTTTGCTTTTTTTTTGACGTTTTGTCCTCTTTCGTGTTGACTTCGAGTCAACAAAGTTGTCGCCTTTCGGACGCGCGGCTGTCCGTGAAAAATCGAGTGCATTTGTCGATGTGAAAACCAAAGTTGGTGGATCATTTATGTTACCTTAGTGGCGAAGAGCCGATTTCAATGTACCGGACAATTGCTGTCGATGTCGGTGTCACTGTGAAGTCTTCAGGAAAATCAGCCCGTTATCCCTAAAGTGACTTTAATTCTATTAAGCAATGGCTCTTCCCCTCGGCACTGTCAGGCCGATTACTTTCGTCCTTGCTTAACATGTTGGTCTCGTGGTCGAACTCCCTTTTGCTTTTGCAGTCAAGGGCTGATTTTCTTCATGCCCAAGAAAACTTTTGCGCACTTTCGTTACCTTTGAGGAGGCTTACGCCCCATAAAAACTGCTTACCTAAGATTACCTCCCAACTCGTAAGCCCTGATGCAAGATTAGGGTTCTAGAAAATGGGATTAAATCAATTAAGACTCTCTATTGGCTTAAGTTATTTTTTTAAAAAAGAATGACATGAGAAGCAAATCTCAAGACGCAACATAGGACAAACCTAGTTGATAATGATTGACCGTTTCTCATGATTAGAACGTCTATAATCATATCCTAGTCCAGTCCAACATTAAACAGACTTATAATTATAGAGTTGACTCGATTATCAGAGTACAGATTATAAAGTCATAACCCCAGGCCATTCTCACTTTGGGTGGAATAGATCTACTAATTTTTTTTAATTCCATCATTAAGAGGAATCTTGAACTAGTAAGAAGCCAAAAGTTGTATTCTGAACAATTGTAACAAACTGGTTCACTTACAATCCTGTCACAATACATAATAGAAAACATCGGTATTCATATATTCAAGGCCCAGCCCATTGGGCCATCTTACATAGCCCAAACCTCAAAAGGCCAGGCCTTCTATACTCACATATAAAAATTTCTCAGCCTCTCTAAACTCGCTCCAAACTGATACTGATAATAACAATAATAATAGAACCCGCGAGGCTGGAGATCGGGGTTCCGCTCTCGGGGAGGCGCGGCGGCCGCCGGCCGGCGGTTGCCCCTCTCCGATCGGCGGCGGAGTGGACGATCCCTTCCCTCTTCGTCTCTCTCTCTCTCTTTCTCTCTCTCTGGGGATAATCATATTGGTATTGGCCATAGTCTTCTCTGTATCTCCAGACATGCATACATACATACACACACATATGCAGTCGCAGCAGCAACTGCGAAGCAGGGGAAACCAGAAACATTTGCTCGATCGTCGTCGAGAGAAATCGCCCCCCACCCCCCAACCTTTGATTGCAGAAAGGTAAAGTGATGATGATGAGGCGATGAGGAATGAGTTATGGGGTATTCAGGCTTTCGGTTTTCTTGGAGAACTGTCCGTATCTTGGCGTGGCGATCCCGGGGGCGTGTCGCAGCCATGGCGGGGTTCCGCTCTTTCGTTCGTTCTGTTGCCTGATAGCATACGAAACTCTCATCTGAGCCTCCCAAGATCTCTTCTTTTTCTTGCTTCGAAGTTGAATTGGCGTCCTTTCTGTGTTTTTTTTTGCCATTCTTTCTTCTGTTTGGTCAGGCAGAGAACGAGATCTCTAGATTGCTGGTTGATCTGCTCCGCCAGTTGATGCTCGTTGCGGCATCTTCGATCCGCGGTCAGGATTCTTGGGAATTCATCTGTCTTTCCCATTTTTTTTGGGTCGAGAAATTGATGCTCATTTTTTCAACAAATTTTCTTTCGATTGCCAAAGTAAGGCAAGATTTTCTTCATTTTCCTTTAAAAAAGATTTGATCTTTCTTGTTTTCAAGAATTACTCGGTGGTAAATGCACAAAGGGTTCTGATGGGGAACACTGGAATGAGGTTTCTGACCTGGCACGAGACAGGGAAAGCATTGAAAAATGAAGAAGGTCACGGCTTTTGAGGTTGTCGTGGCATTCGTTCATAAATTACTCATCAGAATCCTAAGCAAAGCTGGGTGGCAGGCAGTGACGTTTCGAATTTACAATAAGGAAAAGATGGGACCGCACGATTAGCCTCAAAAGAAGCACCAGTCGGCAAACCTCTGTAGCCGGGCTACTTTCGTAATTTCGGGTACAATGATTTGGGAACTCTAAATGGGCAAATGCCACGGATCGGAACAGAGAGAGAGAGAGAGAGACATTACTGGGAAAATCAAAGGCTAGAAAGCTTCGGCTTTGCTCTCGGAAAGGCGCGGCGGCCTCCGGCCGGAGGTTGCCCCTTTCTCCGATCGGCAGCGAGGCCGACGATCTCTTCCCTTAGCTCTTGGTCGCTCAAACACACGCACTCCTCCGTCTCTTTTCGGTTCGCGGAAGCCTTTTCGGCTTCCGTTTTCAGATTGAGAGCGAAGCGATGCGCTCTCTCGATCTCCTTCCTTCGCAGGCTTGTACTTGTACATGCGTGCGTACATATATATATATATATAGATAGACAGAGAGATGGGTATGTTTTTCTGGTTGAGACGTTCCTTTGCTCCGACCATTATAGTTAAAAAAAAAGGGTAAGCTTTTCGAGGCGATGAAGATTTTACTGGAAAGAGTAAACGAAAAGGAGCTTTTCAGGCGTTAGAGAGCCGTCCGTATCTTGGCATGGCGCGCGTCGCAGCCATGGCGGGGTTCCATGTTTCTTGCTTTTGCCTGATAAAGAAAGTATACTTCACATCTGAGCCTCACTCATCTGATCAAAAATTCAAGTCGTTTTTTGGTTGCCCAAAAGAGATGGCGAAAGCGTTCGACTTTTTTTTGTTCCCCTGGTTTTTTAACGCAGCGCCATTATTGCTTTGCACTGTGCTTCGGTCAAAACCCTTTGGAGGGTAGCGAGGGAGATGATGATGCTGCCCGTCTTTCTTTCTTTTCCAGAGGGAGAGGAAAAGAAAATTCAAAAAGCTTAAATCTTGCTGTTCTTCATGCATCCTTGTTTTTCCATGTTTCCCAAAGTTAGTATTTTTGGAATGAAAAGTTTTCGAATTAGAGCTGTTTTTTCTTTTGGGGGGTGAATTTTTCTGTCTCAGCTTCCTTCTCCCCCAATGAATATGCCAGTGCCCAAGACGTACGTCTGAATCAATCGCACCCTTTTCGATGCCAGCTCTAATCAATCAAAATCGTTTCACTGTAAAACAGTAATTGCAAGTAACGTTGGAGCGTTTCCAATGTAATTACGCCCCTCAATTCGGTCAAAAAGGTGAAAGTTTGAACGGCCGAAGCAAGCAGACCTTCCGACCAAAACCCAAAAAAAACCAGCAAATCCCACCTGCGATCTCGTCTGACGTGACGGAATTGGCCCCATTCCTTCGTCCTTCTCGCCCGCATTAAAAAAACGATGAATTGCCTTTTTGATCCAGCAAATAATACAATCAGGGAGGGGCATAAGAGTAATAAAAACCTCCAGTGCCCTCCTCGGCTCTCTGCTTATAGCAAATGGACAGCCCTCGTGAGCTTTCGGTGGGTAGTGTGAGGGAGGCTTTGCCCCCGGAGAGAGTCCGGTGCGGCCCGCCGTCGGCGGTGGTCGCCCCCTCTCCGGCCGACGGCGGAGCCGATGATCTCACCGCCTCCCGTCCGCCGTCCTACGTCGTCGTCGTCGTCGTCGTCGCGGTCGCGGTCGGCTTCTGGCTGAACGTTCATGTGTACGTGTGTGTGTATGTATCTGTATCTATCTATCTTCGTACATGCTTCTCTCCTGACCCAAAAAAATTAAAGCGAGAATCAAAAGAGAAGGAAAACTAGGAGGAGAAGCGGAGGCCGAGAAAGGTAGAAAAAAGATCATTGGAAATGCTTCTGCTTCTGCTTCTGCTTCGCTTTCATTTTCCTCGGAATCTTCAGCATCATCTTCTTCATGGACAATTTCCCAGAACTTCCAACTCCAGTAATCCTCTTCCTCTTGGCTGTGAAAAGAGAAACGAGAAGAGGCTGTGATGATTCGCATGCATACGGATGAGGGAGAGAATGAAAGCGGCAGGCACCGAGAACCGGCCGTATCTTGGCGGGGCGGCCAGAACCGGTCGCAGCCATGGCGGGGTTCCCTTCAGTTGTCTGATCTAAACGCGAATCTGAGCCTCCCCATCTTCCAACAATTTCTGCCCTTCATTTCTTTTCGTTTCCCAGATCTGATTGTCTCGTTAAATTGAGTTCTTGTGTTTTACTGTGACAGAAAGGTGGGTTCTTTTTTAGCCTCTTTTCTTGATTTTGCACTGCAGAATTCTGGGTTCTCTTCCCTTCGCGAGAGAGAGGACGGGCGATGACTTTTTCGAAATTATCTTTCTATTGCTTTTGAGTTGTGTTTCGGTTTTGGGTTTCTGCATCGTCAAGAAAGGGACCGGGCTCGTCCCTTTTCCTCTCTCTTTGCTCCTGCAGAAGCTGCATTCTCTGACTGCTCTTACTTCGTGGTACCGAGTTTGCCTCTGTGCTTCGAAATTTCTGACTTCATTCGACGAAAACTAACCATGGATGAGTTTCCAGATTTGATCGAGTCTGAAGAGTTCACGGGAAAGATACTGGAAGCGAAAATATAAAGAGCATAAAAAGCAAAATAATGTACATACGCCATTTGCTTTAAGGGAGTTTTCAAGATTTCCACTTGCAGATGAATCGGTTTTCGGCCGGCGATGATGTTTTCTCGCCGGAGATGGTGGGCTGTTGCATGAATTTGATTCTCGCCGTAGTCGGAGGTAGTAGCAACAATATGAGGAGATTAGAAATTCGGGCAAGATGATCCAACAAGAGTAAAGCGATCACATCAGAGCATTTATAGTATGTAATTAATTAAGCGAACGGTAAAGCAGGGCAAATGTGATGAAAATGCAGACATTTGCATTTCTTTAAGATTTTTGCCGGTCCCTAGCTGGTATGAAACTATAATGAATACCGATTGGAAAATTCTTTATCTATTTAAGCAAAAACTGCACCTCGAGTACTAGACCTTAATTGAGTTGTAAATCATTCAATTATTTCAAATGGCTCTTGGCCTTTTTCTTCAAAAAGTGTAAAGAAATCTTATTAGAGAACGAAGAATAAAAGATATATGTTATAAAATTTGTCTAGTTATCTACTAAATATTTAGGACTTGATTGTGATGATTTACAATTTTAATATTCGGCTTGGATTAATTTCAAGATTTATGACTTGGTTGCATTTTATACGTTTGGATTAGGAAGGATTAGGATTTCTAATGCACTTTTTTGGATGGATTAAATGTCTTGCATCATAGTTTTCAAAGATATGAAATTCAAATCACTTCATTTCTAGATGGTTTTTCATTTACCAAATTATTACCTAAGATAATGATATTTTAACTAGGAAAAAAAGGTTTTGTAGAGAAGTTCTCTATATTTATGTACCACCGGCTCATGTGGCTCCGCTGGGTAGGCTCTACAACGTCCTCCTCGGGGAGGTCGGGAGTTCGAAACCCCTGCAATGCAAGTTGCAAGGAAGCTGACGGATCATTAGGTGATTTAAGCGTGGCGTCGGGGTGATGATTTCCCTGCTAGCGTCATCGGGGTTTCGGCGACCTGTCAGTGTCGGTCTGAGTTCTTCCTGCCACAAAAAAAAATAAAATAAATAATAACATTTATGTTCCATTGAGCAATTTCTTTTTGGAAATAATTTTTTTCTATTTCTATTTTTTGAATAATTTTTTAGTAAAGTGTTTAGTAATTATGCAAAATTTATATTTTCGAAATAAAAAAATACGTTTGATACAATTCATAATTTTTTTAATAACATATAATTTATTTTAATCTTTTTTTTTTCTTTTTCTTTTCTTCTTCTTCCTTGATGTTGCCATCATTTGCTATCTGCGGGGGGGTCACAGGCCTAACGGTTAGTGAGGAAGAAGAAGAAAAAAAATGATTTATCTGTAGAAATTGTTCCTAAAAATAAGACATTATTTTTTTCTACTCTTCAGTTCTGTTTTAGATTTATTCCCTAACCATTTTTTTTTATTTCAAGTAATAAAGCATTAATTAACATTCTATTCTCTCTTTATTCCGATGAATAAAAGAACAAAAAACCAAAAAGACAGAAGCCACTATCTTATTATGTGCACTCATATACTCATCATCTCATAGCATGTGATATGCCTTATGAATAGAATTAGCCATGGCCATTGGTCATAACTTATTTTGTAGGGTATGTTCCTAGAATTAGCCATAATAGGCTAATGCCATGCATGAAAAATTACTTATATCAATGTCAATGAGGATTGCCAGATCTTTAATCGAATCCATATTCACCAACCATGAATTGTCCAAAATCTAATCCGTACATATTCACCTAGTAATTTCTACCACATGAAATATTAATTCTTCATGTCTTCAAAATTTAAATACGTTAATAAGAGAGCCTTCCGATAGTTATGTCTTTTTTGCATGTATGCTATGGAGAAATACTTAGCCAATTTTAATCGAGAGTTGTTGCTATGCATACACGTTTCAAAATTCAAAGACAATATTTTTCAGTTAATATACTTGCAATGCCTAAGTAATCATGACATTTGTTCATAATTGTCAACTTAAAAAAAACCTAAATATAACTTTAGGACGAAATAAAAATCTACAATTTTCTAATTTGGAAGGGGATGAGAATGAGATATAAAAAAAACTTCATTTGGAATGCCATGAACATTGGGAAGGAGCGAGATATATAAATCTTATCGGGAAACAAAGAAAACAGAGCACGACGCACCTCGTTCAATCCAATTTCACCATCTCCGCACGCGAATCAGAAAGGACAGTGAATTCACCTTTTTGCCCTGCCGCCATCCCCTCCAAGGCCGTGTGCAATCCAGCAAATAACCCCATCGGGAAGGGCAAAAGGATAATAACAACCTCCATCCCGCGGCTCTACTTGTACAAGATGGAGAGGCTCCTTGGGTTTTTGCTGATCGGTGGGAAGGAGGCTTTGCCCCCGAAGAGGAGGGTCCTGGGTGACCCCGCCGGCGGCGGTGGTCGCCGCCCCCTCTCCGGTCGGCGGCGGAGCCGATGATTTCGCCAACCCGTAACGACGGCTGCGTATGTGTATATATGTATGTATCTATATATCTACCGACCCAAAAAAAAAAAAAAAAAAAAAGAGAAGAAGAAGAAGAAGACGAAGAAGCGGAGGCCGAGAAAGGTGAAAAGATCAGGGGAAATGACGCTGGTTTCTGCTTTGCTTTCATTTTCCTCCCATAATTCATCATCATCGTTATCGTCATCTTCATGGACGACTCCGCAAAGAATTCATCCCCACATCCTCCTCCTGTTTCTCCTCCATCTGTCTGCGGATTCCGCTTCGGAAAAGAACATGAATGCGCATGAAAGAAAGAAAGAAAAGGACGAGGCTGTGATGATTCGCGCGGTGTACGGAGGAGGAGAGAAATATGAAACCCAACGGACAGGCACCGAGAACCGGCCGTATCTTGGCGGGGCGGCCAGAACCGGTCGCAGCCACGGCGGGGTTCCTTTCAGTTGTCTGATCTAAACGCGATTCTGAGCCTCCCCATCTTCCAACAATTTCTGCCCTTGATTTCTTTTTCCACACCCCCTCTTTTTTCAAGATCTGTTAAATCTTGTTTGATGACGAGTTCTTTCTCGTGTTTTGATGTGACAGAAAGGTGGGATCTTTATCAGCCCTTTTCGCCAGTACCAGATTTTCACTTCTTTTCTTTTTCTCTTTCGGTAATTTTTGCCCTCTGTTTTGTCTCGCGTCAATGGCTGGTTTCTTCTTTTTGCATCTCAAGATTCTGGGTTCTCTTCTTCGGACGTTTTTCAAATTGCCCTCTTGTTCTGTGCAGTTGCGTTTGAGTTCTGGGCTTTTTTACATTGACAAGAAAGGTCTTTTTTTTTGTTTCTTCAAGTCTCTGTTCCTGCAGATGAAGAAGTAAAATACTTTTTATCATTTGCTTTAAGGGTGTTTTCAAGATTTTCTTAACTTGCAGATGCCTCGGTTTTCAGCCGGCGATGATGTATTTGTCGGAGAAGGTGAACTGTTGCATGAATTTGATGTTCGACGTAGATGGAGATCTCTGCAAAAATTTCAGGAGGAGATTAGAAATTTGGGGAAGACGATGCAAAAAAGAGTAAAGTGATCGATGTCAGAGAGCATTTACCGTCTGTAATCTATTAAGTAAAAAAAGCAAGGGCAGGTCAAATATGATGAGTCTGCAGACATTTGCATCCTTAAAAATTCTTATCTGTCCTGAACGAAGTCGCTTTAGCATAAAAAGAGTAGAGAAAGAGAGGAACGCCATCTCCATATTTTAGATTGAATGGTAAGGAATTTGACCAAAAACTCAAAATTAATAATAATATCGTCTCATCCTGTGCGACTACTTGAAATTCTTAGTTTTCTAATGGCATTCGATTGCTAGATGGCATCGAAAGGGTCATGATTTCTTCGATCCAAGTCGGAAAGAATTTCTTCTAACCGAACATATGGAGGATGATATTCATTAAAAATTCAGTCATCGGCTTATCATTCCTGTCTTTTCTTAGTACCCTATTATAATCTATGCCTATGTCATTTTCATACAAAAAAAAAAATTATGATATAATATAAGAGATTCAAAAGCATGTTCACTTGTGATGGTTATGTGAAAATTAAGCGTTGAACCTTATTATTTCAATTAAGCGTTGAACCTTTTGTAAAAAATTGGAATCAAACCATTTTGATTAACAATATGAAGATATTCTATGAGTCGCTAAAAAAGTTGGTTACATGGTATGATTAAAATGTAATTTCTTATACAAATTTTTTTATTCAATTACATTTTTGATAAATATTTATGATTTAATTATGTCAATTAAAATTTTTATGGTTCAATTTCTTGATAAAGGTTTAGGACTTGATTATATGGATTAAGGGTGCATTTAGTTCAGCTTTGCAAATATATTTTAAGCACAATGCGAATGCTAAAAGCCAAAGTTATTTGAGAAAATGCAAATTATGTTTGGTAGAAACTTTTTGCAAATGAACTTTTGAGTTCAAGTTATATTTGGCAAAAAAAAAAAAAAAAACAAAAACATTCGTAATAGCCTTGGATATTTTTTTATATTTTTACTAAAAAGGACCAAAACTCTTAAAGGACTACGATTGCTAGCGAGCTAGATCTGGTACCGGTGGCTATCAATTAAGGTGTCAAGCAACCTCCAATGATGGTCTCGCAACCCTCATGAGACTTAGGCGAGGGTTGCTTGAGGTCACGAGACCTAGGCAATGGTCGTTAGGGTCGTGCGTCATTGACGCCAAATCTAGCTCGTCGACAACTATCACTTCATCGTCGATCTGGGGAAGGGTTTGGTCTTGTTTTTAATTAGAAAAAATATGACAAGACAAAATTGAAATTTTGAAGTTTTGGCGAGGGTAGTTTTTAAATAAAAAATTAGTTCGGCCAAATGCTGAACGCCCAATACTGATAAAAACTAGTATTAGGTTTTTAGCTTTCTCAAGACCAAAATTTGGCTGAAAGCTTATTGGGAAAACTTGCTAAATACCCCAACATTTTCCCAAGGGATGTTAGAAGCCGAAAGCCTATTAAGAAAGTTGTATTAAACGCACCCCAAAATGCTTATGACTCAACTATTATGTACCTGAAGCCTAAGACTTCTAGTGCACTTTTCCCAATGGATTAAATATCTTGTATTATAGTTATTGAACTTTTACATTTCAATTTCACTTTATCGAACTATTACTCGAGCTAATGATATCTTGATTTAGGAAAAATCATATTCAGTCGATTTTCTTTTGTCATTTATTATACTTGATTGCAATTATGATAAATATTGCCTAGAATAAATATGTATATTTCCTAGTAGAACATTGCTTAGCGTGGTTGTAGACTTGGAGCAAATTTCCTTCAATTTATCACAGTGGTAATGTTCTACGTGAATTTGAAAAGGGAAATTGACACAAATAATCCCTAAATTTTAATTCATGTACAATTTAATCCTTAAACTTTTGATTTGTTAAATGCGGTCTATGAATTTTAACTCAATGTGCAATGTGGACCCTCAATTTTTAATTCGTTCAATATAATCCATAAATTTTTTGTACATGTTCAATTCGATCCCTAAATTATATGAAATCGTTCAATGTAGTCTCTCCATAATTATTCAAGACCCAGGATATCTTAATTGGGAGAAGAAGGTTTGACAAAGAAATTACATTTCTTGTTAAGACCATGTGCACTAGTGATGATTGATTTTAGGATGGGCAATTCTTACCCTAAAATCGAGAACCACCTATTAAGGATTAATTACGCAAAATGAGAATCAGAAATCACCCGGTGGCTTCATGACCCACCTAGGAATCAAACCACCCGTCTGATTTGGTTTCTAGGTGGATCTATGAGACTGATCTACAATTGTTATAATCTCGCACAAATCTCGCCTCATCTCCTCAGATACTTTGCAAAGTGAACCCCAAAGCACGTTTATTGGTTTTGTGGTCTTTGGTTTGGGATTATTGCCTGGCTTGTTTTTGGAGCGAACTACTTGACTTTGACAAGATGAATAAATGGCACTCTGTAAATGACACATGTCTGTTATGTAGCTTGCCCATGAATCAAGAGCTCATCTCTCCTTTAAGTGTCCATCTTTTTAGAGCTATTGGGCAATCTTTGTTGAATACGAGTGGAGTTCGTAGAAGCGTTGGTGATTGGGATATCAAATTTGTTTGGGTTTTAGGAGTTCCTTGTGCCGCCCACCATCTCAGTTGCATATATATATGTGGGGTTGTGTGTATGTGTGTACTGGTTCAAGTAGGTGGTTCCACACTCGAACCTGGGAACGAGATTTGGATCCGAGAACCGGACTGATCCCCTTGGAACCATTCTAGGCTGATTCGATTCGGTTCTGGGTGGTCCAAGTGATTCTTGGTTCTTTTGCACACTCTTGACGTGCACTCATACTCATCATCTAATATCATGTAATATGCCTTATGGATAGAATTACCATGGCCATCACTTATAACTTATTCTATGTGGTATGTTCCTAGAATTAGCTATAATAGGTCCATGCCATGCATGAAAAATGATTTATATCAACGTCAAAGAGGATCGTTAGATCTGATCAAATTCATATGGAGTTACCATGAATTGTCCAAAATCCAATCCATACATATTCACCTAGTAATTTCTACTACATGAAATATTAATTTTTCATGTCTTCAAAAATTAAATATATTAATAAGAGAGCCTTTTGATAGTTATGCTATTTTGCATGGACACTATGGAGAATTACTTAGCCAATTTCAATGGAGAGTTGTCGCTATGTGTAACCCTCTTAGAATTCAATGACAATTCCATGATACGCTTCATCTTTCTCAGCTCATACACTTGCGATGTCAAAAGAACGTGACATTGGTTCAAAATTTGTCAACTCAAAAAACATAAATATAACTTTAGAACGAAATAAAAATTTACAACTATTTAATTTGCAAGGGGATGAGACATGAAAACTTGGAGAGCCACAAATTTTGGGAAGGAGCAAGATATATAATATTATTGGGAATATTAAACACAGGACGCCCCCACTGCGTTAAATCCAATTTCACCCCTCTCCTCACGCGAATCAAAAAGGATAGTGAATTCACCTTTTTGCCCCGCCACCGTCTCCTAAAAAGCCGCGTGCAATCCAGCAAATAACACCATCAGTGAGGGGCAAAAGAGTAATAACAACCTCCACCCCCTAGCTCTACCAGTAGAAAATCAAGAGGCTCCTCGGGCTACAGCAGATTAGTGTGAGGAGGAGGCTTTGCCCCCGGAGACGGTCGGCGGCGGTCGCCCCCATCTCCGGTCGACGGCGGAGTCGATGATTTCGCCACCCCGTAACGACGGCGTTCTCGCGAACGTACCTGTGCACATATGTGCGTGTGTGTATATATATATGTATCTTTCTGTCTATATGTCTCCCAACCCATGACATAGCCCCCGCAAAAGAAAAAAAAGAGAAGAAGAAGAAGACGAGGAAGGTGAAAAGATCAGGGGAAATGATGCTGGTTTCTGCTTTGTTTTCATTTCCCTCGCATAACTTCATCATCATCATCGTCATCTTCATTGACGACTCCCCAGAGAATTCAACCCCATGTCCTCCTCTCCCTTCTCCATCTGTGTCTGCGGATTCCGCTTCGGAAAAGAACTTGAATGCTTATGAAAGAAAGAAAGCACGAGGCTGTGATGATTCGCACGGTGTATGGAGGAGAGAGAAAAACTGAAAACCCACGGACAGGCACCGAGAACCGGCCGTATCTTGGCGGGGCGGCCAGAACCGGTTGCAGCCATGGCGGGGTTCCTTTCAGTTGTCTGATCTAAACGCGAATCTGAGCCTCCCCATCTTCCAACAATTTCTGCCCCTAATTTTCTTTTTTATTCTCCCTTCTACCCAGATCTGCTAATCTCATTTAATGGCGACTTCTTGTGTTTTACTGTGACAAAAAAGGTGGGATCTTTATCGGCCCTTCTCGCCGCTACCTAATTTTTCACTTCTTCTTTCCTTTTTTCTCTCAGTAATTTTTACCCTCTGTTTCGTCTCGCATCAATGGCTGGTTTCTTGATTTTGCATCACGAGATTCTGGGTTCTCTTCTCTGCACATTTTTCCAAATTTGCGCTCTGGTTCTGTGCAGTCGTGTTTGGGTTCTGCGCTTTTTGCATCGACAAGACGAGATGGGTCGTCTTTTTCCCGTCTCTGCTCCTGCAGAAAAAAGTACATACCTTTCGTCATTCGCTTTGAGCGCCGGATTGTAGCCGGCGATGATGTATTTGCCGGAGATGGTGAATTGTTGCGTGAATTTGATGTTCACCGTAGCTGGAGCTCTCTGCAACGATAATCCGAGGAGGGGATTAGAAATTTTGGGGAAGATGATGCAAAATGAGTAAAGTGATCAATGTCAGATCCATTTACTGTATGTAAAAACAGCAAGGCAGGTCAAATATTGATGATGAGTCTGCAGAGATCACCATATTGAGAAATGGTTGTTATAGTTTATAACGACGTTGCTTTTGCTTAATAAGAGTAGAGAAAGAGAGAGAAACAAAAGATGGTATTCGCTGTATTTAGATTGAATGGTTAAGAGGGAATTTTACCCAAGAAATAAAAATTGATAATAAATTCTTATTTTTATAGTGGCATTCAATAGCTAGGTGCCATTAAAAAGGGTAAAGGAAGAAAGTCGGAAGTGTATTTTTCCTAATCGAACGTAGGAAGGAGGATATTCATTAAAAATTCGGTCATCGGTTTATCATTCCAATCTTTTCTTAGTGCCCTATTCTAATTTATGCCCATGCCATTTTCACAAAAAAAAGAAAGAAATGATATGAGAGACTTAATGGAGGTTCCCTTATTTGCTACTTTTTGGTTTATTTTCTTCTTCTTTTTTGAAATATTCATTAAACAACAAGAGTAACGATTTGTCAAAATTGCACCGCAAGTCCTCAACCTTTCTATAAATATGCATACGGGTCATATCATTTCAATTGAGAGTCTAGCCTTTCTAAAAAGGAGCAATCAAATCATTTTGGGTCGGGCGACCCAAGCTATGGTTGCCAAGAAGCGTAGTTCAAGCCAACTGTAGCGTGGGTTGCATGACCAAGTATTGCATGAGGCCAGGCGACGGTTGCTGGCACATGTGACATCTTGGCCAGCGGTCGTCGACTTCTAAGGGTGCGTTTGTTTGTGTTTCTGTTCTTTTTTTGTTCTAGGGAATAGAAATAGAAAAAACTATTTATGTTCCGGGGAATAGTTTTTGAACAAAAATGCACGTTTGGTAAACTTGTTCCTGAAATAAAAAAAGAATAAAAACATGTTTGATAAATTTATGTTCTTTTAATTTTTTAATGTTTATTTTTTATTTTTCATTTTTTTCTTTCTTTTTTTTCTTTTTCTTTTTTTCTTGCTTTGGTCGTCGCCGGCCTCGGCCATGGCCGGCCGAGGGCGGCAGCCTCGCCCGGCCACGGCGAGGCTCGGACGACCCCGGCGAGCCTCCCCGTGGCCGGGCGAGGCCGCCGGCCCTCATTGGCGGTCGCCGGCCATGGCTGAGGCCGGCGACCGGCCAAAGCAAGAAGAAGAAGAAAAGAAGAAAAAAAAGAAAAGATAAGAGAAGAGAGAGAAAAATTGTTTCTTGTTTTTGTTCAAGAAATAAGAAATAACTTTTTTTTTTTTTATTTCATTTTTTTTGTTCCTAGAACAAAAAAACAGATTTGGAACAAAAACGCAAACAAACACGTTTCGTTCTTTTTTATTCCCTAACAAAAAAAAAAAACTGTTTTTGAACAAAAAAAAAAAAGAACATAAACAAACACAGCCTAAATGGCTTTTCCATGCAAAATATGGAGAAGATGAACAATAAACAAGGGGTTAAGACTTGCATTCCGAGAGTACAACTTTCTAAAGGACCCTTTGGAGATGACAATTGTATTTCTCTAAAGTTGAGTAAAAAACGAATCAAATGCTGTTTGTATTTGGCACCTAAATATCTTGCATTATAATTGTCAAAGTTCTACATTTCACTTTCACTTTACTAAACCATTCGCCAAGGTAATGATATCTTTATTGAGAAAAAAAAATCGTATTCAGTTGGTTTTCCTTCGTCATTTACTAATACTCGATTGCAATTACGATAAACATTGCCCAGATTAATTACGTATATTTCCTAGCAGAATATTAAGTTGGTAACATTCTACCTAATTCCGAAAATAAAGTGACGAATAAAAAAAGAAAAGGAAAAGAAAAAAAAAAAAAAAGAAAAATCAAATTAGAATTAGGTGGCTTTGGTGGAGGGAGGGAGGGAGGGAGGGAAGGGAACGAACAACGAACGAACCCGATTCTCCGTCCTCCTCCATCGCCATCGCCGACGGCATCTGGTTTTCGCTCGATCGATCGACCGACCGATTTCGGAGGAGCGGATCGAGCCGGCGAGATGAAGATCACGGCCCTGCTGGTCCTCAAGTGCGACCCCGGCGGCGGCGGCGATCCGGTGATCCTCGCCAACGCCACCGACGTCAGCCGCTTCGGCTACTTCCAGCGCTCCAGCGTCAAGGAGTTCATCGTCTTCGTCGGCCGCACCGTCGCCCGCCGCACGCCCCCGGGCCAGCGCCAGTCCGTGCAGCACGAAGGTCGGTCTCGGTTCCGGTTATGTTCTCCTCTTTCATCGTCGGCGTCCGCCGCTCGAGGCCGCGGTTTCTGTTTCCGATGCGGGTTTCGACTCGTTCCGGATGAAAATCGCGTGCCGCGTGGGGCCTCTTGCTGTGTGTAGATGTCGATCGAGGGATGTTCGATCGTATTGCGTGGAAATTTGCTCGGCAGACGAAATTGAATTGTGAAATTGCGAACTTCTCGTAGGTCTTGTGATTTGGTCATGACTCGTGACTCGAAGAGACTAATAGTTAGCACTAGATTTGTGTGTGTGTGCTCTTGAGTCCTGGCCCTATAAATCTGTGGGAAGTTGCGCCGGAACCTAGTTAGATTTCACTGGAGATGATGTTCGTATGATCATTATCTCGTCTTCGCGTAAAAGTGTTAACATTCTGCGTGCAAGTTATATGAATAATGAATTCATCTGTTTTGGTAATTTTTCTTTTTTTCCCGCAGAGTACAAGGTGCACGCGTACAATAGAAATGGCCTTTGTGCGTTGGGATTCATGGACGATCATTATCCAGTTCGAAGTGCATTTTCTCTGTTGAATCAGGTAGAAACCCGCAAATTTGTTACCTATTCAGGCCTTTTCTGCTTGCAGATTCGTTACTGGTATGCCGATATATTGAACTCTTATTTCAAATCTGGCGACTGAATGTTTGAATGAGCTTTGCACCACTTCAATTGGTATAACCTGCAAATTTGTTGCATCTGCATGTTGAAAATTTTTCTAATTATAACGGTCCATTGAAATGGATAGGTTGTTGGGTCCTGCCCATGTGAGAAGCTAATACATTGCATGTAGAGATAGGAGGCTTCTTATAGACTGTTAGAACTCTGGACTGTTCTTATTAGTGCCATTTAGGAATTAGAATTTAAGTGATGTTTTAAGACAATTACTCTTGAGTATGTGGAGGACTCCTTTGGCTGATGACTTGTGACAACAGTTAGACTTTAAAAGATTCTTGGATTGGTGACTGATTGCATATTAATCTTTAGTAGTAAGAGCAGAAGTACCAAAAGCCTCTTTTTAAATAACTAGCTTTAGAAATGAATCTTTTTAAAATAACGAAGTTGAGAAATTAATAATTAATTCTGTAATGACTTTCCAGCTTATGGAGAAATTTTAAAGGAGACTCAACTACATTGATTCTTGAATAAATCTAGGGAGAACGAGTGTAAGAACGCACTTATAGATCACAACTTAAAGCAAACAGGTCATTTGGTTTCAAGCTCTGACGCTATAGCCTTATAAATCTTTGCACATCCATATAATTTTGCATCTCTAAGTTTGAAACTTATGGATTATGTATGGTTTTATTGTGGACAGGTGCTGGATGAGTATCAGAAGAATTTTGGTGATTCTTGGAGGAGTGCAAACTCGGATAGCACTGAATCATGGCCATATTTGAACGAAGCACTGACTAAATTTCAGGTTCTGTCCATTCTCCCGTCACATTAAGTGATATTTAAGAAATTAATGGGCCTTTTATATCTACTTTATCTTTGGGTTATCGACTGGAGCTTTAAGACGAAGTCCTCTTTTTGTGATTATGTTTATTTCTTCTTTGCATCTTCAGGATCCAGCCGAGGCTGATAAATTGTTGAAAATTCAGAGGGAGTTGGACGAAACAAAAATTATTCTGGTAAGTCATAAGCATTTTCATATGTGTCCCCTTTCTCTCATGCATATCTCAATCTGCATTTCTGGGGTGGCAATTTTAAGCAGGAAAACGTGAAAGCATTGATGCAAATGCTACATCAGCAGGAGGGAAATTATGGACAGATAGTTGAATGTCATATTACATGAACATAATTAAATTGTCATGTTTTGACCCGCTTTTTTGTGAGGATCATCTCTGCATTATATTGTTGCTCAAAATTTAAGCGAGCAAGTGACATAAGGCAACAATGCTCAATGACATGAACACAATGACACAAGTATGAATTGTCATCCTGATGCATTCTCATAATCTTGCATGCACGTTTTCGCTTGAGAAGTTCCCCTTAGGGTACTCAGTACTCATAATTCTGCTAAGAAATCCTTAATATCGACCATACGGAATATAGAAGTGATATCTGCCTATGTAAAGCCTCCTAGATACTCTTCTACAGCCATAAGCTTTTGTTTGGTCATGTAATCGCTTAGTTTTTTGGACAATTTGCTGGATTCAAAACCGATTTTCTGTGGACACCAGAACTGAAAAGAAAAAAGAAAGAAAGTTGGGACATTGGGACTTTCTCTTGCAACACTGATTTTGTCTCTGTGATAGCACAGTTCATCTGTTGATAGCAATTTCTCTGCAGCAAGTTCATGTGGAAGACAAATATTTGAATTTGATATTTCATTTTGGTGCACGTGAAGAAACTGGCATTATTCTCAATTAGTAAAATAGTGGTGGAAATCTGCATTGGGATCTTTCGGTTTCATTCATGAGGATATGCGTTATTGTTACATCCACTTACAGAGCTAAATTAGGGATACCTAGTACAAATAACAATTCAGAGAAGTTTTTTTTTTTTTTTTTTTTTTTTTTTTTTTCAGAAATGTTTCCTGTAATGTTTTTGGCCCTCGGGAAAAATAAAGCATACATCTAAATGTCATTGCCTTGTGTTAGTGTTCAAGCACATATCCTTGATGGAGCTGTCCTGTTCTTAGATTGCTGCCATGTAGAACATGTGCTTAGATGTTCAAAGAACATAAATGTACATTAGTGACATAAGACAGGTTTTGGCTTTTTCATTTTGCTTTCCACTTTTCCTCCATCTCTTAGACACCTTTCTCTTTGATACAGCACAAAACTATTGATAGTGTGCTTGAACGAGGCGAGAAGTTGGACAGTTTGGTTGAGAAGAGTTCAGATCTCAGCGCATCATCACAGGTACTATCTATGATCGAAAGAGGAAAACCAATAATTTGGCATTATTAATTGTCTCTCTGCCTCTAGTAATCTGCATTGACCACAGGTTCATAAGTTTCAATGTCCCTGTTTCTTTCTGTCCACTTCCAGTGATCCACACCTGTCTGAACATGCTTTTCTACTGGCAACTTGCTGTCTCTTTGTGGCAGATTTTCTGTCAAGTATTTTCTGCGACATTGCTATGGATGTCATTTTCTGCTGAATTTCATCAAAATATCTTGAACTCGAATGCTTAAAGTAATTCACAGTGTACCTCTTACACACCAAATCTGGGAGTTTTCATAGCCTTGGACATAGCTGCTACCTTTTGACTTGATTCTTGATTAGTTATATGTGGCATGAAGTTTATCCTTTACACATTATATGCAAATCATGAACATTGTGCTTTTTCCTCGAACGTTGTTTCTTTATGGAGACAACTTCTTTTATTGTTTTAGATTATTTCTCGGACAGATTAAGCTGCATCAATAATGTAACAAAAGTTTATTGGAGTATCATGCAACTGAGTTTTGAGCTGAGTTTTGTTGAGTCTTGAATATGAGGTGGAAGACTTGTACATTGCTACTGTTTCTATTGATGTGTATCAGAACGTACACTTAGCTGCTGACACAATAACCTCTTCTTGTTTCCTGGAACA
The DNA here is from genome assembly GCA_014182715.1 of Eucalyptus cloeziana. NCBI lineage: Eukaryota > Viridiplantae > Streptophyta > Magnoliopsida > Myrtales > Myrtaceae > Eucalyptus > Eucalyptus cloeziana. The sequence goes on along the minus strand of CM024636.1, from coordinate 53,882,192 downwards.
GTTGTTTTACAAACAAGCCAAGAAAACCAACCAGTGCTGCACCATGCTGTAGCGTTCTGAGGATAAACACCTAATTTGGTTCCAATAGGGGTCAATGCATGTCCGTCTGGGGAATGTAGAGCAAATGGCATAGTATGTGCCATCATGGTGATATACCTTCTTTCTGCTGCCTTGATAAGTGCAAACTTGCGGTTCGTGGTTTATGGTTTGCGAAATTTCTCTTAGATATGTATAAAAGCTTTTTAGCATCCATAGTTGATTGTCCACCGTGCTTTGATTTACTCCTTATGAGCAATCCAGCTTGTTCGTTTTTGTTCCTACTCATTCTGTTTTTCTTTTGGTCATGTTGTTAAACTTTGCACCTTCGGTTTTCATATCTCTACCTCGTCCGAAATCAATCTCAGAGAGGAGCATCATCTTGAAGTCCTAACTTCACAATCCACGAAAATTATTAGTTCATGCTAGTGAACAGAAGATAGAAGACTGCGATGGCTTTGCAAGCCAAGACTTCCTGTCTGATTCTTCACCCTCCAAATTCCCACGTTGGAATTGTCTTTGGACTTGTTAACTCTTCTTTTGCATAATATATGTTGGTCATCAAATCTTTCTGATGGGTCCTTGTTGTGTCATATGGTAGCGTGGTGCCAGCTAGGGCTGCCGTTATTTCCACTGCTTTCCCAAGAATGATGGGAGATGGACCAGACTGTTCCGTGGTGGTTGTGTGCATTAGAACATGCTCATTCGACATGCATAAAAATGACGGTAGGCTAAGAGATTATTAGTGAGCAGAAGATGGAGTCTCGCGTCGCGATCTTTATTCATTTCATTCTTAAACACTAATTCAACATTTGCAATATCACAGCAACTTTACACGATTCGATCTATAATTACATGTTTCACACATCACTCATCAACGCAGAAGCTCCTATTTACCATAGACAGACAGGGCTCTCTGTTTTTATTTTCGGGGCATATTCAGGATGCCACTTTCGCCGATTGCATCCTATTTGCCAATAAGGGACTTGAGCCACCAGGTGCCTTTGTCTTGAGGACCTCCTTCCGGCGGAGGGTCGCTCTGTGGAGTCTTGCGGAGTTTACTTGGGTCATAGCCTTCGTCCTTCGCCTTCTGAACCAGCATCTCATAGATCTCATCTTCCAGATGAGTCTTCCTACATAATATCTGAAACACAGAAGACAAGCGTCGGAAAAACTCAGAAGCCTTATCAGAAGGAAACTCGCGCATGCGCACACGAACTTGTCCTGCTCTTGTGAACCTAAAAACGATGAATTACAGTGAACAGAGATGGAGAGTGTTCGGACATACCCAGAGGTACTTTCTGGTGGGCTCTCCGATGAGAGCATACTGATAATCATCGTCCAGGTAGAGCACCCAGTAGTTCCCGACGACAGGAATGACGGGCAAGAACGGAGGGACATAGAACTTGACCTTGAGCTTGGCCTCGTCGCTCTTCGGGTCCGCCTTGTACGCCGAGCCCTCGATGGCCACTCTCTTGCCGTCGCTCCAGGTCTCGTTGAGCACATGCACCGTCCCATCCTGGTTCAGAGTGTACGTCGCCCTCGTGTCCGCCCCGTTCTTTGGCACGAAGAAGGACGGGAATGACGCTATCTCGTACCATCTTCCCATGTACCTCTCCAAGTCCACGTCCTTCACGACTTCCAATTCTTTCTTCACCATTTTTTCCTCTCTCTCTCTGGGCCTTTGAATGTGGAGGAGAGATGTGGGAGGGATTGAGCTTTTCTTGGAAGAGCTTCCTCAATGTTTTCTCGTTGGCTGGCTTTCGTTTTTTGAATGTCGGATATAAACGTGAAACGAGCTTGACGACACGAGATACTTTTGAAGGTGGCGGGGCTACATCTGGAGGAATTAGGGCCTTATGTTCGTGTGATTGTGAAATGGGAAAGAGGGGGTTTGGGATAAGGGGACCTTCTGGAGTTGTCTGGTTATGGTCATTGCATTAGGCAACTTTTTGGAGTTATTTGGAGGTGGCGCTTCTGACCAAATTTCATTATTGGTGTTCACATGAGAGGGGAGGCCACGAGGGCGCTTGTAGCTGGCGAGAGAAAGGGACCCGGTCTCGGAGGCACTTCTCGGCCAGTTTAGCCCGTGAACTTATCGATGTTTAGATGATACGAGCCACCAGTCGGTGAACACCGTCGGGCGGGTTGGTGACCCAAACCGCATTCAACATCGAAGGAACCTTTCCTCTCTTCGATTTTCGACAATCTCACTCCACTGAAGGCGGGATAAAAAGGGCAATTCTTCCGTCACGACAATCCTTAGTTTGATTTATGACTTCGGTTCATTAGGGAGCTATGCTGTATAGGCAAAGATGGAGAAAGTGCGCGAGCTTTATTAGAGTTCTGGAATTTGCTCAAAACCTCACGTGTTTCTTGAGTCCTCCTAAACTTGCACGCATGTAATACTCTAGGTGAGATCTTCCTCAATTTGTTCACTATTTGCCAAGATATCCTTGGCGCTTCGTATCTTGGTACTTCATGTCCATTTTGATTTTTTCAATACTGTTGGTAAGAAAATTTGACCGGCCACTCGCTTGTTAGATAACTTGTTATTAAGGGCGCATTTGGTAACGATTCTGTTTCCGGGAACAAATTCTGATCAGAAATGATTATTTTTGATTCTGATCCCGGGAACTGATTCTGAGTAAAAGAACGCGTTTGGTAGAAATTTGTACAAAATTTCGATTCCGAAATAAAATTGCATTTTGATGCGTGTTCATCGATTCTGTTCCAAATCAATTTATTTTAATTTTTAAATAATTTTTATAATTTTTATAATTTTATAATTTTTTTTTTTTTTTTCTCCTATTCTAATTCTTCTTTAGGTCGGTTGCTGGATCTCGTCGGCTTGGCCTTGCCGACAGCTGGGCAAGGCTCGCCTAGCTACTGGCAGGGTTGGGTGAGCCTTGCTGATGGCTAGGCTTGCCTTCGGCGAACTCGTCGGACCAGTCGCCGGCGACCGGTGGCGTTGGACGGTGGCGGCCGGCGGCGTCGGACGGCGGCTGGCGGCGGTCGTGGGATGGCGGTCGATGAAGAAGAAGAAAAGAGAAAAAGAAGAGTTTTGATTCTCAATTTTGTTCCAGAACAAGAATCAACTTTTTTTGATTCTTGATTCTCGTTTTAAACTGATTCTAGGAACAAATTTGTTCCTGGGAACAAAAATTTTACCAAACGCGATTCTCATCCCAAGCTGATTCTGGGAATAAAAAATCAGAATCTGGCACTGTTGGGATGGTTACCAAACATGCCCTATGTTACCAGATCAGAATTTATCAACGTAGAAACAATTTAGAGGAGGAGAAGGGTGAAACGAGAGAGTTCTGGGAGAAGACGAAGATCGTGGGTTTGGTCGCACGTCAAGGTGCAAGTAATGTTACATGAATCATGATCCGGACTTACATGGGGCGGGCAGATTCATCGAGCAAACTAAAATGGTTGCGGCATCGCCGGCCTGGAGACCGCCTGAATGCGCATGATGCGTGGATCTTCATGGTGTCTAGCAAGCCCGGTTGTATACACCGCAATCGGGGGGTCTCTCGTTGTGTTCGGGAGTGCATGGTCCGTAAGGTTTGCCCGCTGAGGTTCTCCCGCATCCGGCTGCATTGTTCGGGTTGGATGTGGCTGCGGTCACGCTGGAAGAACCTGCCAGAAAACGGCTCGGGACGTGCGGAGAATTGATGTGATACTCCAGCGCCAAGTCGTCCGCGATGAGGCGGCTGCCGGCGAGGCCACAGCTGTGGTTGCATGGTAAGAAGGCGGCGGCGGAGGTGGAGGCAGTGATGTTGCTTGAATGTGGTGATGGCGAAGCCTTGGAGGCCAACATGAGTACTACGAGCAGTGAGGAGAGTGAGAGGTAGAACCTATTGTCGCCCATGGCTGGATCTTCAGTTCCGATTCTGAGCAAGAGACAAGTTGATGAGAGTCAGTGGAAGTGGCGTGGCCATCGCCACCCACACCCGCCGCCCCGCCCCCACCCCCCTTCCTTGTACATCATTGCGATTGCTCCAATGTTGAAAGTAAATCCCACTAGCACGACATTTTTATAAGATCGTTAGAAATTATATTTTCGTTGCGAAAAATAATCCGGACTATTTTTTATATTTTGAAACGAAGCACATGGACTAAAAATTGAATATCTCTAAAGGTAAGAGTACCACAACATAAGTTTTTTTCGAAAACGTGTACAAGCAGACGCCACATGTTGACTCGTCGAGTTGGCTCAGAATATCCAATTCACGTGTGAATGGAAAATTGAATTTTTCATCAAAATTTTATTAGGTGTATGAATTGTACGAAATAGAGTACAATCATCAAAATTAAATCCAGGACAATTTACATGATTATGAGGTGAATGTTTAATCCTGTCTTCTCTATCTCAATACGCTTCTCCTCCTCCTTCTCTTGCTCCTCCTCCTTCTTCGCTCTAAATTCATCGAGACTCGCATCCAAAAAGTTTCAATTTTTAGAATCAAATTGATTTTTTTTTAATCAAAGATTTCATCTATCCATACCTTACTCTACATAATAAAAAGAATTTAATTTCAATTTTTAGGATCAAATTGATTTTTTTTTATCAAGGATTTCATCAATCCATACCTTACTCTATGTAATAAAAAGAGTTTTCATCTCTACTCTATGACATGTTTGATGTACGTAATCATTAAATATTGAACTCTGGCAAGAAAAAACATTGAAGGTGGCATCAAATTCTTGGACACCTACCCCCGACCATGGGGACCATACGATTACAGGTCCAAAATCATCATGAAGCACTAACATCACGATTTAGGACTCAAGATAGCCCTTGAATTTTAGGTGTTTCCCAACGAGAGTTGACAGTGCCAAAAATCAAGTTTTGCTGCTGCTTGCTGGGGGAAAATGGGCAATCATATTCGGTGGTGCGGCTACCAACACCTCCATAAATTAGTAAATTGCCTACTTCTTCAAAGTTATCAATATCATCATGACTTTTATGAACGTCCAAATGTACAAGTGTCATCGGTAATTTACCTACACTTTTATAAATTTACGGAGATAGTACCAAAAAATTCATAAATCAATTGTAATCAATTGAGTCCTAAACATTTTTATATTAGTACAAATTCAGTGTATTCAAACAATTTAGGTCAAAAATCGCTGACATTGATACTAGGGGTCCTAATAATTTTTTTCATTCTTTTTATTTCTTTTCCTTCTTTTTTTGCTAATGGCCGGAGAGTGCTAGCCTTGCCTGTCATAGGTGAGGGTTGGCCTCAGTAGGCCACCCCTAGGCGAGGGTGAGTGCTGGTAAGGCCAGCCTTTGCTGGCCATGGCCTGTAGCCGACACCTAGCTATCGACAAAAATAAAAAAAAAGGGGAAAAAAGGAAGGAAGAAAAGAAAAATTATAAAAAAAATGTTAACGTGAGCACTAGCCCTGTAATGTAGGATGGTTGGAGTTTATGTCAATAATTTTTGATCTAAAATTGACTAGATGAACTTAATTAGTACTAATGTGAAAATGTTTAAGAATAAATTGACCCAATTGAAATGTTTAGGACTGAATTGATACCAATACAATATGTTTATGACTTTTTTTTTTATAATTATTTTCCCTAAATTTATTCCACTAAATTAGTAACTTACCAATGTCTTATAAATTCTACAAGTGTTTAATTTGTTTCAAATTTTGCAAGTCACCGTGGCGTATTCACAAATATCCTGATAATTTTGTAAATTATCACCTTCTTCGAAATTTTAAAAGTATATTCAGTAAATTATCAACGTTAATGTATTCAACAATTTGAAAAAAGTTGGCAATTTACTGATTTGTTGATATGTAGGTGAATTTCTTATAGTATTAGTAGTTTACCAGCCGCACTTGTAAAATTTCAAAAAGTTATTAACTTACTTATTTATTGGTTTATTGGTAAATTTCATGGTTCGGTTGGTATTTTACTAAATTTTCAAAAGAGTTGGTAATCTATTAATTTATTGATATGTTGTAAATTACTCATAGTACTTATATTTTACTAACAACACTTGTAAACTTTAACAAAATTTGGTAATTTACTAATTTATATGGATGCTGGTAAATTCCTTGTACACTTGTAATAATTCACAAAAGTTGGTTACTTACTATTTATTGGAATGTAGGTAAATTTATAGCGGGAAAATTACTCAATCAATTTTAAATATATTGTATGCATGTCAAGTTAGTTTTAATTTTTCAATTTTCCTAATTATGCATAATGTTAGTGTAGTCATTTTGGTCAATTTCCATCAGAAATTGATGACGTGGTGATCCAATTATCGCCGGCCGTCCTGCATAGCACATTGCCACAATAGCAATTCCTCATGAAAATTGGCAGGAATGACAACATAGGAATTTTGCGTAAAGTTTTAAGACTTAATTGGTAAAATTTAAATTTATGATTGAATTGATATTCGTACAATAAAGTTATGACTTACTAGACAATTTCTCCAATTATATTAGTGTCGATAATTTACTCGCGGCACTTTTAAAATTTTATACCGGTCGATAATTCACTAATTCATTTAAAAGTTGGTATAATCCTTATTGTGCCACTGAGTTACTCGGCGATCATACTCTTTTTACCAATGATATTAGAAATTTACCGATAATTTTAAAACCAAACCAATTACGATTTTTTTTTTTTTTTTTTTGTTAGATACACCCTCGATTGGACCGTAGACTCATCTGAAGCTCATCCGGTATCTATAACTTTACACAGGAAAACTCAAAAGTCAGATTGATGGGTTGACGGGACGCATTTTCATATTGCCCATATCAACCAATTTAGAGAAGTAGCAGCGTGAAAAGAAATTGAGTTCATTGTCTTATAATATTTAAATAATAAGTCACGAATTTCTTTTAATAATTTAAACTTTTAAAACTAGCGACAGTAGCCACACAAAACGTTACATGTTATACACCATGATATAAAAGGGGCACACATTAAGATACTAAGTACTGTCATAAGATCCGGACTTGCATATCACAGGAGGATTCATCATCCCTGAGACCACCTGAATGTGCATGATGCCTTGGATCTTCATCTTTTTTAGCATCCCTGCCGGTTGTACACACTGCAATGGGGGTCCGGATTCGAGCTGGGAGTGCAGGGTCTGTAAGGTTTCCCCCTCTGGGCTGGTCTTCCGCATGCAGCTGGTTCGTTTTTGTCGTTTGTGGCATCAGTCGCGTAAGGATCGCCCGCGAGAATACGGGCCGGAACGTGCAGAGAATCGATCAGATACTCCAGCCCCATGTCGTCCGCGATGCGGCCGCTGCTGGTGAGGCCATGGCTGTGGTTGTGCAGTGAGGAGGCGGCGGTGGCGGCGGAGGCGCCAATGTTGCTCGAATGTGATGGCGAAGCCCGGGAGGCCAGGAGGAGTACAACGAGGAGTGAGGAGAGCGTGAGGGAGCGACCATTGTAGCCGGCAGGAGGGAGAGCTTCCATGCCGATGAAATATGATGTTCTAGGATTTCCCGAACATTGCTTAGGTATGTGCAAAGAGACTAGTGTATAAGAGTAGCGGAAGTGGCGTGTCCTAGGAATAGCAAATTCCATTAACCCGACATTTTCATATGTGAGGACTAGGTTTTTTATTTTTTCATTAATTTATATTAACTAAACATTTCGAGTTGACTTGGCAGTTTTTGTCCCTATCTGAATAGTAAATCGAATTTTTCCCTCAAAATTTTTGTTGAAGATAAGTGACGGGAGTATAAATTGAATGAAATATAGTACGAGGATCAAAATCGAATCCAAAAAGCGGTGTATTTTAAATACATCAAGACTCACGTCCAAATAGGTTTCACTTTTTAAATTCAAATTTATCTTTTTCCATTAAGAATTTTATCCTTCCATATCTCACTTGACGTAATGAAAATTGAGTCGTCACCTCTAATCCATGAAATGTTTTGATGACGCACATGATCATTGAAAAATTGACTTCTGGCAAACAATAAAAAACATTGAAGGTCGAAGCGAATCCCGGCTATCGAGGCCCTAAGATAGAGGTCCACAAACAGCGGGAAGCACTAAAATCACGATTTTAAGACTCAAGAGAGTCCTTAGAATTTTAGGTTTTGCCCGTGGTGAGAGGTGGTAGTGGCCAAAAATGGAGTTTTGTTGCTGCCTGTAAAGGGAAACTGCGCAATCGTTATAGGGCAGTGCGGCCCTCAGATGAAGTGGGGCGTGGTGGAGTGGAGCACTCTAGCCTAATGCGCGCAAGAATGTTGGTGTTGAAAGGAGAAGTGGCAAGAGAGAGAGACAGCACTAGCTTAGTGCTCTAACGTTTCAAATGAAATATTTCATTATCATTATTATGACGTCAGGTCGACCTAACTTTTAGTGTGAATGTGCATGTGGATGCGGATCCTCTGCTGCTTCACTAGTATCATAAGTCTCTCTCTCTCTCTCTCTCTCGAACTCTCTCCTTGCCCTCATTGGCCATGCCAGGCACCAAGATCCGCTTGCCTGCTGCCACCGGCACATCGGCGCCGCCACCCTGATCGGACACAAACAACCCACCTCTGTTGCCGTCACTATAAACTTCCCGCTCCAACTCTCTCGCTCGGCCATTATGCAGCCATGTCCCTCCTCCTCTTTCCCTCGTTTAATTTCTGTTAGCCCTCCCCTTGATTTGGATGAGGCCTCGCTGAATCACCTTTGAGACCCGACGAGATTATTCGAAAATGTCGGATCTAGAGGAGAGGGGCATCCAAATCTGGAGGCCACTCTCTCCCATCTCGTTGCCATCGATGAATCATGTAGGTAATCTCATCTAGGTGCCAGCACAATATTAGCCACTCCTGCGCCCATATCGCTTTGAAACATGTCATGCTAGTTTAAAGTTGCACATAATTTATTTACCTTTATTTAGGCAACATAGGATCCGATACATGTGAAACTCAAGATACCCCCCTTGATACCACTATAGGCAACTAGGGGTGAGCATGGTCTGGGTTGGGCTGGTCCACCCTCTAACTTTAGGACCAACCCGCACAGTGCTGGTCCTCAATTTTTGGGATCGAGGATCGACCTTATTGAGCTTGGGACCGAGGATCGAACCAACCCAATGGGTTCGGTCTAGTTCCAGGGTCAATCCGAGATCAACTAATAATTTTTATTTCATTTTTTTGTACTCCTTAAAAAAGTGATTGAGGACTGGACTAACCCAATAGGTTTGGTTCGGTTTCAAGATCAACCCAGAATTAATCAATAATTTTTTATTTCATTTTTTGTACTCCTTGAAAGGGCAACCGAGAATCGTATCGACCTAATGGATTCGATGATGAGTAAGGTCAGCTAAGAAAGGCAAGCGGTGAGGGTTAAGTGAGGTGAGTATCGAACATAATGAGTATCGAATGTCGAGCGGGGAGCAACAAGCTAAGCGAGCATCGAGCGACGAGTGGCACGAGTGACCTAAAGCGCCTCGTGGCGAGCGGAGAAGTTGTTTTTTTTTTATTTTAGCAAATTGAAGAGTAAGAGAACAAATAAGACATAAGTGAACGAATACTAAAGAATGATGCCATAAGGTGCCTTTTGAGATGCCGTTAGGACTACTCATAAAAACGTTTTTCTTCTTCGTAAATTATGACTATTGACGCCGTAAAAGACATTAAAAACCTAAGTTATTAAAGAACAATGTAAAATTACTTGAACTCCTCACTAAAGAGTTGTTTAATGTTGTTGACGCCGATTAATTTTAAGGTTTTCTCTATATAAAAAAATTATAAATAATATATATATATATAGTCAGGGTTGGTCTAAGTTGGACCGACTTGGAACTCTCAGGACCAAGGATCGACTCGCATAGTGTTGATCCAGGAATTTTAGGACCAAGGACCAATCCAGTCTCCCTGGGAATCGGACCAGGACCAGGACCGGCAGGGTTGGGCCGGTCCAAGGTCGGTCCAGGGTTAACCCTGGAATGATGCTCACCCCTACAGTCAACCCCACCCAAGCGCCAACACAACTTTAAAGGATGTCATGTTAGTTTAAAAAGTCACACGAGACTTATTTACTGGCGCAATGAAGATAGGTACTGGGAAGTATCTACCCATGAACTGAAAGCTTACCACCTCGAAGTCATGGTGCCTCGCTTCACTTTTATTATTATTATTATCAAGACGAAAAACATAAGAAGTAATCGTCCCACGGAGCTCGTTCCACCATGTCAAGTTACCATGCGGCTGCCGGTGTGAGCTCCAGGTGAGTGAGAGAGAAGAAGCAGAGAGGCAGACAGAGAGAGGTGGAGAGGGAGACGATATGGAGAGAGGGCGCAGAGAAGGCGAGCTTGATCGTCGGTGACGGTGGCCGTACGGTGGAGTCCGCAATTTTGGTGGCTAGAGGTGACGGCCGCTCGAGGTTGGGCTTGGGTCCGTGTTGGCTGGGTAGTTGGCAAGGTTTGAAAAGAAGAGTGAGTGTGTAGGGGTATGGCTAGCACTAGATAACCGTTGGACAATTAGCAGGAATGACTATATCGGAATATCGCGTAAAGTTTTAGGACAATATTGACAAAAAATTTGAAAGTTTAGGACTTAATTGACATTCATACAATATGCTTATGACTCATTAGACAATTTCTCCATTTAGATTAGATACAACACTTGTCAAGTTGTATAGTGGATGATAAAGCATGGCAAACTAAATGGTCAAGGCCGAGCGAATGTGCAATGACATTATGAGGATCGAGAATATCGAACGTGATGGTTTTTATAGTAGAAAGTTTTAGGACAATATTGACAAAAAATTTGAAAGTTTAGGACTTAATTGACATTCATACAATATGCTTATGACTCATTAGACAATTTCTCCATTTAGATTAGTGTCGGCAATTTACTTACAACACTTGTCAAGTTGTATAGTGGATGATAAAGCATAGAGCAAACTAAATGGTCACCCCCAAAAAAAAAAAAAAAAAAAAAGGAAAAAGAATATGAGAGGCTGAGACCATCTGAATGTGCATGATCGCATAATTGATCAGAATCAACAACTTCATTTGAACGGTTATCCCATGCGAGATATTCGGATGATGCGATTCTTTATGAACACTCTTCCACAAGGATGGCAAGGAGTGTTGAATCGCTTACGGGAGGTCAAAGGATTTACTAGCTATAAGGAGTTAGTAATGGCATTCGTAGATGAATATCATCGGGTAAGAGCCACAAAGACTGCGACCCAAGGAATGACTTCGATTGGGCCGGGGACCGATCGAATGTGCGTAGGAGAAATCCTAAGGGATATCCGTCTGCTTTTTCCGTGGTGGCTGTCAAGAATGCCAGAAAATTTTCTGAGAGAAAAGAATAAGAAATTGGACCATGTAGCTGCTTTCCCTATTAGTTGTATGATGCCTCGTTTATAGATGTTGTGGCTTGTCTTTATTTAAAGTTCTTGGTGGACATCTTATGTAAAGTTTAACTACGATTGTTGTTGATATAACAACCTATTTGTTAGCAATATTGTGTGAAAGCATTATTATTATATTGTATGTCAATTATCCGCTGCTTTTCGTGATTCTTTGGGGTAGTAATAGAAGTTCTTGTAGCTTCATAGAATTGATTTTGCATATGACAATCATATTAATGATAGTTTTAAGTTAGGATTTTTGGAGGATGATTGGAAACATAGTGACCTTTTGATTCTAAAACCTTACTTAAAATTATTAATTAATATGATGGGTTTTGTGCAAAATAGATGCATAAGTGATAGGCATTAATAACTCGTGCATGTATGTCCGATGTGTTCGGATCAATGGCTTGACCACAAAGAGCATAGTTGCCGAGCTGAACAAAGGTGAAAAGCTCAATGATGACAACTATGAAATTTGGCAAATGAAAATTCAATGTGTGATGGAAAAGCAAAAGGCACTAAAAGCTCTTGACCATGTTTTGGAAGATCTAAAGGATGCTGTGCGTCACCTTGAGCTAGCAGATCATCGCCTCGAGGCATTAGAGCAGGAAACAGATATTTTCTGTGTCGCTTTAAGCTCAGAAGGGGCTTCATGCTCTAAGCGCAAGCACATTGATTCGTTCAATATGTGGAAATGCAAGGGATCAAGTCCTCCTTGCAAGAAACCAAGAATTAGCCAACAAAAGAGAGGAAAACGTCCTCATGTGAAAAATATCTCAAGGGTGAAATGTTACAACCTGTGAGGAAGGGTCATTATGCCCGCAATTGTCGCGAGCCAAAGAAGGTACACACCCTTTGTACAATTGGGAACTTTGCATATGTGTCAAGTTCTGTATTCTTGACTGAATCTAATCCTTTGTGGACTGTTGATTCAGGAGCGACGGACCATGTAGCGAAGGATAGAGGATCCTTCGTGGAATTCCGACGAGTACCTACTGGAACTAAGTGGATCTATGTGGGAAACAACTCTAGAGCTGAAGTGAAAGGAATTGGCACATGCCAACCGAATATGCGTGATGGACGACCGTGTTCCTTCATGATGTGTTGTATGCTCCGGAGATTCGTCGAATTTAGTGTCTGTCTTAGTGTTGGTTAAATTAGGTTTTAATGTGAACTTCCATAATAGAGGTGTAGATTTGTATTTGGATACAAACTACTATGGTCATGGTTATTTTCTGGATGGTTTCATTGTATTAAATATTGATTATGTTAATACAAATGTTTGTTATTCCCTTCTCACGTCTCCTAATTCATATGATAATGATGTGAAAGTATGGCATGCTAAACTTGGTCACATTGGCCAACGGCGTATGAAAAGGCGGCCAAAGAGGGCTTGTTAGGCAATATTGAAAAAGTCGATTTGTCCATCCGTAAGCATTGCCTAGAAGGGAAAACGACAAGGAAACCATTTGGAAAAGGTAAAAGAGCTGAATTTCCTCTACATTTAATCCATTTCGATGTCGTGGTCCAATGAATGTGAGAGGAAGGCATGGGGCTGTTTATTTCATCACTTTCATAGATGATTATACTCGATTCGGATATGTCTATTTGATTTCTCACAAATCTGAAGCAATAAGTTGTTTCAAAAGGTTTATGAACCTGATAGAAAATCAATTAGACAAGAAAATAAAAGTATTGAGATCCGATCGAGGACGAGAATATTTATCTGATGAGTTCAGAAAATTATGTGATGAAAAAGGAATAGAAAGACAGTTATCTATTCCATATACTTCTCAACAAAATGGTGTTGCGAGAGAGAAGAAACAGAACCCTACTAGAAATGGTTAGGTTCATGATGGCGCATGCTAACTTGCCTATCACCTTTTGGAGTGATGCGTTGTTATCTGCTGCCTATATACTTAACCGTGTGCCTTCCAAATCAGTTACTTCCACTCCATATGAGTTATGGACAGGTAGAAAATCGGACTTAAGTTTTCTTAAGCCATGGGGTTATGCTGCCTATACACATGAGTCCTCTCACAAGTTTGGGAAACTGGGTCCCAGAGGAAAGAAGAGTATTTTCATAAGATACTCGGAACACTCAAAAGGGTATGTGTTCATAGGTGAGCAGGAAAGTGAGAGTATAACTGAATTTGAATCACGAGATGTCACATTCTTAGAGGATGAATTTCCTAAGAAGGGCAAAATAAGGGAAGACAACTCCCTATTTGAAACCTCGGATCAAGATAATGATCTTGGTGGAGTTTGTCCAAGTGGGAGTAATATGAGAAGTGATGAATTGAATTCAACTCATTCTCAATTGCAACCACATAATGAGACGACATCATCATTATCTAATCCCAAAGTGGGAGCATAATGGGGAATGATGTGCAAAGTGTACAAACTCCCATACGGCGAACAAGTCGCCAAAGCATTCCCGTCGACGTTTTGACATTGAAGGGGAAACTTTTATGGTTGCTCCACAAGATGAGGATGAGCCTAGAAATATTAATGAGGCTCTAAATTGCCCTAGTAAGGAAAAATGGATTCATGCAATGGAAGAGGAAATGGAGTCAATGAAATCAAACCAAGTCGGGAATTGGTTGATCTTCCAAAAGGACTTGAGTTATTGCGAACAAGTGGGTTCTCAAAATAAAGCGAAAGGCTGATGGCTCGATAGAAAGGCATAAGGCTCGCCTTATTGTGAAGGGGTATAATCAACAGGAATGAATTGATTATGAAGATACGTTTTCTCCTGTAGTGAGATTTACCTCGATTCGCATTATTCTGGCAATAGTATCTAGTATGGATCTTGAGTTACATCAGATGGATGTAAAGACTGCTTTCCTCAATGGAGAATTAGAGGAAGAAATCTACATGGAACAACCTACTAGTTTCATAGTGAAAGGCCAAGAAGAAAAGGTATGTCGACTTTTGAGATCGATATACGGCCTTAAGCAGTCATCGAGACAATGGTATATACGTTTTTATAATACCATAATGGCATATGATTTTACAATGATTGATGAGGATCATTGCGTATATATCAAAAGATCCAAGGATCAATTTGTGATCATATCATTATATGTTGATGATATACTGATTGCCGGAAGCAATATGGAGTTTGTTCATACTGTCAAGAGTTGGTTGTCTTCCAACTTTGAGATGAAGGATATGGGTGAGGCTGCATACATTCTTGGAGTTAAGATTTCAAGAGATCGTTCGAAGAGATCGTTGTCTCTTTCGCAAGAAACATATATAAATAAAGTTCTTGAACGATTTTGTATGCAAGATTGTAAACCCATAGACACTCCTATTGCAAAAGGTGAAGGATTGAGCCATAGACTGTGTCCAAGGACTCCACAAGAAAAGGAACAAATGAAACATGTTCCTTATGCTAGTGCAGTTGGGAGCTTGATGTACGCTATGATGTGTACAAGACCCGACATATGTTTTGCAGTTGGAATGGTGAGTAGATACCAATCCAATCTAGGTCCAGAACATTGGAAAGCCGTTAAGAGAATACTGAGGTATCTAAAGGGAACTGCTGATTATACGATGAGTTATTAAGGAAAGGATCTGCGACTCACAGGCTATTCAAACCGATTAGGGAGGAGGTGTAGACAAAAGGAGATCTACCTCTAGGTTTGTTTTCTTAATGAATACCGGCACCATATGTTGGAGCAAAGAAGAAACAAACATGTATAGCCTTGTCCACGATGGAAGCTGAGTTCGTGGCATTATCAGTAGTAATACAAGAAGGAGTTTGGCTTAAGAGATTTTTTGGATCATTTAGGTGTTATTGAGAAAGCTGCAAATCCATTATTAGTTAATTGTGATAGCCAAGCAGCTATAGCGTACACTAAAGATCCAAAATATCATGGCAAGACCAAACATATAGATACCAAGTATAACTTTGTAAAAGATATGGTTGCACGAAAGGATGTGAACTTGCAGTACATATCTACGCATAGAATGGTAGCAGATCCTATGACAAAGCCAATACCTAGAGATGTGTTTTGTGGTCATGTAAAATCTCTAGGATTGCGTAGAGTCCGATGTACCTTGGATTGTAATTTCCCGAGTTGTTCACATGTATGAACTAGTGTTGTTTCATTATTAATGCATATGTATCTTTGTTTGATCTTTATGCATCTTAATGCTTAGTGCATTATATTATGTTGAGAAAGTATGTCGGACAGATAGGAGGTTAGCCCACTCACACGGGTAATCGCCTCTATTTACTATGTGATAGATAGAAATGAGACTGTTTTTAAGCTTATTATTTAGGTGATAATCGAGAGCTCAAGCTTAAAATACGTATGTTGCCTTAACTGAGTGTTAAGATGAGGACATAATACTTACGATGTCCGAAAGTAAAATAACCCACACATTTTACTTTATCCGTCTAAGATGCCGATGTGAGTTCGATGAATTTTGTGAATGAGTCAATACGTGAACTCAAGTTAGACATTGGGTATGTCCGAACTATCATCTGTACGGTATTGATGGTGTAGACATACGCTCCATGGGAAAGGAGTTAATACCGTAATACGTATTTCATACTACGTATGCATGAGACGACCTATAAGAGTGACAAAAGTTTGATCTCAACTTTTATGACGTGTGAGACTCTTGAGGAAAAGAGTTCCTCAATTTTAGTGCCCTCATGACTCTTACTTATTCTCAAGATTTCTATTTAGTGTTTGCTATCTTAGAATGTTGCTAATGGTCATGAGATGATTCGATCTAATGGGACATTTCTAGAAAAGCAAGTTGAACTGAAATTGAGAGTTTGAAGGAAAGAGGAAGATCGGATTTGTAGAATCACATTGTGGTTTTGTATTCACAGGTCGACCAATTATGACTGTCTTTGGGATAATCATAATTATGAATACAATAAATATATCATTGTTCAAATGAGATTAAAGAGAGATATAAATGTGATTGATCGATCTATGGTACAAAGCATACTAAATTTACTCGGAATATGATGCCCAATATGAGCTGCTATATATTCCTAACGGATGTATGTATAGCAACGAGCTCTCAAAGTATCTTTGGTCGCACGGATTATTCACCGGTATGAATGTTGAAAGAGGAAAAGAGGGATTTTTAGATGATGGGCCTAAGTTGGGCCTATCCGCCCATGTTGGTTTTGGTCCACCATGTGCGAGTGGGAGATGATGGTTTTTATAGTAGATGGGCTTAAGGCCCGTCCCATGATGGGCCTAAAGGCCCGGCCCGCGAGAATAACGTGGTCGGAAAGGTATAAAAGGGATGAGAGAATCATTACCAGATCTCTCCAAGGCCAGCCCCATCTCACTTCGGCGATACGACAGGCGAAGCTGCTCGGTGGACAACAAGGTACGCTCGAATCCGTGGTGTGCTTTACGATCGGTGATACGTGCTGCTTATCTTCGTAGGTGCCGGTTTTGGGGAGATTAACAGAACGTGTGGAGAATCGACCAGATATGCCAGCCCCAGGTCGTTCGCGACGAGGCAGCTGCTGGGGAGGCTATGGCTATCGTTGCCGGTGAGTTAAGCTCGTGAACTTATCGACAGTAGACGATACGAGCCGCCAATCAGTGGACACCGTTGGGCTGGTTGGTGACCAAAAACTGTGGTTCAACGTCGAGGGAACCGGTCCTCTTTTTAATCTTCGACATCCTAGTTTGAATAGTAACACAACATTAAACTCTCGTGAAGGTGGGATAAAAAGATTGGGAGACGCATCATCGGATCAAAAGCCGATACGAGCAAATAGGGCGATTCTTCCAGCACGACAATCCCTGGTTTGATTTATGACTTCGGTTCATTTGGGGAGCTATGCTGAATAGGCAAAGGTGGAGAAAGTGCGTAAAGCTTTACCAGAGTCTGGAATTTGCTCAAAACCTCGCGTGTTTCTCAATCCCTATTAACTTGCTTGTGTGTGTTATTGTAGGTAAGATCTTCCTCAATTTGTTAGATAGCTTGTGATTGAGTTACCAAAGTTATCAAAATTTACCAATGTAGAAACGATTTGATACATTATCATATCCTCTGAAATTCTACAAGTATTATTAGTGATTTATTAACATTCCACTAAATTAGTAGCTGGCCAACTTTTGTGAAATTTTATAACTATGATCAGCAGAATAGCAGCCCGATAAAGAATTTACCAAACCTTCCGATTAATTACTAAGTTTCTAACTCCTTTCAGATTTTGGAAGCGCGGCCCTATAAAGTACTAACGCCATAATGAATTTACCAACGCGAATTGCCTACTTCTTCAAAATTACTAAAGTTATCAGGATTTTACAAAGGGCGAATATTAGTAACTTACCATCACTATAATAAAATTTGCCGATATCATAACTTTTATACTAACAAATCTACCGAGCAATTAAATTACTGGTCAATACTTTTTTGACCAACGATATTGGAAATTTATCAATTATGAATTTTCTTTTTCAAATTTTCGCTTTACTAAAACATAGAGTGGTCCGAAACTCATCCACAACGCTGGCTTTAGACAAAAACTATAAAGTCGAATCGTGATATAACTCTATCCTTGCATGGAAGTCCTCCATCCTCATTTTCTACTCCATGAGAGGGTAAATTCGAGCTACATCTATAAGTCACGAAAGCACAATTCAAGATCTTCATAACTAGAATTAAGAACACATATATAATCAAGTAGAGAAATTTGTGCACCTGATTTGGAATCTGTTGTTCTTGATGCGGAATTGCGACGATCTAAACTCAAGAGCTTCTTCTCTATTGCGTTATGTATTACTGGTTCAATGAGATCGCTCCTTAGCCTTAGCATTTAGTAAATACTCCTTATGTGAGGATATTTGTGCATTAGGATTAGAGAAGAGATTTGAGCACTATTTATAGAGTTTTCAGCCAGACTCTCTAAGCGTGAGCCGAGCTCAACTCAGTCCACACCAGCCAGCCCGATATTAGACTAATTAAGAAACTTTATATCTCACTTTATTAGACTAACCTCGTAAATTGATAAAGTATAATATCAATTAATGTAACCTATATTAGAAAACCTTTTATGACATCAATTCGATATGAGAATAGATAGGATTGTCAGAGTTGTTACTTGCGGTAGATTATCATAAGATGGTTTGAGGCGAGAGAGATGGGGGATTGCTAGGCCTCGACACAGAGCACCGCCGACGCGTGTAGATGCAAAAGTTGATAGATGGGCAACGGGACGCATTTTCGCACTGCGCATATCAACCGATTTAGAGGAGGAGGGTGAGAAAAAGAAACGTTCCGGGAGGAAGACAAAGATCAGGCCCATCGTCTCCATCGTCTACAGAGGCACCCATCAAGGTACAATTACTGTTATATGATCCGGACTTACATGGCACAGGCAGATTCATCGAGCCAACTAAAATGGTCGCGGCATCACCAACCCCGATCCCACCCGAACGCGCATGATGCTTGGATCTTCATTGCTTAGGAGCAGATCCTTTTGTATGTACCGCAATTGGGATCCCGATTCTTTCCGGGCGCGCATGGTTGTCCGTAAGGTTTGCCTCGTATAATTCTCCCGCATCCAGCCTGTTGTTTTGAGTAGAGTGCGGCATAGGCCACGGAAGGATTGCCCGCAAGAATACGGGCCGGAGTGTGCAGAGAATCGATCAGATACTCCAGCCCCATGTCGTCCGCCATGCGGCCGCCACCGGTGAGGCCATGGCTGTGGTTGTGCAGTGAGGAGGCGGTGGTGGCGGAGGCACCGATGTTGCTTGAATGTGATGGCGAAGCCCGGGAGGCCAGGAGGAGTACAACGAGGAGTGAGGAGAGTGTGAGGGAACGACCATTGTCGCCGGTAGGAGAGAGAGCTTCCATGCCGATGAAATATGATGTTTTAGGATTTGCCGAACATTGCTTTTGTAAGTGCAAAGAGACTAGTGCGTAAGAGTAGCGGGAGTGGCGTGTCCGAGGAATAGCAAATTCCATTGACCCGACATTTTCATATGTGAGGACTAGGTTTTTCATTTTTTAAAGGAAAATACATAGACTAAAAGTGAATATTTCTAAAGGTAGGTATGAGGACCGTGGTGTAACTTTTTTCATTAATTTATATCAACTAGATGTCTCGAGTGGACTTAGCAATTTTGTCCCCATTTGAATAGAATATCGAATTCTTCTCTCAATTTTTGTCGAAGATAAGTGACGGGAGTATAAATTGAATGAAATATAGTACGAGGATCAAAATCGAATCCGAAAAGCGGTATATTTTAAATACATCAAGACTCATATCCAATTAGGTTTCACTTTTTAAATCAAATTTATCTTTTTTTCGTTAAGAATTTTATCCATCCATATCTCACTTGACGTAATGGAAAATGGGTCGCCACCTCTAATCTATGATATGTTTTGATGTACGTGATAATTGAAAAATCGACTTCTGGCAAACAAGAAAAAAACATTAAAGGTCGAATCAAATCCCGGCTATGGAGACCCTAAGGAAGAGGTCCACAAACATTGGGAGCACTAAAATCACGATTTTAGGACTCAAGAGAGTCCTTGAATTTTAGGTTTTCGCCGTGGTGAGATGTGGTAGTGGCCAAAAATGGAGTTTTGCTGCTGCTTGTAGAGGGAAACTGCGCAATCGTTATAGGCCCGTGCGGCCTTCAGATGGAGTGGGCGTGGTGGAGTGGAGCACTCAAGTCTTATACGTGTGCAAGAATGATGGTGTTGAAAGGAGAAGTGGAAAGAGAGAGAGAGAGAGAGAGCACCAAAGCTTAGTGCCCTAACGTTTCAAATGAAATATTTCATTAACATTATTATGACATTAGGTCGACCTAACTTTTAGTGTCAATGTGCATGCGGATGCGGATCCTCCATCGCCTGACCAGTGTCATGGATCTCTCTCTCTCTCTCTCCTCGCCCTCATTGGCCATGCTGGGCACCAAGATCCGCTTGCCCACTGCCACCGCCACATCGGCGCCACCATCCTGACCGGACACAACCCACCTCTGTTGCCGTCGCCATCAACTTGCCGCTCCAACTCTCTCACTCGGCCATTCATGCAGCCATGTCCCTCCTCCTCTTTCCCTCGTTCGATTTCTGTTCGCCCTCCCCTTGATTTGGATGAGGCCTTGGTGAATCACCTTTGAGATCCGACGAAATTAGTTGAAAATGTTGGATCTAGAGGAGAGGGGCATCCAAATCTAGAGGCCACTCTCGCAAATCTCGTTGCCGTCGATGAATCATGTAGATAGTCTCATCTGGGTGCCAGCACAATATTATCCACTCCTGTGCCCATATTGCTTTAAAACATGTCGTACTAGATTAAAGTTGCACAAGATTTATTTGCCTTTATTTAGGTGACGTGGGATCAGATACATATAAAAATCAAGATCCCCACCCTTGATCCCACTATAGGGGGAATGTTAAAAAGTTAAGTCTCGTGTAAATAAAAGTATGTCATGTTAGTTTAAAAATGGAATAAGTGTATTAAAAATCCTAAAACTTGTCATGAAAATGCAATTGAATTCTAAAATTTTCAAAAAATGCAATTAAGTTCTAAAACTTATCACGAAAGTGCAATCGAATCCTAAAACTTTCAAAAAGTGTAATCAAGTTCTAACACTTATCATGGAAATGCAATCAAGTCATAAAACTTTTAAAAAGTGATATTAAATGAATGACTTGATTTGATCAATTTGATAAATTTTAGGACTTAATTGCACTTTTTGAAAGTTTTAGAACTCGATTGTACTTTCATGATAAGTTTTACGGCTTAATTGTACTTTTTAGAA
This sequence comes from Eucalyptus cloeziana, assembly GCA_014182715.1. Lineage (NCBI taxonomy): Eukaryota > Viridiplantae > Streptophyta > Magnoliopsida > Myrtales > Myrtaceae > Eucalyptus > Eucalyptus cloeziana. The sequence continues at coordinate 53,861,025 of CM024636.1, read as the reverse complement.
ATTTCAGAACTAAATTGCACTTTATTGACAAGTTTTAGGACCTTTAATACACTTCTCTCTTTAAAAAGTTACTTGAGACTTATTTTCTAGTGCAATGAGGATAGGTATTAGAAAGTATCTACCCTTGAACTGAAAAATTACCACCTCGGAGTCACGGTGCCTCGCTTCACTTTTATTATTATTATGATTACTAAATGATATCAAACTATTTTATTACTATAATAACAAAAATAGCCGCATTATTACATTGCATATTTATAAAAAAATAGCCTTCTGGGGGAATGTTAAAGAAGAAAGAGGCCCTATGGGTTGGTTCCGTAGACTCAAACAAGCTCAACCTCTACAAAGCAGTGGATGTGGGATATTGAGAAGAAGAAAACATAAGAAATAATTGTCCCACGGAGCTCGGTCCACCATGTCAAGTTCCTATGCGGCTGCCGGTACGAGCTCCAGGTGAGCGAGTGAGAGGAAACAGAGAGGCGGAGAGGGAGACGATGAGGAGAGAGGGCGTGGAGGAGACAAGCTTGATCATCGTCGGCGGTGGCGGGATGGTGGAGTCGGCCATTTTGGTGGCTAGAGGTGGCGGCTGCTCGAGGTTGGGGTCGGGTCTATGTTGGCTGGGCAGTCGGCAAGGTCTGGAAAGGAGAGTGATGAGGGGGTGTGGAGAGCGTGTAGGGCTTTTCTTTTTCAGGTATGGTTAGCACAAGATAATTACTGATCCAAACTCGAAGCAAAGCCACGGTAAGATGGGAAACTACTTGTTCGGACTCGGGTAATCTCCAACATTGATCTTCACCGTTCAGCACGCAGGTGTCGCATATAGGCCACCGTGATCAATACTTGTGTACATCAGTCAATTAGCGTGTGTCAAGAAAACCTGAACTGAATATATCCGTTTCGACCCGAACCAATTTGAACTTGGGATCTCTTGTTCTAATATCACGTGAGATTACATGAAATTATTACTAACTAATCTACAAGTTTAAATTGTTAGATGAAGTCATGGTTTAATACTTAATTATTTCATAAGAAGAAGAAGCAAAACCCAAGCCGGCCCGACCCGAACTATCGATACCTGTACCTTTAGGTGGGTTGGGGATCCAACCCCAACTCCTGGTCCAACATTGTGAGTTTTTCAATTGGAACAGATAACCTTCCCTCTCTTTTATCTTCAAAATTCTCATTTGAATAGTAACGCAATATCAAACACCATTGAAGATGGGATGAATAGATTAGGAGACGTATGGAGGAATCAAAAGTTGATATAGGCAAAATGGGTGATCATTCCACTGTAAAAAATCACTAGTTTGCTAGATGACTCTGGTCCACTTGGGAGATATGCTGCATAGGGAAAGATAAAGAGTGATTAAGCTGAATTAGAGTTCTGGAATTGCTCAAAACCTCGCGTGTTTCGCCACTTCTCCTAACTTGCTTGTGTATATATCATCGGAGATGAGATCTTCCTCAATCTGTTCCCTATTTGCAAAGCAAAGCCAAGATATTCTAAGCGCTTCGCATCACGATACTTCTATGTCCGTTGTTGTCAATGCATTTCAACTCCTTGCTTCTCTGGAATTTCATTTTATATATACTCTGCCCTTCGGCGGCGCCAGTTCAGGAAGTAAACAATAAATTACAGTAAAGAAAACATGAACAGAGTAGACCATTCTTGCACCAGACTGTTCCGGGCATACGTTATTTATTTATTCTTTTGCTGCTTATTGTGAGAGTGCAACATTTATATCTTACGCAAAACGAGAGCTTTTCGAGATCAAGCCTTGCGTTATGCACAAACAATTCAAGATCAGTAGCAGACTTTTGGAGGAAGCTCCACATGCAGCAAACTCCTAACGTCCTAAACTCTGAAAAATTTCTGTGTTGGTTGGTTACTGAAGTTACTGGTAATAAAATTTGACTGGGAACTTGCTTGTCAGGTAATTCTTTAGTAAGTTTACCAACTAATCAGGATTTACCAACGTTCAGATGATTTAATAAGTTACTAACTCTAAAATTTTACTGGTGTTACTTAGTATTTCACCAAAACTATAATAAACTTATCAATATTCCACTAAATTAATGACTTACCAACTTCATTGAAATTTTATAAACGATTAGCAAGATACCAACCCTATAAAAAATTTGCCAACCTCCCAATTGATTAGTAAGTATCTGACTTCTTTCAAAATTTACAAGGATGATTCTTAATGATCAACACTAGAATAAATTTACCAACATCCCAACAAATTAGTAAATTGCTTGCTTTTTCAAAATCACTAACATCAGATCTTTTCGACGTTCAAATGTATATATGTCATTAGTAACTTTCACAACTGTAATAAATGTATTGACATTCCATTAAATTATAATTGATCAACTTTTAAGAAATTTTACAAGTGTTGTTAGTATAATACCAATCCTATAAAGAATTTACCAACATCCTAATAAATTAGTAAATTATCAATTTATTATTAGTAAGTTACCAATGTCGTAGTAAATTTACTAAGTTAAAAAAAAAACTTTTGTTTCTTTAGCAAAATTTAAAATAGAACCGATATTTCAAAAAATTATGAAAAATATCATATATGAGTCTACAGGCCAACTTTCATGTATCATGAAATTTTCATGTGTTGTTAGAAAGCTTAAAATGTGTACGCCATAAGATTTTTTTTTTGGTAAAGGTAAGTATGTACGCCATAAGATTCATATTAAGTAAAGGGAAAAAAGTAAAAAACTATCCAGACATGCCCCGAAAAAATTAAGTGAGCCTAGGGCAATCCCATTAAAAAATGGGTCCGAACTTGCTAGAACAATCTAGATTATTCATTCCCCCCAAAATTTTGTTCAACCAATGAGCAAGATTTATTCATATTTTGCTAGATTATAAAAAAAATTCCTTAGTAAATATAAATTAGAAAGTTTCATGATATCATGTTTATATCTCTTTTATGTTGGGATTGTCAAGCCAAAACACCTATTTGTCTCGCTTCTTATTTAACACAGAGAAAAATGGAACAATTAATTTATCCGTTTAGTGAAGATCCCAATGGTCAGTCTCCATCTATCCACTCAGAAGATAATTACTCACTTCCTTTCTTGAGGCAACTTTAGATTGGTTTTTTCTTTTCATCTCTATACATGTTTCTTCAACTTTTTATTATTATTAATCCACCTTCTAGAGGGATTGAAGGGAGCTCTCCCTTATATGAGCTCGATGCATTCGAGATTTTTACCCTTGAACTGCTCCCAACAAGGCAAAATTAGAGATCGGTCACGTTTCAAAAAGGAATTTTTCATCACCATCATTTTAAAATTATATTGCTTTTTACTGTAAGTTCTTTCAGGTAAATATAATTGTATTCCGTAAAATACAATATTGCAATACAGTATACTTTCTATAGTACATAATGGCATGTCGAAAGCAATTCATCAATAATAATCGTCTAAATATAAATAAATTCATCGGGATGTACGTAAACGTATCAAACCCGCTGGTCATCCATTCTTTTTTTTTTTTTTTTGGTCGGTGTCATCAATGCATTTTCACATTGCGCATATCATCCAAATTTAGAGGAGGAAAAGACGAAGATCGGGTTCATCGCCCCCATGGTTTAAGGTGGCACACATCAAGATACAAGAAGTGCTATATGATCCGTACTTGCATAGCACACGCAGATTCACCCGAGCAAACTAGATGGTCACGACATCATCAACCCTGAGACCACCTAAATGTGCCTGATGCTTGGATTGTCGTGCTTTCGGTTAGCATCATGTGCGGGGCGCCCGGTTGTATATACTCTATCGGGTTTTTGGATTAGGTGGGGGAGTGCAGTAACCTCGTCCCCTCGGGGTCCCGCAGCTGGCTGGACCGTCTGCTTTCTTTGTGGCAGGGAACCGGTAACGATCACCCGCGAGAATACGGGCCGGAACGTGCGGAGAATCGATTAGATACTCCAGCCCCATGTCGTCTGCGATGAGGCCGCTGCTGGCGGTGAGGCTGTGGCTGTGGTTGTGCGGTGAGGAGCCGGTGGCAGAGGCGCTGATGTTGCTTGAATGTGACAGTGAAGCCCGGGAGGCCAGGAGGAGTACTACGAGGAGTGAAGAGAATGCAATAGAGCGACTACTGTCGCCTATAGCAGGCTCTCCCATGCCGATGAATATGATCTTGTAGGATTTGCCGAACCTTCTCAGACGGCTCGCTTCATGTCTTGGTTTTTGGAGCAGGCACAACGCTTATGTACGTGCAAGAGGCATGTTGATGAGATTAGTGGAAGTGGGGGGCCAGAGGACACCATGAGTATCATAATCTTTGTACGTCATTCACTTGAACACCAAAATATTTTAAAAATGTTCACCTAAGTATTGGAAATTTGACGTGGCATAATATTTGTAGTGAACGTTTCTAAAAAGTCATGATATTTAAGTAATCGAATGAAAAGTTAAACGACACTCAAGTGATCGGAAAAAGGGTTATCACACTCAGATAAGCGTGGTACATAAGTTATGACACTCAATTGGTTGAGAAAAAAGTTATGATACTCAAGTGAGCATTGTATCAAAGTTACAACACTTGTAATGTCATTTTCTCTCCATAATTGCAGTTAGGCTATAGCGATAGTAATTTCCAAAAACGACTCACTTTAATTCAAGTATGAGACAAGAGCTCCAAAATTAATTAAAACATATGGAACGACACTTTTTATAAGGGAAAATACCGAAAATCATCTTCACGTTTTAGCCCACAGGGTAAAACAGTTTTGTATGCCAGAAATGACCTTATCCGATTTTTGGCCGTATTGGCCTATTAAACTTTGCTATCTGGTCCTCAAACTTTGCAGTATACTCAATTAGACCCCAATGAACAACTTCTATTTTTTTTTTTCAACTATAGCCGGTTCCTTTTTTTTTTTTTTTTTTTGGGAAAAATGTTTACCTAATTGGTCCAAATGTGTCAAAAATGATATATTCTAAGTACATTAAGACTCGTATCCAATAGGGTTCACTTTTCAAAATCAATTCGATCTTCTTTAATAAGGATTACATCCATCGACATCCCACTTGGCATGATAAAAACGAGTTACTAAATGGATGTATGACTTATTTTACCACCTCTATTCTATGATATGTTTAAAAATTGAATCAATTTCTTTCATTCCTACCCCGATCAGGGGGACCATTAACTAGAGGCCATCGACATCATCTTGAAGCCCTAACATTCCGATTCAGGGCTTCAGAGAGCCCTTGAATTTTAGAATTTTCATGGTGAGAGTTGATAGTGTCAAAAATCAAGTTGTGGTGCTGCTTGTAAGAGGGGCAATGCGCAATCGTATTGGGGCAGTGTGGCCCTCAGATGAACGGATGTGGAGGGGAGCACTCAGTCACGCGTGCAAAGACGTTAGCATCGAAATGAGAAGTGGCAAGAGAGTGACCACAAAAGCTTAGTGCTCCCTCCTCTGAAAAAGAAATTTCTGGTAAACATTCGTGCATTAAATCGACCTCTCTTTAGTGTCAATGTTATTGCGGAGGCACCAAGATCTGCTCGCTGCCACAGCCGCATCGACGAGACCACCATGCCTGGACACAACCCTCCTCCGTGGCCGTCGCCATCAAAGTCGCTGATCCAACTCTCTCGCTTAGCCATTCACCCCCACCACGTCCCTCATGCTCTTTCCCTCACTCAATTTCTGTTCGCCCTCCCTTAGACTGTGACGAGGTCTTGACGCCACCGTCAAGCCACGCCGAGATTTGGCCATCGCCATTGAGATCTCATGAGATTTGATGGCGATGCCAGATCTAGGGAGAGGGGCCTCCAGATCTTGTCAGATCATGCAGGTAGCCCCATCTAAGGGCCAACACGATATTTTATGCTTTGATTGCGGCTCACTTGTGCTGGTTTATGGTTGTGCAAGATTTATCTACCAATGCAAAGATCTATATTTGGGTGATGAGGGATCTGAATCCCATATCCCCACTCTTGATACCACTATAGGCAACCCTAGTTGCGCTAGCATAGGCCCGCATGACTTTACAATGCGTCATGCTAATTTAAGGTTGTGCGAGATTTATTTGGTAGCACAATGAATTATGCCTCATTGCACTTATTATCATGATAAGTACTAGTAATATCATTACAGTTACAACAATAATAAAAATGGCCTCATTATTACATTTCCTATGTTATAGAAAGCAAGTGATCAAACGAAAATAAACAAAACAAGAAAATAAATCGGATATTGGATTTACATGGTTCACGAGCACAGGCTCATTTTGGATGCTCTTTGCAAAGAAGACTCATTTCTTATATGTAGATAAGAGTTTGATCCAAAATAGGAAGTCTACTCAAAATAGGGAAGAACTAAAATAGGAACCAACTACAACTAGCAAAGCTATTCAATTTACGAGAATTTCTTTTTTGAGCTCAAACTTGAGATAAATTTTCAATAATTTCCACCCCGGCTTAATGTTTGAGCTAAGTCCTATAATTGCTTCTCTGAAAATCCAAACTTTTATGGTACTTTCCCACAACTCCTCACGAGTTCAATTGCCATAGACATCTCCCAAGTCCAAGTCTCGCTTAAAGTTAGTCATATCCATGGGTCTCATTGTAATACCAATTCCATTTACACCTTTAATTGCTCCACAATGATTTTTAGACACAACATCCTCAACCATAGATAAAACAAGACCACAATTGAATCCATATTTATTAGGATATCGAACATGCACCCTATCAAACTCAGCAACTACAACAATTGTTGGCTCTACGTGCTCTACTCCATTACAAGCACTATTTGTGTCAATTACCCAGTAAGTATCCACTACCTCAAGAGTTTCTAGTTGCAACTCCACTTGAAGCTAACACCATCCAAATCCATACAAATATTGCTACACTTGGGGGGGGGGTGTGCATAATTTTAGGGTAGGTTCCGATTCCACCTAGAACTTGGACTTACTTGTTGGGACCAGTTTTGAATTTTTAGAATGTGAAACTTATCCAATATTCACTAGATCCATAAATTCAATTCTAGTTTCTACCAATACATTGTAAATAGTTTTCCATAGGGCATATGGAGAATTTCTAATCCCATCTTATCCAATCTTATCATATCTCAATCCAAATTCGGACCACCAAATACAAGCTAATAGTTTTTCCCCTTAAACATGGAAATAGCATATTGAAAAAAGAAAACTCAATCAATTAGACATGAAAAAGCTTGTAAATAATAAGTCAATTAAAATTTGATGGATGAAGCACATATTTTGGTTTTATCTTTAAAAAATGTTGTTGTTCTACTTATACTATAAAATGGAAAAAAAAAAAAAAATCCTTGACTGTACATGTAATTCTGAAAAAGAAGAAGAAGAATGTTTTTATTCGAATATTTAAGAAAGCATACCAAAAGTTTATAAAATAAATGAAATATGAAGATAGAGGAGCTATTGTCACCCCTATTTTGGCTAAGATACTCTTTTTTCAGTTGACCGACTAAGATGTCCTTATCTCTCTTTTTTCAATTTATTTATTTTATCAGGCTAAGGCATTATTTATATAATCTCTCTCATCGGTTTCGCAATACAAATGTCACATTACACTCGACAATATATCATCTTATTCTACATCACGTTATAACTTTCCTCTAGAAATGTTGTTAATTTCAATTTATGATCTCACGCTTTAATCACAAAAGCTCCATAGAAATTCCTATTTGTGATTGCTTATGAACACATAATCAATTGCCTATTTCTTATCAAATAGTTTGAGTGAAACTATACTTCAAAGTCGAAAAATTAAATTCCAATCTAATTATCCAGTCAATCTTGATAAAAAATATTTTTTTTTTATCAAAATATGGAAAAGGTAAATTTGTTAGAAGCATGATTAAAACATTAAACATGTTTATATTTAGATGATCTAAATTACTAACGATAGATAAGCATAAAAAGGGGAAAAATGAATTTCTTGCCCTTCTACTTCTACCATAAAGAAAATAATTGATATCAAATGTAAATTTAATCTCATAACAAGTGGATTAAAACTATAAATGTGTTAAAAACTTTCCACAGTAAGAATCTAATGCGAGTTTTTTGGTCAGAAATCTAATGTGAGTTTGAAAGTGAAGAATGTGCAACTAGATTTTCAATCCCCATATTGCAATTTAGATTAAAATATGAAAAGTTCAAAAGAAAGAACAAAATAATCAAGCTTTAGCTTTATAAATCTACAAACTTATTCCAGAAAAAGACCCACAAGTTCAAGATCAATTAGATAATTATCTTAAAATTTAATTTCAACTTTGAAATATAAATTCACTAAAATTATTTGAATAAAAGATAGGCAATTAATGTTGTATTCTTAAGCAGTTATAAACAAAAATTTCTAATTTTATATGTACTTTTTGTGATTAATAATATGAAACCATAAATTAAAATTAATAATCTTGTCCGATAATGTCATATCCTGTTGGGTGTAATGGGGCAAAGAGAGATAGAAATATAAGTAATTAAAAAAGAAAATTAAGTTGAAAAAAAGGAGTGTTTTAGCCAAAATTGAAGTAGAAGTGACGCTGCCCTGTGAAGAAAGTTAAAAAAATGAACAAACATCTTGTTGTAGATCCGCCATTGAAGACCTGAAATATGCGTCGCGGCCCCGACGAGTCGTCGTTGCTGCTGGATCTTTGCTATGGCTAAGCCAAGCCATCCTCGTGGCCGACTCGTCACCAAACCATCACCTCCGTCTTTGGAATTGGTTTCTCTGTGTGTTCCCGCTTGCGCGTATGCTATAGGGTTCTCAGATATTACTTTTTCCTTTAGGTTAGTGTTCTCATCCCCCATTACAAACCTCATTCCCCCTTCTCTATTACACTGGTATTTCCTTGTGTTTTGCTTGGTTCCCTTCCACTTCGCTGGATATTGCCTGTAAAGCATGTTGTGGGGTTTTAGGGATAAGCTCTTCCTCCATAAGATCCTTATTCATATTACCCTAGAACATTTTCAAGTAAGGGCTATATTCTTTGGCTTCAGCTTTCAACCAATTTCCACCAGCATAACAAAAGATAGGCAGTTTCTCATATTTAAAATCCATTTAGAATTTTTTCCCCTTATTACTCGCAAAAGTCCTTGGGATAAGAGGTCCAAATAAGTTGAGATTCCTACGAGCTCTCCCATTTTTCTAGATTGCTGAAATTTTCTGATCCACACGCACATCACTGACTGGCCCAATAATCACTGCTACTCGGTAAACAGCTTCTTCCACCACCTACTCATAAGGCAGCCCATATAGAAAGTAATAAGTGCGCTAAAAATCTTGACATTTGTCAAGAAAGGTGTAATTTAATCATAAAACCTATCACAAAAGTATAATTGAGTCCTAAAACTTTCAAAAAATGTAATCAAGTCCTAAAACTTGTCAAGTTGGTGCAAAGATTGAGGCAGGGTGATCTTTTGTCACCTTTGCTACTTGTGCTGGCTATGGAAGTATGAGCAAAGATTTAGAAGAGTTTAAGTGGGATGATAGGTTGTACACTCTTCAGTTTTGGTGCAGCAGCAAAGTTGAGTTTCATATATTGTTGTTGGAAATGTTACAAACAGTGTTTTAAGCATAATTTGGTATGTGGGCGGCTTTTATCTGAAGTCTTTTTTGTACAGGGACGGCATCCCCCTGATACATTCTTAATGAAAACCTCATTCATCATTAAAAGAAGAACATCGAAATAACCAGAGGAAAACCTGAAAAGAGCCCATATAACCGTCATCGAGCTCTCTGGCTTCGTATATCCACGCCCTTTGGCAGCCAAAAAAAAGGAGAAATTGAATTGTATCGTGATCTTATATAGCAGGAAATTTAGATTTGGTCGCATGGTGACACTCGGCACGGCAGATGATTGAGTACTGGCTTTTTAACTCGTCATGAAATTTATTTGAAATGCCATAATGATCTCCGTTACCTTGCGGCTCAACGAAAAGGAGAACTATGGAAAACTAAAGGAGAACTATGGAAAACTACTTTCTTGATGAAGCTGACAACGAATATTCAAAGAGAACTATAAGGTGGGGAATTGGCAGTTGGCACATCCAAGAACGTATAGAACACCTAACTCTCTAGTCGGAAAGTGCTAAAAATGGCGATTTCCTGCAAATGATTGTACAACCTCAAAATGGAGCATGAAGCTGCAATGGTGATTCTTATCTTTTCGCTTTCAAGTGCTTCTATTTCATCTCCTCCACAGTGAGAGAAAAGCCTTCAAAAGAACTTGGTGAACCATGCGATGAACCTTCGGAAGTTGTCCATATAGAAGAACCCATAAGTGGACCCTATTATGAATCCAAAACTTAGCCCAGCAGCCAGTCCAACAATTATATCCTCAGGCTCAGGCGCATGCTCAGGCTCAGGCGCATGCTCAGGCCCAGTGGCATCATTTTCTTCCCGAGTAAAGCAAGGGTGTTGCACAATCGAACCGCACAGCCTTGGATTTCCTTCAAAACTAGCGCTAGGAAAAGTATCCAATTGACCTCCGAACGGTATCTCTCCATCGAGATCATTGAAGGCGACGCTGAAGTAACTCAGGAAATGCAAACCGATAAGTGATGCAGGGATCTTTCCTGTCAAGGAATTCGAAGAGAGATCTAGTCGTTCTAGATTGGTGACCTGTGCTATTTCATCTGGAATGCTGCCGGAGAAGTCGTTTCTTGAAAGTGAGAGGACGTTAAGACACTTCAGCCGACCGATCTCAACGGGGATGCTTCCACTGAGACTGTTGCTGTCCAGATATATTGCGGGAGGCAGGACACATCGCCCGTTGAATAGCCTCATCATCGATTTATCAGGCATGACAAAGATGGGAAGGACCAGAGGACTAAGGCCGAGAATATTGTCCGTCTCTCCTGAAAGAGCCGGGAGTAATGTAAGTTGCTTATGGAATGGTCCTGAGAGAAGGTTGCTAGACAAATCTATGTAGAAAAGATACGGCAGACTGCTGAACAAGGGAGGAATTTGACCTGTTAGTCTGTTCTGAGACGGGTCAAGGACCCGTAGATTTCCTAGCTTAGCAAGCCAAGCTGGATCGACCCTGGAGTTGACATCTGCCTAAAGCCAATAGCTCTAGATTTTGGAATCCCTCGAGTTGACTGTCATGTCAATTTCTGGCATTGATTCGCCTATGAAGTTTTGGGACAGAATGATGGCAGTGAGGTTCCTACAGCCCCTTAGACTTGTGAAGGTTGCAGCGATGTTCGATAAGTTGCTTCTTGAAATTGCCATGAAAGATAACGACTGCAGTTGAGAAATTTTGGGCGGGATGTGCCCTGCAATTCTGTTAGCAGATAGTCTGATTGCGGTCAATGACTTACAGGAAAGAAGGCTTTGGGGGAAGTTCCCGGAGAAGTCATTGTAGCCCAGGTCGAGTACTCTTAGTTGGACGAGGTTGGAAAAGTTGAACTTTGATAGATCGCCCAGCAAAGAATTGGATCGTACATTCAGTAGCATAAGGTTGGTGCAGTCCATCAAGGATGAGGGCAACGAGCCACTCAATCTATTATTTTCCAGGCGAACCTGCTGCAGCTGCTGATTCTGAGGTTGGTGACATTGGCTATTGCTTCGCCTACGGAAAGCTGATTTTGAGGCACAGAGAGCTCCCAGTTTCTGCGAAAAAGGAATGGGCGGAGAAATCCAAGAACCGAGAAGTTCCACTGATTGGTTGCTGCTCACAGGTCGATGATCAAGAACCAAGAGGAAGTTTGCCGGAATGATCGTTGTAGCTAAAATTGATGATCTGCATATTATTCAAGGACGAAAAGAATCCTGAGGGAAGGGAGCCAAATAGAGAGTTGCCAGACAGATTGAGGTGGGTGAGATAATTGACATTAGCAAGACTTGGTGCCACGGGACCGTGGAGGCCTCTAGAAGGGAGCCATAGACGAGTCACTCGATTCAGGTCTGAGTTGCACGTGATCCCTTCCCAGAGGCAGCAGTCGATGGAATTAGACCAATTCAGAGATGGAGAAGATGATATGCTGGAGGCGAAGGACAGGAGTGACTCGGCATCGACTTCATTGCAAGCGTGGATGGCTGAAGGAAAGCAACTAAGTGCAAGTGATATGATGATGGTTATGACCACGTTCATCTCCATCGTTTTGGACGAATCTCGGTGTGAGAGATGACACGGTCAAGCTTTATCGCAGCTCTGTTTGGCAGTGTGCCGGGACTTTTTGTCGGCGAAAAGGCGAGGAAAAGAAACGGGTGAAGGCGTTGATAAGGAGGACATAGCCGAGCTAAATGAAAGCCATGTCTTCAGCAAGCTGCATGGGAGATGACATGCTACCGAAAACTAAGTTGGGGTTTAACAATTTGGAGTTTATTCAAGGTTAGGAGTGGGGATGATGTGACAGACAATGTAGTGAGGGAATTGCAGGAAATTGCTGAACATGTGAGTTATCTACTCCACTATTCTCGTTGTGGTGTTTCACCAACCGATGGTGACCGTAAGGCTAAGCATCTTAATCTACATGGCGCTTTATTTCTATAATATTTGGTCTTTATTAAAAAAAAGAAAGAGGAAAGTTGACAGTGTCAAAGGGGAAAAGAAAAAGAAAAAAGAAAAGAAAAGGAAGAAGACAAACAAAAACATGGGTGTACACGTTTCGTAAACCTAGCCACCCATGGGATGGGGACGCGTAAGTTTTAAGAGTGGGTTTCGAGCCGCGCCCGCAAAGCGGCGAAAGTCCGAGAGTGAGTGTAGAATAGGAATAGAGTAGGAGTGACAAAAAAAAAAATAAAAAAATAAAACCTAGCCACCCTAGATTAATTCCGTTCAGCAGTACCCGTCGAGAATTTGAATCGTTTGTTAATTTAATCGGAGGAATTTTCGAAATTAATCATAAATTTGAAGTTATGTGAATTTTAAACTATAAGGTTCGCTTTAGGAGTTGTTAAATTGTTAAATTATATGGAAATGATGGTTCAAGATGTTATAGAGTAATGGATTTTACAAAAGTTGATTTAGTTACAGTTTGATCAAAATGAACATTTTAAGTTTCGCACTCGAGCATATGGCAACAAATAATTGTTTATTGGCGTGAAGGTGTCGTTTTACTAGCAATTAAACTTAATTTAGTAGATTCGTAGTTGAAGTAGCATTTCGCTTGATTTTAATATCGTTTCTTACTTATTTGATAGGTTGCAAGTTTGTCGGTTCAAATAATCTATTTTGTTTGATTTAGAACAAGTGAGTGAAGTGCTTATTTCTCCTTTGAAATTATGAACTTATGTCTTGAAAATATCATGAATTAGTTACACTGTACATTGGAAAGATGTACAGCAGGATGTGATATTTACAAAATTTGAAAATGCCGAAGTCACTACCTTAGTAGCAAGGAGGGGATGTCAAAGGCAGGGCTAGTGACTAGAGTGAAATTGTAAGAGATGTTTAAAGCATGTTTATTACATAAATCCTGTTGAGTATTTATTACTATTTTGATTATTCTGAAATTGCATGGTGAAGCATTAATGGGAATGATTTATGAGTTGATTATTGTGAAGATTGTTTGAGAAAAGTTTTATGAAATGAATAGCAAATGCTTATATGTTTTGGAGCACACACCTGCTTATCTATGTGCAATTGACCTATAGCGAAAGTAATCATCTTAGAGTTTTACCAAATCCTATCTTCTCTCTCTCAATAGGTTTTTCTTTATTTTAACTATAGCCAGTTAAAAATTCACCTAATTGGTCCAAATGTGTCAGAAAAGTATTTGATGTAGTTTACTTTTCAAAATTAATTTGATCTTCTTCAATAAAAATTACAATCATCAATATCTCACTTTCACTCGATGAAAATAAGTCATAAATGTATGACTCATATGACCACCTCTACTTTACGACTTGTTTGATGGACATTAACATTAAAAAAAAATTGAATTATGATGAACGAGAAAAACAATTAAAAATAGAATAAAATTATTTCATACCTACCCGAACCATGGGGACCATTAGATCAATCATCTTGAAGCCCTAACGTCACGATTTAGGGCTTCAGAGAGCCCTTGAGTTTCAGGCTTTTTCATGATGAGAGTTGATAGTGCCAAAACACAAGTTGTGTTGCTGCTTGTAGAGGGAAAATGCGCAGTCGTATTGGGGGCAGTGTGGTACTCAGATGAACTGGATGTGGAGTGGAGCACTCAGCCATGCGGGCAAAGACGTTAGCATTGACAGGAGAAGTGGGAAGAGAGTGACCGCAAGAGCTTAGTGCTCCCTCGTTTTAAAAACAAAATTTTGTTCAACATTATTGGCGTTAGGTCCACCTAACTTTAATGTCAATGTCATTGTTGACTACCCTCACAGGGCTTGCCAGGCAAAAGATCTGCTCGCCGCCACCGCCGCATCGAGGCAACCACTATGACCGGACACAACCCGCCTCCTTGGCCGTCGCCATCAAGTCGCTGCTCCAACTCTCTCACTTGGTCATTCACCCCACCATGTCCCTCATGCTCTTTCCCTCACTCAATTTCTGTGAGGAGGTCTTGACACTGCCGTCAAGCCATGTCGAGATTTGGCCAATCGCCATACAGATCTCATGAGATTTGACTGCGATGCCAGATCCAAGGGAGAGGGGCCTCTGGATCTTGTTGCTATCAACGGATCATGTAGGCAGCCCCATCTAAGTGCCAGCACAATATTATTTGCTCTGATCGTGGCTCAGTCATGCTAATTTATGGTTTCGCGAGATTTATCTAGTACTGCAACAGCCTATATTTAGGTGATGTGGGATTAAAAGATATCTGAATCCCAAAGCCCTACTCTTGAAAATTTGGTAGAATCACCTATTCCCCGATGCTCTATTTGTTTCCACATCCTACATATGAAAGCTTTCTTTTAATCAATTCTAGTATGATGATACAAAAATTCTACAGATCAATAGATGGGCTTCAACAACCGAAGAAAATAACATCTCGGTAAAAGGTTTTGGGTATTCCGGGACCAAATCATGACCATCAATCTCATTCATCGTGTTGGTCCTTCCCCTTTATCGCATAACGTAATTATCTCTCTCTAATTTCCGCACAAGAAAAAGGGAGTGGTATTGCCGAGAAGGATGATGCTTCAAACCAATCTCATTACGTACCCACTATACCCAAAACATACATATATGTGCCAAAAGCTAATACCATGCTAGATTCCTTGGAGGCAATGCTTGATGCCATAGATATTATGCAAGTGATTTATATAATTCAATCGTTTTGTGGGATAGTATAAACTCTTAACTCAATACCACCACCACTGATGTGCGGACCCCTGGAGTGCCTTAACTTTGCACAAAGGAAAACTTAAGTGCCATAACTTACGAAAGGTATACTTAAGTGCCAAAATCGGAGTAAAATGGATAACTTGAATGCCAATCCCGGGCCAAAACGTCGACGTGGCATTTTTCAGTGAAGCGAGCCCAAAACGCGCCGTTTTGCTCGCCGACATGGCCAAATAATGCAAAAACGGCGTCCTTTTGGGCTGACGTGGTAAAAAAAAAAATATAAAAAATAATTAAATTAAATTTAGTTAAAAATATTAAAAAATAATTATTTTAAAATTAGAAAAATATTAAAAATTAAAAAATTAAAAAGGGGGGTGGGGAGGCGGCTGGGGATTAGCCCTTAGCCGCCGCCACCACCCCGCCGCCGCCGAGAAGGGTCGGCGACGGGGGGGAGGGTCGCCGGGGTCGCCGGGCCCGGCCAAGGGTCGGCGACCCTCGCCAAATCCGGCTAGGGGCCGCTAACCCTCGCTCGGCCGGGCCAAGGGCTGCTACCCGCCGGGGTCGCCCGGTGGGCGGCGGCCATTGGCTCTGGCCTGGGTGAGGGCCGTCGACCCTCGCCGGACTGGCGAGGGCCGCAAGCCCTCGCCACTAGCGGATCCGGGCGAGGGCTCGTGAGCCCTGCCGCCCGGTCGGCGGGGTCGGCGGCCGGCTAGGGCCCGCGACCCCGCCGACCCTCCCTCGCCGTCGCCGTCGCCACCGTTGGGCGAGGGCCGATCCCTCACCGCCTCCCCCACTTTCCTTTTTTTTCCTTCTAATTTTAAAATAATTATTTTTTAAATTTTAACTAAATTTAATTTTAAAATTCTTATTTTTAAATATTTTAACTAAATTTAATTTTAAATTAAATTTAATTAATTTATATATATTTTTTACCACGTCACCACAAAAACGACGCCGTTTTTGCATTATTGCCACGTCACGAGCAAAACGGCGTCGTTGGGCTCGCCGCCGGAAAAATGCCACGTCGGCGTTTTAGCCGGACTTTGGCCGGAGTGGCACTTAAGTGATCCGTTTTTCTTCGAATGTGGCACTTAAGTGTACCTTTCGTAAGTTATGGCACTTAAGTGTCCCTTTGTGCAAAGTTATGGCACTTGAAGCGTTCTTATCCCCACCACCACTAGTGAAGGCGCTTGTAAGACCTTTTAAATTCGATCCATTTCAGCAAAGGGCTTGTCCTTCGTGGCAATGTTGGGTGCACTTGTGCAAGGAGGCATTTTGGCCTCGTTCTCGTCTCCTCAGTATCCCCATCTTTGACTAAGGAAACCGTAAATTCATACGCCAACTCAGTTGTCGGTCTATGTGGCAATGCTAGTCAACTTCACCACATGTCAAAGAGTTAAATGTTAGGCGGAACATTTATGATTGAAGACGACTATTGTTGTTCAAACTGTTAAAATATGTCTCGAGTTTGAGTCAAATGTGAAATTCCGAATATTCCGAATTGGATATGTTGTGGACGTTCGAAATTGAGCAAAGAAGATCCGAAGATCAACTTCCCAAAGTTTGAATCCGTGTTGGATAAATTGGCCGCTGAAATAGGAAAGTTTAACTTTGACTTGGATTTGGATTTTGTTTAAAACATACAGAGATATGTTTTGGATGAAATCGTTTTAGATAAGAAATAGGATCCTATGAGAAGTTGGCAAAAGAATAAGGGTTTCACTTATATATAGACTTGTGGCCGTGGGTGCAGAGGTGAATCACAAATTGTCTTGAAGCGCCGCGTGAGTGCTTGGCGTTCCGCCGTTGATTATGAAGAGTTGGTCTTGAAGCGCCGTTTAGTCATCGAGTGATTGGGAGGGATTTTTCTTTGTCGTTCTTGTCCATGAATTACATCCAAGAAGATTTAGTGTTCAAGCCGATTAAATCTTTTGGTAAGATTTGCGTGTAATTTCTTCATGAGATTGAGAGATTATTCTTGAAGAATTTCGGGGCTAAACACTGCGTGCGTTGTTGGGTGTAATTGGGGCTTGGGAAACACCGAGAGAGTGTTTGAGTGACTTGAGTGTGTAATCTCC
This sequence comes from Eucalyptus cloeziana, assembly GCA_014182715.1. NCBI lineage: Eukaryota > Viridiplantae > Streptophyta > Magnoliopsida > Myrtales > Myrtaceae > Eucalyptus > Eucalyptus cloeziana. The sequence goes on along the minus strand of CM024636.1, from coordinate 53,843,711 downwards.
TTGTATCGCTTGATCTATAGTGAAATTCACTTTTGCTCTCCCCGTGAATGTAGGTCTTTACAACTGAACCACGTAAATCTGGTGTCCGATATATTTTATTCTTCTGTCTATATTATTGTTCGATCGCTCGCCTTTTTGCAACAAGTGGTATCAGAGCCAAGCTTGGCTAAGTTGAAGCGAATTGATGGCGACAGAAGAAGTAAAAGTGAGAATCGACAGATTTGATGGGAAGGATTTTAGTTTCTGGAAGATGCAGATTGAAGATTATCTTTACCAGATGAAATTGCACTTGCCTTTATCTGGGGAGAAACCAGAGACGATGAAGCAAGCTGATTGGGATTTGCTGGACAGACGAGCTATGGGTGTTATTCAGCTGACGTTGGCTCGTAACGTCGCGTTTAACATCTTGAAGGAGAAGACCACTACTGATTTGATGCAAGCCCTATCGGATATGTACGAGAAGCCCTCTGCGATCAACAAGGTCTATTTGATGTGACGTCCGTTTAATTTGAAGATGAGTGAAGGTGCGTCAGTTGCAGATCATGTCAATGAATTCAATGTGATTGTTAGTTAATTGAGTTCAGTTGAGATTGACTTTGAAGATGAGGTACATGCTTTGATTCTGTTATCCTCATTGCCTGATAATTGGAATATTACTGTTACTGTTGTTAGTAATTCCTCTGGGTCAACAAGTTTGACGTTTGATGGGGTTCGAGATTTGATTCTAAGCGAGGACATCCGTAGAAGAGAATCTAGCGAACCTGTATTTGCTACTTTAGTAGGTGAAAATAGAGGAAGATCTAGAACACGTGTAGGTAATAGTAGTACTAATATGAACAGGCATAGCCAGTCTAGGACTGCTGATGTTGTTTGTTGGAGCTATGGTAAGAGGGGGCATCTTAGAAGGAATTGTCTCAAGCTGTAGAATGAGAAGGGTAAGGGAATTATAGTTGATTCTACAGATAATGTTGCAGCTATAGCAGATAATGCCGATTATGTTTTGTCTGTCATTGATTATTCATCGTTTGATGGATGGATTATGGATTCTGGTTGTTCTTTTCATATCACACCAAATAAAAACTGGTTTATCACTTATCAATGCATAGGTAGTGGTAAAGTCCAGTTAGGGAACAACGCTGAGTGCGATGTTGTGGGTGTTGGTGATGTTAAAATTAGAATGCATGATGGTATTGTGAGGACATTGACTGGAGTAAGGCATGTTCCAGAGTTGAAAAAGAACTTAATTTCCTTGGGTGCCCTAGATTCGGCTGGTTGTAGGTATTCTGCAAAAGGTGGAGTTCTGAAGGTTGTTCGAGGTGCCCTGGTGATAATGAAAGGAATCAAGCACGAAGGCTTGTATAAACTTCAAGGTGAGATAGTGACAGGTTTTGGCCCGAAGACGTCGGATGCATCTGTTCGAGAGTCTATTGACTGCTCGAGGAAGACCTGGGTGTTTGTTCCAATGTACAAGTTTGATGCTGGTGTTAGGATCTTGCGGTTGAGAGCTTTGATCGAGACAGAGACTGGTAAGTCGATCAAGCATGTGCGGACTGATAATAGCATGGAGTTCTGCTCAGAGCTGGCAAATAAATTCTGCATAAAAGAGGGCATAGTAAAACACCGCATTAGTGCCAATTAATCACAACAATTTGCAGAATTGATGAGCAGAACATTACTAGAGACGGCCTGAAAAATGATCTCTAGTGCTGGTATTGCTAGGAGAATCCTAGCTGGTGTGCTTAGTACGATAAGCTGCCTGGTGAATAGATCCTCATCAACTGCTATTGAATGGCAGACTCCTGAAGAAGTGTGGTCAGGTAACGTTCTTGGTTATTCTATTATTAGAATGTTTGGTTGCCCATGTTATTTTCAAGTGAGTGATGGTAAGCTCGATTGGAGGGCAAAGTGCATATTCCATGGCTATGCACAAGGTGAGCGGGGCGATCGGTTGTGGTGCCCAGATATAAATTCATCTGTTAACAGCAGAGAAGTTACCCTTGATGAGTCTCCGGTACTTTTGGCTAGGAGTGTTTGTGGCAGTGTTAATACGGATCTAGACGGTGTTCAGCTTGAGGTGAAGTTGCGACCAGAAAACTCCTGATGTAGCGAGTACGAGTACTAGTAAAGTAATCAACACAGATGGTGCTTGTAGTGAGGTGGAGCCTATAGAGCCAATGGTTGTTGTAACTGCTGAAATTAACAAGGTACGTATTCGATCTCCTAATAGATATGAATGCAACAATGGTTTTGCTTTATCTGCGGTTAAAGAGGTTGCGTCGGAAAATCCTTGCGGAGCAGTTAAAGGTGCATGTGGAGTTGGTATTCTGATGAGGTCCTTGGTTATGGCGAAGTTCAAGCGAAGCTTGGACTTGGATAATATTTGTGGCGGTTGAGCCCATCGGGGGCTATGGGAAAGTAGCAGCAAAGTTTGATTTTTTTTTTGCGAAGCGATTGCAACTTAGCTCAAACGTCGAGCCAAGGTGGAGATTGTTAAAATATGTCTCGAGTTTGAGTTAAATGTAAAATTCCGAATATTCCAAATTGGATATGTTGTGGACGTTCGAAATTGAGCAAAGAAGATCCGAAGATCAACTTCCCAACGTTTGAATCCGCATTGGAGAAATTGGCCGCTGAAATAGGAAAGTTCAACTTTGACTTGGATTTGGATTTTGTTTAAAACATACAAAGATATGTTTTGGATAAAATCGTTTTAGATAGGAAACAGAATCCTATGAGAAGTTGGCAAAAGAATAAGGGTTTCACTTATATATAGACTTGTGGCCGTGGGTGGTAGAGGTGAATCACAAATTGTCTTGAAGCGCCGCGTGAATGCTTGGTGTTCCGTCATTGATCATGAATAGTTGGTCTTGAAGCGCCGTCTAGTCGTCGAGTGCTTGGGAGAGATTTTTCTTTGTCGTTCTTGTCCATGAATTACATCCAAGAGGATTTTGTTCAAGCCGATTAAATCTTTTGGTAAGATTTGCGTGTAATTTCTTCGTGAGATTGAGAGATTATTCTTGAAGAATTTCGGGGTCAAACACTGCGTGCGTTGTTGGGTGTAATTGGGGCTTGGGAAACATCGAGAGAGTGTTTGAGTGACTTGAGTGTGTAATTTCCTTGTATCACTTGATTTATAGTGAAATTCGCCGCTGCTCTCCCCGTGGACGTAGGTCTTTATGACTGAACCACGTAAATTTGGTGTCCGATATATTTTATTCTTTTGTCTATATTATTGTTCGATCGCTCGCCTTTTCGCAATACAAACCAATCAAACGAAAGGTCAAATTATGAAATCCCCCTCAGCTATCCTTTCCTTCAATTATAATTTGTATCCTCCTTTACTTTCAGAATCCTAACCGCAGGACCTTTGAACAATCTCGCACTTCTCCTTATGAATTCTAAAGCCACATTAGGGAAATGGTTAGGAACCCATAAAATTACCAATGGTGGTCCATCCCAACAAGCACTGAGAAATTTAGGTAGCTTCTGTTATAGATGAAGCCAAATATTTTTAGGGTTTTTTTCGTTTTTTTTTTAATTAGATTTGTTTTTAGGTTAAAAGCTATACCTTTATATTAGTGATGGTAAGACGCTAGCCATCAAGACGCTGAAAAAGAAAATAGAGAGGTAAGAAAAAGAGAGAAGAAAAAAGTGAGTTTTTTTTTTTCTTTATGAGGGTTCTTAATCTTTTTGTGCCCTAATCTTGAGAGAAGATCGTTGTTGTATTCCAACTTTTTTCAAAGTGTAGTGGATTCGTAGAGTGCCTCTGCGCGGAGAAGTAGCCTAGGTTTGGGTGAACTTCGTTAACAAATTTTCCGGCATGTTCTTCTGATTCTGTTATTTTATTATTATATTCTGCTTGGTGAATTATTTGCGAGCATTATTTTTCTGGAATCGACGTGCGATTTCGAAACAGCTTCGATTTTTTAGGTGAAATAAAAAGGAAATACCTAGAAGGAATGAAAGAAAGGAAAGAGAGGAAGAAAGGGTAAAATTTACATACATATGAGGACAAAAGGACCAAAAAACAATAACAATTAAATAACAACAACAACAACAACAACAACAACAACAACAAGAATAACAACAAATTGATAAAAAAAGACACTATGAATCCTAAACTATGCCCATGATAACATATTTGTACCGAACTTTTTTTATTGTGACACAAAAAGCCTCAAACTTGTACTTATATGACACATTTATTCCAAACTTTTTTTTTTTTTGGTGACACCAAAAGCACCAAACTTGTACTCATATGATGCATTTGACTTTCCATGGCTAAGTGATTGTACCCAATCTTGGTACTTAGATGTCACCTCTTAAAGTCTGATCTATTTCGCCGTATGATTTGTCCTTGGAGGCGATGCAAGGAGGCATATAGGAAGGAGGTGGCCTCATACTCGTCTCTTCTGTGTCCCCATTTTTCACTATGAAAGCGGTGCTCATTCCCCAGCTCATATGTCGATCTATATGACAATGCCAATACCATACACCTGCCGCGTACAATGTTCGAATGTTAGTCATGGAATTCTTTTCCTAATGCAAAAAGGAAAGAAAAGGGCATGAGGAATACCTGGATTATTTGCCCTGAATCTAATCGCGGCCCACCCTCTTTTAGGAATTCCAAATGTATTGACTTTAGGCGGGTCAACCAAATTGTACATTTGAGGATCGGTCTCGTTGTCGAAATTTCCTAAGCCGACTCCAATAACATAAAAGCTATGTCCATGCATGTGCATTGGATGATATTCTGATTGGTCCAACAGATTAGTCCCCTGAAACACTATCTCTACAGTTTCGTTGTAGTTCAGAACTTTCACCGATGTCCCTTGGGCAGCATCGGCAAGACTGGTCGACAAATCATCTCCCGTGAAATTATACATAACGGGAGGAAGATCGGGAAAATCCATGGTGTAAACTCCGCTGATGTTTCTGCATATTAATGGCAAAAGGATGCGCTTCTCATGATCTTCATCTATCATTAACGCGAAAAAATATTCAAATCAGAAGGGAGAGAGAGATGAACCTGTAATAAGCTTGTAGCACATCGACAGATGGGTCCTCCCAACTTATGTTATTTAAGGTTGTGGCAACTTTGTAATCATCGAAATAACACGAATCATCTGGGCATGCCACATGATTCGGGGAAGCTGTGATGAACATCCTTGTCGTCACGTTGCGAGGGACGTCCACGGGATGTTCTTCAGATGCCAAGCTTCTCAGCTGTTGTATGAAACTCGCTGCAGCACTGTAGTCGTGATAAAGTGGTAGTGTGTCATTTGGGTAACTTGGTGGTGACGTCAGACTAAAATTCCCTTTATACTGGATGATAGCAGTAGCAACTTCGTGGACAAAATTGATGAAATCGATGTCTTCAGTTGAAAATTCTTGAGCGGCCAGGTAATACCTTCCTGGAGGTTGATTTGCCGTAACTAATACATCCATCGTTTGTCCAGATTCTATCATTAGATACGAAACAACGATTGGTTTTGTGTACGCTCCGTCCATCCCAACTAACGTCATGTTATGATCGGCGATGGAGATGAACATTTCTGAACCGACCGCTGCATTGACTATACGAAAGAGATAGGTCTTGCCATAATCGACAGAAAAGTGAGGCGTGGTTTCTGTAAAATTAATAGCATGAAAACAATATATTAGACATTGTACATAACAAACATGTCGACAAACCATTATCCATGATCCAGACAATTCAATGCTTAATCATACACATCTATGTAATTCACTGCAAGTTAGATTTACTACAGACATGCGCTACTGAAAGTGTTAGTTTTACTTTTAGATACACAATAAGTACGAACATTGCAGTATATTTTTATTAAAGAGAATCATATATCTACAATAACTCGAAATGCAAGCATTTCAAGGAAGTAGCCTTTACCTCATGGTCTGCATCCCTACCCTCATAAGCATAATGTCCAAACAGAAAGGAAAAAAAGAAAAAGAAAAAGAAAAAGAAAAAGAAAAAGAAAAAGAAAAAGAAAAAGAAAAAGAAAAAAGAAGATGGGGGGAGTATAAATGTACCGTTGGAGCAAGGAACAAAATCTCCATATTGTCCATTGATCATGTAACCAGTTGTACGAGGTACGTGATAAGTGCCTGCAGACAATTCCATCTCTAAAGCTTTATTTAGAGAAATTCCTTCATTAAACCAAGAACCTGCAAATCATGAAAGGAAAATTGGAAACTGAATTACATCAACCTTTGGCTTTACCATGCAACCGCAAAGAAATGCATAGTTGGAAAACAGAGATAGCGATGGAGGAGTTCCATCGTAGAAAGTTCTGATCATTAAACCCCAATGTCCAAATGAAACATTCAAAGAATCTCATTATTCTAGTGAGGGAGTTTGATCTTCGCTATAATATACACTTTTGCAAAGGTTTTCAAATAGATAGCAGTCCACGATCATCAGTTACTTTGTATGCTTTTAGGAAGAGGCATGCTCTAATGAATTCTACTTTTTTAACTCTCGATCCACTTCCTGCCCTTAGCCTCCAGTTTTATGTCTAGAAGGACCTATAAGAAATCTTACGAGCACATACCGAGCAAGATTAAATGTTCTCCATCTGGCGTAGTGAATGGGAAATTTGATCCTTCACGTGGTAGAATGACAATAGCACCATACACAGTAGATCTTGTCCACTCATTATGGGCATGCCACCAAATAGTTCCTTCTTCATCAGTTAAATTTACTTCATAAGTAAAATTTGTTCCCGATGGAATAGCGCATTGCGTAATATACTCAGGACCATCTGACCATGGATTTCGCGGTTGCTTCACCCCGTGCCTACAAATCAGTGAATTTGATCACATAAAAAGTACTCGAGGAGCTAGACAATGTTTTGTTTGCATTTAATAGTCAAAATTCATTGTCTTTCTTGCACATATTTTAGATAAAATATTTTTTCAACATTGAGGCTCCGTTTGTTTTGCCAAAAATGAATGATTTGAAAAATATTTTCCTAAAAATAATCGTTTGTGTCACTTATGAAAATGAATGAACGAAAAAAAATTTCATTGTCCACAAAAATGTTATACATAAATTGTTATCAATATTGAAATCATTCTCTATTGACTAATTATTTCAAGCGATACAAGTGATCGTTTTTAGAAAAATGTTTTCCGAAACATTTATTTTCTGAAAAATAAATGGAGCCTAAGTATAGAAGTATTTGATTTTCAGATTTCCTGTGCACATATGTTAATCATTCTTGTTTTAACTGAGAAACCAAGCTGAATTAAGGGTATATTTGTTGCACCAAAGACTTCTTGCCGCTGGAAAATGTTTTCAGGAAATTCAATTTCAGAAAGTAAATCGATTTTTACTGTTTGTTTGTGCTGAATCAAGTTGAAAAGTTTAGTTTCAAAGTATTTGCTTATAAGTGAACCTACTAAACGCAGCTTCTATATTTAAAAATGACATTAGGAGCTAATAAACTAGAGTCAACGTTGTTTTAGTTATTTTATAATCTATCAAAGTGACATGAATTACAAAGAAATTATTTATGAAATTATGAAGTCACGTTTTTAAAATGTTGTATGGTCGTGCTTTCCATAAAAGCAGAAGAAGATGAACATTAATAATCAACTCGGGGCGTGCCTGAGGATCATTAGATAAAAAAGGATTTGTTGATGAATCCTTTTATCTTCACCCCAAACTTGGGTAGTCCCCAAATGGGACGCTCATTCAGGTAGCGTTCCTTATTTTAACGTACCGATACTCGCACGCCTCATACTTCTTGTTGATAGGTGAATGTTGTTCTTCTCCACCATCCGGGAATACAAGACGTGACATTACAGGGTTTCTCACCCTAGGGTGGATCTCCTACTTGTTTCTTTTCTCTTGAGCTTTTTATGAACTTGCCCGGGCCCAAATAAGTATACTTAAGAGATATTGGAAGAGATTTATGAAAAAAAAACAAATGAAAATTATCTAAAAGAAAAAAAGAAAACTATTTCATGAGTGATAGAAACAAGACATAGATAGACTGATTCTTCTCACTTACACATGAAGTAAAAAATTAGAGAAGATGATTTTTTTCTTGTCAGAAGGAGAAATCTTATGAAATCGACCCTAAACCTACCAATGAGCACCACTAGAGAAAACCAGAGGTTCTTGAGAATATATCCTATAGTATAATTTCAGATACAATTTCGCTTCCTTTTAACTGTCTATGGCATCACAAGCTAACAACAGGAGAACGATAAAAAGTAAGAAGAAGGTGGGCAGGATAAAATTACCAATGAATAGTGACCCCGTACGGTCCTTGATTGTGAACCTTCACGTACACAAGATCGCCCTTTCGAGCTCGAATGGTTGGTCCGGGAAAACTGTCGTTCACCACTAGAATCGTATTGGTTGTACAATTCCTTGTGACGTTGATTTCTCTCAACTGTAGAGGGAAAAAAAGAAGGAAAAACGATGATAAACTTCACACGATCACTATAAAATTTACCACCCGTATAAAAGAAAATGAAATCGTAAGATACGGGATTGTCCAAGTACATGCAAAATGACTGTGGACCATTTTTAGCCGAGTCGTTGGCTGGTCCCTCTATCTGGTGTCCCCCAAATTTCAGATTCTTTTGGATGTGTATGTTCACGATTTATCTGGTGAAAACGACTCGATCATCCCACTGGTTCTCTAAGTGGCGACATAAGGGGACCGCAGAGGGGCTGATGTATATGTGAGCCCAAGTCATATGCACAGTCAGATCAAATGTGTCTTAAATGGGTCCCACCTCATTTAACACCCCATGCAAATTGGATTAACGTCCACACCAAGCGCAAGTAAGATTCTTTGCCTCTAAATGGATCATCACCCGAGACGATTATTAGGAAAAGAAGAAAAAGATTTGAGAATAATTAATCATTATCATGCAAATTGCATAATCACTGGTTCCATATGCTGTGGAAACTGAAAGTTTCATTTGTCTATTAAATATTTTAGCAAAATTCTGAACAACGTGAACTGCACACTTAGCATCAGACATAAACTTGAGTTACTTACGACGAAGTCGTAGTAGTGGACATCACTAGCTTGAGCTCCGAGGAAGACATTTCCAAAGAAAAGCAAGACCGCAGCAAGGAGAATGTTGGAGGAATTGGACGACGATTTGGCCATGCTCATGATCGTTCAACGCTCGATCCGTTCGTCTCTTTACTCTCTCTTTCCTTTCTCTGGTCTTGAGCTGGTTGTGTCTTCTTTTATAAAGAACGATCAGTGGAGGGCACATCCTACGATTTAGCTAACAGTCAACTAGTAATTGCAATCAGGCATAAGACCCGATCCATTCGTTTGTCTCAGAAAGCAGTCTCTCTCTCTCTTCCTCCCCTTGAACCTTTTTCCGTCTTTTCCACTTCTAAAGGGGAGGGATTTGACCTAGATCATTCCCTCCCCTCCTAGTTCCCTTTTCTTTTATTTTATTTTCTTTCTTTCCTACTTCTCTTGATCTAGTTTTAGATTTGGCAGCTTTGCTCTCCTGATCTTATATTTGGGAACTTTTTTCTCCGATTTAATTCTAGATTTTGAAAATTTAATGAATAAATACTCCACCTCCAATTTCAATGGTATTCACAGCAGTTTCGATGTCAAATCCATACTAATTCAACGTTCTTTTATTTGAAGTTTTGGCACTTTACATTGGCTACGGAGCTCACTCTCACAGGTGTCAGATTTGAGATTTTTCAACATGTTTATGTTACCTCTGTACAGTGATGGTGTTGGGACACCATACCTAGGCGCACATTGCCGCAAGACAAAACCGTAATTACTGATGGAGAACTTGGCGTGTGTTTTTCATTGATGGTGTTGTGTGATTCGGTGATTGACTGTTGATCCTTTTGCTTGGATTCAGTTACAGATCTGATCTTGAAGAACGAGCTTGTGATGATCTTTGCCAATCATCATTCGCTGAAATGCCTTGTTTTCTACGTATATATATTTTAAATTTGGAGCTCTATTGATTTGCTTTGGTAATCTGACTTTTGAAATTTCCTTTCAGGTATCAATTTGGTAAAATTTCTTTTTAACCAAAAAAAAAAAAAAAAAAAAAAAAATAGTGATTGCCCCACGCAGGTATACAACAGCATCGGAATGTCACGAGCATTTCATTTCAATTTCATTCGCACCATTCAATTCGAACGAAGTGACGATCCGTAGGCACTTATTCCACGTATGAAGGACCTTCCGTGGATAGTGTACGAGACCCCTTTGCATGCGAGGCAAGACCCAAATGCATGCGGACAAATTACCGGACATCCAAGTTTCAGAAACGTTGTTGTTTTATTATGTCCATAAAGAAGAAGAAGAACACAATTGACTCTCCATGATCGTAATCGCGTTGTTTTAGAAATGACTGACTCTTCATTGTCGTAATTGTGACCTGCTTGTTCAATTATTCTGCTCTTTAGTGTGATCTGTTTCATGTCATCTGATTCTTCTCTTTTTGTTTTGAGGGTTTTGTGGTTGGTCACGAAATTGAGCTTCTATATGTCCTAGTTCACATAGTTTTAGCATATGAAGGTGCAGGTTTTAAGTCCATTCATATTTTTCTTTTTTTATGATAAAAAAAAAAAAGTGGACAAGACCCGAAATTACAACAAAAGAAGCGAACCTATGAGTGACCTATCTAATACATGATTATCACCCGCATTGTTGTCATTATTGCCATACAATCATGAAACAAAATAGCATACTAATTCAGATTCATAAACATTTTCATCTTACAAATATTTTTTTTAATGAAAGACAAAATCAATTATAACTAAAATTAACTTTGATACATTCGTATTTACTTAAAAATTACAATGCAGATCTCGCATGCTATAGTTTTGCTATAGTGTAAATCGCTAGTCATCATTTGTGAATGTCATTTCTGTCCATGTTTTCGCATGTAATTTACCCTGCATCTAATTGAGTAAATTATGGTGCACATTTGCACGCAATGTCTCTTAGAAGATAACATAGATCTTGGTGACTATTAGATGAGGTCTTTGACTAAACGTTAGGATTAAAGATCTGGAAACGTGATAACGATCTGGAAACGTGATTTTGGATCTTCAATTCACATTATCTTATTATTTTTTTCTGGCATGATTATTATCTAAGATATTTTATTCGTGACGTGCTGGGCACTGAAAATAGTAAGTTACTTAGCCCCTAAAACTTCATTAAACAAATCTATTTGAATATTCGTCCATATCAATCCATAAAAGCGTGAAAGTCGATCTATACTCACTCATATATTAAATTAAAATTGGTAATTTGAAGTTAAAGGAGCTGGATGGTTTTGCCAAGGGCCAGCAGTCAAGAAAGTTCTGCACCTATCATGTTGGCACAAATTCAATCATAAACATTTTAATTGAACCAATTTAGTCGTAAACTTTTTACATTGGTACCAAATCAGTCCATCCAGTGAATTTAGGTCAGAAATTGGTGACGTGGATGCCAGCCATCCTACGAGGCATCACCGGCACTGATGTTGATATTTTAAAATAAATTTACAATTTTTTTTTATTTTTTAAAATTTTCCCTTTTTTTTCTTTCATTTTTTTTCTATTCTTTTTATTTGGACCGTGGCCAATGCTAGCCATGGCTGGTGAGGGCGTCAGGACCCTTGTCGGCCACAGGCGGGGGCCATCCTCGCCAAATCTCGTGAGGGCGACGCTCGCCAAATCGAGCAAGAGCTTGACCCTTGCAACTTGGGCAAGGGCAGCCATCGCCAGATCTGGTGAGGGCTCGCTTGGATGAGAGCAGCCCTTGTCGATTTGGTGAGGGAGACACGTGGAGTAGCAATGATGTTGCGATCAAATTTTCGGGTGAATCACCTAGGGTTTGGCTAATGGATTGTTAAGCCTAGACTTAACTCGGATTTTCGCAAGCTCATACCAATTCACGACTTATGTTCAAGTTTTTTGAAGAAATCGTAGTTTCTGTATATTATCATGTGATTTCTCTTGCACAAATTGTATATAAAGATATTACAAGAGCCCTAAATTAGGGATGATTGAGGATGCTTAAGGCAAGTAGAGAAAATACGGGAACGGTATCAACAATATCTTAAATTAGATACAAGCTAACTAGGAACGTTATCACCCTCCCGCAAGCGAAGCATTGTCGACAATGTGAAGCTTGGACCGTAAAAGACGAACCCGTGCTGATGACAGTCCTTTGGTGAAGATGTCCGCGATTTGATCACAGGTGTTGATGTAACGGATGTCAAGTAATTGGCGACCCACCAATTCACGAACATAATGATAATCTATTTCAATGTGTTTAGTGTGACTATGAAAAACTGGATTCCGAGTTAGAGCAATGGCAGAGATATTGTCGCACCACAATACGGGAGCGCGTGGGAGCGAGATTCGTAATTCTCGGAGAAGAGAGAGGAGCCATTGAATTTCAGCAGCCGTTTGAGCAAGACAACGATACTCGGCCTCTTTTGAAGAACGTGCAACAGTAGGTTGCTTCTTTGCACTCCAGGAAACAAGGTTGGCCTCGAGAAATAAACAATAGCCATTAGTAGAGCGACGATCATCGGGACTGCCAGCCCAGTCAGCGTCACAATAGGCATGTAAAGAAATAGGACCAGGCTGAATCTGCATGCCATAAGAGATTGTGCCTTTCAAATAGCGAATGATACACTTTACAACACGCCAATGGTGTTCTTCGGGTGCTTTGAGAAATTGACAAGCCTGATTAACAGCATAGCCAACGTCAGGACGACTGAGAGTTGTTGGCACCTAAATTTTTGGGGTTGATTTTTAAAAAATAAAAAAATAAAAAATAAAAAAAACACACATGGCATATAGTTTAGAAACATTTTAATTTTCCTTTCGTTTTGTTTTATTTTATTTTAGGCCGTCGGTGAAGGGAAGATTTTTCACATATTCCGTTCAGATTTTTCATATTTTTAGGTAATATACACTAAGGGGTGTATTTTGTGCAAAGAGGGAATTTTTCTGGATAGAATATGCGAGAAATACAAAAAGGGAATATTGCGCAGGGTGTGTATATTTCAACGACATATTTAGGGGTATCGTGCCCAAGCAAAAAAAAGGAAAAATATATATCGCGAGGATACATTTTTTGGACTTATAAAATACATCGCTCGCAAAGTAAAAGGGGGCTCTCTTGCTAGGGTTTAAAAAAAAGAAAAGAAGAAAAGTCAAAGAGAGAAAAAAAAATGTGTAGAGAAGCATAGGGAAAGGGACGTGAGAGAGACGTGTGAAGGGAGAAGAGAGAGAGAGAGAGAAAAAAAAAAAAGGGAGAGAGGAGTCGTCTTCTTCCTCCAGCCCCCGCCGCCCGCGACTGCCGTTCGCAAGCCCAACGGCTGCCAGCCACCGTCGCTCCGCCAGCACCCCTTTGCAACAGATCTTGAGCCAACTGCACCGCACCGCGCCACCGATAGCCAGGCCATCGCCTCGCCGGCCACTCTTCCCGTGCGAGCACCACCCATGAGCTCGCACCACCGCTTGCTGAAGCCACGACGCCCGACCCGCCTCGCTTGCAGCACCTTCGAGCAGACGCACGCAGCGAGTTAGCTCCGCCCGTAGCAGATCGCCTCTGCCACCGCCGATCCGCTGCGGCGGAATGCTGACTCACGAGTCAGCAGCCAATCCCCCTTACTGCCCTGCCACCAGATCCAAAGCCCTAGCGACACCAGTAGTCGCCGGCCCAGTCGTTCGCGGCGCCCGATCTCCCTACAGCGGCTCGAGCCCTCATGACCCTTGTAACCCTCTGTTTCCCCAACGACCGCCGCTGCTCCTCCGTGAAGCCCGACGCCGAAGCCGCCACTGCCCAATCTGCTACGGTCTCGCCAACGCCTCCGCTCACTAGTCCGCGAGCCCATTTGCCCTGCACCGTTGCTGCAGATGGAAGTTTGATGAGTACGAACACGAATATAGGATGCAAAGGAGCGGTAAGTAGCAGGTAATCCATCGAGAATGCAATTTAGGAGATCATCATCACTTACTAGAGATCCACAAATTGCGAGTTTATCAGCTAAAGTTTTGAATTGTTGGAGATATTTTTGCATGGTGAGTTTGCCCTTCTTGAGGTGATGTCATTGTCTTTTTAGAGACATTACATGAGCAGGAGTGAAAGAGGCATAGCGACGAGCAAGGACATCCCACTCAGCTTTTGCAGATGTAGCGCCAACTACATATGGAAGTGCAGATTCAGACAGAGTAGAGTTGATCCAGGAGAATAGCATCTGATCTTTTTCAATCCATGTCTTGTAATTTTCGTTAGTTGAAGCAAGCGCTTGGCAGGTTCCATCAATGTAAGACATGAGGTTGTGACCTTTGAGAATTGGTTCGAAAAGAGAACGCCAAAGAAGATAGTTCAAGCTGTTCAGTTTCATGGGTATCAAGTTGGATATGTTTGAGATAACGAGTGAGGGAGATGTCATAGATGAAGATGACTGAGATGATGGATTAGAGACTGTCGACATTTTCTTTAGGAAGAAGAAAGTCGATGGAGAATGAGAGGAGAAGGAGAATTGAGGATCGTAAGGCGGATTACGCCAAATGCAGCTCTGATACCATGAAGAAATCGTAGTTTCTGTATATTATCATGTGATTTCTCTTGCACAGACTGTATATAAAGATATTACAAGAGTCCTAAATTAGGGACGATTGAGGATGCTTAAGGCAAGCAGAGAAAATACGGGAACAATATCAACAATATCTTAAATTAGATACAAAAGATAAGATTGCTGACTAGGAACGTTATCATTTTTAACATGCAAGTGGATTTTATCTAGGAGTTGCCACTAATCAGTTTATAGTAGGTCGATTAGACACCTAAGTAAAATAATGGGAGAATTATTTTACTTCTACGAACCAGAGACTTTGGGTATGGGGACTTGGTTACACTAAATTTCTCTAATGCCATTTCGTTACATTTCTTTTATTTTCAAATTTTTTTGTGCAGGTAGTTTGAATTGATTTTAAATCTATTTCTCTAACATGTGATTATGCGGGTGCGCAAACCACCAATTTAATATCCAAAAAAGCGATGAATAAATTACAGAACTTACCTCGTAGCAACGAAAACATCTGCAAGGTTAATTCAGAATTTACATCAAAAGCCCTAGGGTTTTTATTAACACACAATTTCTTTTTGTTTTCATTTAATGGATAAGAATCATGCTTTATGCAATGCAATATAACTATATGACCTACTTCTAATGACAGGCAATTTCTAACTAAATAGACCCGGCAACAATCACTAAATGACATGCATTTCATGAATCTAATTCTAAATGACACGCACATAATATTTTTTGTGTTTTCTTAATATGTGCAATCTATCCTAGATAATGGAATTAATTTATCCTAAGACATTTTTCGTATTTTTTTATGAAATTCGAAATTAGAAAAATATGAAAATTATTTAACTAAATTAAGATTCTATTCAATTTGTATTAAGGATTAGGTTAAGCTAAACCCTAATTTAAACAAAGATATTATCCTAACCTAGCAATCTCTAACCTAAGATGTAGTCTATCTAAATCAATCTAAACTTAAAATGAAATATGCAATTTTATCCTAATGTGCAATGATGTACAAAGGATGCCCTAATTTTACATGACATATGGATGATGATTTTTTTTTAATTTCGAAATTAAAAAAATGTCAAATAATTAAACATGCAATTTAAGCTAATGAAACAATAATCTAACATCCTAAATTTATTTATTTATTATTTATTTATTTCGAAAATTCATGATAAAATATTTAGTCTAAATATGCAAATAACCCTAAAACATGCAATATTCTAACTCAAACATATTTCAAATAAAGCAATCAAGACAAGACAGACTATTCAAAATCATAAAAAATATCACACATCGTTCAGATCAAAGGATGATATTTTGCTAGTAAAATCGATAAATTGATCTTAAGCCTTATAGATGAAATAAAAAAACCCGGGCGCGGTTGTGAATCGGGTGATATGTTGGAATTTCCAATTATGCATAGGGAAAATATCTCAAATAAGAAAAAAAATAATAATAGTAATAATAATAAGATAAAATAAATTGCATGATAAAACAAAATAAATTTACCTAATTTGATTTTTTTTTTTTTTTATATAAAAGGGCAACCGGAGCTCGGCAAGGAACTCCGGCGAGGGGATCAATGGTGAGCGGCACGTTTGGTGCGGGCAACGGTGATGTGGGCGAGAGGCGGAGCTTCGAGGTTACAGGAGAGGCAGGGATCGGCACGACGTCCGATGCTAGGTCACGGCTACGAGTGGTGGGGGGTGTTGTAGGCGTCGGTCGCTGGTCGGAGGGGGCTTAAGTGGCATGCAGGGGCGACGCGGCGAGATTGGCGGTCAACAGGTAAAGCGTTGAGGAGTGGCAGGAGTGCGGAGGTCGCTGGGTCGCGAGTAGCTGAGGCGGTGTAGAGGCGACGGGGCTTCTGGCGCGAGTAGAGGTGAAGCGAGGGCACTCAGGTCGCGGCTGCTACGGGGGATCTTAGATCTGCCGGCGTCGGTCGCGGCTGCAAATCAGCGAAGGCAGAGGCAGTGGGCGACGAGCAGACCAAGAGCAGTGTTGGGGTCGTCGCGCGGTGAGGGCAGGGAGTCGGCGAGCGGGGCAATCGAAAGCAGGGGGCTCAGCGAAGAGCGGAATAGGTGCTACAGCTTCCGGCGTCCGATCGCAGAAGTAGTGATGCTCGAAGATGGCGAGGAAGGCAAGCTGCTGAGGCGGCGGCGACGATAGGTAGAAGCAACAGAGGCACGGCGTCGGGCTTCAATGGCATCGATCATAGCTAGAGCAGTGCCGGCGTAGCGGACTACGCGGGCACGGCGGGGGGGTGCTGGAGAAGATGAAGAGTCGGCTAGGGTTTCCGCTTTTTTTTTTTTTTTTTTTTTTTGAAATTCCTCTCATATTTGCTCTCAAAATTTCAAATTCCTCTCAATTTTTTTTCCACCAACACCTCGTACACGTGCCACACCTTTTATAGGGAAAAATTTAAATCTTTGTGGCATATTTTGTTTCCAATTTCACTTGTGCATAATTCTCCTGAGTATATCGTTACACCTCGCGTGATATTCCCTTTTGTATTTTTCAAATATTCTATCCGAAAATTTCCTTTCTACCCAAGAATATACCCATCGGTGTATATTACCTGAACATGTGAAAAAATATTCTTGAATATGCTCGCCGTCGGTCCAATAAAATAAGATAACATAAATGTTTCTAAACTACATATCATGCGATTTTTATTATTTTTGGGTAAAAATTAACCCATTTTTTAATGCAAAAATTTAGATATCAATAGCTGCCCCTCTTTGAAAGTGAGCTCGTAGAGGTTGCCTACAAAGATAAATTGATACCTAAATTTTGGTTATGCACATACAATGAATGATTTTTGTCGGAAAATGAATTTCATTTTTAAATGCAATTTATATGATGCATGAAATGCTAATGCAAATTATAAATGGGCCTACCTGGAAAAACTTACCTTGAATGATGATAGAGTAATTCCAGATAGTGGGTGTTACCTGTCTAGGACCTGTACCTTTCTACGGTTGTCCAGAATAGTAACACGGCTTTGTTAAAAGACTTCTTTCCTAGGACCCATACCTTTCTACGGTCGCCTAGAATAGCGGCAAGGTTTTGTAAGAAACTGCTTTCCCAAGACCCGTACCTTTTTATTGTCGCCCAGTATGGCAGTGTTTGGTTGTGTCTAGGACCCGTACCTTTCTACGGTCACCTTGACAAAGAAATTGATTTTTCAAGACCCATAACATTTTACGGTCAATTAAATGGAGAAATAGATGTTGTCTAGGACTCGTACTATTCTACGATCGCCTAAACGGGGATTCATTTTCCAGGACCTGTACCATTCTACGGTCGCCTGAATGGGGAAATAGATATTGTCTAGGACTCGTACCATTCTACAGTCGCCTTGACGAAAAAAATGATTTTCCATGACTCGTACCATTTTACGGTCGCCTGAATGTTGTCTAGGACGCGTACCATTCTATGGTCGCCTGAATGTTGTCTAGGACCTGTACCATTCTACGGTCGCTTGAATGTTGTCTAGGACTCGTACCATTCTACGGTCGCCTGAATGTTGTCTAGGACTCGTACTATTCTACGGTCGCCTAAATGTTGTCTAGGACCCGTACCATTCTACAGTCGCTTTGACAAAAAAATGATTTTTTAAGACCCGTACCATTTTACGGTCGCCTAAACTGAGGTTTTGCATGGCTAGGACCCGAACCTTTCTTCGGTCGCCTAGCCTTGCAATAGAGATCTTTTGACCAGGACCCGAACCCTTCTTCAGTCGCCTTAATCAGGTTGAATCGGGAGAAAATTCTTTTGGGGACAACTCCATCAACTGTTGGTGTAAAGGACTCTAGGCTACGAAAGCACGCCGGTTCGATAAAAGGGACTCTGGGCTACGAAAGCACGACAGGTCAAGAACTCCGCGCTACGGAAGCACGCCGGGTATCGGGCTACGGAAGCACACTGAGTTAATGGAGAGGACTCTGGGCTATACCAGGTCAAGAACTCCGGGCTACGGAAGCACGCCGGGTCTATTAAAAGGGACATCGGGCTACGGAAGCACGCCGAGTCAATGAAGAGGATTCTGGACTACGAAAGCACGTTAGGTTAAGAACTTCGTGCTACAGAAGCACGTTGGGTCTATTAAAAAGGACATCGGGTTACGAAAACACGTCGAGTCGATGAAAGGACATTGGGCTATAGAAGCACGCCGAGTCAGTGAAAAGGGCTTCGAAGCAATTTGAACGTCAAGTATTACTTGGTCTTTAAGGAAATATTTACTTGTCAGACATGATTAGAGCAAAAACCGGTACGCATTCATCAAAGAGGTAGACAATCTGAGCTACCTTAAAATGCAAAATTCAATGAAATTTTCATCAATTCAATCAAGATTCATGCATAACGACTTTATCATATTTGCATCACCCAAATTTCCACAAGAAAGAATTGTCATTCAAGACAATGGCATAGATTTCTTAAAAATGTTAAATGAAAGACTTTCAGTTAGAAAGGACTTTCACTTACTCTCATTTGGAAAAACTATTTTAGGAGAATCACTCCATCTCACTATCATCATACCAACAAGGGCCTGAGTATTCCTGCAAGCGGTACGACCTTACCAATCTGAGAGGTCTTTAATAGGGACCGTAATGTGGGCTTGGTCAACGGCTTAACAAAGGGATTCTTTGAGTCAAGGTCATTGAAAGAATAATTACGCAAACACCTTCGGGTTTACAAGTCAAGAACCCTGCAAAATGAGAAAGAAATAATCTTACTCGCACTTCTTCGAGCTATGCCTAAAAACATATGAACTCCTATGTTAATTCAAGTGCCATAATCAGAAGAGACTTTGCAAGGGACATAACGTAGGCTGGGTTCTTGGGTTGAGAAAACGAAAGGATCAATAGGCTCAAAATATGTATAAAGGGTGAGAGCTGATGAACATCCTGGCATTGCCACCAGTTTTCACCATTGGGGATTGTCTTCATAAAATGCCCCATTTATTGTAAAAACTTAGCATTTGAGTTCTTCGAGTATTGCTCCATTGGGATTCATTTCTTGCAATTGACAGTCACCTATCTTGACTTTCTTTTTTCATCTATGGGCATTGGCCTTGCTTTTACCAAGCACACCGCTTTTTCATGCCCCTAGTTCTCATTAATTTTTCTTCACTTCTTTTCATGGGTATTGGCATTACTTTTACCAAGCACACTGCTTTTTCATACCCCTTAATTCTATTTTGATTTCAATTCTTGCGCACAATGCATGTGTCAAGCAATTACACTTTTGACTGACACTCGAACTTTCAAGGGTCTTCATCTGCCTTTTGCCTTGCCCCAGTGTAGGGGATGATCATCAATTGGGTTTGAAGAAATGAAATTGCAGGCTCAAGTGGGTTATGCAAATGATATAAGTATATATGATAGAGAAAAAAAAATGCTCTTCATCATCTTAAGACACTTAAATTAGCACATGAATTTAATGTAATAGCACGACTTGAAGATTGATGTAAGTGAAAACAAGAAAAATTATTTTCACTTTCCTCACCTCATGATGCCACCTTATCTCCGATTTGCCCCGATATGGGGTGGTTCTTGACAGGGGTAATTTGAAAGAATTTCCACAAGTGTATGCAGCTCAAAGAAGTTAAGCAATGGATCACCTGTAGTATTTGGGACAGAGAAATGAATTGCCTCTCATCATTTCGGTCATCTTACCTTTTGCGAGAGAACTCTTTACCTTGTAAATATGGAACTTTTTACGCTCATCTCACAAGTGTATAAGTAAGGTATTGTGTGTTGGATAAGGCTTGCCTTTCATCATCCTAAAACGTCTCGTTCATCATTCTGAAGCATTTGATCACTCAAATGAATTGTCTTATTTTGACAAATCTTCACATGAAATTGGTGAATTAAATAGATAAAATCACTATAGAAATATTCTTTTTAAGCATGAAAAGTTTTTGTGACTTCAAACAAAAAATTTACCACACTCAAAACATGGTTTTAAGTATTAATTCAGGGGATTGCCCCACGAAGGGATTGCCTCAGCAATGAATGTCCTTGGATTGTCCCTATCAATCAAGATCGAAAATCCATTTTTTGCCCCTGCACAAAAGAACATGCATGAATAGGATACTATGTAACATCAAAGTAAATTCAAATTGCACATGGAATATCCATTTTGGTTTGGAGATTTTGTCTCAGTCGGATCACTACCAAAATCTGTCATGCCCCCAATTTGTCATCTGCAAAGAAAAGAACAGAATGTCATTCCAAAATTAATTATGCTCAAGGACGAGACATACCTCTTCCACTAGAGAACGATGGTTCTCTTTTACTTGCCCCTAATTTTCTTATTAATGTGCAAGAACGAAAATTCCATCAAGCATGGAAATGTAAAACACTTTGCCTGGCTCTTCAAGATGACCTAATTCAAATAAACGAGAACATGTAAGCATGAGGTGTAAATAAAGAGTTAATGCATGACAATGATCTAATCGATTATTTCATCATTTTTTTTCTTGACATGAAAAGTCCACACATGAAGGGAATTTCCTAAAAAAGAGCTAGGAAAATAAAGATATGTGATGTCCTAGTAAGGACGAAATTTCCTAAACATAAACTAGGGAAAGCCAAAATTTGAAACTTCCTAATAAAAACAAAAAAGACAGGAATTGAAAACAAAATTCTAAAGTTTTTTTTTTGTTATTTTCCAAATGATTTATTGCATGGCAATTTTCTCATTTCATTTCTAATTGACAAATGAGTTAAATCAATGATTGACCTAAATTGTCATGGACCAACCAAAAGCACGATAAAATAAATTGTATGGTATAGGGATAGAAGACTTACTTCACCAAGAAAAATCGACGGCAATCACATAGACATGCACATGAGATGTGAGGCTCGATTTCTACTCTACACAAGCTTAGCAAAGTGGAGCTTAAAAGGTGGGATGACTAGTCATAGCCTCGTGTACTAAGTCAAGTCCTCTTAACTCTGGCTCAGTCAAGAGTGATACCCCAATGCGACGCAGTCTCGCGGGCAGAGGTAAACATTCTTGACACCAGGAAAGAAACTTTCGGGATTGAGTTGGGTAACCTCTACTACGCGGCCTCGCAGTCGAAGTTGTATCCAACTCAATACCATCCTAAATATATTAGCGCGGCCCAGGTCCGGCGGTAGGCTGTATGTGCAAAAGTGTAGTGCAAATGCAATGCATGCGCAGCAACATTTTATATCAAACAACACTTCAATAGTTTGAATTCAAAACATTCATCCCTAACTCCGACCTACAAGACAAAGGTTAGCAATCACTACTCCCCTTATACCTCTCATTTGCAAGAACATTTAACACCCTTAAACGTTAGGGACGTACTTGGGATCATTGCTGCCACACAAAAATGTTTTTTCAAAAATAGAAGAGAAAATCGGCTTAAGTCCACTAAGAGTTTCAACTCAAGTTCCCAGCGGAGTCGCCAAGCTGTCGCGACCAAATTTTCGGGTGAATCACCTAGGGTTTGGCTAATGGATTGTTAAGCCTAGACTTAACTTGGCCTCTCCCAAGCCCATACCATTTCACGATTTATGTTCAAGTTTTTAACATGCAAATGGATTTTATCTAGGAGTCGTTACTAATGAGGTTATGGTAGGTCGATTAGATACCTAAGTAAAATAATGGGAAAATTATTTTACTTCTACGAACCATAGATTTTGGGTACGGGGACTTGGTTATACTAAATTTCTCTAATGCCCTTTCGTTACCATTTCTTTTATTTTCAAAAATGATTTTGCAGGTAGTTTGGATTGATTTTAAATCTATTTCCCTAATATGTGAGGTGATCATGCGGGTGTGCAAACCACCAATTTGACATCCAAGAAAGCGATGAATAAATTACAGAATTTACCTCGTAGCAATGAAAGCATCTGCAAGGTTAATTTAGAATTTACATCAAAAGCCCTAGGGTTTTTATTAACACACAATTTCTTTTTGTTTTCATTTAATGGATGAGAATCATGCTTTATGCAATGCAATATAACTAGATGACCTACTTCTAATGACGGGCAATTTCTAATTAAATAGACCTAGCAACAATCACTAAATGACATGCATTTCATGAATCTAATTCTAAATGACATGCACATAATATTTTTTTGTGTTTTCTTAATAAATGTGCAATCTATTCTAGAGAATAGAATTAATTTATCCTAAGACATTTTTTGTATTTTTTTTATGAAATTCGAAATTAGAAAAATATGAAAATTATTTAACTAAATTAAGATTCTATTCAATTTGTATTAAGGATTAGGTTAGGCTAAACCCTAATTTAAACAAAGATATTATCTTAACCTAGCAATCTCTAACCTAAAATGTAGTTTATCTAAATCAATCTAAACTTAAAATGAAATATGCAATTTAATCCTTATGTGTAATTGGACCGCTCCCAGCAAGGCAAAATTAGAGATCGGTCACGTTTCAAAAGGTAATTTTTCATCACCATCATATTTTAAAATAATAATGCTTTTTATTGTAATTATCACATATATTGGTTCTTTTAGGTAAATTGTTCGTCGGGGAAAGTTCCCTTGACAAAATCTTTCACCAAAGAGGCAAAGCTTCGGCTTTATTTTTTGTAACAAGTCCTATGTGGCTCTAGAAAGGAAGCAATTGTTCTAAACTAATGGCAAAGTAAAGTGCAAGAAAACAGGAGGAAAAGTAAAGGACGATTGAACGTAAAAGTGCGATAAAATGAAATATAACAACTTGAAACCGAATGATCGATTGTTGATTTGGCAGAAGATCCTTACATTGATGCATTTTCGGCCATTTATAATGGTATTCTACAGATAACTATCTTTTTACGATTACCATTTCGATATCTACAGTGTTCCGGAAGTCTCGGCTCTACATTGGTAATTGCCCTGCCTGGTCAATGTTTTCGCTAGTATTGATTCCAGTAATTGTTTTCATCATTATCTTGTTGGTTTCGGCAATCCCCTTGTTGCATTGTTCGAAACCCCCATTAGTCGATTGTTGGCATCCTGGCCTATTCTCTATGGATTCTAATGGGGATAAGTACACTATCAATGCCATAAGTTGTGTATGGCGCTTACTTTGGTGCCAAAAGTTTCTGTCGGATCACTTAAGTGCCAAAAAGTTTGAAAAATGCTCACTTTGGTGCCAACTCCAATCCGGTTGGCCGGAAATCCGACTTGGCGCTTTTTTTATTAATTTTTGAAGCTGATGTGGCTCGCCGGAGAGCACAGTCAGCATCCTAGCACCAAAATGACGTCGTTTGGTGTCTCCCCCAATTCAAAGCCCTAATCTCTAGCCAGTCGCCATCCTCGACGGCCCTTGCGTTCGGTGGCTGCGGCTCCGACCCCAACCCCAACCCCGACCTCGACGATGGCCACTCAGTGGCATCGGCTCCGACCTCGACCCTAACCCCGAACCCGACGATGGCCACTTGGCAGCCGCAACTTCGACCCCGACCCCGACCGCAACGATGGCCACTCGACGGCCGCAGCTAAAACCCTGACCCCGACCCCGACGATGGCCACTCGGCGGCCACAGCTCTGACCTCGACCCCGACCACGACGATGGCCACTCGGCAGCCGCAGCTCCGACCCCGACCCCGACCCCAACCCCAACCCCGACGACGGCCACTCGGCGGCCAAGTCGAAACCCTAATTTCAATCCCCAAATGAGTTAAACGGCGTCGTTTTTGTGAGGCCATCCATGTAGGACGGCAAAACGACGTCGTTTTCTTAAGGAGGACCTAAAACGACGTCGTTTAAGGCCTTGTCGATTTTTTTTTTTTTTTTAAAAGCCATGTAATCATTTTGACTGGAATCTTTCGCCGGTGGCACCAAAGTGATCGTTTTTCCTCCGATTTGGCACCTAAGTGATCTGACAAAAACTTTTGGCACCAAAGTGAGCGCCGTACACAGCTTATGGCACTGATAGTGTACTTCTCCCGATTCCTATGTTTTGGGCCTGTTTTATTCTCTCCAGCTTTCGAAGCCCAACGAGCTAATTTGGGTGCCAACATAAATATAATTGTATCCTGTAAAATACAATATTGCAATACAGTATCTTCCTAAAGTACATAATGACATGTCAAAAGCAATTCATCGATAATAATTGTCTAAATATTAATAAATTCATCAGGATGTATGTAAACGTATCAACCCCGCTGGTCATAAATGCATTTTCGCATAGCTTATATCAACCAATTTAGAGGAGGAAAAGACGAAGATCGGGTTCATCGCCACCATGGTTTAAGGTGGCACACATCAAGATAACAAGAAGTGCTATATGATCCCAACTTACATAGCACACGCAGATTCAACGAGCAAACTAAGTGGTCACGACATCATCAACCCTGAGACCACCTGAATGTGCCTGATGCTTGGATCGTCGTGATTTCGATTAGAATCATCAGTAGGACGGCAGGGCTTGTGATCAAATTTCATTAATGGTGTTCACATGAGAGGGGAGGCCGTGAGGGAGCTTGTAGCTGGTGTGAGAAAGGGACCGGGTCCTCGAGGCACGACTCAGCCAATTAAGCCCGTGAACTTATCGGCGTTGGACGATATGAGCCGCCAATCAGTGATCACTATTAGGGCGGGTTGGTGACCCAAACCACATTCAACATCAAAGGAGCCTTTCCTCTCTTCGATTCTCGACATTCTCACTCCCTTAAAGGTGGGATGAAAAGATTGGGAGACGTATCGACGAATCAAAAGTTGATACGAGCAGAAAGGGCGATTCTTCCCTACTTTGATTTATGACTTTGGTTCATTTGGGAGCTATGCTGTATAGGCAATAATAGAGAAAGTGCGTGAGCTTTATTAGAGTTCGGGAATTTGCTCAAAACCTCACGTGTTTCTCAACTCCTTCTAAACTTGCTTGCATATAATATTGTAGGTGAGATCTTCCTCAATTTGTTCACTATTTTGCAAAACAAGCCCAATATATCATTGGCGCTTCGTATCTTGGTACTTCATGTCCATTGTAATTTTTTCAATGCTGTTGGTAAGTAAATTTGACCGGCCACTCGCTTGTTAGATAGCTTGTAATTAAGTTACCAACGTTACAAGAATTTACCATTTAATAAATTACTATATCCTCTGAAATTTTACAAGTTATTAACATTCCACCGAGTTAATAGCTGAGCAACTTTTGTGAAATTTTATAACTATGATTAGCAAAATAGAAGTTCCATAAAGAATTTACCAGCCTTCCAATTAATTACTAAGGATGTGTTCGGTAACCATCATGTTCCCGTGAATAATTCCTAATCATGAATAGTTTTTTTCTGATTCTGTTCCCCAAATGAGTTTTTGAGCATTTGAACGCGTTTAGTAATTACATAAAAATTCTATTCTTGGAATAATTAAGTTACCAACGTTACAAGAATTTACCATTTAATAAATTACTATATCCTCTGAAATTTTACAAGTTATTAACATTCCACCGAGTTAATAGCTAAGCAACTTTTGTGAAATTTTATAACTATGATTAGCAAAATAGAAGTTCCATAAAGAATTTACCAGCCTTCCAATTAATTACTAAGGATGTGTTCGGTAACCATCATGTTCCCAGGAATAATTCCTAATCATGAATAGTTTTTTCTGATTCTGTTCCCCAAATGAGTTTTTGAGCATTTGAACGCGTTTAGTAATTACATAAAAATTCTATTCTTGGAATAAATAAAAAAAGAGCAGGAATGTGTTTGGTACAATCCTAAATTCTTTTGTGATATAGAATTTCTTTTAATTTTTCAAATATTTTCTGAGATTTTTCTTTTTTCCTTCTCTTCTTTTTCCTCCTCTAGTCGGTCGCCAAGCCTCGGCGATGGTAGCGATCAGCTAGAGATGAGAGTTTGAGACTTTGGTCAAGCCTTGCTGGTGATTGGGTGAGGCTCGACCTTGCCAAATCTTGCCCAGCCATAGTGAGGCCAACCTCGACCAACCAAGGCTTAGGTGAGGTTGTCGGACCTTGTATTTGGCTGGTCAACGTCCATTGCCAAGCTCGATGACTAGTTAAAGGAGGAAGAAGAAATGAAAAAGAAAAGGATAAAAAAGAGAGAAGAAAAAAAAGAAAATGACTTGAATCTCGAATTGCTTTTGGGAACAAAGAAGTAACTTTTTTTTCTACTTTTTGATTTTGTTTTAAATCTATTGTCTATTGATCCATTCCCGAGAATAAAAAAATTAGCTGATGTTATCAGACGTATTTCTATTCTTTTTTTATTTATTAGCCGGTTACCAAAGACGACCTAAGTTTCTAACTTCTTTCAAATGTTGGAACCGTGAACTAGTAAACTACAATACCATAATAAAATTTACCAACACGAATTACCTACTTCTTCAAAATGACTGAAATTGTTAGGATTCTATAAATGTCCAACGTGCCATTAATAACTTACCATCGCTATAATAAATTTATTGTTTTACCTAACAATTAAATCACTGGTCAAGACTTTTTTTACCATCGTTTTGGAAATTTACCAATAGTGAATTTTCTTTCTCAGAATTTTCTTTATTGAACCGTAGAATCGTCCGAAACTGATCCACAGCGCTAGCTGCACACCAAAACTAAGTAAGTCGAATCCAGATAAAACTCTATTCTTGCATGGAATGGAAGTCCTCCATCCTCTTCTTCTACTCCACGAGACCAAAAATGTCATACCGGAGCATCTGAGGTACAGCGATGCGATATGAGAAGAAATAGGACCGTCGAAGTCGTTGTTGCTTGTGGCTGATGGCCATGTAAGATGGTTTGAGGTGAGATAGATGGGTGATCGCTAGGCCTCGACACAGAGCCTGTCGAAGCAGAAGTCAATAGGTGGGCCGGCTGTGCTTGCGGTCACGCTGGAAGAACCCGCGAGAATACGGCTCAGGACATGCGGAGAATCGATCAGGTACTCCAACCCCAAGTCGTCAGCGATGAGGCGGCTGCCGGCAAGGCCACAGCTGCGGTTGCATGGTAAGAAGGAGGAGGTGGCGGCGGCAGAGGCGCTGATGTTGCTTGGATGTGGCGATGGCGAAGCCTTGGAGGCCAAGAGGAGTACAATAAGCAGCGAGGAGAACGAGAGGGAGATACTATTGTCGCCCGTAGCTGGATCTTCAGTGTGATTCTGAGCAAGAGACTGAGTTGATGAGAGTTAGTGGAACGGAAGTGCTCCATCATTGCAATTGCTCTTATGGTGAAAGTAATTCCCATTAACACAACATTTTCATAAGATCTCCAATAAATATGTGATGAAAGAGAAGTTATATTTTCGTTGCAAAGAATAATCCAAGGACTATTTTTATATTCTGAAACAAGGTACATGGACTAAAAATGAATATTTCTAAAGGTACGTGGACCACAGCATAGTTTTTCCAAAATCCATTCAAGTACACACTACGTGTTGATTCGTCGGTGTTGTCTCTGAATATTTCGTCCACATTTGGATGAAAAATCAAATTTTTCCCTCAAAATTTTGTTAGGGGTCTGAATCGAATGAAATAAAGTGCACTCACCAGAATTGAATCCAGGTGATAGATGAATGCCTAATTCCGTCCCCTCTATCTCAACACGTAATCATTAAAAATTGAATCCTCACAAACAAGAAAAATATTAAAGGTCGAATCAAATCCTTGGCTTACATACCACACAATCACTATGAAGCACCATGAAGCACTAACATCACTATTTCTTAGAACTCGAGAGTCCTTGAATTTTAGGTTTTTCGCAACTGACAGAAAAGATAATGGAGTTTTGGTAAAATGCTTTTTCTATATATCTTCTGTATAACATTACATGTACATTTATAATGTAAGAGTGAAAGAGCAAAATAGGAAAGAATAAAGATACAAGAATAAGAATTCCCTAGTTTCCTATTTACTGTTCTAATCAAATATCTATTAGTATCAATAAAAATCAGAATCAACTCTAAGATCTTCCAACACTCCCCCTCAAGCTGGTGGCCTATATATGTCGAGGACACCTAGCTTGCTCAATAGAAACTTGTGTTGTCTTTGGCATAGCGGCTTAGTGAAGATATCTACAAGTTGATTCACTATTCCAATGCCCTTTGTCACGAGAACTCCTTTGATCTTGTCGCGAGTGAAGTGACAATCAACTTTTATGTGTTTTGTTCTCTCGTGAAAAACTGGATTTGCTGCTAACTTAAGTGCAGCATCATTATCACAGAACAATTCACTTGGTCCACTGACTTGTATTCCTAAGTTTGAAAGAAGTCCTCGTATCTAGACTATTTTGCAGGTACTTTTCACCATGGCTCGATATTTTGATTCAGCTGATGACAATGATACGGTGGACTGCTTCTTTATCTTCCACGAAATCAACGACTTTCCCAATTTAACACAAAAACTAGTTATTGATCTTCTAGTCATTGGGCAGGTAGCATAATCAGTGTCACAAAAAGCTGTCATCCCCATATCACACTCACGGGATAGAATATACCGAGCCCTGGGCATCCCTTCAAGTATCTTACTACTTTCAAGGCTGCATTCATGTGTGACTCCTTTGGCATATGCATGAATTGGCTGAGTATTTGTACTACGTAGCATATATCAGGTCTTGTCATGTAAGATATATCAACTTTCCAATAAGTCGCTGATACCTTGATGGATCCCTAAGTAAAAAGTCCTTGTTTGATGAAGAAGAATTGAGATCATACTCATGTGTCATCAGCTTGATATTATGTTCAATGGGAATTACTGCTAGCTTGCAACTCGATAATCTTGCTTCAGAAATTATTTCCAAGACAAATTTCCTTTGACTGAGGGAAATTCCTTTATCAGACCTGGCAATTTCAATGCCAAGAAAGTATTTGGGAGGCCCCAAATCTTTGATATGAAAATTGGAGTGCAAATATTCCTTGAATCTTGCAACATGAGAATCATTATTTCCCATGACCAATATGTCATCAACATATATCAATAAATAAATTGATGAACTTCCCTCATTTCGTGTAAATAGAGCATGATTATGTTTGGAATGTTGGAAACCTGCATTGGTTAGTGCAGTAGTGAACTTGGCATACCACTGTCTAGATGCCTGTTTTAACCCATACAAAGATTTTCGAAGACAACATACCCGATACTCCCCCTGTTTGCGTAATCCTTGAGGAAGATCCATGTAGATTTCTTCATCTAAATCTCCATGAAGGAAGGCGTTGTGGATGTCCATCTGATGTAAGGACCAATTGCGTATTGTTGCAATAGATAAAAAAGACCGAACGATAACTTCCTTCGCAACTGGGGAGAATGTCTCGTGATAGTTGAAGCCTTCTCTTTGGGTGAAGCCTTTGGCTACTAACCTAGCCTTGTAGCGTTCTATGGAACCATCCGATTTGAACTTGATCTTGTAAACCCATTTACATCCGATCAGTTTTCGATGCGGTGGTAAGGGAACAACATCCCAAGTATGATTTTCCATGAGTGTAGTAAGTTCGGACTCCATTGCCTTCCACCATTTGGGATCCTTTGCTGCCTCAGTGAATGAAGATGGCTCGTGTGCTTCTAAAATTCGACTGATACAGCACATATGTTTTGCTGATAACTGATTGAAGGAAACATAGGATGAAACAGGATATTGTGTACCTGAAGAGTTTGCAGCAGAACATATATAATCTTTAGTCCAAGTGGGTGGATGAGTCTGTCTTCCAGAACGACGAGGTATCTCAACCATATCCTCGGAAGCCGCGGATGATTTAGTAGCCATATCTGTTGTGTCTACTGCTGAAGTAGATGGAGGGACTTCCTCAGATGAAGCTGGTAATCTCGTCTCTAGGTTTGAGAATTCCACTAGTGCCGGTGTCATAGAAGATGCAAGGGCCATAAGAAAGCTAGGCGCTAATGATAAATCTTCATCGGATAAAAGAAACAGATTGTTTTCGGATAAATTGTCTTGTGACGAAGCCAGCTTCTCTTTGAAAGGGAACGTGTCTTCATGAAAAACCACATCTCTACTGGTGAAGAAACGTCCTGTAGAAAACTCCATGACACGATAACCCTTCTGAAGAGAAGGATATCCCATAAAAACACACTGTGTTGCACGGGGGCTCATTTTATCTCGAGGACCCACTGTTGTTGCATAACATAAACAACCAAATACTCTAAGATGGCTATTATCTGATTGTTTCTTGTAAAGCATCTCAAATGGAGTTTTACCATGAAGAATTCGACTTGGCATGCGATTAATCAGATAGGCAGCCGTGACCACACAGTCTCCCCAAAATTCTTCAGGGACTGAAGCTTGGTATTTAATTGCACGGGCTACTTCTAAGAGATGTCTATGTTTTCTTTCTACAACTCCATTTTGCTGTGGAGTATAAGTACACGAACTTTCATGAACTATCCCATGAGTAGATAATAAAGTTGTGCAATCAGAAGTGAAAAATTCTCTGCCATTATCTGTACGAATTCAATGCACAGATTTATCAAATTGATTCTTAATTAGGGAAAGAAAATTTGATAGATGAGTAAATGTCTGACTCTTTGACTGCATAAGATAAAGCCAAGTGGCACGACTATAGTCATCAACGATTGTAAGAAAATAGCGAGATCCATCACGATGAGAAGTATGATAGGGACCCCAGATGTCCATGTGAATCAAAGAAAATGGATTTTGGGCTCGAGATGTGCTAATAGGAAAAGATGCTCGAGTTTGTTTAGCTAAAGGACATATGGGACATTTTGGATGGGGAAATCGAGCACTTGACCAAGTCGTTGATGCAAAAGGAGATTTTTATTATAACTGATTGCATTACAATAAATGCCTTTATTCAAGAATTCTAAATCTCTTGGGGAATTGACCCAAAAATAAAGCCCTTGTGCCTCTTTACCCAAGCCCATCACTCTGCCAGTCGAAGGGTTCTGAAAGATACAATTTTTGGAATTAAATATGGCTTTGCAGGAATTGTCCATACATAATTTTGCGACAGAAATAAGATTAAACTCAAAATCTAGGATGTATAGGACATTTTTAAGGACAAGGTTTTGACCAAGATGTACGGTACCGATTTTGGTAACATTCATAATGTTCCCATTTGGAAGACGTACCGTAACAGGAGACTGTGTATTTTGATGGATATGAGAAAATAGATACTCATTACAAACTATGTGGTCACTTGCGTCTGAATCGATAATCCATGCATCAATAGATAATGAATTCTTTTCATGGAAAAAGGTACCTGAGAATCCTGCACCAGTGTCACCAGTCCTGAGTTGGCTCAAGGCTTGCACAATATTTTCATATTGTTCTTGGGTGATAGTCTACTGAGACGGTCCACAATTTTTCTATGCAGAGACCTGATAGACTGATGCCTCCTTTTCCTTTTTATTATTGGGTCTCACATGTAATTTCCAACATGTTTCAATAGTATGGTGTGGACATTTGCAAAATTCACAATATTTATTTTTAATTTTCGAATTTTGTCCACTAACCTTCCTAGCTGACGTGGCATTTCGTGTGCCGTAGGATCCTTTGTAAACTGGTGTTGACGTGGCAAAATGCCGACCGTCCGATTCGGCGGAATAATTCGCGAGATTGAAGTAGTCCGATCTCGCGCGTCGATCCTAGCCGTCCACTCCAAAGAAGAGATCTTGTCCGTCCGATCCAGTGCGCCTCCCACTACTGTCAGATCTAGCACTTTTATCTGGGCAGTCCGATCCATTGCCGCGATCCCAGCCGTCCATTCGTGAAGACCTAGGGTTATCTTCTCCACTTCTCATCGCAGTGACCGCGAAACCCTTCCCCCGCGACTGTCCCGTGGCTCCGAAAACCCCTCCGACTCCGGCGACGTTTTTCATCGAAACAAGCCTAGATGGAAACGCCGCGAATCCTTCACCGACCCGAGCTTGTTCTGTCGTGGCAACCCGCTAGTTTTCTTCCTGCATGGCCAGTTGGAAGATCTGGCCGAGCGTTGGTTGAGGTTCCATCGCAAGGATTTGCGAATGAAATGCGGCGTACAACTCATTCATGGTAAGGAGAAATCTGGTGGCCTTCTCTTTCTCTTTGATTGCGTAGTATTGTCGGAGAGTCATCTCCGGTCCCTCCAACTTCTCCTCAGCTGCCTCAATCTCATTCCACAAGGCCGATAGCCGATTAAACACGGCGGTGACCAATAGGTTCCCCTCTTTTAATTCAGCTATGGCTTGTGTCAAGGAAAAAATTCTCGCCTTATCTGACCTTCCATACATTTCCTATATGCTTTCCCAGAAAATCTTCGAGTCTTCAGTCGGAGGGAGGCCAGCAGCAACATCAAGTGCCAAGCAGTTCCCAATCCAGGTGCGCATCAGTTGGTTGCAGCGCCGCCAATGCTTCTATAGTCGCTTGTCCGTTGGAAATGGCACGATTACCTCAATGAAGCCCTCCTTGGCCTTGGTGACGAGTGCTCGCCGGAGATCCCGAGCCTAGGAGTGATAGTTCGCCGGTTCGATGAGCTACTGGCCGATCAAGCGTAATTCCAGCCCGTCCGTTGGTGAAGTGTAAAGCGGATCGCCAATTTCAGGCCGGCCGCCGTTGAATGAAAAAATGTAAGGCGCTCCGTGTGCAAATGGGTAGGGCTCCATTCCCTGTCCCGGTATGAATCCGGGTCTGTGACCCGGAGCAATTTGTCTTGACTCATCAGTCGGGTCAGTCCCATATGGGTACTGTCCAGATCCAGTTGTCCATGGAGGGGGGTACCACTGGGCTGGAGGCCAGTAAGTTGGCATTGGAATCTACACTGGAGCAGGGGTAGGGGCCAAGACGTTGTTGGTAACCTGCCCTTCTTCAGTCAATCCAATTTGATCAGAAGATGAATTTGTTTGATCCTGAGGTGATGAGTCTTCTATGGAGGGACTCATAGCATTTTTATCCTTTGCCATGGTATATAGATTGAATTCCTAATTGCTTTGCTGGTTTATTCTGCAGGGGGAAAGATGCAGCAACAGACCAGAGAAAGACGACGGCAATTCAGAAGGTTGCGGAAGCAAGGCTAGGAAGCGAAAGCTCTGATACCATGACAGAAAAGATAATGGAGTTTTGGTAAAATGCTTTTTCTGTATATCTTCTGTATAACATTACATGTACATTTATAATGTAAGAGTGAAAGAGCAAAATAGGAAAGAATAAAGATACAAGAATAAGAATTCCCTAGTTTCCTATTTACTGTTCTAATCAAATATCTATTAATATCAATTAAAATCAGAATCAGCTCTAAGATCTTCCAATAGCAATGAGAGTTGATAGTGCCAAGAATCAAGTTTTTGCTGCTGCATGTAGGAAAATGCGCAACCGTATCTATAAACCAAACGCACTTGTGAAATTTCAAAAAAGTTATTAACTTACTAATTTATTGGTTTATTGGTAAATTAATGATTCGGTTGACATTTTACTCAATTTTCAAAAGAGTTGCTAATCTATTAATTTATTGATATGCTGTGAATTCCTCGTAGTACTTGTATTTTATTAACAACACTTGTAAACTTTAACAGAAATAGGTAATTTACTAATATATATGGATGGTGGTAAACTCCTATGTGGTCAGTATATAAGTGACTACGCTTGTAATAATTCAAAGGAGTTGGTAACTTACTATTTATTGGAATGTTGGTAGATTTATAGATGGAAAATTACCCAATCAATTCTAAATTTATCGTAAGCATGTCAAGTCAGTTTTAAATTTTTAAATTTTCCAAATTATGTATAATTTTGATATAGTCATTTTGGTCAATTTTTCTTGTAAATCGCCGATGTGGCGATCCAGTTGGCTGTCTTGCATAGCACACTACCATGATAGTGATTTTTGGGGAAAATTGGTAAGAAAGATAACATTGAAATTCCGCATAAAGTTTTAGGAAAAAATTAGTAAACTTTTAAAATTTAAGATTGAATTGACATCCGGACAATAAGTTTAGGACTTATAGGACAATTTCTTCAGTTATATGAGTGTCGATAATTCACTTACAGCACTTGTAAAATTTATATTATTTGATAATACACTAATTCATTTAAAATTTGGTAGAATCGACTGCTCTATTTGTTTCCACATCCTACATATGAAAGCTTTCTTTTAATCAATTCTAGTATGATGATACAAAAATTCTACAGATCAATAGATGGGCTTCAACAACCGAAGAAAATAACATCTCGGTAAAAGGTTTTGGGTATTCTGAGACCAAATCATGACCATCAATCTCATTCATCGTGTTGGTCCTTCCCCTTTATCGCG
Organism: Eucalyptus cloeziana; assembly: GCA_014182715.1. NCBI lineage: Eukaryota > Viridiplantae > Streptophyta > Magnoliopsida > Myrtales > Myrtaceae > Eucalyptus > Eucalyptus cloeziana. The sequence continues at coordinate 53,808,919 of CM024636.1, read as the reverse complement.
TAACATAATTATCTCTCTCTAATTTCCGCACAAGAAAAAGGGAGTGGCATTGCCGAGGATGATGCTTCAAACCAATCTCATCATGTACCCACTATACCCAAAACATACATATCTGTGCCAAAAGGTAATACCATGCTAGATTCCTTGGAGGTAATGTTTGATGCCACAGATATTATGCAAGTGATTTATATAATTCAATCGTTCTGTGGGATAGTATAAACTCTTAACTCAATACCACCACCACTCATGAAGGCGCTTGTAAGACCTTTTAAATTCGATCCATTTCAGCAAAGGGCTTGTCCTTCGTGGCAATGTTGGGTGCACTTGTGCAAGGAGGCATTATGGCCTCGTTCTCGTCTCCTCAGTATCCCCATCTTTGACTAAGGAAACCGTAAATTCATACCCCAAGTCAGATGTCGGTCTATGTGGCAATGCTAGTACCACAACTTCACCACATGTCAAAAAGTTGTATGTTAGGCGGAACATTTATGATTGAAGACGACTATTGTCATTCAAACCAATCAAACGAAAGGTCAAATTATGAAATCCCCCTCAGCTATCCTTTCCTTCAATTATAGTTTGTATCCTCCTTTACTTTTAGAATCCTAACCGCAGGACCTTGAAACAATCCCGCACTTCTCCTTATGAATTCTAAAGCCACATCAGGGAAAATGTTAGGAACCCATAAAATCACCAATGGTGGTCCATCCCAACAAGCACCGAGAAATTTAGGGAGCTTTGATTTTTTAGGTGAAATAAAAAGGAAATACCTAGAAGGAATGAAAGAAAGGAAAGAGAGGAAGAAAGGGTAAATTTGCAGACATATGAGGATAAAGGACCAAAAAACAATAACAACAAATAACAACAACAACAACAAGAATAACAACAAATTAATAAAAAAAGCCACTATGAATCCTAAACTATGCCCACGATAATACATTTGTCCTGAACTTTTTTTATTGTGACACAAAAAACCTCAAATTTGTACTTAAATGACACCAAAAGCAGCAAACTTGTACTCATGTGATGCATTTGACTTTCCATGGCTAAGTGATTGGACCCGATCTTAGTACTTAGATGTCACTTTTTAAAGTTTGATCTATTTCACTGTATGGTTTGTCCTTGGAGGCGATGCAAAGAGGCATATAGGAAGGAGGTGGCCTCATACTCGTCTCTTCCGTGTCCCCATTTTTCACTATGAAAGCGGTGTTCATTCCCCAGCTCATATGTCGGTCTATATGACAATGCCAATACCATACACCTGCCATATACGATGTTCGAACATTAGTTGTGGAATTCTTTTCCTAATGCAAAAATGGTATTTTTGTCCAAATACGTTAAATTACGCAAAAAGGAAAGAAAAGGGCATGTGAAATACCTGGATTATTTGCCCTGAATCTAATCGCAGCCCATCCTTTTTTAGGAACTCCACATGTATTGACCTTAGGCGGGTCAACCAAATTGTACATTTGAGGATCGGTCTCGTTGTCGAAATTTCCTAAGCCGACCCCAATAACATAAAAGTTATATCCATGCATATGCATTGGATGATATCCTGATTCGTCCAACAGATTAGTCCCCTGAAACACCATCTCTACAGTTTCGTTGTAGTTCAGAACTTTCACGGATGTCCCTTGGGCAGCCTCGGCAAGACTGGTCGACAAATCATCTCCCGTGAAATTAAACATAACGGGAGGAAGATCGGGAAAATCCGTGGTGTAAACTCCGCTGATGTTTCTGCATATTTATGGCAAAAGGATGCGCTTCTCATGATCTTCATCTATCATTAACGTGAAGAATATTCAAATCAGAAGGGAGAGAGAGATGAACCTGTAATAAGCTTGTAGCACATCGACAGATGGGTCCTCCCAACTTATGTTATTTAAAGTTGAGCCAATTTTGTAATCACCGTAATAACACGAATCATCTGGGCATGGCACGTGATTCATGGAAACCGTGATGAACATCCTTGTCGTCACGTTTCCAGGGACGTCCACGGGATGTTCTTCAGATGCCAAGCTTCTCAGTTGTTGTGTGAAACTCGCTGCAGCACTGTAGTCATGATAAAATGGTAATGTGTCATTTGGGTAACTTGGTGGTGACGTCAGACTAAAATTCCCTTTATACTGGATGATAGCAGTAGCAACTTCGTGGACAAAACTGGTGAATTCGATGTCTTCAGTTGAAAATCGTTGAGCGGCCAGGTAATACCTTCCTGGAGATTGATTTGCCGTAACTAATACATCCATTGTTTGTCCAGGTTCTACCATTAGATAAGAAACAACGATTGGTTTTGTGTATGCTCCGTCCATCCCAACTAATGTCATGTTATGATCGGCGATGGAGACGAACATTTCTGCACCGACCACTGCATTGACTATACGAAAGAGATAGGTCTTGCCATAATCGACAGAAAAGTGAGGCGTGGTTTCTGTAAAATTAACAGCATGAAAAAACAATATATTAGACATTGTACATAACAAACATGTGGACAAACCATTATCCATGATCCAGACAATTCAATGCTTAATCAAACACATCTATGTAATTCAATGCAAGTTAGATTTACTACAGACAGGCACTACTGAAAGTGTTAGTTTTACTTTTAGATACACAATAAGTATCGACATTGCAGTATAATTTTATCAAAGAGAATCATATATCTACAGTAACTCGAAATGCAAACATTTCAAGGAAGTAGCCTTTAGCTCATGGTCTGCATCCCCCCTCATAAGCATAATGTCCAAACAGAAAGGAAAAAAAGAAAAAGAAAAAAGAAGATGGGGGAGTATAAATGTACCGTTGGAGCAGGGAACAAAATCTCCATATTGTCCATTGATCATGTAGCCAGTTGCACGAGGTACGATATAACTGCCTGCAGACAATTCCATCTCTAAAGCTTTATTTAGAGAAGTTCCTTCATTATACCAAGAACCTGCAAATCATGAAAGGAAAATGGGAAACTGAATTACATCAACCTTTGCCTTGACCATGCAACCGCAAATGTATATTCCAAAGAAATGCATAGTTGGAAAACAGAGATAGCGATGGAGGAGTTCCATCGTAGAAAGTTCTGATCATTAAACCCCAATGTCCAAATGAAACATTCAAATAATCTCAATATTCTAGTAAGGGAGTTTGATCTTCACTATAATATACATTTTTGCAAGGTTTTTAAATAGATAGCAGCCCACAATCATCAGTTACTTTGCATGCTTTTAGGAAGAGGCATGCTCTTATGAATTCCACTTTTTTAACTCTTGATCCACTTCCTGTCCTTAGCCTCCAGTTTTATGTCTAAAAGGGACCCGTAAGAAATCTTAAGAGCACATACCGAGCGAGATTAAATGTTCTCCATCTGGCGTAGTGAATGGAAAATTTGATCCTTCGCGTGGTAGAACGACAATAGCACCATACACAGTAGATCTTGTCCACTCATTATGGGCATGCCACCAAATAGTTCATTCTTCATCAGTTAAATTTACTTCATAAGTAAAATTTGCTCCCGGTGGAATAGCGCATTGCGTAATATACTCCGGACCATCTGACCATGGATTTTGCGGTTGCTTCACCCCGTGCCTACAAATAAGTGAATTTGATCACATAACAAAGTACTCGAGGAGCTAGACAATGTTTTGTTTGCATTTAATAGTCAAAATTCATTGTCTTTCTTGCACATATTTTAGATAAAATATTTTTTCATCATTGAGGCTCCGTTTGTTTTGCCAAAAATAAATGATTTGGAAAATATTTTCCTAAAAATAATCGTTTGTGTCAATTATGAAAATGAATGAACGAAAAAAAATTTCATTGTCCACGAAAATGTTAGACATAAATTGTTATCAATATTGAAATCATTCTCTATTGACTAATTATTTCAAGCGATACAAGCAATCGTTTTTAGAAAAATGTTTTCCAAATCATTTATTTTCTGAAAAATAAATGGAGCCTAAGTATAGAAGTATTTGATTTTCAGATTTCCTGTGCACATGTGTTAATCGTTCTTGTTTTAACTGAGAAACCGAGCTGAATTAAGGGTATATTTGTTGCACCAAAGACTTCTTGCTGCTGGAAAATGTTTTCAGGAAATTCAATTTCAGAAAGTAAATCGATTTTTACTGTTTGTTTGTGCTGAATCAAGTTGAAAACTTTAGTTTCATAGTATTTGCTAAAAAGTGAACCTACTAAAGGCAGCTTGTATATTTAAAAATGACAATAGGAACTAATAAACTAGAATCAACGTTGTTTTAGTTATTTTATAAATTATCAAAATGACATGAATTACAAAGAAATTATTTATGAAATTATGAAGTCACGTTTTTTAAATGTTGTCTATGGTCGTGCTTTCCATAAAAGTAGAAGAAGATGAACATTAATAATCAACTCGGGGCGTGCTAGAGGATCATTAGATGGAAAAGGATTTGTTGATAAATCCTTTTTATCTTCACCCCAAACTTGGGATAGTGCCCCCGTGAAATGGATAGTCCCTAAATAGGACGCCCATTCAGACTGCATTCCTTATTTTAACGCGCCGATACTCGTACGCCTCACACTTCCCGTTGATAGGTGAATGTTGTTCTTCCCCACCAATTGGGAAATACAAGAGTTGACATTATAGGGTTTCTCACCCTAGGGTGGATCTCCTATTTGTTTATTTTCTCTTGAGCATTTTAAGAATTTGCCTAGGCCCGAATAAGTATATTTAGGAGATATTAGAAGAGATTTATGGAAAAAAAATGAAAATTATCAAAAAGAAAAAAGAAAACTAGTTCATGAGTGATAGAAACAAGACATAGTAAAAAGATAGAGAAAATGATTTTTTTCTTGTCAGAAGGAGAAATCTTATGGAAAATATTTTATCAAACAAATCGACCCTAAATCTACTAATGAGCACCACTAAAGAAAACCAGAGGTTCTTGAGAATATATCCTGTAGTATAATTTTAGATACAGTTTCGCTTCCTTTTAACTGTCTATGGCATCACAAGCTAACAACAGGAGAACGATAAAAAGTAAAAAGAAGGTGAGCAAGATAAAATTACCAATGAAGAGTGACCCCGTATAGTCCTTGATTGTGAACCTTCACATACACAAGATCGCCCTTTCGAGCTCGAATGGTTGGTCCGGGAAGACTATCATTCACCGCTAGAATCGTATTGGTTGTACAATTCCTTGTGACGTTGATTTCTCTCAACTGCAGAGGGAAAAAAAAAAAAGAAAAACGATAATAAACTTCATACCATCACTATAAAATTTACCACCCGTATGAAAGAAAATGACATCGTAAGATAGGGGATTGTCCAAGTACGTGCAAAATGATTGTGGACCATTTTTAGCCGAGTGGTTGGCTGGTCCCTCTTTATGGTGTCCCCCAAATTTCAGATTCTTTTGGATGTGTATGTTCACGATTTATCTGGTGAAAACGACTCGATCATCCTGCTGGTTCTCTAAGTGGCGACATAAGGGGACCGTGAAGGGGCTGATGTATATGTGAGCCCAAGTGATATGCACAGTCAGATCACATGTGTCTTAAATGGGTCCCACCTCATTTAACACCCCATGCAAATTGGATTAATGTCCACACCGAGGGCAAGTAAGATTCTTTGCCTCTAAATGGATCATCACCCGAGACGATTTTTAGGAAAGGAAGAAAAGGATTTGAGAATAATCAATCGCTATCATGCAAATTGCATAATCACCGGTTCCATATGCTCTGGAAACTGAAAGTTTCATTTGTCTATTAAATATTTTAGCAAAAATCTGAACAACGTGAACTGCACACTTAGCATCACAGACATAAACTTGAGTTACTTACGACGAAGTCGTAGTAGTGGACATCACTAGCTTGAGCTCTGAGGAAGACGTTTCCAAAGAAAAGCAAGACCGCAGCAAGGAAAATGTTGGAGGAATTGGACGAGGATTTGGCCATGCTTATGATCGTTCAACCCTGGATCTGATCTTCTCTTTACTCTCTCTTTCCTTTCGCTGGTCTTGAGCTGGTTCTCTCTTCTTTTATAACGAACGACCAGTGCAGGGCACATCCTACGATTTAGCTAACAGTCAACTAATAATTGCAATCGGGCATAAGATCCGATCCATTCATTTGTCTAATAAAGCAGCCTTCCTCTCCTCTCTTTCTCGCTCTGAACCTTTTTTCGTCTTTTCCACTTATGGAGGTGAGGGAGATCCTTCCCTCCCAGTTCCTTTTTCTTTTATTTCCTTTTATTTCTTTCCTACTTCTCTTGATTTAGTTTCAGATCTAGAAGCTTTGCTCTCCTGATCATATGTCTAGGAGCTTTTCTCTCCGATTTAATTTTAGATTTTGAAATTTTAATGAATAACTACTCCATCTCCAGTTTTAGGCAACTTCAGTATCTAACTTCACATGGTAAAAGAATTTATATTCATGAATCTCTGCTTTTGCCCAAAAAATATATATAAAAAAAAAAAAAAAGATTATGAAGTCTCATGTGAATAAGGTAGTAGGAATCATTTTGTGTGCAAAAAAGAAATTGTATGTTGGTATTGAATTGGTAATGTGCGGTGGGCTCATAAAAGCAAGTTGATGATGATTTTTTTACTTTTACTTTTAAGATGTGCAATGATAAAACAGCTCTTGAAGTCGGCTAATCTTCTCCAGTGAATTCCATTTAGAATTGGAAATTCGGACATGTTATATGTTCTTATTTGTGCAATATGAACAAAGCTAAATTGCCTAAATATGTAAATCTCGGTAGTATGTTTGCACCGTATGTCATATCTCTAAATCCAAATAAATGACTTTCACAGTTTGCTTGATCATCCAAATAAATGACATTCATAGTTTCCCTAATCATTTTTTTGTTTCGTCCAGAGGTGAGTAATCTTGAGTGATGCAAAATGATTTTCTTTTTTATAATTTCAAATATGTTATGGTCAATTTGAACTGTATTGTAATAATTATTGATTATTCATAACAAGACGAAGCCAATACATTGAAAATTACAATCAAGAAATTAAGGACATATAACTGCACTTGTTTATGGACACAATTAACTTCATACAGAGACTAGCATTTTCAAGTTGAGGATCTATGAATTTAGCCTTGATGATTTAATAAGGCGGCTGACATCTTAAAGTGTCTTTATCGAGCGCCGTGCCCTCTAATTTATCCATAGCCCTTTCAATTAATCAATATATATATAAATAAAATTATAAAATAATTTTCAGCGTGTGCGTTCCAGCTAATCTAGTGGGAAATAGACTGAGAGGGTCCTTTGCTCTAGTTTGTTCACAAGCATGGTGTCACAATTTTGTCTCTAACTCACCTAATCTTCGGGGCAGGTATCAAGCAATTAATAAAAAAAACAATAACAAAGCATTTTGCTAGAGGAAGAATCTATTTGTTGAAAAGTAATTGGCTAAATTCGATCTAATGAATCACACAATCAAATGGTAAGAGACTATTTGGTATAGTCTCTTTTGAAGTTTTGCTAGAGAAAATTGATTTACAAAATTAATATTGCATATGGTGTGAACACTTAATAGCGATTCGAATCATTTTCAACTAATTTCTCCTGTTGATTTTGAACCTCTTATAAGTCAATGAAATCGCTGTCAGTGACCTACAAGGAGCATCATCGATGGATTTGCTACATCGGTTTAAGCTTTCTTAGCAGTGCACGCAAATCACCCTAATTGAAGCTCTCAAGTTTGTATATGCAAGGAGACACAAAGTACTATTCCTGGAGTTGGATAGCTATAATTCAATACATGGTTTGAAGTGCACAGATTGAATCCGGTCGGACGAGCGTGCACTTATTCAATTGCAGTCTTGAGCTTGCTAACCCACGAAAAATGATTTCTTCATTGCTATTTAAGCCTTTTGCAGTACCTGTGCGCATGCTTTCCCCTAGCTTTCAACAATTTCTTTGGCAGCTTAAGAATTTTGGCTCCAATAACTTGCCAAACTACATATAACTGATTCGATGAGTTGGAGTTTGCCTGCAAAAGTCAAATGCTTGACATTCTTCCAATGGTTTGCAGTCCTTGTCACTCAGCTTTGCCAGATTTTGATAGAAGTTCAAGGTACTTACTAAGCAATGTGCCTTCTAGAATGCCACTTATTTGGAGCATATAATCCCGATATACTCTGTCTTATGTAGCCAACAACAATTCCATTTATAAGGATTAAGCTTCTAACCTAGAAAGTTGTTGAAACTGTTGAAAGACATCTAGTATAATATAAGAAGCTTTGTCACTTTTGAAGTCATAATATCATCACAACAAAACTCGTATAGATTAACTTGATTTTAGTGGCAAATTAGGCCCATCGTATGGACTAGGGCAGAGACCATCCATTGGTCACCTCTAAAATCCATACATTACCCCATAGCTACCGAAACTCTTTAGGCCCAACACATGGAGCAGAACATATTTGTTGGGATTGATATTAAGATGGTTGTTATTCCTAAAAGATATCAAAATTGCTCGCGGCCTGCAAGGTAAATTATTCAATAGTAAAAATGTGCACATATTAAATTAGTGTCTCGTTACTACTGCGATGACACCGCATAATCTCTTCAGTGTATCCCCTAAAAAGAGTTCAATTAGTTGGTCTTGATTGAGTCAAGTCTCAAGTTGGAGTTTCCGAGATCAATTTTAATTCCAATAAATTTCAACATCTGATGTACACTATTTGCGATAGCAATATAAGTTAATCAGCCAAACTTAAATCAATTTATGTGTGTCCTTTTTTATTTTAACTTTTTAATTTTAAAGGCCACGAACAACTTAAAAAGATAGAGAGGAGAGATAATGACATTGCCATTCAACTTCAATAAACTACCACAAGAACAAATTAATCCTACAAAAAAAAAAAAAAAACAAATTCGTGAGGTTTGCAAGATCTTTCATAAATTTTTAGATAATTGAGTTTCACGCCAATGTCTCTGATTTATTAAAAAAAAAAAAAAAAATTTCTCTCCTCAAAGAAATAAAATAAAAAAAGAGTTGTCAATGTTAATAATAGAGGCCGTACCAAAATCCCACTTCTTTTTGGGACGGCTTTACATCCCTTGTAAAGTGAACGACAAAGCGCTTGTCCAGCATTGAGAACTTCAAAAGGAGAGGACACAATTTTTTTTTTTTTAATACAATAATGAGTAAACATTAAAAAATTATTTAACACGTATGAATTAGGTCCAGGTGGCATCCCTCTAAGTCAAACCAAATTCCTTTTTTGTGATTGCCAACCATCACAACTTCATTAATTCTTCCCTTTCAATTATACCTTAGAAACGATTTTTACCATCCCATTATTTCCACCTAAAGTTTTGAGCTCATTCTATAATTAGTCCCCACAAATTTTAGTATATATAATATTGGCTAGGCCTTAGGTCGACGTTGTGCAATATCACCTCAGAAGAGAATCATTAACCTACAAAGATAGTTTGATTAATCAGTCCCATCCAAGTCGAGTCTCAAGGTCAAGTTCTGAAATAATTGATGTATGTTCCAATTTTTTTTATTAAAATGGGATAAGTGCATTGAAAGTGCTAAAACTTATTACGGGAGTGCAATTTAGTCCGAAAACTATCAAAAAGTGCAATTGAATCATGAAATTTATCACAAAATGCAATTGAGTCATGAAACTTGTCATAGAGTGCAATTTGTAAGTGCTAATATGAACACTTAGAGGGGGGTGAATAGGTGTGAAAACAATTTTTCACAAAGTTCAATAGAAGTAATTTGCTTTTAGAAAATGACAGACTTTGAATGAGTTCAAAGTTTAGCAATTAGATAAAATTATAAACAAAATAAAAAGAGTTCAGGGAAAAGAATAAGAACACAAGATTTATAGTGGTTCGGCTTATATCAAGTCTACGTTCACTCTCCCATGTTAACAACCTTCTAGTTAGATTCCACTATGTAATCAACAAGAGATTACAACTTTGAGTGCAAACACTTAGTAGTAGATCACACTATCTCACTAAGTCACTTTTTTGGTATTTCTCTCACAATCACAAACGTTTAAGCTCACAAGAGACAAGTGTATGATCGAAGGTCGCTCAAATTTTGGAATTATAAATTCTACGCTCCGTCTCTTACTTGCTCATCGGTCCTTGATCTCCTTAAATACCCATCCACTTCCAAACTAGCCGTTGGACAGTATCTAGAAGATCGTCTTCCAATCTACCCATTGGACAGATCTGTATTTAGAAGATTTAGTAGTCGTTGAGTAACAAAAGTAGAATCCCAAATTGATTCTGATCGCCCATACAAATAGAATCTTGGTTTCTATAAATAGAGCTTCTTCGTATAGAAAGTTTTATCTTTAATATCCAATTTTCAATCAATTATATTGAGTCAATCAAATCAATCTTGATGTAGAATCCAAACCAGATCACTAGCCGTTATATGTTTAGGGCTTGTGTTACGTTCTATCAAGTTGTTTTGTTCTAAACATGCTTTGTTTCTGATTATGTTATGTTCTGAACATGTGTCTCGTTCTGAATCTTCGTCATAGTGGACAAACTTTGACACAAAGTCTGGAATCTCCAGAATTTGACACAAAAATTTGGGAGTCTTCAAACTTTGACATAGAAGTCTGGAAATCTTCAGAATATAATGTAGATAAGTCTGTTACTCAACCATTAGACATGGTAGTAGCCTTTGATTTATTTTGTCATTTTCAAAACATCATAAGGGATTTTCCTAACACAATTGAGTCTTGAAACTTGTCACCAAGTGCAATTGTCACGCCCCGGACCTTACCCTTGCCAAGGGAATGTGACAACTACTTCATCGGGATTAATTTGCGATGTCCCAAGAGGCGTTGTCGTCCCATTGATTTTATCTTTCCATTAAGCATATGTGGAAGCGTGCAACTCAATCATCTAATCAACAACATCAAATGGATAGTGTCACGCCCCGACCCTCAGTCACATGACCATCCTTCAGCTTTGGTCGATTTTAAAATGCAATAACCCAGGACTACATATCGCCGACCCTTTCCTTTATAATAGCACATGCGGAAGCAGTTATAAAAATCCCCAAACAATAAAGCAATGGGATATACAAGTAGGACTAGAAATTTGAACCAGAAAACCAACACCCTTATGTACATATACAAGCCATGCTAAAAAGGTTGGTTTCTACTCAAATAGATTCTACAGCCAAAATCATCAGATAGGATTGGTGACTCAATTTTCATCAGGGTCCTACTCTGGATCATCATCGAGGTTCTCCTTCAGATACTCCTCTTCGAGTTCTTTCTCCTCGGGTTCTTTATCAGGGTCCTGAAATGTTGTCCCACAATCGGGATGAGACTACGTCTCAACAAGTTCTACCCCCTAAGACTCGATTAGTAAACTAATACATCTTAGGGTTGCCTATGCACAACATGAGTCAAAGGACTTACCTTAGCCTCAGATTCCACCTGCATATTAACACAGATCACATAAGCATCCAAGCAATCACATCACTGATCAAAGCATCGATCAAATCGACCTAGTCGATTTCACACCAATAAGACCACTCACGGTCATTTCCATTCAATTAATCAATTTACAACATCAGACTCAAGCAATGATCAATCACATTAAATCACACTCAAATCAGATCATCGATCAATTGGACCATCTCTCGGCCATTCATTCCATCCCCTATAACCTCCAATAGTACACTTAGTCACAAAGCTCCATCAATGCTCTTGGGCGTCGTTTTCGCCAAGGTGACATAAGTAATAGACGGTCTACGTACGTTCTTTAAGCGTCGTTTTCGCACAATGATATTCCTCATCACCGAATCACGCCCGTCATAGATCACAGACAGTCTACGTGCGTTCTTTAAGGCGCCGTTTTCGCACAATGATGTCCTTCATCACCGAACCACGCCTGTCACGATTCATAGGCAGTCTACGTGCGTTCTTTAAGGCGCCGTTTTCGCACAGTGATATCCTTAATCACCGAACCACGCCTGCCACAAGTTATAAACAGTCTACGTGCGTTCTTTAAGGCGTCGTTTTCGCACAGTGATATCCTTAATCACCGAACCACGCCTGTCTATACTTCATGCTTAATCGGTCTCAGCCAATAGAGTTCTCAGTTCACTCTCACTAATCTTTCCGCTTTACAACTCAACAAAGCATTAAAAATGCTAAATAGCCATACACGGCCACCTACCAAGCAATCATTCAATTCCACTCAATTTCAATCAATTTAGGGTAAATCCCTAAAATATCACAATTAATTTAATTCCATGCAACGTAGAGCTCTAATAAATAAACGGATTGTGCCACGACAATCAACACGAAATTCCGATCACCGGCCATACCGGTTGAATTTTCGGAAAATAAATAATTAAATAATTAATTTCGAAAATTAATATTTAATTCCTAAAAAATTCCACTTAGGCCCGAATTGCCAAATTAACACCCGATAAGGGTTAGGAAAAATCCCAAGAAGCATTCAATAAATACTATGAGCCATTCTCTAGTTAAGTACACTAACTATTTCACTAATATGCAATGCAATTAACTAATAATTGCTAATCCATTCTAATCTAACCACCTAATCTTACTTAATTAACACTAATCAAATTTTAAGTATAATTAGCAAAATAAACAGGGATTAGTGAGCTAAACTCACCGGAATAACGCGCAAGTTGGATCAAACCGACGGGAACGGCGCGGGGAACGCTTTTCTCCAAAGCGGACCTAGGAACCGAGGCCTAGAAGCACCTCAAAACGGGCCACCAAGGTGCTGCGATACCCACTCCCTGAGTTGCTGTTCTTGGCTGCAAATTGAAGGAATTCAACTCGGTTTGGTGCGGTGAGGCTCAGGGATGAAGACATATACCAACTCAGGCCTTGGCGAGGCTTTACCGGTGAAGAAACAAAGAAGACCAGCTCTTGTTGAGCTTCCACAAACCAAAAACAGCAGCTGGGCGAGAGAGAGAGAGAGAGAGAGAGAGAGAGAGAGAGAGAGAGAGAGAGAGAGACAGCCAAGGGGAACGGCGGTGCGCGGTGAGGCGGGCGCGCACGCGAAGGGCAAGGGCGGCGGTCCGGCACGGTGATGGGCTGCGCTTCTTCTCCTCTAGTGGCTGCTGGTTTCGCAGAAGGAGGAGGGGGAGAGAGGGTATTGGATGGTGGAAATGAAAGAGAGATGGAGAGGAAGAGATAAGGGTTGGAGGGGGAGCCCACATGCCTTCATTTTCCACCAAATTGTCTCCCAAGACTTGCCCACTAAGCCAACATCCCTTGGCTATCATTCAACCAGACACACACCCCTCACAACTTCTCCAATGGTCCAAAATGCTAGGGCATGGGGGGAGTTACGAATTTTGAACAAATTTCCCTCAATTGGACACTTCCTCTCTCTTGATCTAATCTCATATGGCTTCAATCAATTCAATTGGTACTCAATTGCTTCAATTGATATTTTTCCTCGCCCATGAATCCATCATGCTTCTCAAATGTGTGATAAAAAATAATCACCAACTTTTTCTGCACAAAAATGACCCGGCGACGACTTTTTCCCAAAAGTGTCGGGTGTCAGAAAAATCTTCTGAGACTGAGTCGTTACTCCTAGAATTTATTGTGACATGAAAGAATCTTCAATTTCTAAAATTGGACTCAAATTGGCGATTAATTTCACCCCGACGCGTTTTTAGCGTGACCTAGGCTACCAGGTAGTTTTCAGAACTTTTTAGGGCAAATGACCCGTGGTCGATTTTCTTCGAGCCATACTGAACCCACTCGACACATTGGCGACTCTCAATTGTCATGAAAATCTCGAGGATTCAAATATGGACACATGATACCAAAACGATAGTAAAATCAAACTAATGCCAGTCGACGAGAATTTTTCAATTTAGTGGAATCACCTACGATCGGCCACACATCTCAGTCGACTGGCCTATCTCTGATCTCAAATCGGTTTTATACTATGCCGTAATGGCCTCTAAAGATGAGCACGGTCGAAAAGCCGATTCCTAGTCGAATTCTCAAGTCCATTGCCTTAAAATTCATTAATGGCTTCCCTGGATAGTCTAGTTATCTCGTGAGTGGCCAACTCAGAGAAAAACGCTGTAGTCGCGTCGATAAAATGCCCAACTTATTCAATCGAAATCAGAACTTGAAAATCAAGATGTCACAGATAGTAAGGAAAACACACATACTACGCAACTTATATGCTTCATTATATAACCGGAATGATTCATTTACAATCCCATTTCTTAGGACCATTCCGATTAACGCCCCACAAAAAGAGATACGGGGGAGGGTTTATGAGTTTCAGGGTGAGCCTATCTCCTCTAACGAGACACAACCAAAAGTGACTCCCTTACGAGGATCTGCTACCTAAGAATCACCTACTAAACTGTTTGGCGAGCCAGCATCCTCATCCGGTCTCGATGGACCAAGGAACCTACGAAGGGGTTTAAAGAGATCCTTATCGAACCATGCATACCAAGCTTGGTAGCTACATGAGACGAGATCACGATAGCCTTCATCCACCCAAGCAGTGGTGGTGATCCTTCGGAAGGTGGCATCCTCTCTTAACACATCCATGACTGTAACTTCCATACTCATGGGCACACCAAAATGCATGAATCAAGCAAGTAGTGGATCCATAACTATTAGCTTGAAAAAGGTTTAACAACAACAAATGAGTTGAAAACTCAATAAGTAAATAACCTAAATCTCGTACAGGCGGATGCCTTGCATGAAAACCTTATGATTACTCAACCCCAACATGTCAATGGCATATCAATAGTAAAGCCTTTACTTTGCCTTGACTATGTACATGAGGGGTACTCATCCTCTACTAAAACATCCGTTCTAACAAGATTCTATGGAGTATCCCATGCTCATAAAATTTCTAAGCACGCTAATTAATCACTTCAACAATGTATACTTGTTCCTTGAGTCCTAAATAATAGCATAAAAATTCACATGTGCTATACATAGTGCAACTAATAGCTAGTAATATTCCCACGTGTCAATTATTAACTTCTAAAATATTATCAAGGTCCTCGAGATTCAAATAATGACTTTCAAAACATCCACATGCCTCTTACGTCAAAATAATTACATTTATAACATGTACGTGCCTTCCAAGTCACTAAAAATGACAATTAAATTATGCACATGTTTCACACATCTCATATAAGGCCATATCAAACACACACAAGTCATATATCAACTTCTAAAATATGCACATAACACTCAAATGCTTCACACATGTTTAGCACTTCGACAATCACATAATACCCCATAATATCATGCTATCTCAAGTCTAATTATTAATTACACAAAGTCGAAACCCTCCACCTCTTTCGAAAATATCCGGGACATTATCTCGTACTATCGAGCATGGCATCCGAACCCTTGTTGGGCATCCTTTCGGCATCGTTCTGTAATTGTCACCGCAAACGGCAATTGGAAACCTTTGGGCATTGCCCTCTGATTGTCTCTTGGTGGTGGCATCATCCCCCAAAACCTTCGACGATGGAATCCCTTGTGTGACCATACGAATCAAGCACACTATCTTTTATGATCGCTTATGAACACGTAATCAGTTGCCTATTTCTCATCAAATAGTTTGAATGAAACTATATTTCAAAGTTGAAAAATTATATATCAATCTAATTATCTAGTCAATCTTGATAAAAAAAAAATGAAAGAAAAATTATGAAAATATGGAAAAGGTTAATTTGTTAGAAGCATGATCAAAACATTAAACATGTTTATATTTAGACAATCTAAATTATTAATGAAAGATAAACATAAAAAGGGGAAAATGAACTTCTTGTTATTCTACTTCTACCGTGGAGAAAATACTTGATAGCAATCGTAAATTCAATCTCATAATAGGTGGTTAAAACCATGAATGTGCTTAAAACTTTCCCCCGTAAGAGTCCATGTGAATTTGAAAGTGAAGAATGTGTAACTAGATTTTCAACCCCCATCTTGCAATTTAGATTAAAATATGAAAAGTTCAGAAAGAACAAAATAAACAATCTTTAGCTTTAGAAATCTATAATCTTATTCCAGAAAAACACCCACAATATCAAGATCAATTAGATAATTATCTTAAAATTTAATTTTCAACTTTGAAATATAAATTCACTCAAATTATTTGAACAAAAGATAGGCAATTACTATTGTATTCTTCAGCTGTCATAAACAAAAATTTCTAGTTTTACATATAGTTTTTGTGATTAAAGATATAAATTCATAAATTGAAATTAATAATCTTCTCCGATGACGTGATATCCTGTTGGGTGTAATGGGGCAAAGAGAGATAGAAATATAAGTAATTAAAAGAGAAAATTAAGTTAAAAAAAGGAGTGTTTTAGTCAAAATTGAGGTAGAAGTAACACTGCCTTGTGAAGAAAGTTAAAAAATGAATAGACATCTTGTTGTAGATCCGCTATTGAAGACCTGAAACATCTATCGCGGCCACTGACGAGTCGTCGTCGCTGCTGGATCTTTGTTATGGCTTAGCCAAGCCATCCTTGTGGCCGACTCGTCATCAAACCATCACCTCCGTCTTTGGAATTGGTCTCTCTGTGTGTTCTCGCTTGCGCGTATGCTTCAGGGTTCTCAGATATTACTTTTTCCTTTTGGTTAGTGTTCTCATCCCCTATACAAACCTCATTCCCCCTTCTCTATTGCATTGGTATTTCCTTTTGTTTTGCTTGGTTCCCTTTCACTTCGCTGGATATTGCCTGTAAAGCATGTTGTGGGGTTCTAGGGATAAGCTCTTCCTCCATAAGATCCTTATTCATATTACCCTAGAACATTTTCAAGTAAGGGCTATATTCTTTGGCTTCAGCTTTCAACCAATTTCCACCGGCATAACAAAAGACAGGTAGTCACTCATATTTAAAATCCATTTAGAATTTTTTCCCCTTATTGCTCGCAAAAGTCCCTGGGATCAAATGTCTAGATAAGTCGAGATTCCAACGAGCTCTCCCATTTTTCTAGATTGCTGAAATTTTCTGATCCACACGCACATCACTAACTGGGCCAATAATCACTGCTACTCAGTAAACAGCTTCTTCCACCACCTACTCATAAGGCAGCTCATATAGAAAGTGATACGTGCGCTAAAAATCTTAACATTTATCAAGAAAGTGTAATTTAATCATTAAACCTATCCCAAAAATATAATTAAGTCCTAAAACTTTCAAAAAGTGTAATCAAGTTCCAAAACTTGTTAAATTGGTGTAAAGATTGAGGCAAGGTGATCTTTTGTCACCTTTGGTACTTGTGCTATGGAAGTATGAGCAAAGATTTAGGAGAGTTTAAGTGGGATGATAGGTTGTACACTATTCAGTTTTGGTGCAACAGCAAAGTCGAGTTTCATATTTTGTTGTTGAAAATGTTACAAACAGTTTTTTAAGCATAATTTGGTATGTGGGCGGCTTTTATCTGAAGCCTTTTTTGTACAGGGACGGCATCCCCTTGATACATTCTAAATGAAAACCTCATTCATCATTAAAAGAACAACATCAAAATAACCTGAGGAAAACCCGAAAAGTGCCCATATAACCGTGATCGAGCTGTCTGGCTTCGTATATCCACACCCTTTGGCACCCAAAAAAAAAGGAGAATTGAATCGTATCATGATCTTATATAGCAGGAAATTTAGATTTGGTTGCATGGTGACACTCGGCATGGCAGATGATTGAGTACTGGCTTTTAAACTCGTCATGAAATTTATTTGAAATGCTATAATGACCTCCGTTACCTTGCGGCTCAACGAAAAGGAGAACTATGGAAAACTACTTTCTTGATGAAGCTGACTACGAACATTCAAAGAGAACTATAAGGTGGAGAATTGGCAGTTGGGACATCCAAGAACGTATAGAACACCTAACTCACTAGTTGGAAAGCGCAAAAAATGGCGATTTCCTGCAAATAATTGTACAACCTCAAAATGGAGCATGGAGCTGCAATGGTGATTCTTATCTTTTCGCTTTCAAGTGCTTCTGTTTCATCCCCTCCACAGTGAGAGAAAAGCCTTCAAAAGAACTTGGTGAACCATGCGATGAACCTTCGGAAGTTGTCCATATAGAAGAACCCATAAGTGGACCCTATTATGAATCCAAAACTTAGCCCAGCAGCCAGTCCAACAATTATATCCTCAGGCTCAGGCGCATGCTCAGGCTCAGGCGCATGCTCAGGCCCAGTGGCATCATTTTCTTCCTGAGTAAAGCAAGGGTGTTGCAGAATCGAACCGCACAGCCTTGGATTTCCTTCAAAACTAGCGCTAGGAAAAGTATCCAATTGACCTCTGAACGGTATCTCTCCATCGAGATCGTTGAAGGCGACGCTGAAGTAACTCAGGAAATGCAAACCGATAAGTGATGCAGGGATCTTTCCTGTCAAGGAATTCAAAGAGAGATCTAGTCGTTCTAGATTGGTGACCTGTGCTATTTCATCTGGAATGCTGCCGGAGAAGTTGTTTCTTGAAAGTGAGAGGACGTTAAGACACTTCAGCCGACCGATCTCAATGGGGATGCTTCCACTGAGACCGTTGCTATCCAGATATATTGCGGGAGGCAGGACACGTCGCCCGTTGAATAGCCTCATCGTCGATTTATCAGGCATGACAAAGATGGGAAGGACCAGAGGACTAAGGCCGAGAATATTGTCCGTCTCTCCTGAAAGAGCCGGGAGTAATGTAAGTTGCTTAGGGAATGGTCCTGAGAGAAGGTTGCTAGACAAATCTATGTAGAACAGATACGGCAGACTGCTGAACAAGGGAGGAATTTGACCTGTTAGTCTGTTCTGAGACAGGTCAAGGACCCGTAGATTTCCTAGCTTAGCAAGCCAAGCTGGAATTCGACCCTGGAGTTGACATCTGCCTAAAGCCAATAGCTCTAGATTTTGGAATCCCCTCGAGTTGACTGTCATGTCAATTTCTGGCATCAATTCACCTATGAAGTTTCGGGACAGAATGATGGCAGTGAGGTTCCTACAGCCCCTTAGACTTGTAAAGGTTGCAGCGATGTTCGATAAGTTGCTTCCTGAAATTGCCATGAAAGATAACGACTGCAGTTGAGAAATTTTGGGTGGGATGTGCCCTGCAATTCTGTTAGCAGATAGTCTGATTGCGGTCAATGACTTACAGGAGAGAAGGCTTTGGGGGAAGTTCCCGGAGAAGTCATTGTAGCCCAGGTCGAGTACTCCTAGTTGGACCAGGTTGGAAAAGTTGAAGTTTGATAGATCGCCCAGCAACAAATTGGATCGTACATTCAGTAGCATAAGGTTGGTGCAGTCCATCAAGGATGAGGGCAACGAGCCACTCAATCTATTATTTTGCAGGCGCAGCTGCTGCAGATTATATAGCTTCCCAGTTTCTGCAGGAATTGGGCCGGTAAAGCCGTTCGCTGAGAGGTCGATGATTCTGAGGTTGGTGACATTGGCTATTGCTTCGCCTATGGGCCCGGAAAGCTGATTTTGAGGCACAGAGAGCTCCTCAATACTTGCACTCTTATAGAGGTCACGAGGAATCGATCCTGTGAGAGAGTTAGAACCAGCACGAAAAACCTTCAAGTTCAAACATGACCCCAGACCTTGGGGTATTTCCCCCCTGAAGTAATTCACGGAGAAATCCAGGAACTGGATTGAGCGAGAAGAATTGATCCATATGTGAGAGGGGATGACTCCAGTAAATTGGTTGCTGCTCACACTGAAACTTGTCAGATTCCAGGCATCTTTCAAGAACCAAGATGGGATGTCTCCCCCCATTCGATTTCTTGACAAATTCACATTTTCTAAATGACTAGACGATGAAGATGATGAAGGAAGTTTGCCGGAAAGATCGTTGTAGCTAAAATCAATGATCTGCAGATTATTCAAGGACGAAAAGAATCCTGAGGGAAGGGAGCCAAATAGAGAGTTGCGAGACAGATTGAGGTGGGTGAGAAAATCGACATTAGCAAGACTTGGTGCCACGGGACCGTGGAGGCCTCTCGAAGGGAGCCATAGACGAGTCACTCGAGTCAGGTCTGAGTTGCACGTGATCCCTTCCCAGAGGCAGCAGTCGATGGAATTAGACCAATTCAGAGATGGAGAAGATGACATGCTGGAGGCGAAGGACAGGAGTGACTCCGCATCGACTTCATCGCAAGCAAGGATGGCTGAAGGAAAGCAACTGAGTTCGAGTGATATGATGATGGTTAGGACCACGGTCATCTCCATCGTTTTGGACGAATCTCGGTGTGAGAGATGACACGGTCAAGCTTTATCGCAGCTTGTTTGGCAGTGTGCCGGGACTTTTTGTCGACGAAAAGGCGAGGAAAAGAAACGGGTGAAGGCGTTGACAAGGAGGACATAGCTGAGCTAAATGAAAGCTAAGTCTTCAACAAGCTGCATGGGAGATGACATGCTACTGAAAACTAAGTACGGTTTAACAATTTGGAGTCTATGCAAGGGTAGGAGTGGGGATGATGTGACAGACAATGTAGTGAGGGAATTGCAGGAAACTGCTGAACTTGTGAGGTATCTACTCCACCATTCTCAGCGTGGTGTTTCACCAGCCAATAGTGACTGTAAGACTTAGCATCTTATTCTACGTGGCGCTTTTTTCTATAATATTTGGTCCTTATTTTAAAAAAAAAAAAAGGAAAAAAGAAAGAGGAAAGTTGGCAGTGTCAAAAGGTAAGAAGAAAAAGGAAAGAAAAGGAAGAAGACAAACAAAAATATGGGTGCACCACCCTAGATTATTTCCGTTCCGCAGTGCCGGTCCAAGAGTCGAATCATTTGTTAATTTAATCGGAGAAATTTCGATAAGGTTCGCTTTAGGAATTGTTAAACTATGAAATTATACTGAAATGATAATTCAGGATGTTATGAATCTATAAGATTTTACAAAAATCAATTTCAAGTTACAGCTTGATTGGAATAAATATTCTAAGTTTCACGCTTGAGCTATGCATAGCAAACAACAACAAATAATTGCTTTGATTTTGTTGGTGTAATGGTGTCGTTTTACCAGCAATTAAACTTAGTTTAGTTGATTCGTAATTGAAATAGCGTTCTACTTGATTTTGATATTATTTCTCACTTATTTGATAGGTTGCAAGTTTATTGGCTCGAATAATCACTTTTGTTTGATTTAGGATAAGTGAGTGGAGTGCTTATTGCTGCTTTGAAATTATAAACTTATGCAAAATTATTGCCGATGGGGCGACGACCACACCCTCCGCTTGTTTTTTTTTTTTAAATAAATTTTTTAAATTTTTTGAAAAGAAAAAATAAAAAAAAATAAAAAAGAAAAATTTTACAAAATTAAAAGGACGAAATTGCCCTTCACATTCGGTGAGTTCAGCCTCTTCTTTGAAACTAATATATGCACTTCAATCATTTATTTAAAATAAATAAATGTACTTTGTGCCCTTATTTGAAATAATGTCTACTTCAAGTCTTTATTTGAGAAAATAAATGCACTCCAGGCCCTTATTTGTAATTTTTCTTTTAACAATAACCAATTAAAAGTTCACCTAATTGGTCCAAATGTCATAAAGGTATTTAATAAGGTTTGCTTTTCAAAATTAATTTGGTCTTCTTAGATAAGGATTACAACCATCAATATCTCACTTTCACGTGATGAAAATGAGTGACGGGTGTCGGACTCATTTTACCAACTCTATGTTACGACTTTGTTTGATGGACGTTAACATTAGAAAAAAAAATTGAATTCCAACAAACAAGAAAAATAATTGAAAATAGAATCAAATTGTTTCATACCTACCCGAACCATGGGGGCCATTAGATAGAGGCCATCAATCATCTAGAAGCCCTATCGTCATGATTTAGGGCTTCAAAGAGCCCTTGAATTTCAGGTTTTTCCATGGTGAGAGTTGATAGTGCCAAAGCACAAGTTGTGTTGCTGCTTGTAGAGGGAAAATGCGCAGTCGTATTGGGGCAGGGTGGTCCTCAGATGAACTGGATGTGGAGTGGAGCACTCAGCCATGCGCGCAAAGACATTAGCGTTGACAGGAGAAGTGGAAAGAGAGTGACCGCAAAAGCTTAGTGCCCCCTCGTCTGAAAAAGAGAACAAAAAATTTCTGTTCAACATTATTGGCGTTAGGTCCACCTAACCTTGGTGCCATGTCATTGCTAACTACCCTCACAGGGCTTGTCAGGCACAAGATGTGCCTGCCGCCACCGTCGCATCGATGCGACCACCATGACTGGACACAACCCACCTCTGTGGCCGTCGCCATCAAGTCGCTGCTCCAACTCTCTCGCTCGGCCGTGCACCACACCATGTCCCTCATGCTCTTTCCCTCACTCAATTTCTGTGAGGAGGTCTTGACACCACTGTCAAATGATGCTGAGATAGAGATCTCATTAGATTTGAGGGTGATGCCAGATCAAGAGGAGAGGGGCCTTTGGATCTTGTTGCTATCAACGGATCATAAAAGTAGCCACATCTATGTGCCAACATGATATTATCTGCTCTAATTGTGGCTCACTCGTTCTAACCTTTGGTAGTGTGAGATTTATTTACTAGTGCAACAACCTACATTAAGGTGACGTTGGATCAAAAGATAACTAAATCCCAAATCGCCACTCTTGAAACCACTATAGGCAGTTCTTCTCGCATGCCAGCACGGGCCTGGATGGCTTTAAAATGTGTCATGCAAGTTTAAGGCCTCATAAGATTTATTTAATAGGGCAACAATTATGCTTACACTTTTATATTATCTTGATTAGTATTAGTAATATTATTACAATTACTATAATAATAAAGTTTGCTTCATTATTATATTATCTATATTGCAGAAAACAAGCAATCGAATACTAAATTAAATAGTATAAGAAAATAAATTGGACACTAAATTTACATGGTTCACGTAGAGGTGAGTGGTTCCAAGTTTCTTACAGGTTCCAATTGGAACCTGGAATCTACCATCGAGTACAAGTTCCTCATTTTTTGGAACCTGAAACATACTCGTTGAAATCTGAAACTTGAAACCTACCCTGTTACAGGTTCTAATATCAGTTTCAAGGTTCAGCATGTTCTTTTTTTTTTTTATATATATATTTTCATTACAAAATGAAAATGAACGCAACAATAATATATAAGCTTGTCATTCATCAAAGAGAACACAAAACAAACAGAACTATCAATAGAGGAAAATGAATCCTTGGCAAGGAACTCAACTAGATAAAAATAGATGTGAATGATTTCAGGTTTGTACAGATTTTAGCCGGAGCTTGGAATCTATCAGTTGGAATAGATTCCTTATTTTTGGGAATCTGGAACCTACTTGTATATTCTAGAACTTGAGACTTACCCTGTCATAGGTTCTAGGGTCGATTCCAAAGTCTATCCATTTCACCTATATTATTATTTGAATGATTACAATTTATTAACCATAACTTATATTTAGACACACGAAAAATATGAACATTAATAAAGTAAAATTATTAGCCATAAAATGGAAACTCATAATAGTACTTCTAGATTATACACTCATCATCGAACGTTATATTTGAGGATCGCACAAAGACATGGACTAAGAAAACCATTAAAACTTGTTTCAGGTTTTAGGTTCCAGGTTCCAGGTTTCAGATTTAGGTTCCAAGTTATAAGTTCCTCCAACTAAGAAACTATAACCTATCCAGGTTCCTCGTTTTTGGAACTTTGAACCTACCCTACATATCTTGGAATCTGGAACCTATAGGTTCCCATTAGTTCAGTTCTCAGGTTCTAGGTTTTACCTTGGAATCATGCTCATCCCTAGTTCACGGGCACAAGCTCTTTTTGGATGCTCTTTGCAAAGAAGACTTATTTCTTATAAATAGACAAGAGTTTGATCCAAAATAGGAAACCTACTTAGGTAACCACTCAAATAAGAACCAACTCTAAGTAGGAAAATTATTCAAATTAGGAGAGTTTCTTTTTCTAGTTCATACCGAGATAAATTTTCAATAATTTCCACTTTGACTCAACATATAAGCCAAGTCATAATCGATTATTTGAAGATTCGAAATTATATGCTACTTCCCACTGCCCCTCATGCGCTCAGCTATTACAAACATCTTCCAAATCCAAATTTTGCTTGAACTTAGTCATAACCATGGATCTCATCAAGATACTAACTCTCATTTAACCGCTGCACAATGATTTTTAGACACAACATCCTCAATCTCAAATAAAGCAAAATCACAATTGCATCCAATATATATTATGAAGATGGATGCGCTATTTCTATCTCTATTTTAACAAGACACTCTTTTTTTAGTTGACTAACCAAAATACCCTTATCTCTCTTTCCTTAATTTAACTGACTTTACTTTTATCATCTCTTTCTTCAGTTTTACAATACAAATGCTACATTACACCAAGCAAGGTATCATCTTACCCTACATCCCATTGTCACTTTGCCTAGAGAAGGTTGTTAATTTTAATCGATGGTGTCACATTTTTAGTCACAAAAGCTTCATAGAAATTCCTATTTATGATGGCTTATAAACACACAATAACTTGCCTAATTCTTGTAAAATAGTTTTAAGCAAAAAACTATATTTCAAAGTTGAAAATTAAATTTCAATCTAATTATCTAGTCAATCTTGACAAAAATGGAAAATAATTGATTAAAATATGGAAAAGATTAGCATGATCAAAGCGTTAAACATGTATATATTTAGATCATATTTCTAAATATTAATGAAAGATAAGCATAAAAGGAAAAAAAAAAAGGAACTTCTTGCTAATCTACTTCTACCACGAATAAACTAATTAATATATTGTAAATTCAATCTCATAACAAGTAGATCAAAACTTTAAATATGCTTAAAGCTTTCCTTTGTTATAATCTAATGTGAGTTTAAAAGTGAAGAAGGTGTAACTAGATTCTGAACCCTCATATTGCAATTTAGATTAAAATGTGAAATGTTCAAAAGAAAGCACAAAATAAGCAATCTTTAGTTTGAGAAAATTCAAATAAGGTTTTGAAGCGTCATCATTTTCTCAAATAAAAACTCGAAGTGAACTTTGTGTCAAATAAAGGCCTGAAGTGGCCATGGCTGTTTCAAATAAGAGCCTAAAGTGCTCATGGTCGTTTCAAATAGAGACTTGACCTTGTCCACCAACTAAATATTTTGACAAGTTAAGGACATTTTTGTCCAATTACAATTTTAATCTTAAATTATTTTCTTATTCTTTCCTTTCCTTTCCTTTTTTTTTTTCACTTTTTTTTTTCTTGCAAGGGCCGGCGGCCGCCAATGAGGGCTCGATGACCCTCATTGACCACTAGTAAGGATTGACAAGGGCCTACCAACCTTCACTAGCCACGGGCGAGGGTCGCCATGCCCAAGCGAGGTTGTCCCTCGTTGGTCGCTATAGAGGCGACCCTTGCCTAGATTTGGCAAGGGTTGACCTTGTCGATGGCCGCAAGGGCGGTGTCAACCCTAGGTGAGGTTGACCCTTGCTTAGCCTTTACCGATATCACCAAAGAAGAAAGCAAAACTAGAAAATGGAAAAAAAAAAAAAAATTGAAAAATATATAAATACTAAAATGCCTTTAACAACCAAAAAGTCAAACCCTTATTTGAAACATATATAGTTATTTCAAATCTTAATTTGAAACAAGATTCACTTAAAACCTTTATTTGAGAAAACGATAGCACTTCAAGCTATTATTTGAAACAATGTTTATTTCAGGTCTTTATTTAAGAAAAAAAGGCATTTTAGGCCCTTATTTGGAATTTCCCTTAGTTTTAGAAACCTACAATCTTATTTTGGAAAAACACCCTCAAGGTCAAAATCTACTTGATAATTATACTGAAATTTAATTTTCAATTTTGAAATATAGATTTTCTCAAATTATTTGAATAAAAGATAGACAATCAATGGTGTATTCTTAAGTTGTCAAAAATAGAAATTTCTAATTTTTTATTTATTTTTTGTGATTAAAAATATGAGACCATATTTAAAAATTAACAATCTTCTCTCATAACCGGATGTAGGGTAAGATAATTTGGGTCTAATGGGGTAAAGAGATGATAGAAATAAAGTAATTTTTGTTGGTTGGCCGAATAAAAAAGAAACGATACATTGAAGAGAAAGAGAAAGGGTATTAAATAAAGTAATTTTACCGAAAGTCGGTAAGAAGTGGTGTACGCAGGGCCAAGAGACTGAAATAGCTTGATACACGGCAATAAAAATGGGCTTGAAATGGGTATATGCCCAATCCCTTCATACCCATACTATGTCGATAGGCATTTCATTTGTTCGGCCCATTCGAACATCTTTTTAAAATTTTAGGCAACCCATTTATGATCCAGCCCATGAAATATTCAGATAAAAAAAGAGAGAGAGTTTTAGATCCATGTTGCCAACTGTATTTGAGACAACCCCATTCAGATGCATTTAAAAAAAGAAAAAGAAAAAGCCCATGATTAAGTTTCTGGCTTTGCTGACAAGCGTTTTCACTTCTCACATGAGTAGATCTTACTTTGAATAAGGTTGCATACTGGATTGTAAAAATTTATCGGTGTGGATCCCTACCTTAAAATTGGTTGTCTAACTCCCCTCATGCCCTTTGGGTTTTATTGTATTGGGAATCTCGTTTTATGCACTTGAACTCATTGAGATAGTAATGCAATTCATATTACTGATAAAAAAAAAAAAAAAAAAGAGCTCCGCTTTAGCGGGTTTTTGGAAATTTTTTCAAACTAGCGAGTAATAAAGAGAAAGCTTTCCTACCAATGATCGAATTTCATTTATGTGAACAAGGGGTTGACTAAGACATGTGTAACTAAAGAAGCAAGGTAGTAATCGTCAACATCGTAGAATTCTTGATGAGGATGTAATTAGTTCGAGAAAATGTTCATTGCCCTCGTTAATGACACAGATGGATTCCTTCTATGTATTAAAATAGATAAGAGTTGTCAGTCTCATGTCTCAAATTTTGCTTGATCGTCCTTAATTTATTGTAACTCCTAAATCATGGATCTGAAAGGTTATTCAGATAGTAATCAAAGCAAATTGATAAAGCTAAACCTCCCATCCAAACGATATGTGGATTTCTCGTATTGCTTAAAACAAATTATTTAGAAATTAATATGTTCTTGTGCGTTCGATAAATGGCAATCTTAATATCTAACAATTCGAGTTTCATTCTTCACAGACAAAAATGTCAGCCCAATCAACAACTACTCATCATTTCATTCAATTTCGAAATGTAAATCTAAGACTACATGATTTTGTGAAACATTGTACAAATGGTTAATGGGTTTGATTTCGTTTGGGAAATATCAAACTCGACTTTATCAAACCAAAAGAGATTGAGGGTGTGTTTGTTTCGTGTGGAATACATTTTCGGGAAAACATTTTCGCCGTCATTTTCCGGTGTTTGGTTATTTCCAGGAAAATGAGTCAACGGAAAATGCTTTTCTACCAACTGAAAACGTTTTTAACAAAACTTAAATTCGGGAAAATGATTTCCCTTTGAAAGGATCGGAAAACATTTTTCAAATCTATCAAAGCTTAGATTTGATGCTTGGTTTACAAACAATTATTCTTATAAATATATATTTTTAAATTTTTATAATTCTTTTTAAAATATTTTTAAAAAATCGAATTTTTAATTGTTTAATATAATTTTTATTTATTTTTTAAAATATAATTTTTAATAATTATTTTTTATTTTCTCTTTTCTTTTCTTCTTCTTCCTGGCGACCGGTCACGGCAAGATCGAGCTCGGCCCGACATTGGGCGGGGCTCGATCTCGCCGATCTAGCGAGGTTGAGGCCCCGCTCCATGCCGGTGAACTTGAGCCTCGCTAGTCGTTAGTGAGGCCGAGCCTCAAGCTCGCCGGCATTGGGCGAGACTCGAGCTCGCCGGCGTCGGGCGGGGCCTCGGCCTCGCCCGACGCCGGTGGAGCTTGAGTCTTGCCGAGATCCGACGAGGCTCGAGCTCGCCAGTCGTCGGCGACACGGGCGAGATGAAAAATAATTATAATTTCGATTTTTTTTTTTTAATAAAAAAGTATTTTTATAAAGTTTAAAAAAGGTGATGGACTCAACAAATTAATTTGGAAGTAAGAGGCACACTATTATCAATTGTTAGGTCAAATGTCATTCAATTATTTTTCAAATGCGATTCAAACACCATAAAATACTTTGGTCGTATCACAAAACAAAAGAAAACTAACCATTTTCCGGAAAATGATTTTTGAAAACATTTTCCAAAAACGTTATGTTTTCCCGAAACAAACACATCCCGAATGTTTTCATATACTACGGCTCAATCTAGTCGGGTTCTCTTTAACGCCCCTAGGTTTCATACTTTTTTTTGGGCAATCCATCCCCCAATGTTCTTGTATTTTGGGCAACGAATTTGAATTAAATGCACATGCTACCTATTTACTCACTCCCAGACAAAGTCAACGCAAATGCACCAGATTTCCAGGTAATACGCAATGATTGACTTCATCCATGGAGTTATTCCACACGATGTGTTACCAGCAAATCATGTAATTTTCAGGAGGGCAATCACAACGTTCCTGATGCAGATGGCTTTCATCATCAATTAGACTTTTCCCCTCAGAAGAACGCGGTTTCTCAAACTTTACGTTTTCTGTCCAACGTTCATGCGCTCAGACAGCGCACTGAAAACAGCAACCGGCATATAAAATATACATATATCCATCACTAGAGAGCATTAAACTATTGAGTATATAAATTCGTGTAGATCTAAGCCGAGCTGCATCGAGACGAGATCTTTCAGTATCCAAACAGGTCACACAAAAATGCACCTTGTCTTTGCCTCTTTCGGATCTGATAACATTGGAGTCTCCAGATAGGTCGACATTTTTGGTCAATCCATTATTGTTCTTCCTGAGAGGCTCCCCAGAGCAAAACTTCAGGAGCGGGGTTACTTAAAAAGGGAAAATGTACTAGCGGGCGTCGACTGTTGCTAGGTATGGAAAGTCCAGGGAACAAGAAGAGAGGATACGAACATGGGACTGGTGTTTTGGAAGATGACGCATTCATCGTCGGGGAAGCCAAGAAGCAGAAAATACCCACTTTGGCAAGGTCTGTTCAGCTCAATTTCTGAGTAATCTGATGCTTTTCCAATCATGGGTATTTGTTAGATATCGATTTCTCATTCTTTATTGGTGATATCGAGTGAATTGACTTTAGCGGTACAGAGAGCTGTGTGAGCACTTGTGAGTTGTGGTTCAGTTACTTCTGATTATTAATGCTGACTCCTCAACTTGTTTGGAAGTGAACTCCTTGTATTAAAATCCAGTTTGTAGTTTTTAAGTAGAAGATGATATGAAGAGTCCTACTAAAAGGGAGAAAAACGGAGAGATTGTGCCGGATCAATCTATCAGGTGCAAGCCGTTGGAGATACTTGAGAATGGCATTGGCATATTGTTGGGGAGACATTACAATGAAGAGAGAGTGCCATTATGAATGCAGATCAATCAATTTGACATATCGACATGCTTCTGTATGTGTCTCATGTGCTGGTAGAACATTGCCAAGAAACACTGCCAAAATCTGTAAACTTGCATTCTGTTGATAGAAGTCTTGAGGTCCAGGCTTGTCAAACGACTTTATTGTTTAGCTTAATGAATATGTTCACTTTGAGGTGGAGGCAGTTTGAGATAATCGAGAGTATCGTTTGTGCAGCATTGTCGTGGAAGCCTTGAAGGTGGACAGCCTGCAAAGGTTTTGCTCATCACTGGAGCCTCTCCTGCGAAGAATTGTGAGTCATCACCTCTTCGTTTAGACAATGGACAACTTGAGAAATGGTCTATTTCATGATATGTGGGTTGTCTTCCATTGTCATTCACATGTCCTAATGTCAAAAGATATTTGTCTTTCAATTACACTAGTTCATTGAGCATGCCAGTTGTGAAAAAGGAGGTAAACATCACTCACTCCAACTTTTATATTCTATCTCCTGGTTATAAAACAGGTGAGCGAAGAAGTAGAGAGGGCATTGACAAGATTAGGCCATGCTATGCTCGCTGAAAGGTATGTCGCTAAGTTAAATGAAGGACAAAGACCCCAGTTATTAACACTGGCATGTGTTTGTAACCATTCAAACGGAAACAGAGATATACATGCTCACATAGAGAACTTATCGTGCATGTGCTGAGCATTATGCAAGTAGAGTTCGCAACGGGATGAAATAATGATCAGTTATACTTGCATGGCAGAAAGGAACATCCTGAATCTGTTAATTAATATCCAATCTTTGAAAGATTATATTAATCAATCGATGAGTGCTTCTGAAAGCTACAACTTCTCTCTACTGCTGGAAGAGCACTGTAGCAGAAGCATCAGAGGAAATGCACCTTGTTTTTTGGGGTCTGCGAGGAGGAAGACTTTGCTAGATGGCACAAAAGTTGTTTTCGGCTGCTTAGATCCCATAAAATGGCTTAGTGTGCTTCATCCATTGCAAGCAATTCTTTAACTGCTGTCAAAATTTTTCTGTGAAATTCTATAACACAATTTACTCTAGTTAATATACGATTATGTTTTATATAAAACCTCACTCTCCATGGTTAAAATCAATACTCTAACATCCAATATCACGTTGAAATTAGATAACAGATGTGCAAAACATTGCAACTGTAAATGACAATGCAATGAGCAAACTTCTCAGCTAGGGTCATTTGATTATGGTATGTACTCACAGATTTCCCTCTACAGTTCAGCCCCACCTAGAATACAAAATCCAGAAGAGAAAGGTATGCAGCTTCAATTTAAGACCAGAATGCCACCCCACCTATTCACTGGAGGGAGGGTCGAGGGCGAACAAGGTGCAGCCATTCATGTTGTGTTGATAGACCGAGCCACTGGTCTTGTGGTGCAAGATGGGCCTTCATCAAATGCCAAGCTAAATGTCGTCGTGCTCGAAGGAGACTTCAACGACGAAACTCAAGGTGATTGGAGTGAGGAGCACTTTGAGAGTCTCGAAGTGAAAGAGCGGGAGGGCAAAAGGCCACTCCTCACAGGTGATCTCCAGGTTATACTGAAGGAAGGGGTTGGAACTCTTGGGGAACTTAGTTTCACTGATAATTCCAGCTGGACGAGAAGCAGAAAGTTCAGGATTGGTGTGAAGGTTGCCGCCGGATGTTGTGAAGGGGTTCGTGTTCGCGAGGCTAAAACTGAGGCTTTTGCTGTTAAAGATCACAGGGGAGAATGTGAGTTCATAGCTGAATTTTCTCTAGACTGCACTTCACAAGTTCAGATAGAGATGCTACAGCTGCAAAATTCCTGCAGTCTTAGTGAGAAATTTCTTGGATATTAAGTTACAGTTTATAATCACTTTGATGATCTACTTCACTTTGAATTAGTGAAATAAGATCATTAAGTTTAGTTGAAAAACATAAGGATCTTAAATTAGTAAGACAAGAGTCGTAGACAAACTGTAATGATCCGCTTGATAGTCCTTTCGGTTCTGCTATATCGTTATTTCTCATTGATGCAGGTTCAGATTTAGTTACAATGACATGGATTGTATTTTTCAGTGTATAAAAAACATTACCCACCTGCTTTGCATGACGAAGTATGGAGACTGGACAGAATTGCAAAGGATGGAGCTCTGCATAAGAAGCTAATTAATGCTGAAATTGTAACGGTTGAAGATTTTCTACGGCTTCTTGTCAGGGACCCTCAGAAGTTAAGAAAAGTAAGAACTTCCTTTGTATGTTAATTGGTATCTTTTTTTTATCTTTTTCTTTGATCTGCTTAGACAATGACTATTCTGTGTGTGTACTGATAACCATGACGAAACTATAGATCCTAGGGAGCGGAATGTCGAACAGAATGTGGGAGAATACGCTCGAGCATGCAAAGACGTGCATCATGGGTGGGAAGGTGTACATATACTACACTGACACCAATCATAATATTGGCGTGGTCTTCAATGATATCTATGAGCTCAGAGGCTTTCTTACTGATGGGCAGTTCTTCTCTCCGGAAAATCTGACCAACAAGCAAAAGGTTTGCTCCTCCTACTATTGAAAAGTTCTGCTAGAGTAATCGATCCCCTCCTCCCCCCTCCATCACGCATGTTCTGAGAGGGTTTTAATCAACTTAATGATAATGACAAAGAACAGTTTCTTTTATATGCAACTCATCTTTTCCTGGTTTCTCTGTCCACAGATCTCAGTAGACTCCCTGGTGAAGAGAGCCTACGAGAACTGGAACCAAGTCGTAGAATATGACAGCAAAGTTCTAAGCTCCATCCCTGGTACAAGGAACGAAAGGACATCCTCAGTTTTCCCAGAGGCTGTAACCGAGAATGCTAGTGTTCGAGATCAGCACTACACAACGACCACAAAATACTCACAGCAATATTCATCACAATGTGAAGAAAGAGACCCGCATTGCCAAGATCAGAATATCTACCAACCGATTTCTCCACTCATGGAACTTCCGATTATTAGACTCCCTCAAACTGCAACTCAGGTTCTAGATGCTCCACAAGAAGCATTTCCCAGCATCGGTACAGATTACTTGTCCACCGGCACTCCAGGGATCGGGGGGACTAATTATTCTGGAGACTTGTTTGCAGAGGACATCCGGCTCAGGAGCATGGAGATGCTGCAGAGTAATGATATGCAGAGACTGCTCAGGTCATTCAGTACTGGACCCAGCTTCCACCATTCGAACGAGGATAGCGTCACTTATGGTGTTCCGTATGACAGTAGGACGGATTGCCAGCTCCAGCAGAAGTGCAGCCAGAGCTCAGGAAAAGCCGTTGTGGGCTGGCTTAAGCTGAAGGCCGCTTTGAGATGGGGCATATTCATTAGGAAGAAAGCTGCAGAGAGAAGAGCTCAGCTTGTAGAGCTTGATGACTCCTAGACTGCCCATCTTTGTTTAATTTTCTTTTTATTTTTCTGCCTCTCCCCGTTAGCCTCTGTTGGATACTCGAGCATTTTTAACTCCTCTTTTGTCGACTTTAAAATGGCAATATCTTAGCATAATAAAACGGCTTGAACGGTCTTTAACTTTTTTTTTTTTTTTTCACTTTTACTTTCACTTGCATTTTGGCATATCAAAGTCAAGAAACAATTTTGCGCCATAAAAGAACTGAGAAGCATAGTAGATATCCGAGTGGTCAATTTTGAAGCAGTTGATCGGATTCTCAACTAGCATATTGAGATTTTTTTCAGTAGCTCTATAAGGACATGGAAATTGTCAAGTTATCAAATCTAAATAGTGTATAAATGATAGAAAGACCAATGCACATAACCAACTCTGATTAATTGTCGAGCAAAATAGATTCAAAAACAAGCACAAGCAAACATATAACTCAATGCCGAATTAAAGTATCATTATGTGCATTGTCTCAATCATATCAGCAAAGAAACGGAAGGAGATTGATCATATGGAAACATAACATTGCAAGTTTCTAGTGCCATTATTATGGTATGAACAAGGCAGAGATCAAACAATATGAATGGAGAAGAACTGCGATTAGCAGAACTCATAACAGGCATCTAGACAATGAAGACTCAGAAGAAAAAACTATACTCAGGAGAAAAAAAGAAAAAGAACTAAATTACAGCATGATGAGAGCTCTTTAGAAAATTCGCAGCGGAGAATTCTCATATGCATGACCCAAGTGGATAGGGGTCAAATCCCAAATCTGCATCCATCAGTGGTGTTCCATTGTGGTCCTGCATATATACACAAAATTCCAGTTCAAGAAAACCATAATATTTGTGGAAACGTTTTATTCAAGTAGTCAAAAGGCGAGGGAAAGAGAAGGAGAAAGAAACACGACGAGTCACTAGTATATCAAACTCTCAAGGTATGAAAAAAAAACTATGTTTACCAGGATTAGGTAATTACATAAAAGGTGAAAATACTCCATTTTGTCAAGTTCTGTTTATCTGGAAATATGTGAGTCCTGCTAAAAGAGCAAGTACCACAGACCCAAAGTATACTGATCTCCCTATCTTTCTTTTATGAAAATCGTAGTCTAATTTCTAGTTATGACTTATTAGGGCCAAGGTAGTCTAAATGAAATAGAATCAAACACGGTACCAGCATCAACAATGACATTCAGATGCTCTCAGAAGACATGCTGAGGTGTGTTGTACCACCAAGAAGTGGCTAACACTGAGGTAATCCGGTAAGTGTTCTCAATCTAAGTATTCAACAGCAAATCAGCTAACCAGATCTATGTATTTCTCATTAGTACAAAAAGACCTGACCAGATAGACTGTCACTGACCAAGAGGTGCATTTGACTGATGAAGCTGTCCAGCTGTTTGGCCAGAGAGAGAATATCACATACTCCATGTGTATGCCTAAAGCTTAATCATGACAAATGTAATAACCGTATTGGTAATAAGCTGAAGAGATTCTTAAATAATAATGCATCTCAAGATATGTTACTTACACGCTTGATGGCATTCATTAGCTCATCCAAGGACTCGTAACTAGCATCAAAGATACAATCCTGCACCTTTGTTTGCTCAAAGGGGTTGTTGTCACCAGATGTTATGATTGAGTCCATAGAAGACATATCAACCTCAGCATGGCAAACAGCAGACCGAGCACCTGAATTTAGTAGGCTAGGCAGAGAAACTTCAGCATTTGGACTGCAGTGTGTAGTTTGCCCCATAATATGGCTGACGGAACCAGCAGAACCACTAGCGGGAACAAGACAGTTCATTGCACTATTTTGACTCAGATTTTGTTTGTAATTCTGGGATTGTTCTTCCCATCTTTGGACTTGTCCAAAAATCACATTCTGCACAGTATTGACCAACCCCGCTTCACACTGAATGTCACTTCTATATTCATCCATAGTTCCTGCCACTGCGCCAGTTGATGAGAAGTCAATTCGGCCTTCATGTAATTGTGAGGTAGCCAAAGAACTGCCCATTGACCTTTGATCGAGATTCATTGGCCCCGTCAGTGGCAGAGGATTTGAAGAAGGAAAACTGGACAACTGCATGGAAGCATGCCACATATCATTTGACCTACATTTATCGACAAAACTGGGTCCGGATACAAAACCTCCAATGTCTTGGGTTTGTACCTGATTCCCCCGCAAGAAAGCCTGATTGCTTCTTGGAACATATAGAGAATTGCTCGAGACACCAGCCACCGCCCTGGTATCTGAGAGGTTAGTGGCAACACTAGCATTCATTGTATCGATATTGAACTCTCCTACAGGGGTCTTTACATTTCCCTGCTGCAACTGGTTAAGCTCCAAACATGTCGGAATTCCTTGAAATGGATTGGCAGTCCGGGCACCAACAGCATTGACCGAGCTGCTAAATTTTTGAATATGGTTTGTCCGATATGCTGCAGAGGATGTGATCCCCCGCAACCCTAAACTAGTTGGTGTGCTTAGCCTACCTAGCATCCCGCCTGCAGCATAAGAGGATAGAGATGTGCTAGAAAGCCTTCCTGAACCAGCCAATGCATGAAAATCTCCAAATCCAGCCTGGCTTGCCCCGTTGCTAGTGAGTCTTTTCAGGTAAAGCCGATATTTCTGTATCAAAGCAACAGCATCAGACCATGGATCGTTTCGGTTATAAATTATATACACTAGAAGACACAGTAGGTCATGCAAAAGGGGCTTAGCTCATAGTAATGGTCATTATTGAAGAATCTCCGTGTGTACTAAGCAAAGATTCCTAGCATATATGGAGATGGATAACCAGCCTTCCGTTTAAAGCATTATTTAGGAAATAAAACGATGCATCTCCATATCACCTACGTTGTAAAATAATAGTCCCATCATATGAAATGAAGGATAAAACTAGTGTAGAGAGAATCTGCGAAATACTGTCAGACAGTTGAAAGAATGAATAGTTATATGAAAGCATTCTCAAGGCCCCCACAGTGACTCAATCAAGAGATTAGTGATAAAAATCGTTAATAGTGACAAGGAAAATCCATAAGAGGGCAAAGAGCAGGGGCTTGACCTGTAGGTGACTAGCCACATTTTCCCTTGTAATGCCTTCAACATTCATCAAGTCCAGAATTTTCTTAGGGACAGCCTCTGCATTGACATTAACAACAAAAGGCGGTTCACTCAAAGTAGAAGATTTCTGCAAGAATTAGCATAAACAAGGTTGAACAACCAAACTACGATGCAATCGCAAAGCACTCACTGTCGTATCCTAATTGTTCAACAGCCGAAACAAACTTGCGATGCAGATCGACAGACCAGACAACTCGAGGCTTTTTTTGGTTCGACTGGTCATCAATCTCGTGTTCATTCTCTTCACTGTCTTCTTCCTCGTCATCTGTCTGGTCCTTCCTCTTCTTGTTGGGCTTTCCATTCGGATCAACATTGCACGTTGATGCAGGTCCATGCTCACCAGCCCCAGATCCATCCAAAGGCTTAACTACATTGGCAAATTTGCTTCTTTCCTTTGGTTCAGTATTTTTTCTCCTCACTATGTGTTGCCATATGTTCTTGAGCTCCTCCATTCTGGCGGGTTTCAACAAATAGTCACAAGCACCATGAGTGATCCCCTTCATCACAAGTTCAGTATCGCCATGCCCAGACAACACTGCAAACAATTAAATGGACCAAAATTACATCGAGGCCAACGAAGTTATCTCGAGGAAAGCGACAATAAATAAAATTCTCCAGAAACAGGGGATTTCGGCTTACTGATGACAGGCAGATCCATTTCAAGACCCACAAGCTCTAGAAGCTTAAAACCATCCATGTCAGGCATGTTCACATCGCTAATCACCAGGTCAAACTTGTTCCTTTTATCCCTCAGCATTTTCAGCGCCACGGTTGCTTCACTGGTCGTAGTAACTATAAAAGATCAAAGAATTAAACGAGAAAGAGATGCAACTGTGATAAGACTTCAGATCCATTTCCAAATTCAAGACCAGAACATCACAAGTTGCAATCATCATTTCAATGAAGGAATTCCCCAAAACACATCCTTAAATGCAAACAAACAATATCCAACGCCCCCCAAACTGTCTAACAATTCTAAATAAAAGCCAAAATCCAATACTCCGTACCACAATTCCACTGATCTAACGCCATTCTACGACACAAAGAATCAACCGACACTCGCAAAAAGGCAAAGTAAACCGCCAATCTGATTGGCCCTTACAAACATGACAAACAAAGAGCACCAACCCAAACAGACAATCCTCGAGTACACTAGGAAGTCATATGAACAAGGGTGTCAGAACTATCAAATTGCAGTCAAAACTTAAAACAAAGATCCAACCTTGATATCTGCACTTCCGAAGCATACCCTCCAACACTTTGAGGCAAGACGCATCGTCATCAACGGCCAGAACTCGCATCCCGACCGGGAACGGGTCCTTCCCATCCTCGTTCAGGAAGCCACTCTTCCTGTCCTCCACAGTCATTGGCCTCTCCCACAATTCAAAAAGCGCCCGAAAGAAGGAAAAAGCCAAAACACCCACCAAGAACAGAACAACAAAATCCAAACTTTCGTGCGTGAACGCTCCAAAACCCAGTTCTTGAAAGCGAGCAAGAACCAATAAAACAGAGAACTTTTTCATGTGTTTTAGTGAAGCTAAGTCCTTTCAAGCTTCCTCAGCTTTTCTGGATTATAAATTTCCACGAGAGCTCTTGCCCCCTTTTTATAATGTCCTTCCTCTCCCCCCTCCGTTCGATTCTTTTATGGCAATGACACACTTTCCCTCATTGGGTTTCAGTGTGGGAGGGGACATTTTCGAGAAACAGAGCGTCTGGCTTTTCAACGTCTGTCTGTTTTTCTTTCCTTATCAGACCCCTGCTTTTTGAACTTTACCATCTGGGGGGATCCATTCAATCTCCACCGTCCATTCCCCCTGCCTTGGTAGAATTGATTAACATACTTCTAGTGTAAGCACACTTTATTCTATATCTCTCACTTTGTCAAAGTTACCTTTCTCATGACTAAAGCTAAAAAGAAAAAGTTACCTTTTTATGGAATTTATGGCTCATACCAATAACGAAGAAGTTACCTTTTTATGGGTTCATGGCCATTTTTTTTGAATTTGGATGGATTCCCCAGAATTAATAAATCCCAGTTCATAGTACATAACCCTACGTGATATAATATAAAGGGAGACTACTTTTAAGGAGAATAAGCCCTTTTCCATATTCTCAATATGACCTTGGTTGAACAAGATTTTAAGGACAGAAACCAAACTCACAGCTCAATTTAGCTTCAACTCCAATCCCTCCTCCTCCTTAAATTTTTAGCACGGCTAATTTTGTCATGCATATCTCTAAAGAAGTTCACATCTAGATACTTTACGGTCGTATTTCCGATAAATTCTTGATTGTTGTTTAACACACTTTTATGTCAGTGTGCGTAAATGTTCTCCGGATTTTACGCGATGACAAAATTTATTTCCCGACGGTTTTGCGAAACGTGTAAATCTAAAAGCTAATGTTCCGATCCAAACGCATACAAGTATGCACGTGAATACTAAATACTTCCATTCCAGTAGTGCAAAATTTCGTTAGAATAAATTAGCAATGCACACATCTTTCAAATACTCAATTCACATATCTGCAGGCCATGAATAGAAAAGATTGATCTAGTTTATTCTTGAATTTGGTATTCCATTAAAACCTAAGCGCCTATCTCGAATGTTAACATTCAGTCTTGTATTATGTGATTTATTTCGCTTCCTTTTCTTTATAAACAGAAAAATAATTTAATCCCGGAATAATGCTTTTTTTTCCCTTGCACTGAAAGATCAAACCACGAATTTGTGTCTTATCTAGCATTATTTCCTTAAGTTTTTTTTTTTTTTTTGGAGATAATCATTATTTCCTTATGTTGAATGGATAATTTATTCTGTAAATCACTATTTTTCCGCCCACGGTGGTTTGTGTTTTTCCTTCCTTTTCTGTCCTTCTCTTTTTACCTAGGCTTCATGGTACGTTTTCATTTTATTGACCAAGAAAAAAGTCAGAAAAACGTACGGCGGGAAGACTGCACAAGTTGTAGGAATGATGAACTGTTGGCCCCATCGTACGGCTAAAAAAGAAACAGACAATTTTCTTTTTGGTTGTCCTTGTCAAAGGATTAATTATTTTGTTATCATAAGTTTCTAGTTTGGA
Organism: Eucalyptus cloeziana; assembly: GCA_014182715.1. NCBI lineage: Eukaryota > Viridiplantae > Streptophyta > Magnoliopsida > Myrtales > Myrtaceae > Eucalyptus > Eucalyptus cloeziana. Next base: position 53,769,853 of record CM024636.1, on the reverse strand, counting down.
CATTATGGATCCATTATCTGGCAATTATTTAGGCCATAAATGCTAATGATATATTCCAATCTGGCATTTATCCCCAAAATTAGTCATCCCTTTTAAGAATGGCCCGTGATTTTTGGATCATTAATTAATCATCGAATTAGAGGAGCATTCTGGCCGAATTAATCGTGCACAGCTGGACCTAATTGATTAAATTTTTATTCTTGTTGAATGATGTATTTTTGGTGATTGGCTAGATTAAGAAAAACAATAAAGAAATGACCATGTGGGAAATTACATCCTGCATTGCCTTATACGGAGAATTTAAGGAAAAAGGGTGTATCTGGTAAATTAGTTAATGTCTTTTGGCGACCTTATTTATTGCATTTAGGGTGGAACAAACCAAAGATGGTCTTTCTTTATTCGCAAGTGTACCAAAGATGTTCGCATCAAACGTTTTATCGAAGATTTCATAAAAAGGAAACGTTCTCTCATTATTACTTCACATTGGGAGAATTCATAATTTGGAATTTGTACTGTGAAACATCAAAATACAACATATTTTGTCAACAGTTTTTGTTTTTCTTACTTCTATGATCCAATACGAGAACACTAGACATGATCCATTTGGACGTCATTTATATGAAACAAGATAAAACCCAAATTATAAAGAGAAATCCCAAATACGACATCACATGATATGATTAGTTTTACATATTAACATAAACTAAGATGGGTTTCCTCGTAATCCTATTTTTTGGCAAGTAGAAGCGGAATGAAGATATTTTAAGCAAGCATGAAATTACAAACATGATTATGACACATTAACACGAATTGTCTGAGCCATTTAATGCCACATCAGACCATTCCTAAAAACCGATCTTAGTGTAAATAGCTCAGGCAAAAAGGGAATTCCAGCACGCAAAATTAAATTAGAATAACATCATCTTCAATGGGGAATGGAGAGTACTATTAATCTTTTTTCAGTGGAAACTCAATGTACACACACGCCTGCTTATCATTTCGAATTGATTGGGAGCTAGTCTATACGCAAGGAACAAACCCATTAAATGAGTTATAAAGGCGCTTAGGGTTATTTGCAAAGTTTGCAAAAATTTGGAGCGTATAATTGCCAAGATTTAAGGGGAAACATATATTTGCCATAAAGTCCGTGGATTAGGGTTATTTGCATTAAATGAAATTGAAAGTCATGAGGGAAAAATAAAAATGGGGACGATGAGGATTGCCTATATCAACAAAGGTTTAGAGACTTGGGATGGAGAGTGTTTAGGTTAAGAGCCTTGGCAATTACAATCAAAGCTGTCAACACAAACTAGATCGGACCAAGGAATTGCGTACAAAACCCGACGATTAGTCAAGCTGCAAAAAATAGTCGGGATCTTGCATCTCGAAAGACGCCGAGATCGTCCCGAGCTTGGCTCTTACTCGGTATCGCTAGGGTTAGGTCTCAGGATATAAAGTAATCCCTCGCAAATGTCCCGTCCTCACGTGAATGGTCAACCTTCCGAGAGGGGGGGCCATCGATCGAAATGAAACATGTTACGAGGTCGGCAGTCGATGATGCATCGGTCCCGTCGGTCATCATCCGGCCGCAGTCAAAGATTGCTCATTTGCATACATGTTGCCGGGGAAACACACGGCCATTTCACGAACGAGACAAAAGTCATATGATTCGAAGCCGTATGTTCAATGGATTCGTGTAGGGGTTTCGGCACCGAAACTAGTGGAAAGGAAAAAAAGATATGGGAAAGCAATCAAGGACCGAAGGAATGGAATCCTTTGAGATGATTATTCAATGGATTTTTTTTATGTAAGTTTGACCACTGACCGATCCCACTAAAGTTCAAAGGGGGTTGTAATTATATATTCTTGTTTTACCAACTGGTTTTCGAGTTAATGATAAGCAAGGACGGAAGCAGCCAAAAAGAGGCGCTCATTATCATTCCACTTTTCGTGGAAAATTGTTGGTCTACAAGTCAAGGGTCGACCTAACCGAAATTCCAATGGCTTGAATAATCCGTCCGTGGAGAAAGCACGACTTTCTCGGCAGCGCGCAATCATGATTTTCTTGGTTAGATGTGAAGATTGCATTTCATGATTCATGTGTGTGACTTGCTAGTACTTTATTATACTGCGTGGTGCTTTTAGACTTCGGTGGGATATGCACAAACAGTTTTTAGGGGAACATGGACTTGATGGGCTGGCCGATCGGGCCTGCAAAGCCCTGAACTACAAAAAATAAGCCCACCAAGCAGTTGCAAAAGCTGTCGCCTGTTTGGGCTTCGTTTGTTCTACATTTGATGAATGATTTGAAAAACATTTTCCTAAAAATGAAATAAATGAACGGAGAGAATTTTCATTGTCCTCAAAAATGTTTAGACATAAAATGTCGTAGAGGATTAAAAACATTTTTCATTAATTAATTAATTCGAGCAATTAATTTTAGGAAAATGTGTTTCAAATCATTCTTTTTTCGTGAAACGAATGAAGCTCTTATCATTACACTTCTGTTCACCTTTGTTGCCGCTTCCATTGCTACCATAAAGACCTTGCCTTAGCGTCCCTCTCTCTCTGTCTCTCATGAGCACGGGTCGGGAACGAGATAGGGTGAACAAGTCCTTGTGTGGAAAATAATTTGATGAAGTTTCAAATTATTTATTAGAAGCATACACTTGTTAGAATTTTGATAAAATTATCAATTATGATATCTCATATTTATTCACATTCTAAAAAATTGTTAAAAGTACCACTGTGTTATGAGCTCAACAATATTTATTATATTTATTTATTGGTATTTTTAACTTAATAATATATTCATTTTAAATTTCTACTTTAATTTTAAATTAAGAAGATAATTGCCTAGGTGAGTCGATGATAATTAATATAAAATTGTCAAAATATACCAATTGGGCGGATTAACCAGGGGGTGGGGGTGATACTGGGTACATAAGGAGTGTAACCAAGATTCTACACATCTTATATCTATCATCATTTGTAAAGGATACGAGATGTGTAAAAAGTTATCCGTATAAATAAGATTAATCCTATAGTAGACGAATTCTACTTTTTGTCCTTGTACTTTCATACTTCTTTCTAATTACGACATCGTATTTTGAAGTATTCTAATCAAGTTCTTCTTCTTGCACATGTTGCCTATTTTAATCCCTCCAGCGTTAAATCCGACCAATTCAAACTGGCAAGGTCATTGGATGATGCCGGAGGTTGACATTGATGATATTTTTCCAAGTCAAACCAAAGGGCATGTAAAAGAGAGATCATAAGTGGAAGAAGAATATTCTTTTTCCTTTACCATTTATTTTTCCAAGGCGGCATTCACGATAGTAAAATGTTTTTCGCGTCACACTTAGACTTTGCCGATAACTACATCGGCTGGATTTGACAAAATGTAGTGTTGGAGGAGATTTATTAAATGATTTGTACAAGTGGAAAGACTTGATTAAAAAAGATAAAATACAGGGACTTGATTAAAAAAAATTTGAAATCACAAGGACAGGTAAAATTTTTTGTTATAAATGTCCCTTGTTGAGTTTTAAAAGGTCAAAAGAAAGAAGAACACTACGTCATCCCTTTGTATTTGCACCGTTTGAACCTTTTGCTTGTCCATTTCCGGATCATGAATTTTACTCCAAGGCAAGGTGCCAGACACAAAAAGCCACTTACTACCGGTTAGAGGCTTCAGGTACATTCACAAGCCGTTAACTTAAACATGTCATTTAGCTAAACTCTTGAATATTTTCAGATATTTTTGTATTCATTTGATCGTTCTGTTCTTCAGGATTAATTATGGAATTATTGTGCTATCATGTTCGGTTTTTATGTCAATTTTGTTTTCTTGCAACATGAACTATAATTGCTCAATCTACTCACTCATAAGTGTTTTTCAATCGTGGATTAAACTTGAATCCATAAGAAACAATCGCGAAAAAGGAGTTTTCTCAGACTTTCAACTATCTTGGATGATGGCTCACGTTGCTCTATGTGTCTCGCAAGTTTTCACACATATTAAACAAACTCATTGTGCACACAAGACTAGACTTAACGACATCATGTTTATATGCAAAAATACCATGAGCCCTTCTCCGACGTCAACATGGACTTCATTTTCAACGAGGAAAAGAAGTCTAATGAGAAATTAATTATCGTTTTTAGTACCACCCACAATCCTAATGGCAAGGGTCTAATTTGGAATTTCCTAATATGGCCCGGGTTTCCTTATAATTTAGGAAAAAGACCACAAAAATCCCCAAATTTTACCTAAAGTGACAAATTTACCCCAAACTTTTTTTTGTGACGTGAAAAACCCCAAACTTTTCAAATTGTGACACATTTACCCCATCAAGGGCATTTTTATCTTATTATTATTTATTTTTTTATGTTTTTCCTTTTTCTTTTTCTTTTTTTTCTTCTTCTTCCCTCCGCTGGCCATGGTGAGGGCTACCCTGGCTCGATACGGCGAGGGCTTGGCGAGGGATGCCCTTGCCGACTTTGGCGAGGGAGGCCCTTGCCCGACGTTGACAAGGGCCGCCCTCGCTTGCATCGGGCGAGGGCGCGAGGAGGCCCTCCCCGACCTAGCCGAGGGCGGCCCTAGCCAGCCTAGGCGGGGGGACCCTCGCTCGATGCCGGCCAGGGCAGCCCTCGCTGGACGCCAGCTTCCCTCCACTGGCTATGGCGAAGGGAAAAGAGAAGAAAAAAAAAGAATTTTTTTTAAAGTAAAAGATCAAAATGCCTTTTAATTTATGGTAAATGTGTCACACGATAGAAGTTCAAGATTTTTTGTGTTACAAAAAAAGTTTGGGATAAATGTGTCACGGTTGGCAAAGTTCAAGATTTTTCACGTCACAAAAAAAAAGTTTAGAGTAAATCTGCCACTTTAGAAAAAGTTTAGGGTTTTTCGTGGTTTTTTCGCTACAATTTACTTATGGCTTGCATTTCAAATCAATCGGATTAACTTTGAGCCCTAATCAACAAATGTCCACTTTGGCGAGAAGTCCAACTCCATTCCTATAGATTGCCGTCCTCTCCCAAGCTCCTTTGGGCTGTTCACCCTCTACAGACGCTCGAGTAATCTGAATAGTGCTGTCACTTGCTCAACAAGATATGATTCGTTAACTTGTATACCATATCATCTACCTTGCTCACTTTTTCAATGGATGTGGTTTTTTATGACACAATATCACGAATAGAGTGGTGTCCGACATCAATGTTTTTGTTCTGGTCATGATACATCTGATTACAATCAAATTCATTGCACTTTGATTGTCGCAATATCCAACAATCTTCTTTTGTTGCAAACCCAGATCACTGAGTAAACATTCGAGCCAAAATACCTTCCTTGGTTGTCCCATATACTTTGCTTGACTCCTTGACAAAGCAATTGCCAATTGTAATTGCACAACTTGCGAAACTGGACACATAACTTGTTAAGGACCTCCGTCCATCCATTTCATCGACAAAATCCGAATCCTCATAACCAATTATACCTCATGGAGCCCGTCTCTTCCCAAAAGTCAAACCGCCATCTACTGTCCCTCTCAAATTCATTGGAATCCATTTTCCAGTGTTTCTTTCCAAGATTACTCGTAAGCCTGCTCATAACACACAACATGCAAAATACATAACTTAATGCGCACCATATCATACATAATACCATTAACAATGCTAGCATAGGGAACGTGAGACATATACTGTCACTCTCTGACAGTGGTCCAATGACAACTGAGAGCTTTAAGGGCGTAACTTATAAGTTACTCGCCGTTTGGCCTTAGGCATGCTAAACCATCTTAGCACTTTACTTATGTAATTAGCCTGCGATAGCTGAAGCGTCCTTGCAGACCTATTCCTCTAAAACTCCATATTGAGCAATTTTTTGCTACATCTAAATCCCTCATCATGAACTCACTACTCAATTATTGTTGCAGCTCATCAATGTTATGCATTTTCTTGGTTTCTATCAACATATCATCATCATACAACAAATAACTGTAGCTAACGTCCACTAACCTTCGATAGCGCTCCTTCTATGCTACTGACAAGTAATAAATGAGTCAAACCATTTATATAACTACCGAGGATATTGCTTAAGGCCATAGAGAGATCATTTAAGCTACCACAACTTGTCTTTTTGGGCCTGAAAGTGACAACCTTCCGGTTGTTGCATGAATCTTGTGTAGAAAAGTGACTTAACATCTACATGCTCTTCGCTACAAGGCATGCCTCATACCGAGACGCCCCTAAACCAAGATTGCCATGCTGCTTCTTGAAGGCCACTTGCATCCCACCACGTTCTACCCCCTTGGAGGTACTATCAACTGTGATGTCTGATTTAGTTGAATAGACTTCTATCTTCTCTCTACACCTCATACCGCCTCTTGATATGAGACCGGACCCAGTGTCTCCTCTGCAATAGATAAGGATAAACTACACTTTAGAAGTAACTCAAACAATAAAACTGCACATGTGTGGTTCCTCTAATCTCTCTATTCTCTATCTGTCGCTATAGACTACACCATCTTTGTGAGCTCCACCTCACCATCATTACTATCCTTTGTTGTGGGTTGACTCGTGTCCTCATTGGCACTTTGCTCGGGACCTCAATCCTCATTACTTATGTGTGTTATCCACTGGTCTCCACCGGAGCGATTGCCCATTGGAAAGTTGAATGAACGAATATAGGACCGCACAACATCAACACAAGTGGTGGACCGTCACATGAATAGAACACCATCATGACAGAAAAGATATCTGAAAAGAACTAGATACATGTCTATATGTCCGCACAAGACTTTGCAAATGCCTATACTATATGTTTCTGGAAGAATATATCTATTGATCAGTCGAGTCAAATGATCAAAATAAATGAGATTTGGTCAACCATACATGAACCTACATAGTTACGTAACGTGAACAACTCATGAAAGTCAAGGGTAACTTGCGGTTTTGATCCTTTGAGCGTCGATTGCGGTATGCACCGCTTTCCAGATTGTGAGCCAAGTCAACTACGCAATTAGGTACTGCGCAACATCAATTGAATAACCAATTTCCTTCGTGTTTAGGTCTCATTTAACTCTCAGTTTGATAGCTCCGAAATCATTGACTTCTTCCTATCGACTAGGCAAAGTCAACCTTTGCCTTTTCGAATGTTCCGCTGACAATGCAGTCTTCGAAATTATATGTGCAAAATTAACCCAGCTATAACACGAATGGCCCGTAACGGTGTTTGAAAGTACTTCAAGCAATTCACTAATTCCATTTAGTTTGACTCAATTACACAAATGAAACAGTAATTCGTTACATTAGCGTTGAGTTCAATTACACATGTGGTAAGTGAATTGTGTGGGATGAGTATGATGCCAACAACTCAGCTCCAGACATAATGGACAGATCACTTTGGACCAAATAATGGAGCTGGTCAAGAAAGGCAGCCCTCTAGATCTATTCCCACATTCATAATTTAATGCTCTTTTACCAATAAGGTCAGCGACTCAACTAAAACAAAACCCACCACTCACTAACATGTCCTCCATTTCCTTATCCTCCCTAGAATGTAGTTCCAAAAGCACGCAACTTGTGGACAAAATCAATCATTTCTGCGGTCCCAAGAATTTTCTTTTCAATAACCTGATCTGAATAATGCCTAAGAGACATCTGATTTGTATATATACATGGGCTCCAGCCCTTTTAATTGCATACATGCCTTAGACATTTGGAACCCTTTTCCTGCAAAGCATGGCAAATTTCAGCTTCTTGAATTTGCTTTTCATAGTTCTTTTCTCAACGGCAGCCGTGGGAGTCGCTGTCGCGGCTTCGACTCCGGCAGCAGCTGTTAAAGGCGCTTATTATCCTTCGTGGGTCTCGAGTTCTTTCCCTCCGTCATCCATTGAGACATCGCTCTTCACTCACATTTTCTACGCTTTCCTCTCCCCAAGCAATTCGACTTACAAGTTCGAAGTCTCAGACTCGACGGCCCCGCTGCTCTCGAATTTCACTGCCTCCCTCCTCCAGAAGAACCCTCCCGTGAAGACCCTTATATCCATCGGCGGCGCGAGTGATGGCCCGACTCTGTTTGCCACCATTGCGTCGAGCGCTTCGACGCGGAAGCTCTTCATAGACTCCTCCATTGAGGTCGCAAGGAAGTACGGTTTCGATGGGCTCGATCTCGATTGGGAAATGCCCGAGAACCCGGAACAGATGGCGGACTTGGGCTTGTTGTTCCAAGAGTGGCGGAGCGCGATAGAGAGGGAGGCCGAGGCCACGGCTCGGCCTCCGCTGCTTCTCACGGCGGCTGTGTACTTCGCCGTTGACTTCTTCCTCTCGGGAACGTATCGCATGTATCCCGTGGCTTCGATCAATCAGAACTTGGACTGGATCAACGCCATGTGCTACGACTATCACGGCTCGTGGGACACTTCGGCCACGGGGGCCCAAGCCGCATTCTTCGATCCAAATAGCAACATAAGCTCAATCTATGGCCTCAGGTCATGGGTTAAGGCCGGGTTGCAGAGAAAGAAGTTGGTCATGGGCTTGCCACTTTACGGAAGGACTTGGAAGCTCAAGGATCCGAACGTTCACGGCATCGGTGCGCCGGCTGTCGGGCTCGGCCCGGGATACGTTGGCGTGCTGACCTATTCCCAAGTGGTGACGTTCAACACGGAGAACAATGCCACCGTGAAGTACGACAGGACCACCGTGTCGACCTACTCTTTCCAAGGGACGTCGTGGGTGGGGTACGACGGTGTTCTCTCTACGGCCACTAAGGTTCGGCTCGCTCATGCCCTTGGGCTAAGAGGGTACTTCTTTTGGGCTCTCAGTTATGACGAAAAATGGAAGATATCGACTCGAGGTAATTTACTCGCTCCAAGTAGTTGACTACATTTGAAAGTTTATTAGTGGAAACGCTCTACAAGAATATGCTAAGCTCATTCGATTTGTATTTTGCAGCTTCTAGGGCTTGGATCTATGGAAAATGAGTTGGAAATTAAAAGACAATGCGGGGGCCTCACTGGAGCTTGGGACATTTTAATGTCTACTGGGAGCTCAACATAGGACAGAACCTCCCTAGCATAATGCATTTAGAATCATTAGTTTAAGTTTTAGGTAATGTTGATTATGTCTATTGAAATAACGGAATGGATAGAGATGATGAAATAAATTGATCTTCTGAAGATTATTCTGTATAGTCATTATGACTACGTGAATGCACTTGCAAGGATGACTATCATTCTGATCTTAAGACATCTCTATAAAATAAAACTATTGATCGAGGAGTAGAACATGTATGTTAAATGGCATGGTAACGCTCATGATGGTCAATTAAAAGTTCCAAGTTTCAACTTGAGATGTCCAGGCCAGCTTATCCCGTTGTTTAGTAAACGACCTTCAGCAAAAATTATTAATACATGGCATTTCTCAGTATTCCGTATTCATATCCTATAAATAAGATAGTACAGGCTTCGAGATGAAGCTTATCAATATCGATCGCCGTCCATGTACCCGCCCATAGACATTGTAGTCTGTCAATTGCCACTTCTTCCTGTAGTTGAAGCTGCAAAATATGAAACGCGATACAAGTCAATCGACTTCCCAACAATATAAAATGGCAAGGCACGTAACTATGCTCTACATGATGAGAAGGAAGCTATCCGATTGCTTTATTTGAGTCCTCTGGCAGCATTAATCTCAGTTCCACAAAGTAAATTTAATGCACTATACAAATTACCTGTCCGAGAAAGAGTCCAATCCTGGTCATCATACCCAACTGCCCACAAAAGGTAGCCTCTAAGACCCTGCTCCTTAGCGAAGTTGACCTTGTTCTCTATTGAGGTCGGGCCATCATATCCAATCCTGCTCGTTCCAGCATAGAAATAGGTCGACATGGTCTCAGGATCATACGGCAAGGTGGATATCCCACGTCGAAATCCCATTGGTTGTGCTTACGTTGCTTGCCTTTTCGTAGGACAGCGCGTGCTCGGCCATGGCCGTCCTGTCCCAGGTCCCATGGTAGTCGAAGCATGTCACATTCAGAAGTCCGAGTTATCCCTCATCGCTTCACCTGGGTAAGCCATTGTCGGGTCATTGGATAGGAAGAATTCCGCGGAGAAGTACACGGCAGCCATCAGGAGGAGCTTTTTGCCTGTCCGAAGCTATGTGCTCCCTCTCTAGGGAGATTTGCAGCTCCTCCAAGAGGTGGGATAGGTTCGACATGTTTTGTGGGCTGGTGGGGAATTCCCAATCGGAATCGATGCCGTCGAAATTGTAGTCCCGAGCCACACCAATGACGGACCTAGGGAAGGCCCCCTCTGTAATTCTTGAAATTCACGGTTAAGGCGGCAAATATGCTCAAAAGTTTGAAGCAATACCACCAACCGACAGGTGGGCCTTTGCCGGGGGGTTATTGGCGTGAAGAGTGGCGATGAAGTTCTTCATCCATTTCTTGTCCACGTCTGTGATTACGACTTCGTAACTCGACAGGTGGAGCTGGACAAAAGCGTAGAAAATGAGTGAAGTAGGAAGTTTGAATCGCCGAGGGCTGAAAATCCTCCGCTCTAATACCCACCTTTGATTCCTTGGGAAGGAGGCAGAAAAGGAGATGCATTGGTGATGGAGATGGAAAGGGGGCATCCGGTGGCTCTGGTCTAGGCCTGAAGAAGGCTTTGAGGCTTGCCAGCTGCTAAAGCGCTAGGAAAGGCAAAAAGAGGCCCTCATTATCATTCCACTTTTCGTGGGAAATTGTTGGTCTACAAGTCAAGGGTCGACCTAACCGAAATTCCAATGGCTCGAAGAATCCGTCCGTGGAGAAAGCACGACTTTCTCAGCAGCGCGCAATCATGATTTTCTTGGTTAGATGTGAAGATTGCATTTCATGATTCATGTGTGTAACTTCCTAGTAATTTATTATACTGCGTGGTGCTTTAAGACTTCGGTGGGATATGCACAAACATTTTTTAGGGGATCATGGACTTTATGGGCTGGTTGATCGGGCCTACAAAGCCCTGAGCTACAAAAGATAAGCCCACGAAGCAGATGGACAAATTGTTGTCTGTTTGGGCTCTGGTTGCGAATAATAATTGATTTCATAAATATTTTACTAAAAATGAAATGGGAAAATGAAATGTATTTTCATTGTCCATGAAAATATTTGGACATAAAATGTTGTAAATGACGAAAAAATTTTCTATTGATTAATTATTTCAAGCGATTAATTTTAGGAAAATGTTTTCCAAATTATTCGTTTTCCATGAAGCAAATGAAGCATTGTCTATATGTTTTGCATTAATATTACCAATTATGCAACCACCGCCCACCTCCACCTCCGTTGCCACTGCCCTCGCCACCCCCACCACACCCCCCTCTCGCATTAATATTACCAAGTCTGCAACCATCGCTCACCTCCACCTCCGTTACCATCGCCACCATAAAGACATGACCTCTCTCTCTCTCGTGAAATCTCAACATCGTTGTCGGGAGAGAGAGAGAGAGAGAGAGAGAGAGAGTGCTCATGACATCAAAATGTTATTCCCGTTACTCTCAAGTGTTGCCGACAGCCATGTTGGCGGGATTTGACAAAATGTAGTGTCCGAGGAAATCGATTAAATGATCTTGTACGAGTAGAAGAACTTGAATAAAAGAAAATAAAAGTACAAGGACTTGATTGAAAAAAAGAAAGAAGAATACTACATCATCCCTACCACCAGCCATGATGGCTCCGCTAGTAAGGCTTCAGTGATCCTTCGTAAGCGAGGGGAGACGTTCGATCCCTGGTGTGAGCAGCTAGGTGTATTAAGCGTGACGCCGTGGTAGTGGGTCTTGTGCTAGCGTCACTAGGGGGTTTACGGCGCGGCTGTCAGCTGCAAGCTGGTTCCTCTTGTCTAAAAAAAAAAAAAAAAATTCCTTTTGTATTTGCACTATTTGAACCTTTCGCTTGTTGATTTTCAGATCATGAATTTTACTCCAAGGCAAGGTGCTAGACATAAAAAGCCACTTACTACTGGCTAGAGGCTTAGGTACATTCACAAGCCGTTAACTTAAACATATCATTTACCTAAACTCTTGAATATTTTTTGATATTTTTGTATCCATTTGGTCGTTCAGTTCTTCAAGATTAATTGTGGAATCTAGTGCTATCATGTTTAATTTTTATATCAAATTTGTTTCCTTGCACCATGAACAATAATCGCTCAATCCACTTATAGTGTTTTTCAATTGTAGATTAAACTGGAACCCATAAGAATCAATTACAAAAAAAGAAGTATTCTCACATTCTCAACTATCATGGGTGACGACTCACATTGCTCTAAGTGTCTCTCCCAAGTTTTCACACATATTAAACAAACTCACCGTGCACACAAGACCAAACTTAAGGACAAACATGTTTATATGCAAAAATACCATGAGCCCTTCTCCGACGTCAATATGGACTTCATTTTCCATGAGGGAAAGAAGTCTCATGAGAAATTAATCGTCCTTTCTAGCACCACCCACAATCCTATTGGCAAGGGTCAAATTTAGACTTTCCTTATATGGTCAGGTTTCCTTACAATTTAGCTATGGGTTACATTTTAAATCAATCAGGATTGACTTTGACCTATAATCAACAAATCTCCACCTTGGCGAGAAGTCTAACTCCATCCCTATTAATCGCTGTCTCTCCTGGCCCCTCGGGGTTGTTCACCCTCTACAGACGCTTGCGTAATTTGAACAATGTCGTCACTTGCTCAATAGGATATGATTCATTTTCTTATATCCCATAATATCTCACTTATTCATTTTTTCAATGGATGTGGTTTTTTGTGACATAATATGACAAATAAAGTGGTGTCTGGCATCAATGTTTTTCATCCAATCGTTATACATTTGATCACAATCAAATTTATTGCACTTTGATTGCGGCAATACCCCCCAATCTTCTCTTGTCGCAATCCCATCTCTAAGCCAAAATAACTTCCTTAGTTGCTTCATTAACTTTGCTTCAATCCTCGATAAAGCACAACTTACCAATTGTAATTGCACTTTTCACCGACTGCACAACTCGCAAAACCGGACACATAACCTATTAGGGACCTCGATCAATCCAAGTCATCCACATAATTTGTGGAGAATTACCCAAAATGTAATAGTTGTGGGAGATGACCAATCAAAGAGTGTAAAAAAAAAAAAAACCATTGCCTCAAAATGGACAATTGGGAGCTAAGGGTGAGCGGTTCCAGGTTCCGGTTCGGTTCCATCTGAAACTTGAAATCTACCATCGGGTACAGGTTCCTCATTTTTTGGAACTTGAAACCTACCCGTCAGAACCAAGAACTTGGGGTATTTTTTTTTTTTTTTGAAGATTTGAACTATAACGTACGCGCATACTCTACGGTAACTTCCCACATTTTAGCAAACATACCAATGCCAAGAATCTAGACATACATAATCAAAACCAATAAGAAGTTTCCAGAGAGGAAATGCAATGCTTGATTAATTATAATTATTGTGCCCACATATGTCAATATATGTGCACTAAAGCTTAAATCGTCACATTTGCCATATGCCATATGCCTTATCAGCTAAGTCAAATGAAAATGATGAAGCAAAATATACTAAGGAGATGAAAAACCAGAAGTGCCAACAAGATCTCAAATTTTCATCTACTCCATAGTGTGAACTTTGCAACATTTCCTTGTGATTCCTTTGGCACAACAAAACCCTGCAAAGACATGGCTGAAAATAAGTCAAAATCCTAAGTAAAGACACAGAAAAAAAAAATCAATATCGATAATACTCCATGAAGCATGCCATTTTGCCCATTTAAAGGCTCCTAAACTCTTTGACAACATAGTTAAAAAAATTCAATGTACATAAGAGGAGCCTACATTAAGATTATGACAAACAAAGTTGCTCATCAATCAACTTATGCACAGTTAAAGCGTCACAAAGCCAAAAAAAAAAACCTTGCTTGACTTCTCAACCGCTGGACCCATTGCATATGTGACACCACCAACTCTATTTATCGACGATAATCTCCGCATTAAGACCATCCATATCTGAAAAAAGAAGAAGAAGAAGATATTAAATAAAATATTCATTTATTAGATATACAAAAAGAATTACAATATATAAAGATATAAACATTACTTACCAAACTCAAAATTTTTCTCTGTTCTCGATGCACTCTTCAACATCAAGCGGTACATGAACGGCTCTCAACCAATCTTGAGTGCAAATCAAAGCTTCCACTACTTTGGGAGTTAAAGAACTTCGAAAGCCATCAAGCACACGAATCGATGTACTAAAAGTTGACTTTGAAGCAACAGTAGTTACATGAATGGACAAAATATCTCGAGCCATCAAAGAAAGGATCTTATATTTTGAGCCATTAATCTTCCACCAAATCAAAAGGTCAAGATCAAGATCCTTTTCATTTTTTTCTTGAAGATACTCATCAAGCTCGGAGTTGTTGTCATCACACCCTTGTTCATTCAAGTATAAAAAACATTTTCTTCCAAGCTTGGCCGTCATACTTCTTTATTCCTTCATTAGTATCATTACCACCTGTATCAGCATTGGAACCACTATTACTTGCACCCAAATTATGGCCATCAAAATTTTGATCACTTGAAATAAAAGAAGATTACTCATAAAATTCATACAAACGCTCCAATGTATCCTTCACCTTGTAATGCATCTCTTTAATTTTCGATTCATCATCATAAATTTGTCCATACTAGAAACTCACATAATTTAACTTGGCTCTAAGATCTAACACAATCGCAATCAACACCATCATATTCACTTTATCCAAGCTTCCATAATATTTATCAAATTTTTCTTTCATTTTTACACTCATAGCTTGAAGCTTAGGATTTGAAGCATTGACCGCATCTTTCAAATATCTATACAAAAGAGCTATCCCTTCAAAATAATCATTTGAAGTAACATATGAACTCCCTGACATCCGATTGGTGGCATCATCGAATACTTTTAGAAATTCCGAAAGAATAATAGCATTTTCCCTATCATCATCACTAGGAGTTTCATGATTAAGCTCACTTGCAAAAGATAGATCGTTTCATTTCATTCTTTCGAAAGCTTTTTTGAACTTTATGTAGTGTCTAACATGAGGTAAGTGGAGTTCCATCTAGTGGCAACGTTAAGAACTACCGAACCCTTATAAGTGATCCGTTTTCTCTCAATGCAAGATTGAAATGCTTTGGCTCTCGTGGGAGAATTTCTTACATACCTAACCACATTTTGGATACGTGCAATGGAGTCACATACTGTAATCAAGCCATCCCTCACAATCAAATTTAATATATGAGCTGTATACCTCATGTGCAAAACACAACCATCTAATATCAACGACCTTTCTTTCGAAAGTTTTTCCCTTAAATAGCCAATTGCAACATCATTCGAGCTAGCATTATCCATGGTAATTGTGGACACCTTTTTTTTTTTTTTATTCCCCACTCCTGAATGCATTTCTCCAACATTTTCCCAATCTCCCTACCCCTGTGACTATGCATCACCACAAAGTTGATGATTCTTTTATGCAACTTCCAATTCTCATCAATAAAATGTGTAGTGAGACACAAATAATTCAGATTTTGATTGGAACTCCATGTATCAGTAGTGAGTGTGATCCTAGAATTAATCTTTCCAAAATAATTCTTCAAAGAAGTTCTTTAACATAAATACAACTTCATGCAATCTTTTGCCACTGTGAAATGTGATAAATGTTTGAAGAGAGGTTGTAACTCAATAACAAATTCACGAAATCCAACACACTCAACCAAGGAAAAAGGTTGTTCATCAAGGATGATGAACCGAGTAAGCATTTGCCTACAACGTTCTTAATTAAACGACCATGTCGATAAGACGTTACCAGTACTAGAATCTCCTCCTACCTTACCAACCCTATCGACATTATATGGTGCAAAGAATTTCTGCCTCTTATCTACATGACAGGGAAACTTCTTGCATGTGGTCAAGTGTTTCATCATTACAAAAGTACCGTTAGCAACACGGTACTTAAGCACAGACCCACAATGAATGCACTTCACTTGATATGTTTTTCCATCCTCATCATTGATTCTTGAATAATGATTTCAGCAGTCGGATGAATATTTCTTATCATGAGGAAGATGAGAATCAAGTACCTTATTTGTGGCACTCATGGTAGGGGGTGCATCTTCTTTAATTTCATTTCTAAAAAACTCCAATTCCGTGATCAGAGTCATCTCCTCACGTCCCTCCACCTTCATTGACGTGTTATCTTGATACATTAACTTCGCACTACACAACAATAATAGAATATAATTAGAAATTTCAAAATAAAGAGCAAACTAGAAATGAAACACCACTAGAATAAGAATATGTGTGCTCTCCCTACCAACATAACCTCCCACATACCATTTCCATACAACAAAAGCAAAAACAGAAAAAACTACAGATCTACAACATTGCAAGATGAAAGAATTATACTTCACTGAGCAGAGTGACATAAATATAGCGAATCAGAATGAGGATAATCTCATCAACATGAAAAACCTTCTAAACAACATTAGATAATAGAAATTCCGGGAAAAGCAAGAGTACCCTCTTATTCACCCTTAAGCAAATGCAACTACAACAAATGTGTAGCTAACATGGTGCGAGACAACAACCGAATAGTTTTCTCTAGCAATTAATCATGAACTCCATTCAAAGAAACTCAACAGCCTCAACATGCCATCAGTGGTCCACATAAACAAATTATGCAATCTAATATGATTTTTTTTTTTTACAAATATGTCAAAACCATTGTCGCATTCGACTGGAAAAGAGAAAGAACAGAAGATGTATACGCAGCCTGATGATTCAAAACAGCAACGAGCTCTTCCACAATAAGCCTATGCAGATCAAATCAAAGAGACCTACTTCTCATCGAACTAATACAAATAAATCCTTCACAGACACTAGAAGTTACTAACAGTCCAATGGTAAGAATTTGAAACGCTTTGAACCAAGAAGAAATCGTCTCCGTTGGAGAAATCATATCACAGACTCGTAGTGAATGAACCAACAAACGAAGCGGCACATCATCAATCCCACCAAAAAATTACCAGATTAAAAGCAAGAATCGAAACCCCAACCTCAAGAAGAATCTTGCTTCCTTCCTTCACAGGCCGGGGCCTTGTCGAAGTTCTTGGAAGGGTACTTGGCGCTGACGCCGCTGACCTCGAAGATCAGGTTCTTGCCGTGGTGTCGAGGGCGAGTGGTGTCGGCGATGGGCAGAGGCAGAGACGGGAGAGACTCGGAGGTACATCAATTAGCAACGACCGGCGTTGAGCAGCGAGGGTTAAGGCAAGCGGTGTCGGTGATTGGCGTCCGGTGGCGTTTGGCGAGGGCGAGCGGCGTCCGACGGTGGCGTTGAGGGCAAGCGGTGTCGGTGACGGGCGAGGCGCAGAACTTGAGAACTTGTGAACTCGAGAACTCGGCGACAGGCGTCTAGCGGCATCTGGCGAGGGCGAGCAGCGTCCAGTGGCGGCGTTGAAGGCGAGTGGCATCGGCGACGAGCGGAGGTAGAGAACTTGAGAACTTGAGAACTTGGTGACGGGCGTCGAGGGCGAGTGGCGTCAACGATTGGCGTCCAGCAGCGTCCGGCAAGGGCGAGTGAGGTCCGGTGGCGGCGTTGAGGGCGAGCGACGTCAGTGAAAGTGTGAAATCAGAGTGAAAGGAAATTGTAAACACTGAACCGATCGAGAGATTTAGGGCTTCCTTTGGACTTTGGAGCCCTAATCGGTTCCAATTCCACCGGAACCGGTCCTTTTAGAACTGGGAACCGCACTTACTCCTATTGGGAGCTGCTTAAAAGAAAGAAGGGTTCCATCAATGAACGAGAAAAGCGAGGAAAGGCGGGAAAAGGAAAAAGAGAGAAATGTTGAAAAAGTCAACAAAAGAAAAGCAAAAAGAGAATAGTGATATGCTTAAGCCCTTTTATAAGGCCGAGAGCACACGCATTGGTAGGGGGAAAAGAAAAGAACAAAGAGAAAGGAAAAGAAAGAAAGAAAGAAGAAGGAGAAGGAAGAAAGGAAAAAGAGTTTGCATGTCTACACTACCGGAGCCTCGCCAAGCCAGAATTACTCCGATCCGCAATGCTCGGTAAGTACTTGCGCCAGTCGTTCGTCCAATCAGAGTAGTTTTCGGATTTAGGGCTAACATTCAAAAATCCAGGTAAGTGGTCCTATCTCTTCTATGGCTTTGTAAACTCATGTCTTGAAAGTGACAAAAATTTGATAAATTGTAAGTTATGAATCAAAATTTTTGTGGCATAAAAGTCCGGATTGGGCAATTACTACTTAACTCAACAAGCTCCAATCCTAATTGGTAATAAAGGGTGCGTTTGGTAACGCTTTCGAGAACAATAGTTTCTAATTTTTTGTTTTCAGGAACATAAATAGAATAGAAACACGTCTGGTAGTTTTTTTTTTTGTTACCAGGAACATATTTGGAACATAAACAAGAAATAAATAAAAGTTGCTTCTTATCCTCGAGAACAACTCAAGCAACAAACATTTTTTATTTTCTTCTTTTTCTCTTCCTCTCTTCTTCCTCGTAGCTAGTCACCAGCCTTAGTGAGGCTCAGGGGGACCTTGTTGGTGGCTGACGAGGCTCCCTCGAGACCGGCAACCTCACCAACTGGCCATGGCCAAGGTTGGCAATTGGCTAGAGAAAGGAGAAAGAAAAAGAAAAAAATAAAACAAAAAGAAAAAATGTAATAAAATTATTGATAATTTAAAATAAATTCTAAGTCACAAAAATATTTGGACTTGTATCAAACACATTTTTGTTCCGGGAATAGAAATTTTGTATAGTTACTAAACGCCTTAAAATGCTCAGAAATTATTCTCAGAAATAAATAAATAAATATATATTTATGAACAAAAATTGTTCCTAGGAATAGAAACGTTATCAAACACACCCAAAATAAAAAAAACTTACCTTTGATCATTCCCATTTCTAAGGGGAAAATGGGTGATCATCTTATTAGGGACCGCAAAAAGATTAAACATAGTAATAAACACGTGCTAAATCAAATTTCATAAGAAGACATTTCCATCCTCATGCAGAGAAAGTGTTGGGAAGACGTCAGACAACGTGAGGAAACGATTTTCATTAATGAAACCTATAACAAAAATTTGTGAACTTTTGGAGGACGCATTAGATTAAATTCGCCATTGATTGCGTGACAAAGAGAAAGGATGATATAATTGACCATAGAAAACTTAGGTGATGTACCATTTTGGTTCCATAACTCTTGTGAAACTGAAATTGGATGTTCGAACTTCTTTGTACCATCAAGTTTTTATAATCATTTTAATAGCTGTAATTAAGTCTTCTAACTCATTTAGTCCGTGCAATCAAGTCGGTGCAATCAAGTCATTTTGCCACTTGTTATTATCATCATCATAAACATGTTAATTTAGTAATACTCACATGACAAAACTTTTGTATCCATTGTTGACATGGTGCCCAGAGCTATATCGGTAGAATAGCGGGAAGTGAGTGCATATCTATCTCAGAAAATTAATAATTTGGAGATGTTTTCTTATAATGATTGTTTGTGTTGTTATGAAAAATTAGTTGATAGAAAATAATTTCATCAACAGCAACAATCGATCCCTAAATGTATCCATTATTGATCAACAAATATTTTTGGTTAATTCACTATTATGCGTAATACAAGTGATCATCTTAGGGATGTTTTTCAAATTACTAATTTTCTGTAAAGTAAACATACTCATACTTCATGGAAAACTTTTGCGTATGTCAGAGAGAGAGATATTTAGGTTGCAGCACGCCTTTTTAATTTTTATTTTTTGTTAAATATGATGGCACCTCGATAAAACTAAGGTTAAAACAGTAATATGACTTGATCTTGGTCCTCTATTATTCGGTTGCCTATAATTTGATCATTTGAGGAAAATGAACTTAAGCTGTAAATTAGCCCCTTAATCATTCGAATTCTCGTAATTCCATTTTTCTTTATCCGTCTCCATCTCCTTTCTTCGTTCCAAAAAAGAAAAAATAATCAAGAAATCTTATTATGTATAGTTACTGTTTTGAAAATCAAAATTATTTTAAATAAAATATATCCGCAAGTGTCACGCCGCGATTTATTCAAATGAAAAAAATTGGGAGCGGCAAAGAAATTCACAGTAAGTTGTCTCTCATAATTGCTTCAGACATCGGAGTTATCAACGTTAAGTACACAGGCTGATTCCCAATACGGACATATCGTGTTGACTGTCGTTGAATTCTCTCGGCATGTCACGGACCGACCTCGATCCAATGGTCTTTTGTTAATCATTTGCGAGTTACATGCTTTTATATGCTTTGAAGGTGAATCTGGGCTGTATGTTTCTAAATTGCATTCTTTTTTGTGTCAGGTAGTGCGTGTTGATGATGAGTACATAAGTCTTTGGACGCATGTCTCGTTTTAAACATCATTTAGTGATTTTTCTTTTATTAAATTAGCTCTCTTTAGTCTGGCGTAAATTTGACTTTGAATTTAGCTCACGGGGTTTCTTATCTCGAGGTTCAATAACAATGCTTTGTATATTCTTTACTCGACTCCTATCGAGTTTGCTTTCTCGTACTTTACCTTTAACTCGGATTGGTTATGATTGTTTACATTCTCGGCTTTGTATATTCTTTACCCAAGTTAAAGGATATCCGTGACTCCACCCTTGGACAAGAAATATATGAATGAGGCTTAGATAGAGTGATGAATCTATGAATCCAAGTTCAAAGAAATGTAAATTACGATGAAATTGAAAAGTATTGGAGTGACAACTTCCCCAATTATGTTGCAGGCTTGTAAATTTGTTGCCTCGACCTCGACCTTCTCCTCTGTTTTCACTTTCCTTTCTCTTCGACCTAGCTTTGCATTTTTTAAGTGCGACTTTGCTTTGATCCATCTTTGATTTATTGTACTTTAATATAAAGTCGTGAGTTATATAATATATATATATATATATATATATTAAATGTTACTCACATTTCTATTAAACACTGAGAAAAATACAAAAAAAAAAACCCTAAACCTATCGTAGTAGTACTAATTTATTCGTAAACCTTTTAGTTGAGACAATTTAGTTTTAAACATTTTCACATCGATATCAATTATAGTCTATCCAGTCAATTTAGGCAAAAAATCACTACGTAGACATGTTGTCTTATGTGACACGGCCAGCAATAATGTGGACATTTTTTCATAATATATTTGAATTTTCTATTCTATTCTTTTCTTTTCTTTTCTTTTTTAATTCTTTTTTCCTTTTTCTTTTCTCTTTCTTTCATGTTGGCCAACGAGCCCTCTTGGCCCTCGCTAAGCGCCGATGAGGGCAACATCCCTTGCCAGATCTGGGTGAGGGTTGCCTTGCCTCACTGTTTGTGGGTGAGAGTGCGAAGGCCTGCACCTAATTTGGGTGAGGGCCACCTCACCCCCAGTTGGCGAGGGTGGCTGGTGAGGGCTTGCTGGCTCTCACCCTTTGACTAACGAGAGTCACTAGTATGAAGGGGAAAAAAAAAAGAAAGAAAATATTTATAAAATACAAAAATTCAAAAAAATTCAAAAAAAAAAAATTAAAAAACATACATGTTAACATTGGCTATGCTACATAAGATAATTGGAGTCTCGTCAATGGTTTTCGGCTTAAATTGATTGAATTGACTAAATTGGTACAATATAAAAGAATTTAGGATTAAATTAGCACAATTGAAAGGTTCATAATTGAATCAATATTAAAGAAATAGGTTTGGGAATTTTTTGGGTACTTTCCCCGTTAAACGGGTGGGTAGGGTTAGGTTTGGGTCGAGTCATAAATGGTCCGACCCAAATCAACACATTTAACCCGTTTATGACCCATTTATTGTAGTGCAAAATTTTTGACCCATACTTAATCCGACCTATACTCGACCCATACCCGACCAATTTAACTAAACCTAAGAAAGCTTATTATATATATATATATATATATATATATTTAAAAAATGGTATTGTTAAAATAGTTTTATGTAACACAAATTTAATAGACAATTTTTATAATTTTAAAATAATTAATTTAAAAAAATCGAATTTTAATTATTTTTTATTTTTTAAATTAAATTTTAAATTATTTTTATTTCTAAAGAATATAATTTTTTTAAAATTTTTTTGTTCTTCTTCTTCATTGGCCGACCGCCGGCCACGACGATAGCCGGCGACCGGCCACAAGTGAGCCTTAAGCTTGGCGAGCTCAAGGCTCGCTAGATCGATGAGACTCGAGCCTTGCCGGACGTTGATGAGCTCAAGGCTCACCAAATCGGCGAGGCTCGAGCTCGCGCCTTGCTCGAGCCTTGCCGATCTAGCAAGACTCGAACTCACCGGTGTCAGGCGAGGCTCGAGCTCGCCCCTCGCCGGAGCCGGCGAGGCTCGAGCCTCGCCCGACGCCGGTGAGTTCGAGTCTCGCTAGATCGGCAAGGCTCGAGCCTCATCGGACGTCGGCAAGGCCTCCGCCTCGCCCATTCGACGAACTTGAGGCTCGCCTAGTCGGTCGTCGGCCATCGCTGTGGCGGCCACCGGAAGGAGGAAGAAGAAAGAAAAAAAGGAATGAAAAAGAAAAAGAAAAGAAAAATAAAATAAAAATAATTATAATTTCGATTTTTATAAAAAAATATTTTTGTAAAGTTAAAGAGGGAAGAGAGATTGTGAGGTTTTGGTTGAAAATGGGTTCTAAATCCAACCCATTTAAGACCCATTATTTTAAGTTTTTAATTGTTAAACCCATTTAATTAGTTTATTAAAAAATAAGTGACTCATATATGACCCATTTATGATTTAAATGGGTTATATATGGGTCTAAGACCCATTTTGCCACTTCTACCCATTAAACACCTCTTAAAACTACATTCGGTAAAAATGGGTACTAACACTCTCATTCTAGAAAATCTAATTTCAAAGACATTCATCACAACATCTGCTATGAACTTATAGTTCCTCCTTTCTTTATGATAATGGAAGATAGCTACTAAAGCTTCAAGGAATAAAGAACTTGTGCTCTGTCTTTTTATTTGATTATAAATATATATATCTTGCTTTTCTCCCTTTCGTAATTGTCGATGGTGTCAATAAGTCACGATCCATGGTGAAAAGAATAGGAAAATTTGTGGATCTCCTTTTCCATCATTTTAGAACGTTAATGTCGCGTTCGCTGACTTTGTCAATGTATTTGGAATAATTTATGCAGGTACGCCTCTGACTCATTGGTAGATGAAGAAGAACCACCGACAGGTTGTGGAGCCTTCTTCTTATGAAATAAAGACCAAGATATGTTTCTAGACACTACTCGATGAAGGTGTGATCTCTGTCCGTTGGTGGAACTCGTGGTATCGAATCGACTGACGTGTGCAGCATACATAATTCAAAACCAATTCATCACCATTGCCAACATTTGCTCCACTTAGACCTCCTCTCCCAGTCTCAAATTTTCTTGGTGAGGAATAAGCAGAGTTTGACCCTCTCCAAGTTGAACCTCAAATCCAAAACAATGGATGTCAAAAGAACAGGCGGAATAATCTTTCAATATTTGATGAATTTTGCCTTCATGGCCACTATTGTTGTGACACCAGTGCTACTTGCGCAACATATATTTTCCGCTGTTCTTTATGTTACGTGATAAATAACAGTCAATTGCTCTTTCAATTACATACATATGTGTATTTTTAGCAAAGATGTGAGTTTAATTTGGAATCATTTTCTTCCACAACGAATTGAATAAATTAGCCAACCCACCAGGATAGTTTTTACATTATACTTTAAGGGACAGGATTTACGGAACTAAAGGCCTTCTATATGATTTCAATGGAGTTAATATTTATGGACGACTATTATCATGAAAATTACATTGTTGTTAACAGATGTGATGGAACTATAAATTATGGTGTGAATCATATTATATAAATGGTCTATGGCAATTAGAACTAATGCTGAAGACGTAAGAAATGCTTGGGTGTTTGTTGTAGTAAAAATGATTTTATATTAGTGCATTGATGTAGGGAAATTTCCATGGCCTATCCACTACCAAAAGCTTTCTTTCTTGTTAGAAAGAATTTCCAACGTATTAAAAAAAAAAATCCTATCACCATCCAGGGTAGAATATTTTGAAGTCTAAAAGTAAGTCTTCCTAATATATTCATATGACTCTCCTAACCAATTAATTAATCAATGATTTGCTTGATCGTCACGTTAATATTTCCGAAGTTTTTATTTAGGTAAATGAAACATATCACACCTCCATCGTGAAGTTCACGGCTCACTTTAATTAAAAAATAGAATAAAGTAAGTACAACACACAACTAATAATCTACTTATAAATTAAAAATTCATGGTAAATATGATTTGATTTGGGTTCGTATCGAGACCTCACTAAACTAAACCAAATCGAAATACAGTGTAACTTCACTTAATTAAAAGAAACTATTCGTAATGGTGCTCCAATAATGATTACACAAAAACTACACTAAAACAGAATGTCTAATAAATTCGGTATCTTTGGTGCCATGTCCCTTATCATGATTCGGATAATACAATGTCATTGTTGTCCTCTTGTTCATGTTGAGAACGTTCCTCTAGAGTCAATTCTTACAAAAAGAATTATGTCCTATGACAGTCATTTATAAATTTTTCGCAGAAGTTGGATCTATTGTCTTCCCAAATTCATTGGCTAGTATTGAACATGGAATTTGATGGTACCATATTGCTTATAGGTTCAGAAAGTCAAAAGTCATGGTGGAAAGATTGGGAAAATTGGTGGTTGCCCTTTTCCATTATTCAACCCCGTTGTCTTCGCCAACTTTATTTAATGAATCTGAAGTAGTCTATTTCCGAGCATGCCTGGACTTATTGATAGATGGAGAAGAAGACCTGGCAAAAGATTGTGGGGTACTCTCTTTTTCTTACAAAACAAAGACCATATAGGTCGTCGTTCATGGAAATGGCACTCATCGTCTCGAATCGACTGGCATATTCCACTTGGACCGCCTCATCCAATCCTATCTTTCATAACATGGAACAAGGAGAGTTTCCCACCCCACTTACTTGAACCTAAAATACTAAAGAGTGGATGTCTAAAAAACAGAAAATTGTCGTCTTTTTTTATTTATTTAATATTTGAGGAATTTCCCCTTTATAGCCACTATCAGTGTGATACCGCTGCTACTTGCATAGCGTAAATTTTCTTAGCTATTCTCTTCGTTACATGGTCAATGACAGTCAATGACCCTTTTAGTTGATATATTTGAATGGCTCATGGCTAAACTTATCTCTGTTATATATGAGGCAGTTTCAATGGGGATTTTCAACATTATACTTTTGCACAAGAATCTCATGAAGACTAATGCTTTCTATATGTATTTTAATAAATACTTTTACATTACAGACAGAACCTATATAGTCTTCACATTTCAAATTCATATATAATTAACATTTGACGTCCAGTAATAATTTCAATTTAATTCTTTAGTTGTCTTCCTTACGTCAATGATCAAGAGTACATCTTCTTTTATCCTATTACATTTATTAATCATTTTTTTACTTGCTGACTGAATCTGGCATTTGTCCAACATTTCAGACTTTAGAGTTGAAAGTAATTCCAAACAAGGTGGGAGGATAGAAATTTCTTCGGTTCTTCCCGACGGATTGTAGTCTTTTTCTATTGTCCTTTAAGGATAAGATCAAAGCCGGACTTAATGAACTACATTGGTTAGATGATTCTTCTCCCTTTCTTTTTAGTTACATAAATGAACAGTTTCTGACTTGAAATTTCCCTAAACTCCGAATAAGAACATCATAATTACAAATTGAACATTTTGATCATAATAAAGTACATATCGTATGCACATTACATGGTGTCGTGTTTTTTTTACATATCGTAAACATCATCCACTCATTCCCGACATCACCCAGAGTAGCTAAAAGTGCATATTTACATCTCATGACCCCCTTCAGAAAAACAAGATAGCTAATGCGACATGTTTAATATTCCACGTTCTCATCCTCCGACGAACTGATTTTGATGGCCTGGTTTCTCTGAAGTTCGTCATGCATAATTGCATATCTTGAAGTTTCAGTCAGCAGTAAGACGATGAAAGTTGTCTCGGTTCAGTTGCATTTCACCATAATTGACAGCATTAGTGCCGACACTGTTCTGCCATTCCACTTACTCAATACCATGTTTAGCCGATTCTATAGCTTCTGATTTCTTTTCTTCTTCGTTTTTTTTTCCTTCCGTAAGCTAGATAACCCAGCGGTGGATAATTGCATAATCGTCATTAGGACATTCGATTTGTAAAAAAAGCATGATACTTGCCATCTTCGAGATGTTAGTCATGTAGAGGCTTTGGTAAAATGAGTATGTTGGTAATTTTTTTTTCGGAGTTTCTTAAAATCAACTTCAATCACTTTCAATTCATTGCTCATCTCTAGAAGAAAGAAAACTAAATCGTTAAGAGCCCTAATATCATAAAAGCAACTTCGTAAACAATTTATTCGCAATAAAATTATGTGATATGGTATATATGAAGATAGTAAGAAAATAATATACTTGCAGACTGATTTTCATGGCTTCCTTTGAACGTTCAGTGACTCTAGATCTCCTGCAAAATGGTGACAATGGCAAGTCAACCGCAAAATATAAAAAGAAGAAAGACTTTTTTGGAAGTTGTTACTTGGAGCTGTCAAGGAAGGATCGTAGAAAAGAGCATATTAGAGTGAGGAAGAAGAACGGGTAGATTCTATTCGTTTCATTGGAAAATAACTTTCAAGAAAATGTTTTCTAGATTTTCCAACATTCATTTAACGGAAAATGAATTAGTTAAAGAACGTTTTCCATTGTTGAAAAAATACACCTTCAAAAGTAGGGAAAATATTTTCCACTTATTTTCCATAACTTCTTCCACCTCACTTTCTTTTACTAAACACATTTTTCTTTTATTATTATGTTTTCTTTTTCTTTTTTTTTTTCAAAAATCAAGTTTTTTTTTTTTATTTCTTTTTCTTTATTTTTTTCTTTACTTTTCTTTTTCTTCTTCCTTGGCCAGTCGTCGAGACGGCGATAGTTGATGACCAGCCATAGGCCAGCTCGAGCCTTGCCACAAGTTGGAGAGGCTTGAGCTCGCTAGATTTCGACAAGGTTGAGCCTCACCCGATGTGGCAAAGATGAGGTTGCTCGAGTTTGGCAAGCTCGGGCCTCACCGTTGGTGAGCTAGGCGAGGTTTGGGCCTAACCCAAGGTTGAGCCTTGCCAACCTATGGCGACCTTTGGCAACCTCCGGCAAGGCTTGAGCCGCCGCCCCAAGCTCCCATAATCCGGCGAGGTCCAAGCCGGTCGGCCTTGGCAAGCTTGGGCCTGGCCGGCTAGGGCTAGGCCAAAGCTCACCAATGGCCAATCGACTGCTATCACTATGGCCGATGACCGGCCAAGACCAAGGAAGAAAAATAAAAGAAAAAAATTAAAAATTAAAAAATCGATTTTGAAATAATAAAAAATTTATTGAAAATACGTGCATGTAGAAAAAAATTCCCTACCAAATGGCGGACAATATTTTCTAATTCATCTTTAAATTTCAATCGAACACTAGAAAATATAGTTATTTTCTTGGAAAATAGCTTTTGGAAAACAATTTCCAAAAATGTCATATTTTTTGCGAAACGAATGGAGCGTTAAACCCATTATCATGGCCATTAAGATAAGTAAGAAATGATTAATGTCCTTTTCCGGTGAAAATCAATCAAGCCCCAAAGATCCATCTCGTTGTCAAACCATGGAAGTAAATTTGCATTTACACTGCTTTGCGCTCCCAACGCGATGGACTCAGTTATTATTGGTTGCATTTGATGTCTTGACCATTTGATAACGGGTCTTGCAAGGCATGACTTGATTTTGAGTGGCTTAGGTGGCCAGCGATCAGAGGAAAGAACTTTAACGACATGTTAATGTCCTCCTTTTTTGTTCTTTTTCTTTTTTGTGAATCAAGGTCAAAGTTCGTATAACTAAAACAATGAAAATTGCATTTTCCTTAAGGAATGTGTATTTTTCTGCCATTATATAAACGGAAGTTCTTAGGTTGATTTTTAACAACAATGGCGTCCTACTTCTACATTAGCTTTGTGCCCGTACTTTTGTGTGCACTCTTTGTCATTCAGGCCTCCGAGTTTAGTCAATCCAAGGTCTCAACAAATGTAAGTTGTATTGGCGTTGAGAGGGAAGCTCTTATCAAGTTCAAGCAGGAGCTCACCGATCCTTCCAAACGTCTATGGTCATGGATTGGCAAGGATTGTTGCAAGTGGCAAGGAGTCACATGCAACAAGAAGACTGGTCATGTCTCGAAACTCGATCTCCATAATCCCTGTGATGGTTTAGAGAGGTGCAGTTTGGGAGGTAAGATACATATTACTGCAAACAAATTAAAGCATTTGAAGTATCTAGACCTCAGCTTCAACAATTTTTCAACCCAAAAAATTCCAGAATCCTTAGCTTCTCTTAAAAGACTAAAGTATCTCAACCTCTCAAATGGAGGTTTCTATGGAGATATACCTCATCAGCTGAGTAACCTTTCCAATTTACAGTACTTGGATCTTAGTGGTGGGTGGTCGGTGCACTCTTTGAAAATAGAGAATGCTCGATGGCTATCCACATTTTCTAACTTAAAGTACTTGGATCTCTCTAATACATATGGTCCAAATTCCAAAGAATGGTTAAGTCCTATCAACATGCTTTCCTCCTTGGAGGTTTTAATATTGAGTGGATGTGGTTTGGAAGATGTTGCAGCCTCCCAGCATGTCAATTTCACTTCTCTTAGATTCCTTGATCTAAGTTACAACTCGTGAATTCATCTATTCCTCCTTGGTTTCAAAACTTCAGCAAACTCGAGCATCTTGATTTAAGTAATAATGATCTCCAAGGCATATTCCCAGCTTGTCATCCTTGAAAATAGTCCGTGGCTTAGATTCTTTGATGTATATGGAAATAAGTTAGAAGGAGAACTTTTGAAAAATTTGAGCATTTTCTGCAATCTACAAGTATTGAGGTTGTGTTATAACAAATTTAGTGGGAGGATTTCTGACATCAAAGGCGACGCTTTGATTTGTGGACAAAGCAACTTGAAGACTATTGATGTTTCCAACAACAATTTCAATGGTCACTTGCCCAATCAATTTGGGAATTTCAAAGATCTCGAAATCCTTGATCTTTCATGGAACTCAATTTCAGGTCCTATTCCCACTAGTGTGGGCCAACTATTGTCTCTAAGAATGTTGCAGCTCTCTTCTAACAAATTGAGCGGAAACATTCTAGAAAGTATTGGGCAGCTATCCAATCTAGAGGTAATGGACATTGGTGATAATCAATTAGATGGAGTTGTCAACGAGCTTCACTTTTCAAGTCTCACTAGCTTGACCTCGTTGTACTTTTGGTGGAATGAACTTGTTATAAATGTTAGCGCATCTTGGGTTCCTCCTTTCCAAATTCAAGCAATGTTTATGTCAAGTTGCAAAGTGGGACCAAAATTCCCAAACTGGCTTCAAACACAAAGGGCCCTTTCGGCATTAGACATGTCCAATGCTAGCATCTCGGATGAAGTTCCCTATTGGTTATCTGATGTTTTATGTAACATTGAAGAGTTGAATCTCTCAGGTAATATGCTCAGAGGAAACATTTCCCAAATTATAGGGAAAAAGATGCCACTATTAACACTAATGTCACTTTCTAGAAATAACCTTAGTGGCGGCATTCCAAATTCATTATGCATGTCAGATTTTTTGTCTTTTCTTGATCTCTCTAAGAACCAACTGTCTGGGAAACTTCCGCGATGTTGGAGGAAGTCACAAGCAGATTTGCATTGGATTTTGTTGGGAGACAACAAGTTGAATGGTCAGATTCCAAAATCTCTATGCTATCTAGAGGGATTAGGACTTCTAAGCCTCCATGAAAATGGCTTGAACGGAGTGATTCCAAAATGTTTATTAAAGCTAAATTTAGAAATCTTCGATCTTAGTGACAATCAATTTACTGGTAGAATACCTCAGTTTGGACGACACTCTCAATCAATTAGGATAATCAATCTTGCGAAAAATTACTTCACCGGGGACATTCCTTTGGAGCTATGCTATCTTCCTAACCTCCAGCACTTAAGCCTAGCACATAACAACCTTTCTGGAGGCATTCCTCATTGTTTCAACAACTTCTTGCAGATGTGGGCTAATTCCACTTTTTACCCGTATGGGGGATTTGTGTCGGGGGTTTCTATTATGGTTAATATAAAAGGAAGAAGCCTAGAATTCACCAAGACACTCCTATATTTATTTTCCATTGACCTTTCAAGCAACGCATTAGATGGACAAATACCGGAAGGGTTGACTAGGCTTGCTCGACTTCAGAATTTGAATCTCTCTCAAAATAAGCTGATTGGAAAAATCCCTTCAGATATTGGCAAATTGAGAGATTTAGAATCATTGGATTTATCCAATAACAAGCTATCGGGTGAAATCCCTCCTAGCATAGCCAATTTGGACTTTCTAAGCCGTTTGAATCTTTCATTCAACAATTTATCTGGTCCTATTCCATCGAGCAATCAACTAAGCACTCTAGAGGATCAATCTATTTATTATGGCAACAATGGACTTTGTGGAGCTCCTCTTTGAAAGTTTGTCCGGGAGATGAGCACAATAATGTGGATAGACCATATGGTCGCAATTCAAGTGAAGATGAATCTTACGAAGGTAACTTCGTTGTTAATTGGTTTTACTCAGGATTGGGATGGGGTTTCACGATGGCGTTAATGGGATTCTGTGGCATATTACATTTCAATCAATCTTGGAGGACCTCCTATTTTCAGATAGTGGATAGGATTATTCAAAAATTTCTGCTCTCGAGGATGATTACCATGCTTTGGTTCAAGAGAGCCTTACAATTTCAACTATGCAATTAAGAGGTTATCTCTCATGATTTGTACTTTCTTTTCCTTATTTATTTTGTTGATACATGTTGCTAATTATTTCTAGATTTTGTCCTCACATTTGTGAGCCACAGGTGACACCTTTATGAAAGTACAAGTTGATTAATCCAATTCTGGAGACATGTGCCACTACAATTGCTATGAAACGGATAGTTCAAAGGAAGATTGCTATTGAAGCTTCAAGTAATAAAGAAGTTGTGCTGATTATTGTCCAACATTTCTCTCTCTTTCTATTTGGTGATAAAAAAAAAAAAATCTCTTTCTTCTGTCCTATAAAATATATGTATATATTTAATGTGAAATGAGTGGATTATGTGAAATTAGACAAGCCTACTATTCCATATTTGAAACACTGCTTGGTGTTGGTAACATGTGAAAAGCATTGATAAGTATCAAAATGTGTTTAACAACAAAAATTGTAATTGGTAACTTTGTTGACACTTGAATTTTCGTCAACACATCAAGCATATATATATATATATATTGTAAAAAGGAAAGGAAAAAAAAAAGAAAAAGAGAGTAAACATTGAAAAAATCCTGAAAAAAATAAAAAGAAGAAAAGTTAAATCGTTAGTGAGGTGTTTGCTAGTGTGTCAAATGATACAGAGAATGGAAGTGAAAATATCCCTAAACCATTTTCCTACGTTAAACCATTTGCGTTTACATTTTCGCATACTTGTAAACAAAATCCTGATATATTTTGTCTTTGAAAGGAAGCTTGACGGGTGGGTGTTGACACATGTTTTTTAATTGATAAAGTGAATGTTGCATTTTGGTCCATCCGTGCGATACCCAGCTATTTAGCTCAGGCAGCCCATATCACTCAGGCCCAAATAGAGACTCAGTCTGTTTGGTCCGAAAGAAAAACTCATTTGAGTCCATAGCCCATTTGAACTCTGACTTGGAATTTTCAACAAAAAGGGCCCATCCAAGTGAAAAACAAAGAAAGCCCATTATTTAACACAGTAACCCATTTGTCCTTGGCTCATTCTGTCTCGCGCTCTCGACGACGTCAACGCATGCTAAGATTGAGCGAGGCCATTCATTTCAAATTCACATTGCATAATTTTAGCAAATTTTTCACACATGAACTCGTCAAAAGAACAAAAAATTATGTCTTTCTCCATATATGTGCATAATTTATGTATCCATATATTTGCATTTGACAAAGAGAGTAGTATTAACCTTCCTTAGTTGAAACATTTTAAATGAGAAAAAAGATGAGACGGTCATACCAAGCACATGATATTTGTTCCAAATCATGAAAGTACCTTTTCAAGGTTGAAAATGACTAGGAAATTTTGGATTCTCAACCTTGGAAAGTTGTTCAACATAAATCTCTTATTGAATATAACCATTTAGAAATATATTGTTGTCATATATTTGGTAAAATTTAATATTTTTAGAACAATCAAAACCAAGCAACAAGGGAATAGCGTTAATTCTCTCATCAAAATCAATTCCATCCTCTTGAGAGTATCCCTTAGTAATTGGCCTAGCCTTGTTTCTAATCACATCACCATGATCATCCAGCTTTTTCCTAAAAACCTATTTAGATCTAACCATACGATTCATAGGTCTATGAACCAATTTTCATACCTTCTTCTCTCCAATTGAGGCAGCCAGTCTTGAAAAAGGTTTAGGACAATTGGCACAATTGAAATATTTCCGACTAAATTAGTAAAAATATAACAAGTTTAGAACTTTTTTAATAATTGTCTTGCAAATAGCACATTTAAATATCATTTCTTGGTCCAAAATGTATTGGGTTCCTCAGATTTAGTAGAGAAAGTACCCTTAGGCATCAGCACTATTCTTACTCTTCTAGCCACACCATTTCTGTAAAGAATAATTGTGCGCAATGCGTCCCTATTTACCACAAAGATTGCAAGTAATCAATGCATGAGAAGCTTTAACAAATATTGTATGCACACTATAATTCAATTGAAAAGGTTTATACCCAAGCCCAATTCCGTTAGTAGGAAATCTTTGATCTCCGATCATTGTTTCCAATGTCTCAGTACCCTTAGTAAACTTTTGCAAAATAACATTTAAATCCTCATTTTTACTTTTGCTAAGAGGTATGACATAGATTGGCAACATCTTCATCACTAGAGGACTCCTCTACTTCGCTTAGCTTTCGCTCCGGGTAGATGCCAATGCCTTAGTCTTTCCGTTCACGAACATTTTATAACCTTTCTTCTCATTCTTGTCTCTTTTGTCCTTCTTGCCAAGCCGTTCATTCTTGTCCATTGTATCTTTGAGACAAGTCCTGGACATTCATACCTTAGATGCCCCGACTTGTTACAATTGCGACATTGACGTTGTTTCTTCAATTTGGATTTCCTTTTGGAGTTCTTGCCCTTGAGTATTCTCATGTACTTTCACATGATTATTGTCATGTGTCATCACTATCTTCTTTTGGCTCCATTTCTTTTGAAGTAGTAGCCTCAAGAGCTATCCATTTCTTCTACTTTGTATCTTCTCTCAATCAAGCCTTCAACTTGATTTCATGTATAATAAGCTTTCAGGAAGCTCATCAAGAGACATCATGGAAAAATTGTGAACCTCGTCAATGGCTGACAATTTCGGCTTCAAAACATCCGATAATTCTCTTAAAATCTTTTGATATAGCTCTTCTTAAGGTTAAACCTTTGCCAAGTGATCTCAGTCTAGTAATAATGTTGGTAAATCGAGTAAACATATCAACGATTGACTCACCTTCATTCATAGTAAAAGGCTCATACAAATGGGTAAGCATCATTATATTAGACTTTTCGGATAAGTGTACTGAAAGTCCTAAGACTTGTAACAAAGAACAATTAGGTCCTAAAACTTTCAAAAATTGCAATCAAGTCCTAAAATTTATCTAATTGAATCCTAAAACTTTCAAAAAGTACAATCAAATCCTAAAAACTATCAACGACTGACTTACCTTCATTCATTTATGTCATTTATGTTACGCATTAGTATAGACACATGTTGTGGTTAATTGCCCAAGCATCGACGTGTTTTTGCGTGGTTACGTCCATTTCTTCATGATGCGTGCCGCTGTCCAGGCCATGGACAGCAAGCATTGGACTTGTTTAGTTCATTCGACGAGTCACGGGCCGACCCACACGCCTCAGGGCTCGGAGCATTTATTAACCTTTTTTGGTCTTGTTTTACAACTTCGAGGTGTCTTGGGTCGGCTTTCATTGGTCTTTTCAGCCCGTATATGCATTGGGAGTTTGTCGCAGTTGTTTTGGTGTCGTTTAGTGCATAGAGAAAAAAAATCCAAGGCCCACCGTCCAGATTTTAAGCGTGCTGAACAGACGTCGCCTAGCGAATATTTGCTCTTGTTTCGCATCTTCAATGCGCCTTGGGTAAACCTTCATTGTTGTTCCTTCTGGCCACTGGCTGTGTTGGGGTCGTTCGTAACCCTTTTTGTGGCCATTTAGCCCTCGAAAGGGGACCTAAGGCCTGCTGTCCAGACCGTCTATGGGCTGGACAGCGAGCTTTTCCCTCCTATCTCGGCTTTATGGAAGGCCTCAAGCGGTTCCGGGTCTCCTCTTACTAGTTTGCATCGTTTCCTTGTAATTCCATAGGCTTATATAACATGCTTTAATTCACGTCCTAGCATTCTAGTTGTTTTGTTATTTCCCGGCGAGCATCTAACTTGTTTTAAACTCTAGTTGGTTCCTATCGTAATATAAGTTCAAAAAAGGTAAAACGGATGGGAATGAAAAGGCAAGAAAATGGGAATTGCATTTAGGTAGAATTTGCATCACAGGGTTTAGTTTCATTCGAACTTAGTCTCATCCTATTTGATTTAATGCTTCATCTTCATCCTCTAGTTTAGGATGTTTGCATGCCATAGTTTAGGTGGATTGCATAGTTAATTTTATGCATAGCTTACGGGGGTCCAGTTCTGAGGCTTACTAACAAGACCGATGTTTAATTTTGTCTGATGTAGCTCAGTTACTTTCCTTTACCAGACCTTATTTATCTTTATGTTATTGCATTCTACTTGATTATGCCCTTGTTTATATGTTACCATTTCAATGTTATCACAATCCGCCAAACCACCTCGGGATCTTTTATTAAATGATACTAGCATTTTGATGGACAAAGTGAGTACTCCTCATGTGTATATAATTCAGAAAATTGTCCAAAAAGTTCTAAACATATTATATGACAATCAATTTGACATATCTTCCCAATCCCGATTGGCTGGAAATCACTGTGGTGGTCCATTCAACTTCAAATGTTTTACATGGCACACCAGTGTTGACGTGGATGATTTTTATAATTTTTCAAAACTTCCTAGATTTTTATTTTCTTCCTATTTTCCTCTATTGGTCATTTGGGCTGCGAGGGCTGCAACACTTTTGTTGGCCTTACCAAATTCGGGCGAGGACTGGCAAGGTGGAGCACCTAACCATGTGGGGTGAGCTCTTGCCTTTCGTCACCATGTCTCTGAGTTGAGTACAACTCAAACAAGGTACTGTGGTTTTGAGAGAGAGAGATAGAGAGAGAGCTTTGTATATTCACGTCATTAGGGAGATTGCATCTACTTATGGAGATTGTAGATTCTTCGAGAGTTGTTTTTGTCATTTTTTTCTCCTACAATCGCTACAATCATGCCTTTTGATTTGTAGATGATGGTTAAAGGAGATTTTTTGTTTATGTTTTCGCTTTCCACTCTTTATCTAGGGATAAGTACACTATCAGTGCTAAAAGTTGTGTATGGCATTCACTTTAGTGCTAAAAGTTTCTGTCATATCACTTAAGTATCAAAAAGTTTGAAAAACACTCACTTTGGTGCCAAGTCCGATTTGGTTGGTTGAAAATTCGACGTGGCACTTTTTTTATTAATTTTTGAAGCTAGTGTGGCTCGCCAAAGAGTACAATCAGCATTCAAAACAACAAAACGATGTCGTTTGGTGTCTCTCCTCCAATTCAAAACCCTAAATACTCAAATTAAGAGAGAGAGAGAGAGAGAGAGAGAGAGAGAGAGAGAGAGAGAGAGAGAAGATAAGCCACCAGTGATGGCCCAGTCGCCATCCTCAACGGCCCCCACGTCGATGGCCACGGCTCCGACCTTGACCCCAACCCCGATGACGGCCACTTGGCGGCCAAGTCAAAGGCCGTGATATGGCCGGTGCTCGGGGTAGGCCGCCGATGAGTGCGCGCCCCCAATCTCTCCCTCTCCATCTTTGATCCGCCGACGAGTGCTTGACCCGTGTCTTCCAGTACCTAGGCTCTAGCAATGGGGCCGATGCTCCCTCGTGTGCCGCCGCCGGCTCATGATCGAAGGCCAGAGTCGCCAAAGGCTCGCCCTCCACGCCCACTTGAAGCTGCTAGACACAGTCCTAGCTCGAAGAATTTGAGGACATTGAAGCTGGTGAAATGTTACTGAGATTAGGACACGATGCTACTATGATGGAGGCCGAGCGACGGCGGCCAGCGTTGGGCAAGGATTGGACAAAAAAACCCTAATTTCAATCCCCAAATAAATAAATAAATAAAATCCCCAAACGAGTTGTGTGGTGTCGTTTTTGTGAGACCATCCACTTAGGGCGGCAAAACGATGTCATTTGAAGGCTTTGTCGATTTTTTTTTTTTTAATATAAAAGCCACGTAATCATTTTGGCCAGAATCTCTCGTCGATGGCACCAAAGTGATCGTTTTTCTTCTAATTTGGCACTTAAGTGATCCAACAGAAACTTTTGGCACCAAAGTGAGCGCCGTACACAACTTTTGACACTGATAGTGTACTTATCCCTTTATCTAGAAAGCTGTTGCGCTTTCTCAAAAGAAATTACTAGCGTTCGTTAGTTCCGTTCAAATCTAATCGAAATTAGGAAGATAAGTGAGAGCTTCGAGTTGGTTTTCTCCATCACCATTTCCTCTCAAGTCTTTGGGCAGTTTAAAGTGTTTAGATCTAGGTTTAGTCATGCAGGTTTTGATTTACTTGGCCCAAATCTAGCTATTACGAAATCACACATTGATCCCAAAAAAATACCACATGCAAACAATCTACCCAGGCAGAATATAATATTAAATAACAAAATCGGAAAAACACACTAGAAAATTTTTGTCAAAGTTCACCCAACTCGAGCTATGTCTCCCGGCAGAGGCACTCTACAAATCTACTAGATTTCGAAAAAAGCTGAAATATAATAATAATATTATCTCAAAATCAAGACACAAAAAGATTGAGAACCATCGTAAAGAAAAACTTACTTTTTTTTTTCTCTCTCTTTTTCTTGCCTCTATTTTTTTTTCAGCGTCTTGACAATTGGCGTCTAACCAACGTTGATATAAATGGGTGCTTTTTAACCTAAAAGTAAAATTAATAGAAAAGACAAAAAAAAAACCCCTAAATTTTTTTTGGCTTCATCTGTAACAATCTCCCATTTGCGGTCCATTTGTTTCACGGAAAATATTTTCTAGAAGTCATTTTTCAGGAAAATGACAATATTTTTTTATGTTCGGCTAAAACTTGAAAATGTTTTGGAAAATATTTTCCGGTATTCGGTAAGGAAAATATTTTCTAAGACTTCACCATTTAGGCATGCATCACTTACCGACCTATAAATCCATCAAATATGAACTTGCATTTAAATCCAAACAAACTTGCTTCATATATTTGTTCCCTCATTGTTGTCCAAAGCTCATCTACTTTAAAAAATGTTCGTATGGATTTTAAAAAGAAGCTAAAGAGAAAAGAAACAAAGCATGTACAGCCCTAATGAGAATCTTCCAGTTGAGTGGCCTATTCTCCCCCCGCGTCTTTCTTTTTTTTCGGTAACCCAGGGAACCCTGTAAGCCGACGGCCAGCGAGTAAACCCTAGGGGAGCGACTATAGGACCCACCACCACAGTACTCTAGGTAGGAATCCTTAACGACGCCGCTGAGATTCGAACTTCTCCCCTTCATGAGAGGGAGAGAGCCCAAGCTAGCTGCGCCACTGAGGGCGGTGGTTCCCCCTGCGTCTTTTATGTTCTAATAAACCAAAGAAAAAGAAGCAAAGCATGTAGAGCCATTTGCTTAAGTAATGTAAACTGCAAGGTAGAATGAATAAATAAAATGATAAGTAAGAGTGCAGAGCACGAGCTTGAGATCGATGAGCTCAAGGTTTGCCCAATGACCGACGACTAGCCAAGAAAGAAGAAAATGGGAAACAAAGAAAAGAAAAAATAAATAAATAGAAAAGGAAAAGGAAAAAAATAATTCGAATTAAAAAAAAAAGAAAAAAATTAAAAGATAATTAAAATAAAAAAGAAAAGAAGAAGAAGAAAGGGGAGGAGAAAGTGAAGATTTGTAGAGGTGTGAGATAAGAGAGATCAAGTTAAGAAAATATTTTCCACTTTTCAAAAGTGGAAAACATTTTCCTCTAATTTAAAAGACTTTTTTCCTTTCATGGAAAATATTTTCCCCAATGAATTCATTTTCCGTGAAACAAACGCCAAAAATTTGAAAAATTTTTCCGGAAATTATTTTGCGAAACGAACGAAGCCTTAAAGACAAATACACTCAATCAACCAAGCAACTATGCATCCATCTTCTTCAAAAGTTCATAACTAAAAAATTTGTGCCTCTCAATACTCCTCATCAATCAACATAGAGTAAAACCAATGGTAGTAGTATAAAAGATATATTTTTTGCTATCTACTACCTTGGTAAACATGTCAGTTAGACTTTTTGAGCCATCAATCTTCTGTAACTCTAACTCATTATTTTTCAATACTAACCTAATGAAATGATAACGCTTCTTGATATATCTAGACCTTGAGTGATTAGCTGTATTTTTTTGTAAGTGCATTATACTTTGACTATCACTTCATAGTATGCTCACTGGTTTCTTTCGATGTTACTATTTCATGTAATCTTGTAACCACATGATTTCCTTGGAGATTCGTACTCTACTTCTGTCATCGATAGAACCACCACTTTTTGTAGTTGAAATACCCAACTCACTACTGTACTTGCAACTATGAAGACATTCAATGGTACTCTTAACACTATCTTGATCACTCAAGTGATTTGCATGCAGATAACTCTGTAACTCTAAAAATGTACCACCGTAACAAAGAGAATAATTTGATGTACTCACTAGATATCTCAATATCTATTTTACTGTATTCTAATATTCTTTGCTTGAGTTATGCATATATTGACTCGCATCTCCCACTGCTTGTGTAATGTCTGGTCTCGTACTCACCATGGCATACATCAAGCTTCCCACTATTGATACATATGGAGCTATCATCATCTCATCTTCTAAAGCATGAGTACTCAAACACATATCCTTGGAAAATTTGAAGTGACTCTCTAGAGGAGTTGCGATTGGTTTTGCTTTATCCATGTTAAATCTCTTTAACACCTTATTCACATAGTCTTCCTGCGATAGCCACGATTTCTTATTTTCCCGTCCCTAATGATTTTCATGCCTAAAATATTCTTGGGCTCTCCCAAATCTTTCATAGTAAACTACGATGATAACATCTTTTCCACTTTTGCAATTCTCTTCACATTGGAATTAGCCACTAGCATATCGTCCACATATAAAGAGAGATACACAACATTACCATTGCTATACTTGCAAAAATAAACACAACGACTCCTCAAGGTATGCAAATTCATTTTCTTTCATGAAACCATCAAACTTTAAGTGCCATTCTCGCGGAGCTTGCTTCAAGCTATACTAGCTTTTTTCAAGTGACATATCATATGCTCCTTACCTTTGACTTCAAAACCTATAGACTATGCCATGTATAACTCTTCATCTAAGTCACCATGTAAAAACGCCGGTGTCACATCTAACTACTCGAGATGAAGATCCTCCCTTGCAACTATACTTAGCAGAACTTCGATTAATGTCATTTCACTACAAGTGAAAATATCTCAAAGTTGACGATATGTCTTGCCTTGTATCCGATACAATCATTTGCTTCATTCTTAATCTTCTACACCCACTTATTTGACAAAACTTTTTTGCCTGTGGGCAACTTGGTTAACTCCTAAGTTTTGTTATGAAGTAATGAACCCATCTCGTCTTTTATAGCACGCTCTTATTGCATGCTAGACATGTCTTTCTTTACTTCATCATAAGTCTTCGGTTCTTTCGAATCTGTATATAAGATATGACTTAGAATAATATTAGCTAATGCATTAAAAATTACATTTGGCTTTCTCACATGTGTTAACCTCCTTAAGACAGGTACTTCAGGGTCATTAGTTTGCTCCGAATCAATGTGTTTCTCTTGAATTGTATCCTCACTGATAATAGGCTCATGCTGAACATCTTCTTCAAGTGCACTTTGATCTACTAGAACCATCTTCACAAACATGTGTCCAGCTCAACATATTCTAGTTCTATTGCCCTTTCATGCTCCGTTTGACGATCCTTGTACATATTTTCTTCATGAAATATCACATTTCAACAGTGCATGACTTTGTTATTATCATAATCCCAAGACCTATAGCCATACTCATTGCCACCATAACCAATAAAACGCACTTTTGGGACTTAGCATTAAGCTTCTTCTTATCCTTCCTGTCAATTAGGGCATATGCAATACAACAAAAAAAATTAGATATGAATAATTAACCTTTTTACCTAACCATTGCTCTTGTGGTATTTTTCCATCCAACACACTAGATTGACTCTTGTTACTCAAATAAAAAACTGCATCAATTGTAGTAACCCATAAGTATAGTGGAAGACCCACATGTAGTCTCATGCATCTTGCACGTTTTAGAATAGTCATATTCATCCTTTCAGCTACGTCGTTTTCTTTAGGAGTTCTAGGAACAATCTTCAATCGGTGTATACTTTCGTGGCTCAAGTATTTTGCAAATTTCTTATTCATGTATTCACCACCATTATCAGACTTAGGCTTTAGTCTGATAACCTGTCTTTTTTTCTACCATGGTCTTCCATATTTTGAACATCCAAAAGAATTCTGATTTTTCTCTGAGAGAATAGGCCTAAGTCTTCCTTGTTGCATCATTAATAAATGTGATAAAATATCTCTTACCACCATAAGAGAGTTCCTAGGTCCCTACATATCAGTGCGAACTAACTCTAGTTTATGGCTTTTATTCTGTTGCCCATTCAATTGAAAATTGATTGTCTTCTATTTTCCATAAATGCGACTCTCACAAAAATCCGACTCAACTTTCTACAAACAAGTAACTTTTTCAATGTAATTGCTTTACATTATTCCCACCAAGATGTTCCAAACGATAATGCCAAAGAGTAGACAAATTATCTATAACCGTTGTAGTTGCACCTATATCATTGATATTGTCTCATTGGAGATGGTAAAGTGTACCCGTACGCTTTTCCTTTGCTACTACTCTTGCCCCTAAGGTTATCTTCTACTCTCCATATCCAAAGATTGTTATCAAGCCTTCTTGGTCAAGTTTACTAGTTGAGATCAGATTTTTTTTTTTTAAATTTTGGAATATGCTTGGTTTCACGCAAAACTAGACATCCTCCACCTGAGATGCTTACAGTCACGGTTCTTTTTTTAATAATCGGACATATGTAACCGTTTCTCACAACCACTTGTTCGAAATCTTCATTGGCATAATTAGTAAATATGTCTCTTTGTAAGGTGCAATGGAAAGACGCATCGGAATCAGTAAACCACTTGTCTATCGTCAAGTCAAACTCTACTAACCACACTCGCTCCTTGATTCTCATCTTGTTGCTTCTTTTGTAGGCTTCATGTTCAAACCTCCGATGTCTGGTTTGGTGACTAAATTAACACTCATCTTTTGCAACTTGTCTCTTTCCCCTTGATTATGATCTATCACACCCGCTAAATTTTCCTATGCTTTTACTTCTTCCACGATTTTACTAGTGTCGTTATATGTTGATGCCGAAAAATTATCTCCACCTAAGACTTTTCCTTGCATCTTTTCATCCATGATACATCTCACAGCATCATCCAGAGTCAAATCATCCTTCGTGGTGCTCGAAATTCCTTGCATTGCAATATTGTAGCTTTTCGAAAGGAAACATAAAAACAATAAAGCTTGAAGTGTCATGTCTAGAATTATGTCAGTAGATTTCAATTGACTTGTGACTTGTGTAAAACTATCAATATGCTCTGCCACAAAATCTCAATCAAATAACTTCATATTAACCAGTTTTTTCAACGAAAATACTTGATTTGATGTGGAGGGTTTCTCATAAATATTCATCAAAATATCCATGACCTCTTTTACAATTTTTGCTTTCAACTTGCCAAATATTAATAAAATATTATGTCGAATTCATCAAGCGATAATTTTGACAATACGTATCCATTAGACAGTAGATAAAGGAGACAAAAGGGCTACTTTTATTCTTTTCTAGAGTTGAAAATGCCATTCAAGCACTACAATAGTTTAGTTTTATAAATAAAAACATGATGAATTGTTCTTCCCCAGCCAATTAGTAATTACATAAGCTTTAGGTCGATATCTTTTCACTTTCACATGTATGCTTCCCAACTGCTAGCACAAATCATTACACTAGGCCTCTGTACAAGGAAATGACTATAGCATAGATTTAGTGCGTAAAAACACTAGTGGTGACCAGGCATTTAGGTGTGTCCAATATTTTCTCCCAAGTGCATGGGTCACTTAAGCCTTATGATGTTCTCGGATAAGTTTTTTTTTTTTTTTTTTTTGCATGATTAATGCGATTATTGTTTTGAATTTCAATAATTAATTTGTGATATGGTGCTTGTATAATGGTTGAAAGACCCCATTATAAGAGTCACAATATGAAGCCATGCAAAGATAGCACACTTAACCATTCAAGGTCACAAAAATCGCAAATTATACCCCTCTCGTAAAATCTTCCATTAACCAATACTTTCTTTTTTCCTATTCTTAAGTGGATCAAGAACATCAAATAACTATGGATTCGATGCTAACATCCATACTACTGAGATTCTTGCTAGCAACTTTTACCGCACAATGTAGCCATAAATGTTACCACGAAACACAAATAATAGATCCTCAAGTCAAGCCGTTGATTCCAACAACACTGGTCCAGAAACAAGTTCATCTCTCACATACGGTATTGTTTTCCTCACAATTAACTTCACTGGAGTAGACCCTTTGTCGGCAAGTAATAGCAAACGCTTACATTCTGGCCTTTACAACAATTACTTGGTCCGACTCATGCGCAAAGACCTGCTTTATCCCTAGAATGTACGGTAAAAACTAAGATCTTAACTTTGACAGCTTCACTTTTTTCCATGCAGACAGCAGCATGGTGAGAGCCTGCTAATTTAGCAGAGTGAACTGCCAATCGTTTCCGAAGCTATTAAGGTCGTCAAGAGATTCCACAAGCATATTGTAAAGCGACATGTAGACTCTCGAATTCCAAAAATTCACAAAAGACAGGCTTCACATGATGAACCATAGAGAGGAAAATTAACAGGGGAGGCAAAATCAAATCAGTAAGTTATGGTATAGAGGAATTTATTCTTATCTTAAGAACCAGATCAACAACACACTAGGGCCATCCAAGTAAAGAAGGAAAGGCATATATATTTTCCAAAAGTTTTATGTTATAGTACACCCATTCGAGTAAATTAGAAGATTCTAATGCAATTGAACAAACAGATACGAGTTTCAAGGCATGAAATGTAGTGCATGACAAGCCTTTGATTCATGAA
The DNA here is from genome assembly GCA_014182715.1 of Eucalyptus cloeziana. Lineage (NCBI taxonomy): Eukaryota > Viridiplantae > Streptophyta > Magnoliopsida > Myrtales > Myrtaceae > Eucalyptus > Eucalyptus cloeziana. The sequence goes on along the minus strand of CM024636.1, from coordinate 53,726,154 downwards.
CTCCTATTCCTCCTACGAATATTCATCCATTCCTTGCCGGACCCCAACTAGACTTCAGTGCCATCCTATACCACACATGCACATCTTTCACACTTCATGTTTCCCCCAGCAGGCCTCTTGGGCTCTTCAACAAAAACAGCTAGTTTCACTTCATGTTCCAATGGCATCTTTGATGCCTAAACTCTCAAGGTAACTTAATCAGAGAAATCCACGAGGACGTTGCAACTAAATTAAGAAGTATAACTGCTATTATGCATAGTAGAAAAGCATCAGCATGAGACTATAATTGGAAAACAAAAGGGATAAAGCACGTCCTACCATTCCAACAGAAGACTACCAGATGCCCAAAAATACAGAGCATAAGTTCTTTGCCGTGTGCAACGTCTTATCTTCCCATAAGGGGATGCTTAAAAACAGTCAAAGAATTGTTCAAAGGCAGGAATTCCATACGGTGAGGATAATAAATCTTCAATTTTGTAGATTATGATGTAAGCCAAATATCCTAATACTGTGGCAATGTCCAAGTGCATCTACAAGTATATATCTGATCAATAACCTAAATATTGGACAATGCTATTATGTCACAACTAACCCATATGATCAATAAAAACATGCAAATCAGAACTACTCACTACTTCACAAAAATTCTAAAACATGTGCTCAGGGTAAGGCCTTTCATGTGCAAAGTTCAAAAGTACCAAGTGTAGCATTCAACTAGGATCAGAAAAAGGCATGTAAGGTAATGGCAGATAGCACCAGTTCTTTTGCGTCATAAGATTTGATTTGAGCGATGCTGCCGGCTTTTGGATAATAAGTATCTAGAAAAGAATGATAGATTGTTGTCACCCTATCAAACAACAACGGTTGGTGGAGTATCAGTTCCTTGAATCATTGAAGGGAAAATTTGAGATTGAAAAATCAGATATATAAAGAATACTGCTACTTGGATATGTAAAACTACGGATGACCTGTTCTCTAGGATGTGTCAATTCCATGGCAAGAACCTAGTACCGACCCTGGAGGTCTTAGTCACAATTGATCTGCAACTGGCCTAGACATGAACAATGGAAAATAACATACAATATCTATGATTTCATTTCCACAAAAGCTCTTCCCAGGAATTGGGCGAATTCATTTCCAAGGCTGGAATCGGGAACCAAATCAATTACACTTGGCCGGTTTCAGGTCGATTTCCAGTACTACTCAAGAACCAAATTTTTTTTTTTTTTTGGTGAAAATCAGGTCTTAAATATCATTGATGATCTTTTATAGCCGTCATCAAGTAAACTCTTGAGAGCTTAGTGGTATTATGCGCACACCTCATACTTGAGCTCACGGCTTCCAATCCCTCTCTCGGTTGCAACTTGCTATTATATATTTTTTTTCAAGTAAGGTGAAAGACCGGTTCTGAATTGGTTCGAGCCTAGAACCACCTTGGTTGGTCGTTTTCAAGGTCCAATATGTGGTTTTAGTATAAGAATCGGGAGCCAAACTAGATAAAGGCCGACTCTACAGCTTCATTATCGAGAAGTGGACCGATTTTTTTGGGAACTGACCTGGAACCGGACTCGATCAGGATGTCTCTAGCCGGTTCTTGGCTTGATCTAGACTTGCTCCACACCGCTAATCCAAACTCTCCAACTAACTTCACGAATATTAGATGACAAACGATAAAATGTAGTCAACAGCAAGCCAGAATTGAAGTCATAAAGCAATATGTAACTATTTTATGTGTCCATAAACTACCTACAACTAAGTAATTATCACAAGTATCAAATAATATATTTGGGGCTCGTATTCTCTCATCTCAACACCTTTCCCTAATATTAGAAGATTATTATGAGAGTCAATCAAATGTTGAGCAACTTAACAATTTTAAATGAGTAATGGCATTTAAGGTCTTCTTATCCAGTGGATATACATCCTCTGTACCTCGCTTTATTTTAAATGTGATTAACCATGAAAGTTTTTCTATTATTATTATTACAATTAACCATCGAAGTTACTTGAAATGCAATAATAAAACAGGTAGCAAATTTTGGTTCTGGCAATTAAACATGAAGCCGTAGATGATATGAATGGAAGTAATTTAGATAGATCACTTTCTTTATTAAACTCTAAACTACTTCACTAAAGGAAGAAATAAATCTAGAGAAGTATAAAAAGAGTTCATTCGGGACATGATGAGAGGAGATCTTCTACATACTGTGTCCAAGATATGGAATGATACTTTGTGAGGAAAGATAACTTAATCAATTGTGAAAAATGCAGTGAATTCAATTCTAGAAGCTTAGGGCTCATCGATAAATGTGGAAAAATTAAAAAAAAAAAAACGACAAGCATGATAATGTCAGATACCATAAGGAATTTAATGGCAAAGCTTGAATAGGGATTCTCTCATAGATCTATACTTGCAATGAATTGAACTCAGATTCACCTTGAACATCAGTTTGTCCACTTCTTCAGCATAAAGCAATACCAACTCCTGCAAGGCTGCTTCCTAATAAAGACAATAGAAAATGACATATGGTGAAAAGCTAGGTTAGGTGCTAATTTAAACCGCCAAATAGTGCACATAGTTGTCCATGCCATAGATTTTAGAGGAACTCTTTTTTGTTGAGGGGGAAGAAATGCGCTAAGTAGAACAACAAAGCCTGGGTTGCCGCACAATTTGCCAATAAAACCAAAGGAAGTTAGCAGCTCAACTTGCATTGAAAAATAGGGTGGAGTAAAAGTTACCAAAAAGAACATAGTGTGGTTTGGTTTGGTAAACCGTATTAATGCAGTTTGTTTGGTCCGGTGGCCCAATTGAATGACAAAGGGCCGTGCTCACCTCCACTATCAATAGTGCAATGTGCATCGACCAACAACTTAAACGGATAGATCAATGAAGGTATAAAACATTAGAAGAGCAGCACATTCCATGAAGCTGAATACTTGAAGGGTAGATTGCGAGAGGAGAATGGAAAGTCCGGTCTTCGACACTTCCCAAACATTGTTTGCCGAAGATTTCTCCTTAACAAGCCTCCATACGTCACTAAGTGAGACATTGGATATGGAGATTGGCCTGGGTGAACATAAACACTTAATCTATTATGTTAAATAAAATACATTTTTGTATCTGCATTTGATCATTAAATTATTGAAGGATTTAATCAACGAAAGGAAGAAACTGAAAATGAGTTCCCAAACCTTAAATAAGGTTCAGATTCGTCATGATCTAGTAGAACTCAAATGGTGTTTCTGGCATTGGTAGCACAAGTCCAGTCCATGTTAGCAATTTCCTTAAAAGCCTTCCATGAGGTCCAGTTGATGATAAGATGCCTTCCTAACGTGTCACTGCCTTTTGAGCTGCAAGCCAGATAGGAAGCTCCTGATTTGACTCCAATCCTATTTCAAATGTGTCATCAACCATCTCTGCGGAAAGTCTGAGTTCTGCAAGCCAGAAGCTTCTAAACCCAATGCTTCAACTTCTTTGTCCAATCCTTGGTTTCTTCAGTTGAGTAAGAACTTTTCAATTTCTGTTTAACCCAATAAAATTAAGCCATACTCTCCAAAGGGAGAAAGGATGATGCATTTATGGTAACGGCGGGCTATATTCAGATATTGTCCTATTTTTCTTTATCAACTGTTGAAAGTCGGGACATTCAAACTTAGGCAGTCCAGCTTGACATAAGTAAAGAGTGAATTTAACTTTATCTCTTTCACATCTTGAAGTAAGTTCCTACAGAGGAATTGCATTACGTAGAATTTATATATTATTAAAAGAATCAAATTTGTTAAATTGCAGAACCAGAAGGGCAAGCCTCACAGAACCGTCAGGTCTCTTTGGCTCACAAAAAGAACAAAAAAATTGCAAACTATCATTTTCTCTTTCCATGCAAATAATATGTTACAGAGTGTGCTTGTGACATACTAAGGAAATTTGATTTGAAAACAAGGAAACTGCAGTCCATTTTGAGCTGAAGCTTGGATAACAGGCACAATGGGTTTTAAAAAAAAAAAATTCAGCACACCAAAGTCTAAAAGAACATAAAACAGTGGAAGGACATAATTATCATTGTTCAAAACAGCTGTTTTCAACTCTTTTGTGGACTAACGGAAATCTTGTACACGAACCGCGCATTTGTCGGTATTTGTCAGCTGAAAAGGAGTATCTCTTGCTACATATTGACAGTCTCAGGAGGCAACAATTTGATTTCTCGTGTAAAGGAATCCCGACGACGCGAAGGAAAATTCGATACAGCAATCGTTTCAATCCATCAAAACATAATCATTCAGCAGAATAGAGCGATTATCCCTCAAATTTGATGAGGTTTCGCACAGGGATAGAGAGAGAAGGGGGTACCGACCTTTCGAAGCTGTAAGCAGACGAGGACGTGAGGCGGGGCTCTTGAGAGAGATGTTCGAGAGAATCGTGGACGGGGCAAGGTGTGACGGCGAGTTCGTCGAAGGGATGCAATCAGACGGGGCGAGGTGCGACGGCGAGTTCGTCAAAGGGGGCTCGGGACCCAGCTGCGACCGGCGAGGCTTTCGAAGGAGGTGAAGTACCAGAGGCAGATGAGCGGCGAGGCTTTTGGGGAGGCGGAGGAGGAGAAGAAGCATGAGGGCCCCTCAGGTGCCGACCATCGACCTCGAGGAGCTCAGGAAGGCCGCCACCCACCGTGTGACGTCACGCACCTCGTTAACCACGGGATCCCAGACGACCTGATCGAGCGCGTCAAGAAGGCTCGGGAGGTGTTCTTCAACCTCCCGATCGAGGAGAAGGAGAAGTATGGAAGGTGGGACGCACGGAGAAAGAAACGGATAAAAAAAGCGTGGTCCCGGTTGGGTGCCATTTTTTCTAGAGAGATAAAAAGGAGTTTTGGCGTATACGGCCGTCCTTTTTTCTGCCAGCCAACCGAAAATACACTCACCCTGTTTTCCCGCGAGTCCCACTCTTTGGACCGTGTCAATAATGGAATATTTCCCATGCTTCATTCGTCTCCTTGTTTGCACTCTAATTGATAAGACGCCTGGTTGCGCCGAAGGTCGATGCGTGGCTGATACGTGCTCGAGTTTCTCTTGCAGCGAGATTGGAGAAGTTGGTGAACGGTGAAGTTGAATTAACTGTTGTATTAAGAATTCATGTAATTGCTTTTGAGATCAAGAGATTATTTTTTAAGGAGCCGTGATGACAAAATGTTATTTGAGTTATTGGATGTAATGAAAAATTTAAAAATACAGAGTGTTTGAGTTGTTTAGATATAGTCATAATCTCAATCGCATCGCTTTAATTATGATGAAATTTTATATTGATCTTGTCAGAACCTAAATCACATCAATCATATAATATAAATCCGTTGTTTTGACTTCTCATCCCATCTATTTTTATTCGATCACTCGTCCTTTTATTAGGAACAGATATTAGGCAATTGGAGACGTGTTACCTTTTCAACAAAGGGAATCATAATTCTGACAAAAAAAAACAAAAAACAAAAAACAAAGGGAATCATAGTTGGATGAAGAGTAAAATGGGCCGACTCTTGACCAACCTACGGAAAGTAGGATCATCACGACACACGAATGGAAGTGCCAATTAATTATAAAAGAGAGAAAAGATTGATGGTGGGGAACAAGAGAGAAATATCGTGGGCCAAGCCAAACGTTCTCGCGTGGGTCCCACGATCCTCGAAATGGCCGCTTCCGGCCCTCGCGTCGGCATCTTCGCGATCTTCTCCGCGTCGCCATCTGCGGCAGGCGTCGGAAGTAGCCGCCCTTCCTCAGGGGGTCGGCGAGATCTCCGCCCTCGTTGCTGAGGGAACCGTGTTTTTCGCGGCTACTAAATGGAGGGAAAAAAAAGAAAGAAAGAAAGACAAAAACAATACCAGTTTTGGATGACCTAATCATCATAAGTAGCTACAGAGTAGACTATTATTTATAGAAAGATTATACTCACCACGGCACTCGCTTCCAGCTTTCCTCATGTTGCATCTCTTGGGAATCGAGATAGCCGCCGCAGGGATGATCCGGACCTCCTTCGCTGCAGGGGAGAGAAGGACAGCGCACAGACAGCGAGGACCCATACCAATGAGCGTACTGACGTTGGCGCAGCAGGGAGGCGGCACCTTGGCCTGGGGGTCTCTAGCTGCCCCCAGGCAAGGACTCAGCATGGCGAACCCTGACCTGATTGGGATCCTCCCGCATTCTCCGGCAGCGCTCGCTTCCATCATGATGGACAAAAGCATAAAGATAGCAACTCGAGAATTGTTGCCCATTTTTCTTTCGGGAGATCGCAAGATACGATTTCTGTACCCACACATATATATACCCACGCATGTAAGTCCAAAACAAGGGAGCAGGAGGGCGTGAGACGTTGGATGGACACCGGGGGTGGCAGAGTGGAAGCAAATCGAGCCAGTCAGTTGGAGGGTACCAGATCATTCTTGTGGGACCCGGATTAGGATCGTGCGTTATCCAGGAAAGAAGTCACGAGCTTGTCGATGACTTCCCACCAACCCAGCACGTAGAAAGAGGAACACATTGAGAAAAGCGCCCACCAGATGGTCCAGAATTTATAAAGAGGAACGCAAAAAGAAAAACGCCCAGAATTAAAAAAAGAAAAGAAAAAAGAGGAACACAAAAAGAAAAACGCCCAGAATTTTAAAAAAGAGGAACACAAAGAGAAAAACAAAAAACCAACAAAGGCGTGGTGGGGAGCATTGAAATTGAGTCCAACCCACTCGCGTGTAGTTCATGTTCGGTTTGGCAATGGTCCGTCTAAAAGTATCTCGCTAATATCCATGGGTGAGGATGCTAGGTTACCTGGTTCTTGGTAGTATGTCTTGAATAGGTAAGCATTCATAATGTATGAACTCAACCTATGTTCAAAAGCTTGAACAATGAAGTGAAAAGTTTGACTTTCTGGTTTTCATCATTGTCAAGAAAAAAGGGAGTGTTTTAATTTCCTTTGTTGACCGAATCCCATTTTTCTCAGTTACATGCCAATATTTGGTCTTTGTTCCAGCTTTCCATCCCATCTTTCTCAGTTATATGCCGATATTTGGTCTTTGTTTCAGCTTTTCATTTAATTAGCCTAAAAGTTCAAGAGTAGGACCGAACCACTCCCCCTTTCCATTTAATCACTGACAAAACTTACCTTTCAATTCAAATTAACAAAACAACTTCGACTTTAGAACAATCAATCGAATGGCTAAGGCCAAGGCCAAGGTAAGGGCCTATTCATAATCCCTATTCAAATAGCTTGCTAGAAAAATGACATTTTTTAATATAATATAAAATTTAAAATTTTCTTTTTTATTGTTGATCTCGTAACAACTTATCTATTTTTATTACTCTCATCTCAAAAGCTCACTTGATGAACTTTTTATTAAGTTTTTCTTTTCTTTTTTGTCAGTAACTTTTTATTAAGTTCATTAGTCTAATATATATAGTGTATTTATCTATTATATCAAAGAATTTATCTTTTTTCCTTATAATATTGATGGATAATCTTATACAGAGCATGTTACACGTTACAAGAATATTGAGGAATATACTAAAAAATTATGCACAATAAGGTATTTGGACTCTTTTTTTTCCATAAATAGTTCATAAATGATATTAATTTATGTCAATCCAACATAATAATATTTCAGATGCATTTTAAAAAAGAAATTCTTACTTTATCAATAAATTTCATCTACTTAACAATTTATTTATAAATTTGATCGACAACGTAGAAAAGAACTAAAATTTTTGGAAATTTTCCTTTTCAACAAAACAAATTTTAATGGAAGTAATATCTAACCATTAAAAGAAAGCATATTTAATAGACATGAAAAACCTACCATAAACAAAAACTAAATCTATATGAAATCCTTAATTATGATATGCAAATGCTAAATATATATATATATATATAGAAAAACTAAAAAAAAGGAAATTAAATAGATTTGAGACCACCAATTTGAATCGCAATTGAAGATCGAGGGCGATTTTATATTTTTAATGAAAATTGAGTGAATTTAGTTATATAGGAGGTGGAAATAACACCACTTTTTTGATATTTATGATTATCTTGTTATATTTAATAGTCATCTTATAAATAAGCTAATGTAATTTTTATCACAATATGCGGAAGTGTATCTATTCAACTTTACCAATTTCGAACCCAACTCACCTAAATTCCGAGTTGAACTCGAGGTTGATGGGATCTCTTTTTGTCCCCTCATAAGCAGAGGGGGTGGCTGAATTGTCTCACATGCCAGCCATGGGATGTTAGGTAGAAAAATGTGATCGCTATTTGGGACAGTGATATTAATCTTTCGCTCAAATGGTCCCCTACCAAGTCAAATTATTAGGGTTTTTCAACATATTATGTGGATCCACCTCTCCCTCCCTCCCTTCCTCCCTCCCTCGCTCTCTCTCATCATTGAATCCGGCAATCATGCCCATCGCATTTGCCGAAAAGAAAAATTGAGGCACGTGACTTGAAAAACTAAAAATAAATCGAGGATCGAGATGCATTTTACCGGCAATATCATTGAATTAACGTAGGTATGCGTAAGGTCAGTCCATGAATCTTTCGATCCGAGCCGAGTAAACCCTCTAGCTGCAACTATCTGACGCGCCCCAACAGCGACGTTGATCGTCGATCCCCCCGTAGGCCCCGAGAGAATATTCGGTGCACTTGTGATCAACAACTCATATTTACACTAGTCTAGTTAATGAGCGACACATGTCGCGCTTGGCCCCACTCGTCAAAAATTGACAAAGTCTCTCTCGTCTCTCTCTTCACATTCTCTCTCCCTCCCTCCCTCTCTCTCCCTATCGACTTGCGCTTTGCCCTCAGGGAGGGTCCTGGGTGACCAGCCGTCGGCGACTTTACCATGTGTCATGGTAACATTCTATAGGTCATGCTATGAAAGGTACTGCACTTTTGCGAATAAAGAAACTACGGAGGTGGAACAAGACTAGAATAAGTTAATTGAGTTGTATTAACACATGTGGTCTGGTCCAAGGCAAGGTGGGGCTAACAAGCGGAGCTGGGTCTTGTTAACAATGAAGATGGAGAGATAATTGCAGAAATTGTGAAAAGACTGCGGAAGAACAGGTGCTACAGAGAGAAGGTTTAGAGCATAGGGACGGGATGGCAGAGCAAAACTGAAATGAGCCAATAAGCTTGCTACAGTTGAGTGCCCTTTATGTCAAGTTGTTAGAATGTCTAAACCAAAAGTTCAAGATGATAGTTGGAGGGAGACTATATGCATTTAGAAGGCCAATGATATCCCCATAGACAAGTGACATGGGATATTGTTACATTTCCTCTCACATGCAAACCAAACTAAAAATGGCACATGGAACTGACAAATGGGGAGCTTCACATGTAAAATAAATCTGGTGTGAAACTCAGCTCCGTTTCCATATGAGAATGTCCTATCCAAAAGCTTAAGTTGATAAATGATGGGAGGCTACATAAACATAAGGTCCATTGAAAGTCACAAACAAGTGATATGGGACACTCATAACCTGTTCTCTTTCTCCTATCAGGTTAGGGAGTATTAATAGTTGTGCTAAGATTGGAACATGCCCAATGTAGCAACTGCCGTATAACTTGAAACCAGCTTAATTGTGACTCCCTTCTATTTTCTTACATAATATGTCTTATAGCCAACATTAATAATCTCGTCACCACATCCCATAAAGTAATCTAAAAAGAGAAATTGCTTATATAGAAGGGTCTTATAGTGCCGCCAGTGGCATGTTTCACATTTTGAAATCTGTTGTAATTGCAAAGAATGAAATTTGTCACATGGAACTAGCACTTGATGGGGGAGCTAATACCCGCATTGCTCTATTTTGTTTTCTTTTTTTGGAGAAACATATGGCAGTTCCTTTGAGAAGAAGGCTCATGTTCTTAATGCCAATGAAAATGATGAGAAAATGATTGTCCTTTCAGCAGTCTGGAAACAATTTTAATGGTATATGAATGAGAGATAGACCATTTAAGTGTAGTACAGATCCTTGTTGATAATCAAAGAAAGAAAATAAATTAAGAAAATTACACATTCTTGTTTATATAATCTAAATTTGGGGCATCATATTTCTACAAAAATATGCAGTTCAACGACTCAAAAATCAGGCTTCACCACACAAATATCCAAGAAATCCGAATTTCGAGCCCTAATTGCGGCGATTGCTTCAAGTAGGTGATTAAAGGCTTCGATCACTTACCAACATTGCAAAATGAAATTGAGTCAACTTGGTGAGGCGTTCGGGTCATGAGCGCGTCAAAAAATTTTCCCTTTTTTTCTTTTTCCTTTCTCTTCTTTCTCTTCTCTCCCCTGTTTCTTTCTTTCCCCCGCTTCTGCCCGTGCTCTTCTCTTTCTCTCCCTCTCTCTCTCTTTTTAAAACACAGCCAAAGCTTCCTCCACTTTCCTTCAGCTTCTTTGTTGACTTTTCAACCCTTTCTTTTCCTTTTATTTTCTCTTTTTTAAAGCCCATATAATACAATTGTAGTCTATCAATTGCCACTTCCCCTTCTAGTTGAAGCTGCAAAATATGAAACATGGTACAAGTCAATCGAGTTCCCAACAATATAAAATGGCAAGGCACGTAACTATGCTCTCCATGATGAGAAAGAAGCTATCCGATTGCTTTATTTGAGTCCTCTGGCAGCATTAATCTCGGTTCCACAAAGTAAATTTAATGCACTATACTAATTACCTGTCCGAGAAAGAGTCCAATCCTGGTCATCATAACCAACTGCCCACAAAAGGTAGCCTCTAAGACCCTGCTCCTTAGCGAACTTGACCTTGTTCTCTATTGAGGTCGGGCCATCATATCCAATCCTGCTCGTTCCAGCATAGAAATAGGTGGACATGGTCTCAGGATCATACACCACGGTGGATATCCCACGTCAATATCCCATTGCTTGTGCTTACGTTGCTTGCCTTGTCGTAGAGCAGCGCGTGCTCGGCCATGGCCGTCCTGTCCCAGGTCCCATGGTAGTCGAAGCATGTCACATTCAGAAGTCCGAGTAATCCCTCATCGCTTCACCTGGGTAAGACATTGTCGGGTCATTGGATAGGAAGAATTCCACCGAGAAGTACACGGCAGCCATCAGGAGGAGCTTTTGCCTGCCCGAAGCTATGTGCTCCTTCTCTAGGGAGATTTGCAGCTCCTCCAAGAGGAAGGATAGGTTCGACATGTTTTGTGGGCTGGTGGGGAATTCCCAATCGGAATCGATGCCGTCGAAATTGTAGCCCCGAGCCACACCAATGACGGACCTAAGGAAGGCCCCCTTGTAATTCTTGAAATTCACGGTTAAGGCGGCAAATATGCTCAAGTTTGATGCAATAACACCGACCGACAGGTGGGCCTTTGCCGGGGGGTTATTGGCGTGAAGAGTGGCGATGAGGTTCTTCATCCATTTCTTGTCCACGTCTGTGATTACAACTTCGTAACTCGACAGGTGGAGCTGGACAAAAAGCGTAGAAAATGAGTGAAGTAGGAAGTTTGAATCACCGAGGGCGGAAAATCCTCCGCTCTAATACCCACCTTTGATTCCTTGGGAAGGAAGCAGAAAAAGAGATGCATTGGTGATGGAGATGGAGAGGGGGCATCCGGTGGCTCTGGTCTAGGCAAAATTGGCACAAAAACTGAAGAAGGCTTTGAGGCTTGCCAGCTGCTAAAGCGCTAGGAAAGGCATTGGAGTTTGGCAACAATAGAGCACTAGCCAAAGAACTGGCCAGCCAAAGGAGGGACAATGTACTGCAAGAAGCCATTTGGAGCAAGTTCCTGAGCTAGAATTGAAGAAGAAGAAGAAGAAGAGACTATGTACAAGTCATTTGCATTTAGAGGAAATTTACAAAACTTTATATCTGGGTATCCATGGCATAAGAATTTCTTTGGTTACTTCCAAGTGTTCTATGTCTCGAGTTTGTTCTTAGTATGAGTTGCTAGCTGTTGAGATTATTCCTTGAGGCCAGTATTTGTTTCAATAATGGATTGTTGTACTTGGATTTGACATCTTTGTCAGATTCTTTTGTTTGATCCTTCATTGATCCGACATGGAAAGATAAAATTTCCCCATGGTTAAGAACTTAAGAGTGAATAAAAATGAAAGGAAAAATGTCGATTCATCTATTTGATAATCGAGTTCACCGGGTCAATTTAACTTTGAATCAATCAAATGTCCTCTAATTTACTCCACATGACACAAGTAGTTCATCAATTTTTTTCAAAACCACTGGCTAATCCATCTTAATGAAGACTTAAAGTCGCCGAAGTAGTGCATTTTTTCCAATCAACTTCTTAAATAATTAAGTTATCAAACCTACGAAACTTTTCTAATCAAGTAATTCCACTGAAGTTTGTAAGTTCAATGATTTGATTAGATTAATATAAAATTTGGGGATTTGATCAAAATAATATGCCTAACAATGAAATTTTTCCGTTGAAGAATAGACTATTGCTTGAGGTATGTACACACTAAACTCCACTTTGAATTAATTAATTACTTAAAGAAGTGAGAGTAGAACAAAGTGATTTTACTTATTTCATTCATACTAATCACTTTATCACATCATTTAGGGGAAAATTGTTAAAAAAATCCTAAACGTATTGCACTTTTACCAATTCAGTTATAGATATTTTAATTTTGCTAATTCAATCCTAAAACTTTGCACTTCTTACCATTGAGTCCATCCAAATAATTTTGGTCAAAAAATGCTGACGTGGATGTTGGCGATGCCACATAAGATCGTTGGCGTTGACGTGGACACTTTTTATTTTTTTTTTTTTTTATTTTTTTCTTTTCGCGTAAGAGTTTAGAAATTGACAAAATTGAAAAATTTAAGATTAAATTAATTTCTATAAATAGGTTTAGGACTAATCGTACAATTTCTTCCTCCCGGCTCTCCTTGAATCAACTAGGCGATTTTTTGTTTCCTTGAAACGCTCATCCTCTCAAGTGGTCTAGTTGTTGTACCATTTTTGCAATTACACGGTCTGGTCCACTTAAATCAACTTCCTAAATGGAGTACTTAATCAACCGTCTTGGTGGTGACCATTTGAGGATGAATTTTATTTACAAATTACTCAAAAAGGCATCTCTCATCAAACGTTGAACTCGGGATGTCACGATGTCAATAACTAGCAAATACCATGGGGACAAAGTAGGTTGCTGACAATCTTATAATGATCGTATTTTGTGTGAGAATTATGCATGAATAGTTTATTGCCGCAATTGATGGATCCTCATTCCTAATAAATCACTGGTTTCCGATAAATTATTGGTGGCCGTGGTTGCTGAATTCTCTTTGTTTATACTTTTAACTATCTCAAAAAAAATAAGCTCATATTATATTACTCTCTCTCATATTACATAAAAACCCACTTTTTTTGTTATGTTTTTTAAAGCCCACTTTAGACAGGTAAATTTGTTAATACCCTTGCTTATCTAATGAATTACGATTAGCGCAAGCATAGAGACTTCAAGGAGACATGCCATCATCTCTTGCATTCTAAATTATCACCTCCCCACAACTGTCAAGAATTCATGGAACATCTGAAATTAGCCATGAAAATGACATCCAACAGTTCGACCGTAGACTTTGGCATGCCACAAATGCCGAAATCACCATAATCAACCTGATTGTTCCCGGAAAAACTGTTGTCCGAACGTCTCTCTCTATCTCTCTCTCTTTCTTAGAATACTATAAAGAGACCACAGCCCTGAAGCTAAGCTCCTCCCGGTCGTTCTCCAAAGGAACAGATCACACACATCCTTGAGCCTCTCCTCGTCCTTCTTTGGAGGAAGAGGGGGCTTTCTGAAAAGAGAGATTTCGATACAGCTACTGCTTTCTTCTTTCTTCTATGCTCCATCTCCGTCACGATGGCCTCCAGCGACATCTCCTTAGAACAAATCAAGAACGAAAGCATCGACCTTGTAAGCCCTTCTCGGTTAACACAGAATGTCTCCACATATGGACAGGAGAAACGATGGTTCATTCTTGCATTCCAAGGCAACTTCACATTAAGAATAGTTTTCAATCCTAGACCAACTTGACCTTTTTCTTTCGATTTTTACATTCATACGTCTCATTCATTTCTAACCATTAAACACAACTGTCGGCCATAACCGTATGCGAATTTCCTGCGTTGTGCTTATAGGAGCGAATTCCTGTGGAGGAAGTGTTCGAACAGCTAAAATGTACACGAGAGGGTTTGTCGACAACAGAAGGTGAGAGGCGGCTTCAAATTTTCGGCCTGAATAAGCTTGAAGAGAAAAAGGTAAATAGTTAATGCGTCATCGCATTACTTTTTATTTTTGCTCTTTAATGTTCATAGAATTCTTTTACTGTGGATTCCACATATAGTAACATTGATTTGCATAACATGACAGGAAAGCAAGTTTCTCAAGTTTCTGGGTTTTATGTGGAACCCTCTGTCATGGGTCATGGAGGCTGCTGCAGTCATGGCCATTGCTTTGGCTAATGGAGGGGTAATCACATCTCTTACATGCCTCTCTCTCTCCCTTTCTCTCTCTCCCTCTCTCCCTCTCTCACTCTCCCTCTCTCTCACAAGGAAAACATACATGAAAATTACAGGGAAAGCCACCAGATTGGCAAGACTTCGTCGGCATTGTGACATTGTTGATCATCAATTCAACTATTAGCTTTATCGAGGAGAACAACGCAGGAAATGCCGCAGCTGCTTTGATGGCCGGTTTAGCCCCCAAAACCAAGGTGTCTTACACTGGTTCTGTGTTCATAAAAGTTCGACATGCAAATTTTGCATTATTATATTAAGTTCATTTTAAATAAAGTTCGCAAATTAATGAAGGTATTGAGAGATGGCAAGTGGAATGAGCAAGAGGCTGCGATCCTAGCACCCGGAGATATCATTAGCATCAAGTTAGGAGACATCGTCCCGGCTGACGCTCGTCTCTTGGAAGGAGATCCCCTCAAGATTGATCAGTCTGCACTCACCGGTGAGTCGTTGCCTGCGACAAAGAACCCGGGTGACGAAGTTTTTTCAGGTTCCACGTGCAAGCAAGGTGAGATCGAGGCTATTGTTATCGCCACCGGCGTCCATACCTTCTTTGGCAAGGCAGCCCACCTTGTCGACAGTACAAACCAAGTTGGTCACTTCCAAAAGGTACCAATCATATGTGACATTCCATTGATTCAATGCTTTGAAATTGTTGTCCACAACTGAAAGTTGACGTTGAGATTATGCTGATTTGAGTGTGCTATTCTTTTCTAATTGTCCAACTAGGTGTTGACGGCTATCGGGAACTTCTGCATTTGCTCGATTGCGTTGGGCATGCTAGTTGAAATAGTGGTGATGTACCCGATCCAACATAGGAGCTACAGAGATGGTATCGACAACTTGTTGGTCCTTCTCATTGGAGGGATCCCGATCGCAATGCCCACGGTTTTGTCTGTCACAATGGCCATCGGGTCTCACCGACTCTCACAACAAGGCGCCATCACCAAGAGGATGACTGCCATAGAGGAGATGGCCGGGATGGATGTACTTTGCAGCGACAAGACTGGCACTCTCACCCTGAACAAGCTCTCTGTTGACAAGAGCTTGATCGAGGTCAGTAAACAGGCTCTATATTCTGGTGATCGCACTTGAACAAAAGCCTTAAATGTCGCAGTGGAATTTTAATATTTTTTGGGGTCGATCTTCGTTACAGGTATTTCCAAAGGATGCAGACAAGGACACTGTTATGTTGCTTGCTGCCAGGGCATCCAGGGTTGAGAACCAGGATGCAATTGATGCTTCAATCGTCGGAACGTTGGCCGACCCCAGAGAGGTGGTTAACATGCTGAGCGTTTTCTTTCATGTTGCATCAATGTTTATGTCACCAACTTCTTCGTAACGAATGGAGGCAAATTTTAACTGGGAATGTCCTTCTACAGGCAAGGGCTGGAATTACAGAGGTGCATTTCCTACCTTTCAACCCGGTCGACAAGCGCACTGCGATCACCTACATCGACGGTAACGGCAAATGGCATAGATGCAGCAAGGGTGCTCCAGAACAGGTGGCCAATGCATACTTAGAATTACTCCCAATTTTCCTTGATCATCTTTTGTAACTTCGGTACTTGTATGCCAGATCATGGACCTTTGCAATCTCAGAGGGGAGGCAAAGAAAAAAGCCCATTCGTTCATCGACAATTTCGCCACACGCGGCCTCCGTTCGCTTGCTGTTGCTCAACAGGTTTGTGAGCTTCCCAAGCCAATGATCAGATATCAGACATCCTTTTTGCATTTTCTACGAAATACTGTCTAGAGTCATCACATTGTCTGGGCACTCACCAGATGGTTCCTGAGAAGACCAAGGAGAGCGAAGGAGGGCCATGGGAGTTCGTTGGTCTCCTGTCTTTGTTTGATCCTCCGAGGCATGATAGTGCAGAGACTATCCGCCGTGCCCTCAACCTTGGTGTCAACGTGAAGATGATCACCGGCGATCAACTCGCTATTGGCAAAGAGACTGGCCGCAGGCTTGGCATGGGTAGCAATATGTATCCATCATCTTCTCTTCTTGGTGAGAGTAAGGATGAGTCAATTGCATCGATTCCCGTCGAAGAGCTCATCGAAAAAGCTGACGGATTTGCCGGTGTCTTCCCTGGTAATAATAAGTCACATCTGACAATTCCTTCATTGTAAGTACAAGGCAGACTAACACATACATTGAACATGCAGAGCACAAATATGAAATTGTTAAGAAGCTCCAGGAGAGGAAGCACATTTGTGGAATGACCGGAGATGGTGTCAACGACGCTCCCGCACTTAAAAAGGCAGATATCGGCATTGCGGTGGCGGATGCAACCGATGCAGCTCGAAGTGCATCAGATATTGTCTTGACAGAGCCGGGACTGAGTGTAATCGTAAGTGCCGTGTTGACAAGCAGGGCCATATTCCAAAGGATGAAGAACTACACCATCTATGCCGTCTCCATCACAATCCGTATCGTGCTGGGTTTCCTGCTCGTGTCTCTCATTTGGAAGTTCGATTTTTCGCCTTTCATGGTTCTCATTATTGCCATCCTAAACGACGGGACCATCATGACCATCTCTAAGGACAGAGTGAAGCCTTCTCCGGTTCCCGACTCGTGGAAGCTCAAGGAGATCTTTGCCACCGGCGTAGTTCTGGGAACATATCTTGCCCTAATGACAGTGCTCTTCTTCTGGCTTGCGCATGATACTGACTTCTTCCCCGTAAGCCAAAGTTAATTTTATGGCGATACACATATAGCAAAGAAAGTATGCTTACTATAATTTTTGCAGAATACATTCGGTGTGAGGCCGATCAAAGGAAGCAAAGATGAGCTAACTGCGGCGCTCTACCTCCAAGTCAGCATCATTAGTCAAGCACTCATCTTTGTAACTCGATCGCGAAGCTGGTCCTTTGTTGAGCGCCCTGGACTCTTGCTTGTCAGTGCCTTCCTCGCTGCACAATTGGTACGTAACTTTCATGCTTTCGATTCTCTGCGCGCACATTGTCTGCCGAATAAACAGGCTCATGTTATGATTTCTTGTTAAGGTGGCAACGCTCATTGCCGTGTACGCAACCTGGGGCTTTGCTAGGGTTCAAGGCATCGGATGGGGATGGGCTGGATTGATCTGGATCTTCAGCATCATCACGTACTTCCCACTCGACGTCATCAAGTTCTTGATCTGCTACGCGTTAACCGGCAAGGCTTGGGACAATATGTTCCAGAGCAAGGTTCTGTCATCATCTTTTTAACATCAATTCCTCGAAAAACAATTGCATCTTTTCCTTCCGCTTTTATAGCTCACTATACTAATGCTATTTTGACTACTAATATTGATAGACTGCATTCACAACCAAGACGGACTACGGCAAGGGCGAGAGGGAGGCGCAATGGGCTTTGGCTGAGAGGACGCTCCATGGTCTTCAGACCCCACAATCACTGCTCAATGACAAGAGCAGCTACCGGGAGTTGTCCGAGATCGCCGAGCAGGCCAGGAGACGTGCTGAAGTCGCAAGGTGATGAGCTTCATTTGTCTCATAAATCAAGTTATGAATGGCCTAAAGCCGAATCTACTCATTGTTTTCAACTTTTGTTCTTGTTGGAAATTTTTGACAGGCTAAGGGAGCTCCACACGCTTAAGGGACATGTTGACTCAGTGATGAAGTTGAAGGGGATGGACATTGAAACCATTCAACAACACTATACGGTTTGATTTATCAAGTTGATGTCGTAAACAAAGGAGGTATAAGTTTTGTTTTAAAGTGTAGGGGAGGAAGAAGAAAGGAGACAGAAGAGAGGTTTTAGTTTTCTTCTGCGACCTTTCTTTTCGTTTAGTATTATGATATTAGGGGGTTAAGGTTACTTGTTAGTTGTTGCCAGAGATTAGCTGCATTTCACCTTTGAAAATGCAAGAATCTGCGCGGACCATCAATGAAGGAGCTATAAATCATGTGAAATGACTTCTATGAGCTTTCACTTTCATGTTCTATGTCACGAAACAACGAAGTTGATTATGGCATTCACAACTGGGGAGAAACTACGGCAAGATGAATTTTCTGCATTAGTGTGCCAACCCTCCAATCAAGCAGAGTCACTGATCACTTGAAAATACTTGTGATATCTGTGTGGCCTTATTTATGGAAAAATGAAATGGCAAAATGTCACATAAATCAACTTATTGGCACCTCAAAGGTCTAGCTATGGTGCAATGCAGAAGCTGGTCAAGCATAATTATCATAATCTGAGAGAATCACATGAAAGACTGAAAGTTCTCGAAAATGCTGTTGTGCTTGCAAGTATGTTCTGCAAGGAAGAAGAAATTCCTATTGCTCTCATAATATTCTTCCTCAAATATCACAAGCGGCCTAAAATATATCTCCAGATGAGGATTTTCAGTCTGCAATTTGAAGCGGCAAACGACAGTGGTTCAAAGCAAAAGTTAGTTAAACGCTTCACTCAAAGAAAGCATGCCAGCTTGAAAAGGCCAAAGGAAACACGAAAATCATGAAAACCATATGATGTTTAAGTGCGAGTTTCCACTTACAGGAATGGCAACCATGATAGGCCTAAGTAGAGGTAAGCATGCCGAGTGCCACATCGGTAGCTAGATACAATCATGATAAAACTTGCTGGACTCAACTTAATTCCTGATGTAGGCACATTCTGCAGTGATCAACTATCATACTTTCAGGATTCCATAACAGATGAGATTCCTCAAAGATTCCGTGACAAATGAGATTCCTTAGGCCTTGAGGTGTCAAATGAGTGGGTCAAGTTAGGTCGAAAATAAATTGACATGTTCTAACTTATTTATACTGTACTCAACCCAACCCGTTAAAACCCATGCCAACCCACCTTCACTAGAATTTAGCATGTGTTTTAAGTTGAGTTTTGTAAGATTAAGACAATGCTCGTTTCACGGAAAATAATTTTCGGGAAAACGTTTTCCGGATTTTCCGGTGTTCGTTTCACGGAAAATAAATTCCTTGGGAAAAATATTTTCTATGAAAGAAAAAGGTCTTCTAAATTAGGGGAAAATGTTTTCCACTTTTGAAAAGTAGAATACATTTTCCTCACTTGATCTCTCTTATTTCATATCTTTACAAGTCCTCATTTCCTCCTCCCCTTTCTTCTTATTCTTTTTTTTTTTTTATTCGAATTATTTTTTAATTTTCTTTTTCTTTTTTAATTCGAATTATTTTTAATTTCCTTTTTCTTTTCTATTTGGGTTAATACCTTTTTTTTTGTCGGTATTTGGGTTAATACCTTGAAAAACCCCAAACCAGTACACTTGTAATAAATTTACCCCAAACTATTTTTTTAACCATGAAAAATCTTAAACTAACACACCCGTGACAAATTTACCCGACTAACCATATAAAAATCATAAACTAGTACATTTATGACAATTTTACCCCAAACTAATTTACTCGACAGTTTGTAAATTTGTAACAAATATACCATCCACTAAATTGGATTAATACCACAAAAAAAATCACAAAAATTGTAAACTGTGACAAACAGAGCATAAAATCTCAAATTGGTATACTAGTCAACGGTCACGTGTCATTTAACTTAATAATTTGACAGTAAAATTTAACGAAAACTAACAGAGAATAAATTTGTCACAAGTGTACTAGTTTGGGGTATATTTGTCAAAGGTAACTAGTTTGGGGTTTTTTTTTGGTAAAAAAATAGTTTGGAGTGAATTTGTCACATGTGTACCAGTTTGAGGTTTTTCAAGATATTAACCCTTTCTATTTCTTTTTCTTTTTTTTTTTCTTTTATTTTTCCTTTTTCTTTTCTTTGTTTCCCATCTTTTTCTTTCTTGGCTAGTCGTAGGGCATCGCTAGGCGAACCTCAAGCTCGCACTCGTCAATCTGGCGAGTCTCGAGCTCGATGCTCGAGCTCGCCAATCTGGGGAGCAGTAAGCCTCGTGCTCGTCGGTGAGCTCGAGGCTCATCTGCCTCCGGTTGTGGGCCATCACCGTGGCTAGTCACAAAGCCAAGAAAGAAGGAGATGGAAAACAAAGAAAAATGAAAAGAAAAAGAAAAATGAAAGAATTAATAATAGATTTTAAAAATTAAAAATGATTAAAAATCAATTTTTAAAAATATGAAAAATCCATTTTAAAAAATAAAATAAATGAAAAAGAGTATATGAATGAAAAGATTTTCCTTACCGAACAAAAAAAAATATTTTCCACTTTATTTTCAGGTTTCATCCAAACACCGGAAAATAATTACATTTTCTTGGAAAATGACTTCCGAAAAATATTTTCAGAAACACCACATTTTCCGTGAAACGAACAGAGCCTAAATTCAAGGGAAAATCTTAAATAAGGACCCAAAGTACTTTCTTTTTCTCAAAAGAGGATTTGAAGTGACGTCTATCTTAAATAAGGACCCAAAATGGTCATTTAGTTTCAAAGAAGACCTCACTCACCGGCCGATGAACAAAAGCATTTCTGATTCATATTCCGATAGCTTGGTTATGGGTATTTTTGTCCATCTCTTTTAAAAAATTTTGGTTGTCTTGTTTTTTTTTTTTTTTTTTGGCCAATGATTGTACTGTTCATCATCTCATTCACCCCCTTTCATCTTCTTCTCAAGACCATCAAACTTGGGAAGGGCGGCGAGCGTCGGCCATTGGCGAGGGCTGGCGAGGGCTGGACGCCCATCGCCGGTAGTGGGCAAGGGCTTGCAGGTCGACCCTCGCCGGATCCGGCGAGGGTGGCCTTGGCGGTTGCCGGCGAGGGCCGTCGAGCCCTTGCGGCCGCCGGCGAGGCCCCTTTTTGTGGCCGGTTCATCTAACCGCGGGCGGAGGCGGGGAAGGTCGCCCCTCGCAGGGATTCTACTATCACCTGGACTATGACTAGCTAAGCTCGATCGATATCGTCTCCGTCGAGCGTCGTCGAGAGGAAGGAATTACAGCTAACATACGCAAAAATTTTGAGTCGTGTTCTACCGTGGACGTTCTTCTAACATCCCCGGAATTAGGCTAACAAAGGAGAGATGAAATTTTTTGAGAGAAATGTGAGGGCATACGAAAATGAGATTTTAATTAGGAGAGAGAAAACGGACTGAAGATGAGCATGGCGTCGGGGAGGGCGCCGAGCATGGGGAGGAAGAGGCCGCCGACGATGCCGGGCCCCAGGATCTCCAGAGCAGCTCGCTGCCATTGGACAGACTTGATGGGCGAGCCCTCGCCCAAGGCCAGCGAGGGATGTTCTGTTACAGTACAGTGGATGTTATCTTAGTTGCGATATCAGTATCGTACTCATGATAGGATGATTACGAAGACTTGCCCACATTTAAACTAAATGCATGAGTTACTTGATTTTTGGGTTTGAAAGAGATGAGTTGTTGAGAATAGTTCTACCATGCTATGAAAGTTGCTTCGTTGCAATAATCACTTATGAAGAATGCAACTTTTGATGATCATGGAATTGTGTAATGTCTTCAGGGTGAGATGGTTGGAATAAATAAAGTTGGACAGTTTTCACATGGTCTGTGGTAAATTTCACGGTAAGGATCCATTATCAATTTCCAATGGACAGAAGGTTGGTGATAAGTACAAGCCGTGTTGCTCTCTATGAGCGGTCTTTTCCAATGGTAGAATTTCAACTTACTGTCTTCAGCGCTCTTCTACCAATTTCCAAGACACGGTCATGTCTTTCTTCATAGACCTTTCACATTGGAGTGCCCTTTTAAGGGATATGTGAATTGCATCCATGGGATACATTAGTGGAATTACAACGTTCCTCTGTTTGTTTCTTATATGATGAATTATGCATGCATCCATGCCTTCTTCCTGGCTTTGTTTTAAATAAATCCTCTAGTCAATCCAGTCGATGATAAGCAAGGCTGAACTGGGAAATTTATCTGTGTTAAGGAGAAGTTGTTTGAGCCTTTTCACAATGAACGGTTCCTTCTTTTCTCTTTGTAAAACTTAACCTGCTACCTTGCTCTATTGTATGTTATTCTCAAAAGTTAACACTTGTTGCGGCAAGTGACTGTCAATTCGGGGGGGAGTTGTCTTCTTTGGGCTATTTAATCTGCCTAGTATTGGAGATGCATTTCCAAAGGAAGTTGTTGCTGTTATAAAGATATCATCATCTAGGATGGCCACGCAATCCGAACGCCTAGGCTATGAATTTGTGAAGTGGTTGGGCATCCAAACTCCTCAGGTTGTTTTGTAGGATAAAACATACTCCCTAGGCAATGATACTATCTCTTCCAAGCTAGGCAGCTTTATCTGTTACAACCTTTGTTCTTGCCAGAATTTTAACATGTAGTATTGCAGTCCAGAGTCACTCATAATTCTAGCCCAAGATGGCTTCAAATAAAGGAAGCTACAGAGCAAGCAAAAATGACAGCAATTTCAGAGGGAGATGATATTGGTGAAGTGACATGTGCAGAACTCTTGGAAGATCTTGGGCTCGGTCGATGCCTTCTTCTGATGAGGTGTGCCTTACACTGAATTTGAATCTTTAATCAGGTTCCTCCATGCTGTTCCATGGAATATTCTTTGATTGGCTTACCTCACAATATTGGATATTTTGGTAGATTGAGTTTTTGTTTTATCATATGAATCTCAGTTGTTTTGGTTCTTCATTATCTTATCACACCAGATTATGGTCTCCATCATACCACAGTCATTGCACAAAGTGCTTCTTTGATCCTTCCATGGCCATAAGAGAGAGCATGAGATAACATGAAATTTCTCTAGAATGCCTCCAGCATTAAATTTTTTTCCCCTTAAATTGATGTAGATGTTTATTTTGAACAGTTATGTACATGGTTCTCCGTTAATGGAAAGTTCATCTGCATTTGAGTCTCGGGAAGCTGCAGAAAAGACAGCAGCAGCTCTTGGCAGGGTCTTGATGCTGGACCTTGTGATCAGAAATGAAGACAGACTTCCTTGTCGTCAGCTACGGTGGCGGGGAAATCCTGCCAATCTTTGCGAGCGCCGGCCACTACTGAGGGCACACCCTCGATGGCCCTCACCAATGGTCGACGCTCGCCGGCCCTTCCCAAGTTCGATGGTCTTGAGAAGAAGACGAACAGGGAACGAAGAAGATACAGTGCAACCATTGACCCAAAATAAAAATACATTTTTTTTTTTTAAAAAAGAACAAGACAACCGAAAATTTAAAAAAAAATGGACAAAAATACCCCTGATCAGGCCACCGGAATATAAATCGGAAATGCATATATTCACTGACCGGCGAGTGAGGTCTTTCTTTGAGACTAAATGACCACTTTGGGTCCTTATTTGAGACAAACTTCGCTTCAGATCCTCTTTTGAGAAAAGGAATGCACTTTGAGTCCTTATTTGAGATTTTCCCTAAATTCAATGAGATTTTTCTTTTAGTTGATGAAATTAGTATTTGCTTTATTTGTTGGTAATAAAATCTAACTTTATTGTTTTTTTTTTTTTTTGGGAGAAAATCTAGAGAACCTTGTCCAATAAGTCAGTAAACTTAGTAACTATGAAAAAAGAAAAACACAGGACAAAAGTAACGGGCAATCAAATTTTCCATCAAGGCCCTTTACGCCTGCACGACTCTCTCTCTCTCTATCTCCCTCCCGCTCTCTCTCAAGCTCTGCAACTTTGAATGAACTCAGAAAAGATGGAGAATATCGCATGACAAATTCCATAAAACGAAAAAAAAAAGGATACTAGTCGATGGAGCTATTTTGCACCTCTCTCTCTCTCTCTCTCTCCACCTCCAACAACTTCACCTCCTTCAATGAAGATTTCACACGTCACGAGCCCTCTTATCTCTCACAGCATGCAAACTCAGCGAACCCACGCAAGGAAAACTTACCGTACTTCTATCGAACATAAAAACATATATTAATTTTTTATTGGAATTTAGACTATCTACATATAATCTGATCCCAAAAAATGCAAGTTGATAGTCTGGTTAGTGACACATTTTGACACCTCTACTCTGTCCTATGAGAACAACAAATGGAGAATGCTAATTCTTTTCGTCCATTTTTTTCCGAGTTGATTAGAGCCTAGTATTGGATTCTTGGTCTCTTTTGATTAGGGTAGCTTGTTAGCCCAATGATTCATTTTTGGGCATTTCATACAAGCACCAACAATAACCTTTCTTCCTCTTCCTTTGGGATTTGTTAATTGACGAATCTGATTGCTACCAGGATCATTCCCATGGTCATAATGTGCTTATTGCAACCCGGCATCACCCCAGGTGGAAGACTAGTTTAATCTATAAATCAAAATCAGCATGAACGTTTTCTAGCCGGCTAAGGAAAGGTCGATTTTTGGTTGGGTTCTTGTAGTTGGATTGGTTACTAATTACTTCAAATGGGGAAGCTATTTCATTGCATCCGAGTCTGAATAAATTTTTCAAGCAGTGAGAGAACTTTTGTTACGTATAGTTGGTGTCACAGAATGTTGCCCTCTCCTTTCACATCTTCGTTAGTCTTACAAGACAGTCATCGACACTTGGTGCAGGGCATAAAGGCATGGACGGAGTGTCTTCAGTAGAATTGTAAACTAGAAAGCTTCCAAGGATCACAAGGGTGACCAAGGTGAGCACGTTTCAATTTCTGAACAGTAAGTCCCAATGTCTTGCAAATCAAATGTTTCTCCCCGATGTCTTGCAAAATGCACTTTTAGTCTCAGCCCACCTCCATCTTCAGATGTTTCTCGATTCAGCAAGTAAGATGGTGGTTTGCTCCCAAAGCGTACTTCGCAATGAGAAGGACTAGCAATGAATAACTTGGAGCTGCATAATAGTATTGACCAACTTCATGAGTATAAAACAAGACTTTGCCATCGAACCAATTCAACGAATATCTTATACTGGTGAATCTCATGGTTGTTCCCTCATGTGTTGGCCTAAGGTCCTCCTAAATTCCCAAAGATATATACATATATGGAATCCTCAAGCTCCAAAGTGTAAAGCTGAGTCAGGTGTCAGACGATTTAGCCGGACAGTCCCAAGAATATATTCAGGCAACTCACTCTCTTCCTTGGCCTGCAAAGAAAGTAGCTACGATTAATCAAGGACACAAACATAAATTTAGCCTGAACAAACATAATATTTTGCTAACAAACCAGAAAAAAACCCACCAAAATATGATGGTACTAATCAAACTTAACCAGTGTGCTAGAAATAGTTATTACCCTCAAAACATTCTAACGATAGAACTCTGCCCTCTAGTCTACCCTCCACACAACCAGGACGTTAATGAAAGGATGCCATCTAAACTCATTCCCACAGATCCCATACTCCCCTGTACCAACTTAAATTGAGTCGACCACCAAGTTAAAAATTTATCAAGATGGACAGCTTGTTATCAGGAAAATATTTAAGTTGACGGACATGGATGGTAAGACACTATCCTCTAGAGAGAGATTTCAATTTGTTGGCAAGAATTGTTATCCAGAATAGGGATCCAGCAAAGAACAGACTCATCTATTCTCTATTTGGATCACAAACCAATCAATGAGATTAATAGATGGAATGATAGTGCATAAACCCAATATTATCTGGAAAACTCTGTAACAAATCATAGTGCAAAGGGAAATGGAGAGCAACCACCCCACCCCCACCACCCACCACCCCGCTCTCCCCCCTTCGCCAGAAAGGGAAAATAATAAAAACCTCCAACATGCTATGCAGATTTTGTGATACTAGGTAGCCCATCAATGATGAAGCATGAAGAAAATTATAATACTAGGTTGATACTCAGTTGCACAATAGAACATTATGATACAGTGGAGTCCAAACATCTCCCTCATAACATGACTACACAGCCTACCAGCAGCTCTGCTTGAACACAAAGAAAACTACCCGTTTGCATCACAAACTCAACAAGAAATCAACTTATTAATAGACATCCAAATCAATGGAACAGCTTCTCAGAAACAGATAAGAATAAGCAGCTATTTTATCCAATATACAAACCTCCACCAAAATTGCGAGATCAACAACAATGCTAGTGACATATCCGAGTACAAGACCAATGACACTTCTTGCTACAGAAGATGATCCAATATCCACATCGATCTGCATATAGGAAATATGCTTTGTCAAGGAATGAGACTCTATACAGCAAATCTGATAAAAAAATTTAAAAAGAATTTCACATGGAAATTAAGTTCGCAACATCGATAAACTGCTAACATGCATCATACTTTCTAATTAATGAATTGCAATAGTGGGTAGAACTTGTGCGAGTTACCTCTCCATTAAAGGACCCCATAATGAGCCCCTACATACGCACAGGAGGCCTTTCTATGTGTTCTCTAATAGGAGAACATGACAAAGAAATCAAGTAGGTAACACATTGATGCTGAAATTTTTGGTTAGACCAGAACAAGGTCACATACCATGTAAAAATAGTTGACAGGGCTTGATATCTGGCTGTATGTATTAAATAGATGACTGATAGGTTCTGTTTCAATTTCCAAACACCACTGCTTACCATAAAGTTAACTTACCACTGCAAAACCCTCTTCACCCTAAGGCTGAGGTATTTGCTCCTCCTGCTAGAGGAACATTAAAACTGCATTGCACTGCTGAGATTTGCCTAAATCTTATGTTAATCGTACATTTTCATATGCTTAGAATTAATTGATATTTGTAAGAGAGAAAGCCCTAACATTTCAGTGATGTTTCCAGTAACTCTAGATCCCACTAAAGCAAGATACAATAACCACTTCAACCATTTTTGGATGGCATGGAAATGGATGAACAGGAGAGCCCAGATAGGGTTAGAGTTACTCTCTCTTTTTGAAAGAACAAATGGTTTCAAATTTTTTGCTTTCAAGTTAAGTAGCAGCAGGTGATGATTAATTTATGAATTGTGAAAGGGTTGGCACCGTGATGGTTTCCCTGCTAGTGACATCTATACATTAAGGATGCGACAGTCAAAAATTTGTACTGATGTCAACTCACAGATGATTTAACTAAGAAAGGCCATAAAAAAAACAAAAAAAGAATCAGATCCTTACTTCCAAAAAGTTGTCCTGTCTGAGATAATTGCATGTAACAGCTTTCCCCAACAGACAAGCTTTCGAGCCCACCGCACGCTTGACCATCCAATATCCCTACATGTGTTGAAGTAATAAAGCTCAGCACAAAAAGGAATTACCCTTTAAACAAAGCAATCCCATAACATTCTATTCAAGTGTTTCTACCTCAACAATACTTGGAATCAACTTAAATCTGGAGTCCCTGAAAGCATCGCTTCCATCCACAAATTTACCCAATAAAGAATCCTTGTTTACAGGCCTATCACTGGCATAGTAAATAACCAAGCTATAATTTGGTCTCGCTGGAATCTGACAAGAGCAGCAAAACAGAGGCCCTCAAAATGTATCTGAATGTGTGAGAGAATTCATTCCTCGAAATCAATTAGGAAAACAAAATAAAGGAAAACAGTCTTATGGTACCAGCATATACAAACAACTTAAGCAAGTCTTTATTCACTTAAACAAAATGGTTCATGCAATTTATTTGAGACTTTATGCTTCTAAAGAATACAAACAATTACAAATCTACCACAAAATAATGTTGGTTCTCCTAATTTATGCTTTGCTTTAATTTTAACAGGCAAAAATTATTTAAAGGATATGGCAATGTCAAATTTTAATTAATATGTATGGACAAATCAGTCTAAGGGTATTCCATTTGCCTTTAGTATAATATATTGTGTAGGAAGATGAAAGAACACAGAGATACCTGGAGATTAATGGCTAGGATGAAGGGAAGCTTTTTGCCAGCTTCTGACTGAATAGACAGAGAAACCTTCATCAGTCACTCTAATCATTCAAAAGAATTAAAGAAGTCCAAATCATCTTTGATTTTTCTGCTGTGGATAAGTTTTCCTTGCTGTGATCAGACAGAATTCCAGTTGAAAAATACAGAGGTTTCTTAACATCTCTACTGAGAGACATGGGATAGATAAAAAATTGATACCAACTTTATTTGCTTAAGCACGGTGTCAGAAATGTCACTGTAATCTTAACCGGTGTTCATGTCCTAGATTTAAGAGCAAATATAATGCAAGTGATAGTGACAAAGTGGATGGCAGTAATGAAATTTCAACCCTTTATAGTTCATGCATGATGCTACTGAGCATTCTCAAAGCTACTTGAGCCAAAGAAGCGGGCAAAAGATGTTATCATTTGTCAGTTATGAGATGGATTTCAGTACAGCTTGCTGGCTACTAGACAAAAAGGTTACAGCAATATGTCAGAATGACTCCTGATTAAACAGATGATGGTGAATGTGGAAAGGTCCAACCAATGCCCCCAGCAAAATTTCTCATATAAACAAAAAAGAAAGTTCTGCTCTAGCAAACTTTTTGGGTGTAGTCAGCTTACAGTAAAATGGGACATTTATTTCCACAACTTGTATTATGCTGCTCATTTAATCTTACTAAAATCTGTTCCAGTTTGCCTTAAATTCTCCACTGCACTTTCTTCTTTTTATTCCTTTTTTTCAGCTCTTCATCCACTGCAGCTTTCAAAGTCAAAGATAACCTACTTTGTGCCAATCCCAACCACCAGAGGTGATTGCACCAAAATGTCCTGCTCAAGGTAACTCTTACCAATTACTTGCATTTATCAACTACGTACTTGAAGCTATATGCTCCATTTCACCCAAAAATAGAGTACTAAACAGCTAATGAAGACAATGTGTAATTACCTGAACAAGACACTTAGGATGCAGGGCAATCCTATCCATCTTTTCATCCACTTTGAGCCAATCAACTGCTAAGAGCTTGAGAAGTGGGTCACCCCCTATCACCTGAAAAAAGATTCACAGGCAGCTGAGAAGCCAATCTTTAAAATGGAACTTCAGTTTCTCTGGCATTTCCTAAATACTGGAAAAGCAAATTAAATGCCAAATTAAGTTTATTGATAAAGAATGATAACTATCCGTGATGTCAAGTCATTACGCTCTTTTCTTTATTGTGTTGGTCTTTTTACCTGTATTCAAATCTGAATAGGCTGCCCTCCTCAGTGCTCTTAAATGAAGTTATTCTTGTTTATCAAATTAAAACAAAACAAAATTGAAGAATAAAGATCCACTTGAACCATAATCTTCTAATGCCAGCACCCCTGTACCTAGCTAAGGAAAGGAAATGGAAGAAAGAGAATAACCACAAACAATGAAAGCTTTGTACTGTTAAAAAAAAAAAAAAAAAAAAAAACTAATATTTCAGCCAGATATCTAAGTTCGACAGAAGATTCATATTGTTGTATCTACATGAAAGTCTATTTTTGCGAAAAGCAAATATACCATATGAGAATGTAGTTCAGAGGTATAACAACAAGATCCAATTGCATCTGGCATTTTAATACATCAAATGCTTAAAGATGAGGTTAAGATGCACCAGAAGAGCAATGCACACCTTAGTGTTATCTTTAAGGTAGTTCTTTCCTCTGACCATGAAGCCAGCACCACTTGGAGATGCCCAACAGTTTGTATCAGAATCGTCCTTACCCTTGTGCAGGGAACCATGAAAATTGCTTAGATCAATAGTGGCAGGAGCTACCCTGGGGTCTAACTCCTTATTTGCATCCATAACTACATCCAAATGGTCAAGTGCTTCAATACTGGGTACAACACCATCAAATATGAAAGACCAACAGGAAGTATAGTATTTATAAAGCTGCAATTGATAATAGGAAATTGATTAAAAAGGTTTTACTAGGAATTCCTCTACTTGTGGAACCACACACTTGTGGTACCTCACGACCAATAGCCACTGTAAATTAAAAAATAATAGCTCATTCAACTTAATGGTATTCATTAGATGTAGTATAACCAAGACTAAAGAACATATCACTTTGCATCTTTGACCTTTGTTGGAAGAATTGATACTCTTCCTTAAAAATAGGACGCATTGATTGTGCTTTATCTTTTAGGAGCTTTCACTCTTGTTTTAAGCATATTTTGTCATGGACACCTGTTGCTTTTTAGTGCTAGACGTTCCTTAAATTAAAAAATACATGAATTGTCATAAATCCATCGAGGATTCATTCTGCAGAAGCAATCAAAAAATTTAGAATTAAGTTAGTTAATCCAGCAGACGATCAAATCCTACATTTTATTTTAAGCTTTACACAATAGCAGATTAAATACTTTGAATATTGCTCTCCATATGGTAACATATCTTGTGGGAGAGCACACCAACAAAGATGTGCATTTTAATATTTCATAGTTAACATTAAGAGTAAATAAGCCTAAGATCGAGTACCAATTACCATTACACAATTATCCTACTTACGTATATTCAGATGAAAATTCAATAAAAATCTAACCCGAGCTTTTCTTCCAAGAGAAACTTCTAATGGCCCAGGCAACATTCTTCAGCCTCACTTTTGCCTGCTAATACAATTTTCACAATCAGGAACAGTTCATGCTCTTCTTGATATAATTGGACCCCATGTATCTACGAAGTCTTAACTAAAATCTAACAAAATTGTGTCAAGGTAAATGACCAAACCTTATGATCAGTTTCTTCATCATCACTCTCGTCCTCTTCTGATGATGAATCAGCTGAAATTGCATCATAAAACTCATCCCGCAAATCTTGCTCCTCATATTCGCTACTGGGAATTGAAACATTAGAAACTTTTGATTGAACAACTGCCATAGAAGACTGCACCTTTAGTGATGGATTTGCTTCTATATATTCCTTCAGACCTGGAAGCAAATGAATTAAGAAGGATAAATTCACTAAAGATGTCCAGATTGTTAAATCATGTCTCGATTTTGAGCCTGTGTACAAAACCCTATTGGAGAATGTAGATCTGTCCTTAAACTATGAATGATTTTGGGAGTGTCGGATTTACTAGAAGTTGTCTAAGTTGGTCGGAATTTTTCTACCAATTCTGAAGGCCACACATAAAGTGGCAGTCTATGTTTTTTTTAATGCTTCCCAGCATGTGAAGTCTGACTTATCCTCTGAAAATGTTGGTCCTCTTATCCCAAAAAGTTTCTTTGCTCATCTTCATGTCTCACCATACATATACATGAATGGCCAATTACAGAACACAACCTCTGTAATTCTCCGACTGATTATCGGATTCTTTGCAACTGGCTCTCTCAATGGAGTAGATACTGAAACTAACACCAAACCACATAAATCTCTCACGTTTTTTATTGGTCCTTAAATTCTCTATTGGCTTTGTAAGATCTGTTAGATTTAAAGCATTAATTTACAACACAGATAAAAGAACTTTGATGAAAGTGCCTCTGAGTCTAGTGCATAAAAGGAAAATAGGAAGAAATGAAGACGAGTTTCTCAAGAATATAAAAACACTCTAAGTTGGAGAAAAGATCAAAGTTCTGGGGAACATTCAAGTTGCAAATAGGTCAAGTTAAACACAGGTAAGCAAGAAGAATCAAAGGCTACAATGGTCTTGTTTGACTGACTATGTTGTCCAATTAGGTATCTAGGACTAAAAGATATACAAGGAAATCTAGCAGTGGAATAACTCTCATAGCCTTGGGTACAATAAGTGGAGGATCCCTTTAATTGGACTAGTCAAGGCTAAAAAGAAAATTTCAGGTAATAAACTTGAATTCAAGTGAGAAAATTGACCGTGGACAACTCAGTTGTGCATGTAATTATAAAGTGACAGATGAATGTATTACGGCACTTCTAGGAAGAAAGAGGAAAAGAAAGAGAATAGAATACTGCACCTGACACCTGGCACATTAAAGCATAGGGTATAGTCTTCTCAAACTTAGAGCAATGACTGTTCTTCCATCTCATCCATCCTATTTCATGTATCTCCAATGTTTGTGTCACAAGACATTTTGCTATATTTGTACCCATTGGTGTATTCATACTGCTGATTTCCCATGTTGATGCTGTGGAATTAAAGAAGACAGAGCAACCAGTGAGTAGAAGTATATCTGCCCTCTGGGAATCCCAGAGTTTATGATGAAATTCTCAAATAAAGACGGAAGATATAATTAAAACCTGGCAAGTTTCTCACCAACTCATCATCGTCGACAAACAATCATCATTTTGTAGCTAGAAGTTTTTATGAAAATCCCAAGGTACACAAGCAAAAGCACAAAAAACACTTTCATATGTGGGGAAAAAATTGACTGGGCCAAGAGTTATCAATTTTCCCAATTTCTAAGCAGATTGACCACCCAAAAACTGTTTCAAGCTCCTACTGAAAGTAAACATTATCTTGATCTAAAAACAACTTGTGCTCCATTAACCTGATGATTTGTCATCATATCAGGACAGCTG
Source organism: Eucalyptus cloeziana (assembly GCA_014182715.1). Classification (NCBI taxonomy): domain Eukaryota; kingdom Viridiplantae; phylum Streptophyta; class Magnoliopsida; order Myrtales; family Myrtaceae; genus Eucalyptus; species Eucalyptus cloeziana. The sequence continues at coordinate 53,693,388 of CM024636.1, read as the reverse complement.
ACTGCGAAGGTATGGTTACACCAGATCTTTTCTATTGTAGGCATGACCTTCTGAATCAGTAGAAGCTAAGAGAACTTTCAGAATCCTACCTATGATTCAGCTTGAGGGAAGTTCACGAATTAAACACTTATTCTTTAGGTGCTTTATTAGTGCTATTAACAGCCACTTCAAACTAAGAGACTCTCATTGGGATAAAAATTCCTGTTCGCTGTCCATCCTGAAAAAGATGGACCATTTCAGTCTAGGGCTAAATTTGTTACTGGGAAAATTATTTCTAACAATAACTTAAAAAGATTGACCCACTTCATTCAGCCCAACAAATTCACTCATGACAGACTATCCTGCAATCCTCACTTTTTCTATTCTTCCACAATCATGCTCCCATTTTCTATGGGCTTCATGCAACTTTCTCATTAGAGCATCTTTATTTGATGATAACAAACAATCTTATACCAGGACAAAAAGAAAGAACGAAAAACAAAAATAAAACATCAGAAGATTATACGGAATCAGAACATAATGACCAAAACCGATTAAAAGAGTAAAAAGACAGAAGCAACTGGAGATTCAAAACCCCAAAAAACCCTTAGTTGCATCATTGAAGCATCTTCATGATCCCTTCTTCCTTGTTTTTCACAAAGAATTTAAGACGGTGCTCTGTTTTCAGCAAGCCATATGATTGATTCCCAGTACATAGATAATCCCTCATTTCACTCAGCTAATCTGCCCCTTAAGTATCTGTCCTATATACCAACCTCCCGTCCTCACTCAGTAAGAATATCTTTCAAGAATCAAAGCATAGCCATTTGAAACCTAATTTCATTTTGGGATCAATGATTTCAACCCACCTAGTCCTACTGCCATTTTGGTATAACGGCAAAACCACAATATATATGCTGTCAAACTTCCAACACTGCCTTACTGAAGTTTATTAGAAACAATTCCCCCATCTTGCTAAAACCACTCTCTTTCAGATGGAAATGGCATGCCAGCCTCTTTCTTTCTCCGCACTCCACAGATGTTCAGCATATGCATAATGATGTTTTCCATGGGTCATCACAGAAATGATTAGGGGTTAATTGCAAAACACGTCAACTGACATGTCTGTTCAGATACCTTCACATCCTTTGCATCATCATCAGCACATATATTACCTTTCAAATCATTGCCAATACACCATCACCATTATCTTGATGCTATTTCCTCCACTTATCATAAGAAATGCCCCACACAGGCTAAGATAAATTCTAAATAAGGAGAATAGCCATTGGAATTGATCACATGGATAAGTGTGCATTCTGCAGATTGACTACCAACGTCCTATGCATTTTTTTATCAAACAACATTGTTGTGAAATAACATGCTTACACGTAACAATTAGGACATAATCATTTCAGAATAGTAAGGAGAACTGAAAATGCTTTAGATGTTGTACAGAGCAAAGAAATCAGAGAAGCAGGATCTCACGATTAAGTGTTGTACGCCGATATCCAGATTTTGGAGGTCGCTTTTTATGGGCAACTGGAAGTTGCAGGATTGCTGCAAGCATAAAAACACATTTATCATGCTATGCAAGCATATCATCTCAAATTGCCCCAAGTGACTATAACAGAAATGCAAAGCACTGATTACTTAGCATTAGGAGATATTTTGTTCTTCCCCTGAAGCATAAAGGCACAAACTATAGCAATGTAATCAGAGTAGGTTCAAAACCCAGGATTCTCTGCAAGAAGCAAAATGGCTTTGAAGATTTTATGTGACCAGAAACATATTTTGAGGTTTATGGACTCTTAAAACTTCATTGAATTTGCACATTCTGGAGACTTCTCATATACTTGACCAAAAAGGGATGCCACTAATGTGTTCAAACAATGGAATTGATGACATTTAGACAAGGAGGACATCATTTACGGCCTGGAAGAGGAAGTCACTTCATCACTAGCTTAATCCTGAATGTCATCTAATCGATGTTATTTGGGGTTATGATGTATGAAACAGAGCAGAGGATCTCGATGATAGTGTTAAAATTGGTTTCAAAGTGCATATTCCTCATTTGCAGCTAAAGGCGTATATTGTTCTTTTTTAACTCAAGGTGATGAGTAAATCTCCATTCAAACGTTTATACCATGACTTAGGACTTGCATTTAAGGAAAACATGGAAACAATCAGCATCAAATACTTAATTGACTATGCATATTTTATAAGGCATGAGAAGCACTATTAGGGGGTATAGGGGACTGCACAGGTGCTTGTTGAAGTTGTCATATCCTTCACCAATTGAGTTGTGTCATTATGTGGAAATATGATATTAGGAAACAACTACATACGACAAGGTTCGGAACTTCAATTGGAAAGCAATTTCAGCATTTACTAGAAGTACATCTGTTGCTCAGACAATAAGGTCAAAGCAAGATAAGTAATCTCAGAAGAAAATAATGTTCTTAAATGGCACATGCACTACTTAAATATCGGCTGATGTGATCAAATGAGAGCCAAAGAGCTTTGAGCTGTCAACAATCTGAATTACAATCCAGTTGCGTGTAAATCGATTTCATTGTAAATCTAATCAGTGCATTGATTATATATATTTAGCAGTCAGACAAACTCATATCAAGTTCTTTCTAACCAAACATACTTTGCAATACAAATAGAGACAAAAATGGTCATTTTCTCCTTCATTTTCTCCATAGGCATTCTTCATTTGGAAACAACTTCCAAACTTCTATCATCTGCCAAAACCTTGAAAGGGTTAGCACATATGACTTTGTTGTTGTCATATGGCAATCTATAGAGTTTCCCATTATGTAGTCTATTTCATGTAACTTGAAACTAGCAAGTATCCATGTCTACTATAACTGCTTTTGAATGTTAAGTGATTGAAATACTTCTAGAAAATCTTCTATACGGCCAAGGATTCACAAAATAAGGATCAAAATTCACTGGATATTTATTCAATAATAAGATTCACAACATGCGATGCAAAAACAAATCCCGACATATCTTAAGAATATCCCTTACTATATGTTCCATCTTGGGCATGGAACCACTGTCTGGAGAAAACAAAATCTCTTTTAGACTGCCACCTGAAGAAAAAAAAAAATCAATTATGTGAATATAAGTTAATGAAGCGACTAATGTAGAAGCAAAACTGAAAGAATGGAATAGATCAGATGCAACTTTACAATGTACATTCAAATAAATTCCAGAAAACTTGGCAGTCATTGAACGGTTTTACAAAGAAAGCAATCTGTTACAGATCAACAACCACAAACAACTGAAGGGCAGGAATATTTACACAGAGGATAAGCAATATCCATGGCACACCCTAGACTCCTCCTTATCCGCTCTCCGAATATAAGTTTCAGGAAGAGGCCACTTTAGCATCTTGACTAATCTATGCCCCCAAGCTAATGGACAAGAAGCAAACCCCTTTTCTGAACAGAGATTTGTAAACATCTAATGTTTTCAAGCAATAACTATTAATTCTTTTTCTTAGCCAAGAAGGATGGGTAGGGCGACCAGCAGTGACTACCCTCATAAGGGTCACCATAAGGGTCCCATACCCATGATAAAATGTTCAGCATTCACCAAACCAAATCATAAGACTACTGATGCAAGCAAGGTTCAACCCTATGACTTGGAGATGGGAATATCAGCGTGAGACCAACTATAAATCATTACAACACAGAGAAACTAAAATAATGCATTCTGGCTATCAAACATATCACAAAATCAAATGTCCCCTTCAAGCACAACATGCAAGTCTTAGCAAATTCTTGTTCCTAGTTCTGTGGTCTAATTTGAAAGACCAATACCAGAGAATTCCAGATAATTGTAGCATCTCTATTAACAAAAGCCAAATAAGGAACAAGAAGAGGCAAAAGTACTAAAGACTCAAAAAAAAAAAAAAAAAAAAAGAAAGAAAAGAAGCGAACCCTGCACAGGCTCTTAATCATAAAGTTGTTCTGTTGGAAGAAATCAATGGCTAACTTACACTGATCTTAAAAGTCTACACAGTCAACTATAAACCATCATCACTATTTAACAGTAATTTAAATAAGTCAATAGATAGATAGATGGGAGTGCCATAAGACTAGATATCGAGGAAACAAATGAAAATTACAGAAGCATAATAGATGGAATGGAGCTAGTCAATTTCCACCACTATTATGACACTGAACTTTGGTAGACTATGACATCGACATTGGACAGTTTCTGTCTCTCTTACATGCAAGAACACAAGTGCCCACACATGCACATGGAGGACATCATTGCACAATCTTATGGCAGGTCCTGTGTAGGTCCTGTTACTTAAAAAAGAACAAAAAGGTTTATATCTTTGAATCCAGCAGCTCACTGTTTTAGCTCAGAACTGCACATTGATTCTTCTTCAAGTGTTAAAAACAGAAAAATGATTTGACAATAGGCACATGTTTGCACACATATACTTGACAGAACTATGTACAACCAAGAGCCAGATGTATAAAAAGAGTTTCTCAATGTGGCATCAACTTCAAAAGAAACTCTGCATAACAATATATTATCATTGTGGGAGTACCAAATCTATTCAGTCTTGACTCATCAATTAGTTAAATTTGAAACACGGACACGGTTTAAACCATAACAGCAGGACATTATACTTTTATTATGGCAAAAGATTATGTTTGAGATTTAAAATTTCAGAAAGATCAAACTGCAAAGACGATAGAAGTATGGACATGAGCCTTTGGTAAAATATGAATTAAAGAATTATAGTGTAGGAATTGAGCAACCAACATCATAACTCATTCAGTCCAGAGAATTTTATCTCAAGTAAGAATCTACACCGTTTTCTCAACAGCAACCAAAAAAAAAAAAAAAAAGAATTACCATACAATTGTATCACTCCAGTTGCATGTTCAAAAACACGAATATGAATAAATGATAGGGATAACCGATCGTGGAACCACAAAGCCATGACACCGCTCAGTGGTAAAGAAAAAGAAGACAGGTCTATCTAGTATCTACCTTACCTGGCGAGATATTTTGGATCATATGTCCCATAAACAACATCGTAGTGTCCATCATAAGATTCTACCAACTCCAAATCACTAGTAAATGGGTCCCACCTGCAGAGATATAATAGATGAGCCTGAGCCATATTTAAGGCAATGGCACTCTACAGATGAATTGTGAAGCTTACTCATATCTCCGCTGGCGCTCAAGGTTTAAAAGCACTTCAAATACAGTGTCTGCACTGGCATCAACAACACCAACAGACTTCACAAGAACACCTTTTCTCATCTGCAAAATCACAACAAGCACTGTAACTGCTTGGTACCAATTTGGCAGCAAATTTTATGTCTTCGGCTTGGATTTATCAAGCAAGTTTGATTACTCTTACCAAAACATTCGGTCTTTAAAGAGAAGCAATTTATATAATGCGACAACATAAACACGGGCAAGTATGCTGATTATTCTTTTTACCAGAAGAGGCATCTCTTTTAATTCTGATCATGTAAAAAACCCTTCAACTTGGCATTTCAAAAGTCTCTTCCTATATTATATCTAAATGACCACATCAACGCATGCACAAGCAGACATCATCCCTATATCATAAAGTGAAATTTGTTCTATAAAGGAAGAGGAATGAAGCCTTGATTTACTTTTTATATGTATTATCCTGAATGTGGCTTTCTGTTTTTCAATATCAATGGGGTGTCCAGAGTTAAATAAAATTTGCACATTAACAACACTGTTGATGGTTTTCTTTTCCTCCTTTTTCAATTTCAAGAGTTGGTGGATGCTAAAGCAAGTGCTAACATTTATAGATTTTATTAGCACGATTCCTTTTTAACTTATTTTTGTTCTGGGATAGTATAATGTAATGGCAAAAACTTACTGGGATATTTTCATATGATGAGTCATATATAGTAAAGCACCTGCCTATAGAGAATTCTCCTCCTTTTAATTAAACCAGGGAGGTATTCTACTTTAGTCACTAACAGAGCAAATATAGTCTTCATTTGGCACCCAAATATAAACCTAATAGGATAAAGTAAGACATACTAATGAAGTGCAAACATTTGGAAACCTCATCTTATGGAACTTTTATGGAGCCACATGATACCATGCACCACACAGGTCCCCTTTTTATTATTATTCTCAAGATGGAATTTCATTTTCTTTTTGTTTTAAGGACAAAGCCTGAGAAAAGTAAAGTCGGGGTGAGCATTTCTTCGAAAAATACATATTTTACCAAAAACAGGCACACAATTTTTTTGTGAAAAAAGCCTATGTGGAAAGCTATAATCCAGCTCTGATTAACAAATTAAAGTACAGCATGGGAAAAGTGGCACAGCAAGTACTACAGAAACATAAGAGACACATGAGAACAACGAAAGAAGAAAGCAGAAGGCTTCCACATACCTTGGACTCAGCAACATCCTCAAAGATTCTAATACCTGAAATCACAAAGAAATCAACATTATAAAGACTTGACAATACTTAAAAATTAGCATGCTTATTTGCCAGGGAAATCAGTTCTCAACATGCAAACAAGTCTTTACAGGAAATCTTTAGTCAGAGTTTCAACAGGAAAAACAGAAGCTAAGGAATTACAGCACAATATACAGAGGATAGTTTGTATGAAAATGAACAGCAATATTTTGAGAATGACAGTTGAAGCCTCTACAAAACCTCAGTATTCTCTCATGAAATACACACCGTACGATCCTAAAAACCCCAAATGGAGCAGCTTTTAACATCATCTTCTGCTAATCACCCCAGTGCAGATCCCCAGAGCAAAAGCACTCTCTAGATTTTTTACCATTAGTTCAAGGCTGTTTAGTCATAATATCCGTGTTTACTCTTGCATTGGTCTAGAGTGAACCTGTCTAACTTTAACAGATTTACACAATTTAGAAATGATTTAATTATTACCACTCGCAATTGTATGTTTGAAACAATCCAAGTCTTCAGCCACCTCACTTAACAAATCTGTTCAAGTTCATTGTTTAGATCAGTAATTTGCATATTAGAGCTTATGCTTGCTCCAACCCCATTTTTTCCATATGCATGTAAATGCTGACTAGATAAACGAAAGAATTAAACTTCTTATAAACATAAAATGTTTGCCATTCTAAAAATCAATGCTTCTTATCACTACTATATGGACAAGTCCCCTCACCCTTTTTTAGTTTTTGGATAAGCTAGCCAATTTCTTACTCCTTGAATTTTGTAGTCAACAGAGTCAAGTACAAATTGGGAAAGAGAGAAAAATGAACCAAAATGCACATCAAACCAAAAAGTACCTCACATTTTTTTTTTTCAAAAAAGAAATACCATATAAAAAGACCAGCGATTCAAACATCATTCTAGGCCATGAACCATTACTAAAGCCAAGATAGAGTACCATTCAATGTACGAATACATTTCCACTCGTTAGCTTCTATTGCATCTCCTACATCCCCTCCAATGTTTCCACCCGCTCCAATACCCAAGATTGATGATTTACTTAGGAGCATCTCTGGACCTGTAAAAACAGAGACAGTGGTGCAAAACATAGAATATGAGAATTCAAGGTCCATGGTCATACATATTTCTGGATGAGCATTGTTTACCAGTTGTACTTCTCAGTATTAGTATGTGCTAAGTGCACAGTGGCATACTTGTATTTAGTCATTATCATTTCACTATAAGAAGATGTTAAGTATTTAGATCACCCCAACCATTCAGAAGCAAACCGTGGCAAGATAATGAAGAAAGATGACCCCCCATCATGGTTAGTGACAAATTCGGTGTATATTTAAAGTTATTAATGCATTGTGCATGCATTATATTCCAATTGTGTGTTATAACATAACCAGAAGCAGCATCTAGACTTTTAGTTGAAATTTCTTGCTCACTTCAATGCTCCAGACTCACCAGTCATCAGCAGAGTAAGTTGCTGATAATTTAGCAAGAAGCGGTATGTTCCAGTGTCTATCATCTATATATTTTGCTATAATAGAATAAATTTCTTCAATATAATTTGAATCTTTCTTGACAGTGTCAGAATACTTCGACTATATACCTTCTCAGACCAACTGCTATTGCTCAACCACAGAGAAAAACTTCCCTATGGAGTTGACTTAGCTGAACTGGAGAGCAGGCATTGTTACCTTAGAAAAGGAAAGCAACCGCTTTGATCAATTTTATCTTTCTTTAGGTTGTGTGCATTAGCCAGTTCTGGGATTATTTGATCTATTACGAGAGTGATCTGTCAATAACATCCTATCCATTACTGAATACCAATTTAATTAGCATTGACTGGATTTACTTAACTTATTTTACAATAAATGGCTTACATCTAAAGGTCAAACTTATAATTTACATCAGTGACTTATAATACTTGACATCACATGGATTACATATGTAGCATTTCGCTCGTCACTAATTAAACAAGACCTTCATAAGTAGCATTTAGCAAGCATGAAAGTTGAAAATTTTCATATTTGTCTTTGTGAACACCAGTCCTAAGACAATGAATATAGATATGATTTTCAATAATAATGTACTCCCACATCTGGAAAATCTTGACAGCATTAGTTAAGAACTACAGAAGGGTCTTTGTGGATGTCACCTTGATAGAGAAAAAGAAGGTGCTGACCATTGTAAATTTGAACCAAAGTATTGGTTCTCACAAGACATCTTGCTTTGAAAGCCTTTCACCAGTTACAATCCTTACTTTCTTTTGATGTTCCAAAAAAAAATTTCAAATCCAATTCTTTTCACTCCCAACCTATCATCCCCATTTACAAAAATGAAATTATCTTTCCCATATCTTTAACTGTTCTTAGTCCACCAAATTTATAGTATATCAATTGACCATTTTCCTAACTTATTCAGTTCAAACATTTGCCTATCTCTTTAAATTGAACTGAAGCGCAATTCTCCATATTTTTAACCTAATTCTTACAAGACATACCTAGTAACTAAGTATTCTTTTCTTTGATTAGTATCAACGTTATCCAGAAAAAGGATTTTAATCTACATTTCCATATGCATTCATTCATATCAAATTGTAAAGGAAAGAACAATGAGCAACGAAACACCATGAGGCATAATACAAATTTGAGGACCTACTTTGAAGCTGAGGCCAAACATCAATGCACAGAAAATATCAAACTAATCAAATCTAATGGGAGGACACTCGATTAAGCCTCCCTAGTATTATAGTATAAGCTCCATCACAATATCACTTCAGCATGAGCCAAACCATTCAAAAAACTTCTCTTGCAGATAGTTTTGTGTGTGTGTGTGTGTGTGTATTAAAAAAGCCCACTCAATAATGTCTCTGACTATATGTACTATATCATTCTCAGTTGTCATATGTCATCCACAACCTCAGCTCTTTGTCTAACTAGGACTCCCCCTCTATCAAGACATTATCAACCGACACAAAGCCAAGTCATGCCACAGAGAGAGTGAAATACAAATCATAGAGTATACACAAAGATAGAAGATGAATATTCTACCCAAGATGACTTTAATTCACGTATAACAATCTCAGAAAGTGCATTTAGGCATAGCATACAGGAAGAGAATGCTTATCCTTTTGTGTTCTGATTTTGTACATTAAATATTCACCTTTAGCCATCAAAAGATGCTAAGTACAGAAGATAAAAAGAGTATATGTAGCCTAAGAAACAATGGTATTCGAAAGTTTTTGTACTACTTTCATGGATTATAAAAAGCAGATAGTGATTGTCGAAGGAAGAAAATTTTACTATATATTTTCCTCATTAATTATATTCATTGATTATTGGGAGATTTTTATCCCTTCAAAAGGTTTTTGTATTTTTTTTCTTTGTTTAAGTAAAATACGTGTATCGTCAGTGGATATCATTAATGATTGTATACAAGCCTATAATAATAAATGTAAATTTAACCAACCTTGCCCAATTTTAATAAGCTTCTTCAATTCATGGGCATAACGCCTTACTCTGTGTCGGTGTCCCTCTAGAGTGATCCTACAGAAATAAGAATTCAGAAAATTTTAGCATGGCACACTCACATGCACATCCGCGCCACACCCAAGAAAGCAGGTGCAGCTGCAGGCATGCAGAGAGAGAGAGAGAGAGAGAGAGAGAGAGAGAGAACATATTTATTAAATTGATGTAAAAGCATCGTTAGTTAATGGAAGTGTATCATAAAGCACATGTAAATGCATACTCTGGCTCCACACTCAATTTGTTCCTGGCACTGCCGCCTCTTGACAGCTCATACTCAGCCTGTTTAAAACAAAGAATTCGTGAAAATATACATTAAGTTCATTTTGCTCTGCTGCCTCGTTTCTACTCAGCGCTTCAAAATCAAGGCTTTACCAATGGAGGACTACAATTCACAGAGAAAATCCTAGAACTGAAGATGGAGTGCAAAGGAAAAAAAGGGACATAAAACAACATTTATGCTAAATGTCATTACTCTCGGGATACATTTGAACCTGTTGCTTGGCAATGTCAAAAGCCTCCATCCACTTCTTCACTTCTCCAGCAGTAGCACAAGCAATCTTGAAGCAAAGAAGCAGTCAATCATCATTCATTTTAGGCAGATTTAAAAGGGAATACACTTCTACAAGACAGGACACCAATTAGACATGAGAGTCCAAGCAAAGAAAAATCACAAAGTATATTTACCCAGCAAATACTGCTTTCCAAAATAAAGCCACACAAGCTACTTAAAATATTTTCTTGCCTTCTCAAAAGAACCTAATAATATGACAGACAATTGATTCCCTTGAAATCAGGACTTTAGTACAGTACTATGATGCTCCAAAGTTAGATTATATAAACAAGAATGTGTAATTTTCTTAAATTTATTTTCTTTCTTTGATTATCGACAAGGATCTGTACTACACTTAAATGGTCTGTCTCTCATTCATATACCATTAAAATTATTTCCAGACTGCTGAAAGGACAATCATTTTCTTGTCATTTTCATTGGCATTAAGAACATGAGCCTTCTTCTCAAAGGAACAGTCATATGTTTCTCCAAAAAAAGAAAAAAAAAAATAGAGCAATGTGGGTATTAGCTCCCCCACCGAGTGCTAGTTCCATGTGACAAAGTCCATTCTTTGCAATTACAACAGATTTCAAAATGTGAAACATGCCACTGGCGGCACTATAAGACCCTTCTATAGAAGCAACTTCTCTTTTTAGATTACTTTATGGGATGTGGTGATGAGATTAATGATGTTGGCTATAAGACATATTATGTAAGAAAATTGAAGGGAGTCACAATTAAGCTGGTTTCAAGTTCTACGGCAGTTGCTACATTGGGGATGTTCTAATCTTAGCACAACTATTAATACTCCCTAACCTGATAGGAGAAAGAGAACAGGTTATGAGTGTCCCATATCACTTGTCTATGACTTTCAATGGACCTTATGTTTATGTAGTCTCCCACCATTTATCAACTTAAGCTTTTGGGTGGGACATTCTAATATGGAAACGGAGCCGAGTTTAGCACCGGATTTATTTTACATGTGAAGCTCCCCATTTGTCAGTTCCATGTGCCATTTTTAGTTCAGTTTGCATGTGAGAGGGAGTGTTACAATATCCCACGTCACTTGGCTATGGGGTTTTCATTGGCCTTATAAATGCATATAGTCTCCCTCCAACTATCATCTCAAACTTTTGGTTTAGACATTCTAACAACTTGACATAAAGGACACTCAACTATTGCAAGCTTATTGGCTCATTTCAGTTTTGCTCTACCATCCCATCCCTATGCTCTAAACCTTCTCTTCGTAGCACCTGTTCTTCTCCAGTCTTTTCACAATTTCTGCAATTATCGCTCCATCTTCATTGTTAGCATGACCCAGCTCCGCTTGTTAGCCCCACTTTGCCTTGGACCAGACCACATGTGTTACTACAACTCAATTAACTTATCCTAGTCTTGTTCCACCTTCGTAGTTTCTTTATTCGCAAAACTGCAGTACCTTTCATAGCATGACCTATAGAATGTTACCATGACACATGGCGTTCGTTAATTTTAGCTTGAACCTTTTATGTGCAGGCCTCACTTATCACCCAACTCAATAAATATTGTGGCCATCCCCATTGAGAATTTTTCGTGAGGTTTATGGCAGAGCCAGCATGGGGATCATTAGTTTCAGCGTTCAGCATTCTCTTCTAGGGTTTAAGTGTTTCACTTCATCATATTTCAAAGGGTATGAGAAATATCAGCTTTATGTGGGACTAGGGTTTTGAGTTTGCTTTTTGGTTGTAGTCCAAATTCTAATTAGTGAATTCCTGCTGCTCCTCTTTTGCCTTGATGTAGCCAATGGCCAAACCATGAAAATCTTGTTCTTCCATTTTCTCAATTCTATTTTCTATTACATTGGCACTTTTGCTTAACAATGAAGCATACTAGGATGAGAACTTGAACAAGCTTATTAAGTACAGAATCAGAAAAAAAAAAAAAAAAAACACTAATTGCCAGTTCAAAAGTACTCCAACAAAAATAAATTATTCACAAAATATCATCTCCCATTTTCATGTCAATCACCGATAAGAATAGCACAAGAACAAAAAACTCACCTCTCCTTTCTTTTTCTCATCTAGCCTGCTATAAAACCGCAGAACATACAGATCCTGCCACAAAAGAAGAAATCCGCTTAAAGAAGAATCTAAAGTTACATCAACTTTTCACCTGGAGGATGTAAGTGTGCTTTTGGAGGTTGGAGAACAATTCTGATGTCTTATATCCATGCAACTGCTGACAAGATATGGGGGAAAAAAAGGTTGACCTTCTGACGCCCTAGCTCCTCCACCATAAGGGCGGGCCCTACAACACCCCTCCTGATAGGTTTCTGTGCCAAGGGAAACAATTAGGGCCAAAAGTACAGATGCATTCAGTTTTCTTGTACATGCAAATGATATCATGAAGCAAAATCCATAAATAATCAAGTTGATAGATCTAAACAATGGAAATCCTTTTTGGCTAAACTATGGTGAGAAGTGACTGCAAAATAGTTTCACAAATAGCATTCTATAGTCTTCTTTCTAAAATATCCTTTTATGATGGATAAAGAGGGGAAAATAAACAAGCAAGAAGATGCATTTGACCTCATATGTGCATTTAATTAGGAGAAAGGACAACAACAATCAAATATCAAACAATACAGAAAATGGGATCATGATGCAACAATAGTTCATGAAGAAATTAAGCAACAGTCCCTAAACCTATTGGCTCGCTGGGGAAGTCAATTTTGGCATTGGGCGTCAAAACCATTGCTAATTGATTGTTAATCTTTCCCACTACTCTTGGGATTAATTAGTGTCTGATCCTGAGGAAGTTCAAGGAGCCAAAGTTACGCTGCACATCTTTGAAATTGTTAAAAGAATGTCCAGCAGGGTACTCATACTAGCTTTTAGTTATTAGAGACATGTCTTATAACTCGGCTATAATCCAGAAAGAGCTTATTACTAGGCCAAAGCAGGGCCTGTTTGATAACTCCAATACATATTGAAAATTAATGTAATCAGCAATTTAATAAAATTAAGCACATTTGATAACCATAGCCAGCTTTTACCTGATCAAGTCAAAAACATCACTTAATTAGCTAAGTAAGGATGGGTTTAATTACTTTATATAGTACATTGATAAAAGCCTAAGAAATACCAATAATACTCATGATTCTATATTTGGCAAGAATATAGTGTTATTCAATACTCAATAGAATATTAAACAACATTTTACTTTCAATTTCAGCACTTAAAATGGCCAACACTTCAAATTCAGTATCCAAATTTTTTGGCATTAAATTTTCTGTTTTACCAAACAGAAAGCTTGAAAAAGAATTTGTATCATTCACACTAGCGTTTAGTGCTAAGTGATTATCACTTGAATGGGGTTTTCAAAAAGGTAAGACAAGTCTTTTTGATAAACCAGATTGTAACTAAAAGAGGACTGATTAGGTTCGTAAAACCTTAGCCAATTTTCAGTTTTGCATGTAACAGTACTCTTCAAGTCAAATTGCAGAAAGTTCTCCATCTCCATTCAAAAGACTTTGCTGCATTGACACCATCTATCTGACTTGCCTACTAAATTGATGACAAAAGCACAGCTTGCAGCAATTGCAGTTCTAAATTTCCACAAGTAAGCAGGAAGGTGGTCAAAATTAATATGAAAGTGGATCGTCATTTTGGCACCCAAAACACCTGCCAAATTTCATGGGTCCAGTACAAAATCACATAGTGTCATCTCTTCAAACCACAACCTTTCCCATTCAAGCTTTTCTCTTGCTCTACTATGAAAAGAATTGCTGAGAGAGGGAGAAGAAGCATGAGCAATCAATGTTATCTGGACGATATGTAAAATTATCTACTGAAAATGGTCTCGGATGGCCTCAATGAATGACAATAAACATAGGAGAAAAATGCTACTCGTGCTCAGTTTACAAATACTGGCAGAAGATAGTGATCACAGCCAGTTACAAGGCTGCTGTTAGCCGCTATTGAACAGGCCAAAAGAAACCCAAGAACTAATCATTAAACAGCTACTGATCCTGGCATAGCACTGAAAGAAGCCATTACTTATTAACTCGCAGCACTGTACAGTAGGCAATTATCGATACAACGACTCTAACACATTACATCCTAATGGTTAGTCACCGCCAGAGTAAATATTGAGACTTGAACAACAGCAGCCGAATAGAATTGCAGAGTACAGAGCAGGGCATTCGAGGCGACAACAATTCACATTCCAAATCCTCTGCCCCATGAGCGGATTCCCCTACTCGCTTTTTTAAACGAATAAACAAAACCCCCGAAAGACAATTTGAGCTACCACAGCACTCATCGTCAGGCGCCGAGACCAAAAACAAAACTCGACCCGCGAGCCGAGATCGCGAAAAAGACCGCCCACCGCCGCCCGCGAGAAAAACGCGACCGCAACGGGAGGAAGAACACAGACCGACAGACACGGCCACGCAGACATCAAGAACGAGAAACAAGGGAAACACGTCCTCGGATATTCCGAAACGCTTACAATGCCGGGGCTCTCGTGAGGATCGCGCTTGTACATCTCCACGTACTTGCCCCGGATGAACAGGAACCTCAGGTGGCAGTACTCGTGCCCGATCGAGTTGACGCCCAGGTGATAAACCCACCCGAAGAACTCGAAGACCTCCCTCTTCCTTCCTTCCCTGTCGCTCTCCGACCCCTCCCTGTCCATCGACGATCTGCCGCTGCCGCTGCCGACGCCGCCCCCTTTCTTGTCCGCCGCCGCCGCCTCCATCGCCGAACCCACCTCCCAAGATTCGATCTTGAGCTAAAAAGGAAGGACGAGAACGCAATGGACAAAGCTGGAGAGATGGTGAGATGGTTTCTGGGGGAGGAGGGAAGGTGGCAATGCAGAGGTGGACGGGAACGGGATGCGCCTTACGTCGTTCGACGTCTGTTGAAAAAGGAAACAAAAGATTTTTGCGCTTTTTGCTTGCGGTCAGATTTTGGTGGAGCGTGATTGGCGAATCGGGGGAGCTCGTTTCTCTTCCCGTGGCATCCGGGCCGTCCACGTCTTCTCGCTGGGGCCCCGCCGGACGTTAAGATCGTGGGGGCCCACGGGGGGCGATCGACGATCGACGGTCAACGTCGCTGGTGTGGTGGGGACCCGTCAGAGGGCCGCTGCTTGAGGATGCGGGGGGACCACATGGGCCGACCGACCTCAGGGGTCCAACCTAATCGAGCCGACAGCTCGTCCCACTTGAATTTGATCCCGACTCATTTCTTATAAATGAAACTCGAGCTTCATATTGATAAAAATTAAAATACTATATAATTTACATGTGTTTTGTCTTTTTGTGGGTATGGTGAAAATTTGATGAAGTACCTTGCGTTTATCGAACTAGATATTAACAAGCCAGAACTCGATTGAATAAAAATAGACATTCCATTAACTCAAACTCACAGGCCTGACTCAATTTTAGGTGAATTGAATTTGAATTTCTCAATATTTCAATATATCGTAATGAAAATTACGTTCATGTATTTCGATTTATATCTCATGAAATACACATAAATGATAGACATAAAATAGAATCGATTAAGGAAATATTATATTGAAAGAGACATGTATAACCTTTAGTTTGACTCAAATTTGAATCCCATGCCTTTTTTGGTTCTTGTCGTGTTTCTCCTTTTCAATTCTGGACGAATCTATCTTTAGCAAAAGGTTGGACACACGTGGAAGGGATCGGTGGGGGAATTGTCTTTATGCGAACGTGGTTTGAGATGGAAAAATCACGACAGGACTCTTTCAATCTCAAAGTAGAGTACTTTGGGCTTTCCGACTGCATGCTTTGTAAGCAGCATCTGGACTCCTCCTCGTGTCGGCAAAAGATAAAAGCGGGGGAGAGAGGGGGAAAAAATCGGAGGACCCACCATGTCGGCAAAGGGCAACTTTGCCTCCATATTTTGTCGTTGATGACGAGATAAATGCCGCCGACCCACCCCGCTTGACTCCCGAGGTAGATCTTCCTACTTCTTGGTGGCCGGCCATGGCAGTTCTGACGAAGATGCAGGCTCTTCCGGACAGAGCCTTTCTGGTCCCCCGCGTTTGCTGTCGCCATCGTCGTAGCTCCGGCATAAATTATTGTAAATACGAAAATTAAAAAAAAAAAAAAAAAAAAAATTACTATTCATATGCGAGATTACTCTTGTTTCCATCCAACGGTCCAGACGTCTCGAGAATTTGATTCTCAAGAATTTGTAAGAATCCTAAGCGGTTCCTCAATCCGTCATGGGGTGGCTCCCCTTGTCATAACGGATGGTGGCTCCTTTGATTTTTTTCATGACTCTCGTGCAAAATGTTGTGATAAGAGAACCTCAAATGTTTTACGATTAATAGATGGGGTTTGCTTTTTTTTTTTTTTAATTATTTGTTGATTCATTGAGGGATTGGGAATTCGTTTGTCAGGAATGCTTATACACATTTCCTGATATCGGATTCGAAAGTTCTTGTCCGAGCTCAGTGCGATATTGAGTTTTAGCTTTATCAGGTGCATTTCAAACAAAAGAAACTTGAATTTCTCCAAGCCAATTTCGGGAAATGTTCTTTTGAAATTGTTCGAAGAGGTGGACTAAGTAAAATGATGTAAATACTAGCTTAAATCAACCAACTCACTAGAATGAAAAAAAGAAAAAAAAAAAAGAAAACTCTTCATCCATTTACTTTCACTACTTTCGTAATTGAATCCATGTACTTTTAATTTTCTAATAAAAATTTTCTTACTTGCATAACATGTCTAACTAAATTTTTCCGTCACCAAATTAAAATAAAAACCGAGCTAATGTGGCTATCAGAACACCCCGTATTTCGACATGTATAAAATATTGCCTATATGGAAACTCACCAAAGCGAGGAGGGTGATCAAGAAACATAAACAAAAGGTATCAGGAGCAAAACTTAGAATAGACTTTTTGATGGTTATCAGTGTAGATAGTCACATCGTTTGGATTCTTTCAAATTTGATTCGAAAGAGACTTGATTAGACATTTTATTAATTAGAAATGCACGAGTATAAAAATTAAAAATACAGAGGCTTGAATAGAAAAACGGTACAACAAAAAGAAGAAAAACTTCAAACCAAAGTTATGTTTTCGTTTTCAAGATAATTAAATATGTTTATGCCATAAAATGGTCGAAGAGCTTCAAAACTTTCTCAAGCCCGATTCTCGAATAAACCCGGAGATCGAGCCCAGCTTGCCCGGCCGGTCGGGTTCTCCCGGGGTTCCTATGGGCCTCTACTTAGGCCCACTAATCAAAATCAGAAGGCCCAACAACCAAGCCCACGAGCACCAAAAAGGCCCGGGCCCATCTGCGGTGGGCCTTTCCTCCTCCATGGCGGTTTCCAAAATCCAGCTCAGCAACATAAATATCGAATCTATAAATACCCCAATTCCTTCCAACTAGAAAGAATCAAGACAAGTCGTTTTCGCGTGCTTCTCTCTTCTTCCCTTGCCTTCGCCGGACATGGCCACCGCGATCCTCCGACGAAACCCTAACCCTCGCCGCCTCTCCGATCCCGACCACGGCCGCCCCCGCCGGCGGAAGCGCAGCCCCGTATCGATCGCCTCCCGCCCCGCCCCGGCGGCGGCCCCGCCGTCTTCGAAGAACCTTGTGATGGGCCAGGTCAAGATCCTGAAGCGCGGCGAGCCCCTGACCGCCTCCTTCGCGGCGGCCCCCCGCGGCTGCGGCGGCGGCGTATCCCCCGGCCTCTTCCCCCGCGATGCCCTCGCGGCGGCGGCCACGAAGGTGGGGAGGAGCAAGAGGGGCGATCCCGACCTCGCGCTCGGGTCCACCGACCGCCTCGGTCCCGACCCCGAGGTCGTGCAGAGGCAGATCCGGGTCGGGGAGTTGCCCGGCGTCTACGCGGGTCCGGGGATGTGCGTGTCGTCCCCGCCGCCGAGTTCCGTCCCCGTGCCGTGCTTCCTGGGCAAGAACGACCTGGCGACGTGCGGCTTAAGGCGGCTCCTGGGGCTCCACCTGT
This sequence comes from Eucalyptus cloeziana, assembly GCA_014182715.1. Taxonomy (NCBI): domain Eukaryota; kingdom Viridiplantae; phylum Streptophyta; class Magnoliopsida; order Myrtales; family Myrtaceae; genus Eucalyptus; species Eucalyptus cloeziana. The sequence goes on along the minus strand of CM024636.1, from coordinate 53,674,874 downwards.
CGTGAATTCGAGGGAAAACTCGCGTGGTTTCGGAGACTTTGCGGCGGATGCGGCGGTGCCTGTGAGTTCCGCGAATCGGATGGATGCGTTCCCGCTGGACATTTGCTTGTTCGAGAATCAAAAGGGCTCTCCTTTATCTTTTCAACAGGAAGGGGCTTTTGATTGCAAGCAAAGAGGAGGTTGTTGAAGATGGAGGCTTGGTAACCTTTATGATATTGAGGGAAGTCGAGATCATTGATCAGGGAACAACTTGAACGGTTGCTTCTAGGGGTTAAAGATATGTTAAGTTTAGATGTGTGGATCTGGATCTCATACAGAGTATTTATTGCAGCCTGTGTGGTCTATAAGTCTAAGTATTGGTCTGCAGAATTGTCGGTGTAGGCATTAGTCTACCACTTTTAGAAAGAAATATTGGCTAACTTATGATTCTATGTAATGGGTAGGTCTGATACTAAGTATCTGTTGCTTCTATGTAATACATCAGTTTGATGGAATAAAGTTAATGGTGATGATTTATTATGTTGCTGTTCGATTGCCTAATGAGCCAATTTCATATATTCGATTTTCGTTTGTTAGAAAATCTAACTTTTGTCTTTTCACTAAAGATCGGCTGAGAGAAGTGTGGTGGGTATGACAAACTACACCTACAGTGTTTGATGAGGTGTGATTTGAAGCAGTGGTTCTGGTGGAGAACCTTATGTTGTGCAGCAGCAAATCAGCTTCTTTGCATCCTGGTTGCTAGGGGTCCTTTCTAGTTTGATTCTGAGATGTGGTATGTTGTAATGTGAGCGGTTGAGCAGAAATTTCTGAGTTCTAGCAGCCTCGGTGCGCTTTCCCTTGCTAGAGGTCAAGTAATGGTGACCCGCCAAAGACTGGAGCCTCGTAACATGTTGACGATGAAGACCTCCGAACTGAGGATTTGATCAGTAGAGGGGGCTCCTTTGCGGCCCCACAGAAGTAATTAGTATTTTTGGCATTAAAAGATATTGTTGGCTGGTAATTATTCCAAAAAATACTATCAATTCTGCAAGAAAACCACTCATACTCCAGCAGACTCGGTTTAGCAAATGTATATATGACTGCAGCTTCATGGGCCATCTACCTCCAGGCATATTGAATCCAAGTGACATCTTGGGTTTGTGTCGTGGGGAATGGAGATAATGTTGGTGACTTTGATTGGCATGAACTGCACTGATTGAATAAACCCTGCTCTGGCTGCAAATGCATTTGATCTTGCATCCAATATGCATAATCTCAAGGGAACTAAAATGCTGACGGGTTGATGATCGACTGAATGGATATGATTTGAGGCAAGTCTCTTGTTAATCTTCTTTTATAGTTCTTTACGGACGCATCTTTGTCATTTCAATTTGCTTGTGAAAAAGTCCTAGGCATCATATGATCAACTAGTAAATGGGCTACTTTCTAGTGCACATTGCATCGGACAGTTGACACTCGACGACACGACTATAGCTTTCTTAATTTGGCCACCACAGCTACATGCTTCAAAATGCACCTTTTATGTTGTCCGCTGAAGGAAAATAAATTGCATAACCTTCGCAGTTTTAGTATTTACTTCTCTGTTTTTGGCCGCTCCAACCTTGGATTTCAGAGAATATATCCCATGAGCTGTCTTCTTCTACTTTGCCCTGTAAATGGGATATTTACGTTGACAACCACGACAATTGACTCATGCCAGCATCTGGAATGCTTGCCCTATCTTAGAACTTATGCCGAAACAGCCATTAAATTCGTGACATTGTGATTGACAAACAGTATTCCTCTAATATACCCAGCCTCACAATAACCAGAAGCAAAAAGTAACAAAATAAAATGTTCTTATTTGAGATCTTTGCGGCTGTCAACTAGTTTCTGCAACACTCAAAAGCATAGGCAAGTTTAGCGTAACATATGATCACCTCGAACCCATCTCCACGGAGTTGCTTTCTCTGCCATTACTTTCATCAAGTTCTGGATAAGCAGGCACTGTCCTCTTCCAGAACCAGTGCTTTCTCCACAGGAATATCATCTCTTCTATCGGGACTCCCTTGGTTTCAGGTAGGAACACGTAGACAAAGATAGTCATGATCGTGATCCAGCCGGCAAAGAAGAGGAAGATGCCAAACTTGAGTGCAGAGGAGGGAAAGAAAAGACTGCCCGATTATGAAGGTGAACAGGAGGTTCACGGCCACAGTAATGCTCTGCCCAGCTGATCGGGTCTCTAGGGGGAATATCTCACTCGGGACGGTCCAGCCAAGAGGGCCCCATGACCACCCAAAAGCCACCACGAACAAGCAGATCACGGTCACGACCAGTATTGAGAAGCCCTTTGATAGCACTTGGTTGTTGCCAAATTTGACTCCCAATATCGCTGCCACTATGCACTGTATCACAGGCAAAAGGAACATGTTTAATTTTGTTGAACTCAACTGGAGTATTTGTATATGCACCTGAGCGCCTCCACATTGAAATGGATGACCACTATTTTTCTGATAGTTATCAATATCTCTGTTGTAAAATCACAAAGCGAATATGCTGTATCATGTAATCCACTTCATACAAATTGATACATCTTTTTTTGGTTAGTATTTCATTTGGAATTCGGGTGATGTCCTCTCATATTGGAGATGAACTTTCTGTGTCTTATGTGCAGAATATGCAAAACAGAACACAAAATTCTTTTTACCTGGCATACAACCATCTGAATCCCTCCGCTAATAAGTAGAGCTCTTCGACCCCATTTGTCAACTGTAGCAATGGAAATAAATGTGGATGAAAAAAGCACTGCTCCTGTCAAAGCAGAGGCATAAAGGGATGCGCTTCCTTTGAACCCCATGCTCTGAAACAGCACTGGAGCATAGAAAAGAATTGAATTTATGCCCGTGAGGATTTGGAAAGTGGGCATGAAAATAGCCATAACTAACTGAGGCCTGTTTTTTCTCTTCAGAATATTTCGGAATGGATGTTTGATCGCCTTTGCTAATTCACTGGCATCGACAATGTCCTGAAACTCTGCATTGACGTTGTTGGTTCCTCTAATCTTTTCCAGGACTCGTCTTCCTTCCTCATTATTTCCACGTTCAACTAGGCTGTTGGGTGTCTCTGGTAGGAGTAGTCCTCCAACTGTCATCAACAGAGCTGGCGCTGCAGCCAGGCCTAGAGAGAGCCTCCAACCCCAAGGCTTGAGCTTCTCAGTTCCGAAGTTTATCATGTTCGCAGTGAATATGCCCAGAGTTGTAGCCAACTGAAACATCATGTTCAATGCTCCTCGAAGATGGGCAGGTGCCATCTCTGACAAATATAGTGGAACAGCCTTCAGAGAACAAGAGAGGCGAATGAGTTTCACTTGGGTAAAGCTGAACATGAGTAGAATATTTCTAAAACTTTTCCATCTCATTCGGTTCAATGCAAGCAAATCCCTCACTTCAGTAACTCCTTATAATCCCACTAGACATTCACTTTTTATTCATCTTCCCAAGAATACTATCTTTCTTTCTGCTATCCTATAATTATAGTGCTTAGTCACAAAGCATTAATATTCATTCAACAAATTCACATAGATCACCTCTCGACTGATGCTTCATAAGTTACTGCTTTTATGCTACAAAATAAATAGAGAAGAGGGCATACCTGATTTCCAAAGCCAATGCCAACGCCAAGCATAATCCGACCCACGAGAAGCATAGCAAGATTTTGTGCTGCAGCATTTAAAGTTGCTCCAGTAAGAAAGCTCACTCCACCACAAATAATACTTGCTCGACGTCCATAGTTTCTTGTGATGGGAGAGGCGACCAGAGAGGCAACCAACCCAGCAAGGTAAAGAGAAGACGTAAATGAGGCAAGGATTTGGTTGTTGTACTTGCAGTAGTTGTTTTCATGTGCATGCTGCTTGCTTATATAAACTTCAGGGAAGAATTTCTGAAGAAATCCATCCATTGAGGTCACTCCTCCTGTGAAAGAAGGCAAAAAGTTATAGCACAGTTCTGCAGAAAGACACTGCATTCAGTCAGATTAAATTTCTGAGTTGGGTTGTTTCTTGTCATTTTGGGAAATTATGTGTAAAGCGATATTAAATTTTGCTTTTTCTTACACAGAGCCGCTGTAGTTGCAACTGTAGAATGTGCTGCACCATCTGAAGACTATCAAGATGTACCCCATCTTTGATCCACATACATGTAAAGTTTTAACCAACGATCCATATAAAGTTAAGTTCGGTTGTAAACTAAGATTAGCATGGTATTCTTTGAAAATCTTTGGCGTAATATGATCTGTTCTATTGCGTTTGAAGTATGTGAAGCAACGAGATGGTCTTAAATATCATGATTTTTTTCTATCCTAGCATGGCACTGCAAAATACAGATCAAGGTTCCAAACCATAGCTCAATTATCAATTTAAGTGTCTTCGAAAGCAATCATGCAACCCAGGCCAAAGGAAACTTCTTGAATATCATAATTATTGCCAAAATAAAAAATCAAGACATCTCCTGTTCTGCTGTTTCTTTTGTCTCCACCAGCAGCAATGAGGAGGATGTGTATCAGGAATCAGATACGGAATCCATCAGCTCATTTCTCGCGCTTACTGGTTTCCCATCACTCTCATACCGAAAAACGCGAGGAGAACATACAGATGGCTGACAAGTAAAAAGAATTGATAGCACAAACGGAGAGATTCACCTGAGATTCCAATGTCATAGCCAAAGATTGAACCGCCGACTGCAGCGACGAGGCATGTTCCAACCACATAAGCAGTAACCCTCCCTTGGTACTGCTGCGCTCTCTCCTTGGCCACCCCAGTTGGACCCAAAGACCCTCCCGCCATCTTTCAACTCCCTTCTTCTCTTCCCACCTCTTAGAGCTTCCCTCTAGCAAAAGCTGCCAGAGCACAAAACCAGACTCTTTGTACATATAGTCACCAGCCCAGTTGACCAACCAAGAAAGAACCTCCCACCCACCTAACCATGAGAGGAAAAAGGACTAACAGACTGTATGAGGTCAGCCATGATAAGGGCCAAGAAGGGCTCTGGTTTTATTTGTATTCTATCGATCGCCCTCTTTACCACAAATACATGGACTGACCATTTTAGGGAAGAAATCCCGGATAGACTCGGTCCGCTGATCATGTGGCTGACAGTGAATCCATTGTTTCTTGATATTTGATCGGCTTGATCTTGGAGATTAAGCTGACACGACGCAATTGCGGGCTTCATCAATTACGGGCATACAATAGCAGTTTCCACTCTCTCTCTCTCTCTCTCTCTCTCTGTCATCTGTACTTACTCATTTTATCTTTCACTTGGTGGAAGGGTTTTAATGATAGAGTCGCGTTTGTTCGGCTCAGTGCTTCATTTGTCTTGATTCAAATCTCTCTCCCCTGCCATTTAAGTCAAGTAAATCCGCCACAGACTGGACACTTTCCAGACAACGTAAGCAGCAACTCAAGCACGGGAATACAGAATTTCAAGAATGTACGATGAAAATGACCTTACGGCATTCTTTCCTTTTAGGTTTGTAATTCAAGGGATCACATGGACATATCTTCACCGCTCAAATTCATTTTGTTCTTTCAAATTCAAGTATTTGTAATCAACTCATGAAAAATGAGGGGCAAAAGAACAGAATCATGATAAAGAGGCCGCGCCCTCCGATTCGTATCTGCCTTTCTTATACTTTAACAGATACGGAATCTGCAACAGCAATAATGAGATGGTCAGAAAAGAATTAAAGAAATAATTATACAAAAAGAAGAAAAAGAAACTTAAAACGTGGAGATGTCGTCTACCGAGTGTACTGTTTCGACCAAAGGCGACATCCTAAGTTGCGCTTTCTTGAATGGTTTTCTTTCTTACCATGTTCACGATCTCTTCTATCCTTCGTGGGAAAACAGAAAACTGAAACGACAGTTGGTCCGGGGCAGGTGTGGACATGGAATTCTGCGTCCAACGACCCCTTCTTGTCCATGACTTTGCGTACGCGAATTGAGAGTGGCACGTTGTGACATTGATGGGAGATGATGGTGATGACTTGTGGGTGATCCCCATTTCCTGAAATTAGAGGGTGCTAAATGTAGAATTTCCGAATTTAGATGAAATTGGAGGACAAGGGTGATCGACGAGGAAACTTAATTTTGCAGTATGTAGTTGTTTCCTCCATGAGAGTTCGTAATTTTCGAGCATGTCTAGTATGTGTTAATCAGTCCACTAAAGGCATTACCTAATTTGTTATTCCATAAAGAAAGCCATGGTTGATTTCAAATTGAGAATTAATAGCCTAACTTAGTCTAATGAATAAAAAAAAAGATTGATACCCTGAAAAACTCCAAACCAATACATCTATAACAATTTTATTTCAAACTAATATTTTGACCATGAAAAATTATAAAGTAGTTTGGGATTTTTCAGGTATTAATCTTGAAAAAAAAAATTATATAAAGTATGACATCATGGTAATAGAAGATGACATACTAGGGGGACTAGATAGATATTTCAGATTCAGCCTTTTTACCAATCACTTTTCTTGATGTAATGGCTATGTGTTCCAAAAAATTGAGAATGGACGAGTCAGCGTGTGAATTGGAATCTCAAAAGCATATCTCTTCGGACACTTGATTGGGGGCATCACTAGCAACAAAATTCCATGACTTGTAAAACGGGTCATTGACTTGACTTGCATTTTATGGGACGACGACCTCGTGTCCGCTCCCGATTTACACGGTAGTCACTCATCAACCAAAATAGTATCGACGTTATAATAAATTCAAAATGGTCACTTTCCGTAGAACCCGCGTGAGATCTACGTAGAACCAATCTTTTTTTATCATTCCAGTTCATTTAGATACATGTACTGGATTCATGTAAAGATGCCTCAGTCGACCCAACTTTTTGTCGTATGTTTATCCATGTTGAGACATTTTGGTCGAGCAGCAAGCTAGCCTTTTCTTTTCTTCTTCTTCTTCTTTTTTTTTTTTTTTTTTTTTTTTTGGCCTTTAATGGCAAGTCCAAAACAATCGAATCTAGCGCAAAAAAAAAAAAAGAAAAATTTTAATCCAGAACGGCATCTGATCACTAATAGAATAAAATTTCCATCCGATGGCATCTGTAGATCATTTAGTTGACATTTTCCAACTTCTATGATAGCAAAGTGGCATTATATTGCTGGGATTTTTATTCTATAATTCTACTGCTTTCAAGTTTCTTGGATAAATAAATGGAAACATAAATAAATAAATAAATAGATCCAACCTCCTCTATGCTCCGCCTGGTTGATTCAAACGAACATCAAATTTGATTAAATAATAAGATACAAGTACGCACCTGTCATAGCTTTGAATTTGGGTTACATATGCAATTTATACTCGATAAAGTTTAAAATTAATACTTTCTCTATGCATAGCTTATCCACTTGGGATGTGAATATTGGTACATCAGCATGGAACCGGCTGAAGTCCAATATACAAACTTGAAAAATACAGATGGTGGCTTGACCTCGAGAAGAGATATTGATAATTTAATGAGATATTTTCCGCTTCTTTGGCAACGGAAATTGGAAAGCATGAGCTGCAATCTGCCTCCAGTCTGTAGACCGATTCAAGGGGCAAAGGCGTTGACCACTTTGGATGAGTAGGGAAAACGAGAGAATAATGAGATTGACAGTACATACGAGAAAAGGAGGAAATTCAGAAGTTGGTGTTCAATCATGTTCAATGTGACAAATTGCAGCAAGATTCAGGCTGCTGAACATATAAAGTTTAGAATGAAACAAATATCTGGTGCAATTCCCTTAGGTCATCCAAGTTAGGGAACGACCAAGGCATTGTTATTCAAGAAAAACATGAAATTTTAGGTTTGATTGATTTCTACTTGGCACCAGATGCAATGTGGTTCGTGCCTCAATAAGAGATTTCCCTTTTTGAGCCCGACTTGTCCATCACAACCCTTCTAGACCCAATCGATTCTCTATATGAACATTTGAAAAGTTTTCTTAATCATGTATGGATTTGAGTAAGAATCTCTTCAATCATGGTCCACACTACTAAACTGCTAGGATAGGTAAGTATGAAATTATTCATACTTAAAAGAATTTGGTCTTTAATGCGGTCGAATGCAATACCGAAAACAAAAGATGGTTCATGTTAAACGAATTTAAACTTAGAATGGAGTTTGAATAATTGCATCATTTCCCTTCTACTTTAGAATGTATAATAATGTAATTTTATACAAAGTAAAACACCTCAATAGGCAATATAAATAAATGAAGAGGATGTCAAGGCAAGAGTCATGGGTCTCCAGGTTGCATGAATAATGCTAGATGATTGAAGCCTATTATTCAGCTTCGCATCTTCTGCATCAATTTGACCAGATTCTTTTACCCATATGTGTAGCCTGATGTAAACACCATTTACCACATGCCATTCAAGATTTATGATTGATAAGGAATGAAGTCCCACTGCTTGAGATTATTTGAGCATAACTTCACTCATAAATTCTAACCAAATTGGAGGTTGGGTATCAATTCCAATTCGGGTTCATCGAGTTAGGTTCACTTGGAAAATGCCCTCGATTAATGTGAAATCAATGCATATGAGTCATTAGATCTTACGCATCTCACATGGTCTCACAAAATTCACCGGTTAACATACACTAGGCTCACATAATCGTAGCCCCTAGGGATTGGCGTAATTGATTGGAGAGCTTAGGGATATCTCGGAAATCCAGGAATCACCCATTGATCCCACCATTCTCATGCAAATTGCTCTAGATTAGGGCCTTCTGCATAGATCAATTTTTTGAATTTAATAGGTCTATAGGACCTGCAGGACATTTTGAAAAACTTTCAACTTATCCAGTCTTCACGCTCCGACACATCGACTAAAAAAAAAAGGCGTTACCACGAGATTTCTGCCACTCCAAAAGCAATTGTACAGCGCATATACAAGTCAAATGCGGTGGCCTCGTGCGTGCCTACCCCTCCCTCTTACATTTGAGGAATGACATGCAGACTTAATGTGGCTGTCATGGTCGATGTGTCTTTTCAAATTAAATATTTTATAGTACTTCCTTTATCTCCTAAAGAGTACTTAAAGTGCAGATAAAGCGGCCACCTTTGTAAGCTCCGTGCCTTTCGGGGCAGACGACTTTGGATTTTACAGCATCATCTGTCAAGGGGCATCATCTGTCAAGGGAAGACTCACACTGACATCGCCAATGGATGGCATGTCTGGACACTTTTTCCTTCGACAATGTCGCCGCAAAATAAGCGGCCGACCCTCGGAGTACTCTGACTGACCAAATGTCAGATTAACTAACAAATCTAAACCGATGGATGACAATGATACACGGAATTTGTACCTTAAAAATTTCTGTAGCAGTACGATTTTACAAGTATAGGACGAATGTCAACTTGCCAACCTGCATAAGATTGTATTTTTGACTCATTTGGACCAGCTCAATTAAACGGGACATAGACTCAATAGCTACCGTCACCAGCCGACATTCCATAATCAGATCTCACAAGTTCTACGCACCTTTCCGCACGTAGCACTTAGATTTTGTTTGACCAATCTCGATGTTGAGAAAAATCTACTCGGACATCGCATGATTGTATTTGATACGTGTATGTAAGCTAGCTAAGAATCTAAGATGCCTTCAATTGAGCATCCTCTCTACTTGACAATTACTAGTCGTGATGCTGAAACAGCACTCATATGACAGCGTCAAGCTCTATCACTCGCAGGATCCACACGTTGAACGGAAGGATCAATTTACATCTAACTAGACCATATTGTCCTTCTTTTGTGATGATCTATAACTGCATCTTAAGTAAGACCAACTCACAATTGCAGAACTTTCATGCTAAATAACGGTAAAGGTGCACATTGTACACATTTGCTTCATTAACGTAATACAAGACTCAGTATTTTCAAAAATTTCTGCTTTGACAAATTACCACATTGACACTTCTCGCGGAGATGGTAAACAAGGCGAGGTTGTCCATATTGCTAATGCATCTTTCCAACAGGATACATTTTGAAAAGGTTCTACCTAGGCATCGATCAAGCCTTCTTGGCTATACTATAAAGTAATCTCCTGACCACTTAAACAGAAAGAAATCCTCCAATAACTTATAACAAAGGGTGCATGAGCCAATGTCACTAGCTTTTATGTTGACATTACATAATACTGGTGTAACAAATTCCATTGAAGTTAAGACAGAATTAGAATAATTGTCACTAGGATATTCACATTCATAATCTTGACTGCAAAGTAGAATAACTTACTATGCAGCTGCTTGCTGAGTTTGGGGACCGATATATCCTAACCAGTGGCACCCAATCCTCGAGATTTCGGGAACCTGACAGCAGCCAAGGGGTTCACTATGCCCTGAGAATCCTTTCCCAAACCCATACCTTCAACAAATCCCATCTTTGCCATCACTCTGGATCCAAACCCTTTGGTATGCCTTTCAAAAGCTCCGATACTTTGAGGCGTTCTTCTCATGGATGCTCCCCTGCCACTTTGCTTCGACTTAGTGCTTTGAGATTCTGACTCCCTATTCCTTTCCGGTTCTTCGCCAGACTCTGGGATGCTCATCCCTAATCCAAGAGATTTAGGACGCTTAATCACTTCGATGGGCTCCGCGAGACCTGTGCCTCCCTTCCCCAACCCTTGGCCTTCTATGAATCCCATTTTCGCCATCATTTTAGACCCAAAGCCCCTAGTGTGTACCTCAAACGCACCAAAGTTCTCAGAAGTGACCAGAGTCACGTGCTCCTCACCATTTTCACTGGCCCCAGCTAGATTCATGGGGCTGATCTCCGTCGTTTCAGATGGCATTACACCACTTGACACGAAAGACACGGGTTGACTGGCCAATGAAACCTTTCCACTGGAACGGTTGACTGAGTTTTTTAATGACTTGCTTCTGCTAGATTTTTAGCTTCTTGAGGTCTTACCTGATTTCGACCTCCGCTGGTCATCTTCGCATGTGGGACATCAATTACCGAGAAATCAGCATCATCATCAACAGGTCCGATCAGCTGTCATTAGCAACACAACAATTGATTGTAGGATTTCCAGATATGCAAATAGACATCTGACCGCACTTTGTGAAACACAGAAAAAGGAAGATTTAACAATCCTGAATGAAAACACAGCACTGATATGCATAAAGTTTCCACTAATCAGATTTAATACCTTTTCCAGTATAAGTTTATCAGTTGAAGATGGCATGATTGTCTGCGGTGTTCGCACAACCGTTACAAATCTGGAAAAATAAGATGATAATTAGAACGGCAAAAGCTTAAAGCCTAGAAAGGGCGAAGATAGGGGAAACATAAGGCCCATTAACCTTTTCTTGCCCGATCCTTGGGAGCTACTTCGCAACCGATAAATTCTTGCTAGTCGTTGAACCTTATCACAAAAAGAAAAGTTGTTATCATTAAAAAATGTTCTGACTTACAGAAGCAGACACAATCTACTACCGGAGCAAAAATCACTTCCATGGAACATAAGCGTAGAAACCCTTAAGAAGTGAACATGAAGACGTGTCCAAACCACAATCAAGTTTATTGAAGACAAAGAATCAATGAAATCTGAGAATTAGAAAATTGGCAAACCAGAACATGCACCTCTGCAGCTGAATAAAATCAGAGAAAACTGGATAGGTGATTCACATGAGCAAGGCCAAAAAGAAAAGCTATATCTAAAGTTCAACATGATTGCTGAATGAATATGCAATTATGCAAATCGTCTTTAGCAACACTAAACCTTGGGAAGGCACATATCAGTACTTGCATTAGTTTGACAGGAGTAAGAACACTTAGGTTGATGTGTAACATGATCCAAAAGATACAGAGATAAACCAATGAGTGTAGAGCAACGTCACAACTTTTCGATGCAAAATAAGAGATCAAGGATAAGCAGATCTACGAGAATTCAATTAGGATTATCAGAAAAATAAAACTTTCAATCTAACAAGTACTGAATATGGTCATCATGGCACAAAATAAAAGATACTTATAGCAGCAGTCTTATTAATGATTGATATACCCTAACACAGATCTCTTTTGCATGTGCTTGGATGTTTTGCATAAGTTAAACTAAGCATGTTATTATCTGCTTTATTACACGTTTTGCAGGGATAAGATAAGCATGTTAAGGTACTTGACCATAATACATAGTAACATCACAATCAACCACAAAATCTCGAATTTTTACAGGTGTGAGCAATTGGTACTTTAACAATTGATTAGGGCAAAGAAAGATCATTCTCATTCTTATAGGGTCTTTCTATGAATGAGGCAGTACATCATCATGCAAAAGTGAGCATTAGCAGGAATGGTGAAGGATCGGTGAGTAGTTGCACCCTTTAGTAACTAGAGAGAGAGAGATAGATGATATAACATACCTGGGAACAATCACGAGAATGCATAGGTTGAAAAGAATGTATGTCAACTCCATTGAGAACAATCTGCTCGAGCTTCTAAAAAAATGAAACCAAGAAGAGCATTGAGATTTGTTCCTAATAATCAATTCTAAATAACACATAAAGGATAATATGCCCATCCCTATTTAAACAACATAGGAGAAGAAAGGCCAGATTGACTGTGACATTAAAAACTCAAGCATTATAGGAAGAACAGGGACACAGGTTGAAGAACGTCACACCTAACAAAGTTGACTTCTAATGATGCCATAGAACTTCATGCCAGCAAGATAATTTATACTACCGTGATAAAGATTTTTGTTACTCAGTATAACCCCAGAAAGACCCCCAAAAGCCAAAAAAAAAAAAGAAAAAAACACCAAAAGGATCCTCTCAGAAGAACATGTACCCTCTCATTCATCCATTACCATCTCATATTTATGAAACAAGGTCTACAACTTCCATGCTTAAAAATTTGATAACAAAATAACAATTCAATGCACGAAGCATAAGAAAATTAAGAAAAGACATCATAGGATCCATCAAGCAGAAGTAACAGAGTTAAATTTGGCTCAAACAAACATGGAAAAATGAGAGGCACGTCCAAAAGATAATTATGCAATTGCTTGTTAATTGTACATCAAATCACAAGGACAAATTATAATTAAGGAGAAGAAGGAAGAATGCCTTTGCAACTTCCAGATACTTCCACCCTTACCTTATTTACACTCTCAAGGTCAACGCCCCTACGGATCATTCGATCCCGACGTTTAGCAGCAATCAATTCTTTGCGATGTTTCTTCTTTTCACCTGTGCATCAATTGCATTTGAATTTTACCAAAAGAGCAAAAAACTAAAGAAACATTATCCTATGAAGGGCCTTCAGACAATCTAAATTGTTCTTCATTCCCCAGGTAAGAGACAATAATTGCTCATTTTTTCCCAAGACACAGAAGGGGAGCTCCATAAATTGATAAGTAAACAGTAAACTTCAGAAAGAGAGGTTCTTGTGTGCCTCGAACGTGTTTCTTTCTCAGGAGATCAAAAACATAGAGACCCCTCCAATCATGTCATCCAAACACACCGATCTCCTTAATTCTCCATTTTAGTATTTAATACTTGAGACTTAACTACTAGTTCATAGATCAAAATAAAAAGCCGAGTTTCATTATTAATTGATTGATATTTCGATTTACTTTCCAATCCCAATTTATACCACTAAACTAGTTTTCCATTGAGCATGACTTTCTCATTCCCCCCATGGGACAGGACGGGACGGGGCGGCGCGGGGAGGGAGAGAGAGTTAAGTTAGATTAATGCATATACAAAGTTTACCAGGAAATCTTCTTGATCTTGTACTCTTCTGAGACCCCAATGACTGAGATTGAGGCACTCTCGTATCACGATTCTTCTTGGCTGAAAGAGTCCTCACATCTTTTACCAAGATAAAATCATCCACAGCTGATGACCAATTATCTCTCACATTCCCAAGACCTTGATGTTTTGATTGACGCTTCCTCTGCATACCATACTCCGTGGAAGCATCCTGGAGAGCAATTCCACCCAATTTTTTCATCGTTTCATCCAAATCACTACTAGAAGAATTGTCTGAATCATCTGACGAAGAAGAAACCTGCTGTAACAAATTTTTTGCATCTAAAAGAGAATCGCTCCCACCGATTCCTTCCAAATAATCTTGAGCAATTTCATCATCAACATCTGAACCACTATCAGACATGTCCTCGGAGTCATCACTTTCAGAAGAATCTGTTGCTCCATCCTGCTCAGCCGACTCTGACTCTGAGTCTTCCTCATCACCATATTCCGCAACATCATCCTCACCATCTTCCTCATCGGATATATCTTCCGTATATATTTTCAATCCCCCAATTGACACAAACCCAGAATTTTTCTTCGTGGATGTATCCTTTGACAAAAGCTGAGCCCCCTTTTCAGCTGCTCCAGAGTCAAAGCTCTCATGATAATCCACTTCCTGCTCAGGCGATGACATGCCACTCTGTGACTCTTCTTGATTTTCCATTTTCCCTGATGATGCTTCCATTCCCGTTGGAGCTGCATCATATTCATTACAATAACCCAATCCTCTGTGTGAGCTATCACCGAGAACAAAATCTGAATGATACTCATAACTGATATTTGCTTGATCCACTGACGATGGCCCTTCATCTACATAAGCAACAATTGGGCTGTCCTTTGAACCACACAGAATGAAAGGCTGAGAAAAATCCATTTTATTCTCTCCATTTGTATCTCCGAACGTCGATACTGGATGCAAACCATCCTGTAAAAGAATTTAACTAACCCAGATCAACACAAGTGAGAGACTGAGATCAGCTAATCCAGAAGAAGTCTTCTCAAATCAAGAAAGCTACAAAGACAAAAAACCATAATCTAAGCCTCACGATATTAACTAAAAACAACTCCTAAAATTACTTTCTATTAGGTTCAAGGCTTCAGCTTGATTGAGTCTCCGTTTAAAAAACTGAACGGGTATGAAATCCAAGAGACAGTAATAACTAATTTCAATGACTCATGAACTTTTCACACCCAGGAGGGCGACTATCAGCATAAGATTCCAAACGAAAGCCAACAACCTTTAAATTATTGCAACCTGAACATGGATCCTAAGAACCAAATAGACTCTACCCGAAGGTCGCGAGATGGATACTGGTATCCGACGGCATTTGATCTCGAACTTCGCGGCAAGCTTTTAGAACCGGAACCCCTACCTCGCCCGGAGCTTCCGGCTTTCGACGCATCCGAATTTTGATTCGATCCTACAATGGAAACCAAGCAGACCAAAACACACTCTTATGCTCACAAAAACACCCTTCTCACACACAAACAACTGAGACAACGGGGATTTTTCAGTTCCTGTTGAAGCCCCCATTTTTATCGAGAAAAGCGCAAGCGAAACCGAGAGAAATGGACCTCGCCGGGGGGCCGGAGACGGGGTCTTGGGCTGCCAGTCCGACAAGAGGCCGCCTTCGACGAAGAGGCCGGCTCTGATCGACGCCGCGGCGCTGAATCCTCCTCCCCTCCCTCTTCTTCCGCCGCCCCCGCCGCCGCCGGACTTGCTGCTGCTCCGGTTGAAGCTGCCGCCGCCGTCGGTGCCGCCGCCGTCGGTGCCGCCGTTTCTCCTCGAATTCGATCTCCTCTTGCCTCCAGCCATGTCCGAGCTCGCGAATCAACTTCGATTGAATTTTCTGACCTAATTGATCGATCGATCGAGATCGATTTGGGGGCGACGACAAGAGAAAGGGATCACCTCCTCCCGCGTGGGTTTCCTTGCCTTGGGGGAAGCTGTCGCATCTGGACCGTTGGCGATTCGCCGTGGGCCGCAAGGGTACTCATGGACGGCTGTGATGCGGCGGCGGGAGCTTGGGGATATCAAATTCCGCTACGCAAAAGGCTGCGGCGCGGGCTCTCTCTTTGGGAATATGCGAGAATCGATGCCATCGGCCCATCAGCTTGGTCTTTTTGGGATTGTCGTGGACAACTAGTCTAGCTGGGCGGAATTCGACCTTTGATTGGTTTTGCAATTTGATAGGGATCCTCTGAAACATTTTGGCTTAGGCTATCAAAATCACGACGGTTTGTGATGTATTTATATGTTAATGGGGTTAACTGAGTCGATTTGCCCTCTTGAGTTACGAGATCCCAAATTTTCTTTAACAAAGTCTCTTGATACTTAGACATTAATTAAAGAATATGAGATGAGAAAATGACCATTGAGTTTTTGCATATCTAGTATGATTTATTCGTCGATACATGAAAGATCTCTAAGTAGAAACATTTTCTTTGTTATTGGAATGAAGTTGGAATGCACACAAACTAGCTTTCCTAGATGCGCATTTCTTTTTATTGGAGATGATGGTTTTAATTAATATATGAGCTTAAGTTGGCCCGCCCACGATGGGCCTAAAAGCCTGACCCACAAAATGGGGCGTGGATGAAGGAATATGATGAAGGACACGTTTTCTTCGGGTGAACGTATATAAGGGAAATAAAGAGGAATGAACGTACGCTTTTGGATAACGTACGTTCCTCCTTTTCTCTCCCTCAAACACTTTCCAAAGAAAAGAACAGTGCGCAAGAGGCGACACCTATCTTCCCTTCAAGGCAAATTGACGTCATCGGATCGAACGGGATTAGTTTCTCTTCCTCAAATCGGCGTCAGTGTTTAGTCTGTGGATACAAAATACGTTCGTCTATGTGATGTGCCTTAGGATCGGTGATACATGTGTTTTTTCCGGGCTCGTCTTCCGCACAAGTTTAGGGGTTCGATTTAGTGTCGAATCCGGGTTTCTGGGAATCTGTAATTCCCAACATTGGTATCAAAGCCGTAGTTCTTGTTTCCCGATCCTTTTCCATGTTTTTCCCAACCCCTTTCATGTTCATGGATGATTTCTTATTGCTTTTTCGTGAATTTAATCGGCCGACACCGATCGGGGCGAAAAAATCCCGACACCCGAGCACTGTTCATCCTTTTTTCGTGGTCTCTGTAAGTCGAAATTCATTTCTGAAGGCTCTGGATGAAAGGTCTCGTTGAGACGATCCCAACGAGTGGCGGAACGCCGCCAAAGGCCGCCGAACGCGCCCGTACGCGCAGCCGGCGTGAAACAACACGCGCCGATCCGCACAAGCACGCGCGCACGTGCGACGCATGTGCGCGGGCGCCAGCGATGGCGCGTGTGCGGCACGCGCCCGCTGCATGCGGGCCGCACATGCCGGTCGGTTCGTCCGACCGGCCCGCCCGGCCCGACCCGCCCGGCGACCGTTGACCTGTTGACCGTTGACCGTCCGTTGACTTCCGTTGACCGTTGACCGAAAAAAAAAAAAAAAAAAAAGATTTGTTTCTTTTTTCAATTATGTCTACGTGGATTATATGTAATCCTTTTTTTTTTTATTCTGCATTTGTTGCAGGAACAATGCCTCCCCGTAAGCCACGCGCATTTGTGCGCACAATGTCAAATGAATAAAAGGAAAGGCTTTCAAGATTGATAGCCGATTTAAATGGTTATCGATGAGAGAATGACGACATAATTAATCATGTTATAGAGGTCAACAACAAAATTCAAGAAGTCATTTGGAACGGTTATCCCATGCCAGATACTCACATGGTGGATTCTTTATGAACACTATTCCATTAGAATAACAAGGAGTGTTGAATCGCTTATGGGAGGTCAAATGATTTACTAGTTATAAGGAGCTAGTAATGGAATTTGTAGATGAATATCATCGGGTTGGAGCCACAAAGACTGCGACCCAAGTAATGACTTCGATTAAGTGAGGAATGAATGTGCGTAGGAGAAATCCTAAGAGATATCCGTCTGTTTTTCCATAGCTGTCAAGAATGCCCGAAAATTTTACAGAGGAAAAGAAAAAGAAATTGATCCAAGTAGAAACTTTTCCTATCCGTTGTATGATGCCTTGGTTTTAGATGCTATGTCTGGTCTTTATTAAGTGTGCTTGGTGAAAATCTTAAGTAATGTGTAATGTCTTCTACCTGATTGTTGTTGATGTAGCAACTAATATATTAGTTGTATTATGTGAAAGCACAATTATTATATCATTATTGGATGTCAAATATTATTTGCTTTCTGTTGTTGTTAACTGTTGTGGGTAGTTCATAGAAATTTTTGTAGCTTCATAGAATTTACTTTGCATGGAAAATTATATTAATGATAGTTTTAAGTTAGGATTTTTGGAGGATAATTGGAAATATAGTGACATTTTGATTCTGAAACCTTACTTAAAATTATTAATTAATATGATGAGTTTGTGCAAAATAGATGCATAAGTGATAGGCATTAATATTTCGTGCATATATGTCCGATATGTTCAGATAAATTGATTCAAAGAACTAAGAACATAATTGCTGATTTGAACAAAGAAGCACTAAAAGCTCTTGACCATGTTATGGAAGATCTTAAGAATGCTGTGCGCCACCTTGAGCTAGCAGATGATCGCCACAAGGCATTTGAGCGGGATACAGATATTTGCTGTGTTGCTTTCAGCTCAGTAGGATTATCAAGCTCTAAACGTAAGCGCATTGATTCGTTCAATATGTGGGAAAGCAAGGGATCAAGTCCTTCTTGTAAGAAACCAAGAATTAACCAACAGAAGAGAGGAAAATGTTATCATGTGAAGAATATCTCAAGGTTGAAATGTTACAACTGTGACTAGAGGGGTCACTATGCCCGCAATTGTCGCGAACCAAGGAAGGTACACACCCTTTGTATTATTGGGAACTTTGCATATGTGTCAAGTTCTGTATTCTTGACTGAGTCTAATCCTTTGTGGACTGTAGATTCGGGAGCGACGGATCATGTAGCGAAGGATAGAGAATCCTTCGTAGAATTTCGACGAGTTCCGAGGCGGAACTAAGTGGATCTATGTGGAAACAACTCCAGTCAAGTAAAAGGAATTGGCACTGTCAACCGAACATGCGTGGTGGGCGCACTTTATTCCTATATGATGTGTTGTATGCTCCGGAGATTCGTCAAAATTTAGTGTCTGTTTTAGTGTTGGTTAAGTTTGGTTTTAATGTGAACTTCCATAATAGAGGTGTAGATTTGTATTTGAATACAAAATACTATGGTTATGGTTATTTTCTGGATGGATTCATTGTATTAGATATTGACTATGTTAATGCAAATGTTTGTTATTTCTTTTTCACGTCTCCTAATTCATATGATAATGATGTGAATGTGTGGCATGCTAAACTTGGTCATATTGGCCAACAACGTATGAATAGACTAGCCAAAGAGGGCTTGTTAGGCAATATTGAAAGAGTCGATTTGCCCATATGTGAGCATTGCCTGGTAAGGAAAACGACAAGGAAATCATTTGAAAAAAGTAAAAGAGCTGAATTTTCTTTGCATTTAATCCATTCTGACGTCTGTGGTCCAATGAATGTGAAAGGAATGCATGAAGCTATTTATTTCATCACTTTTATAGATGATTATACTCGATTCGGATATGTCTATTTGATTTCTCATAAATCTAAAGCATTAAGTTGTTTCAAAAGGTTTATGAACTTGGTAGAAAATCAATTAGACAAGAAAATAAAAGTATTAAGATCCGATCGAGGTCGTGAATATTTATCTGACGAGTTCAGAAAATTATGTGATGAAAAATGAATAGAAAGACAGTTGTCTATTCCATATACTTCTCAACAAAATGATGTTGCGGAGAGAAGAAACATAACCCTACTTGAAATGGTTAGGTCAATGATGACGCATGCTAACTTATCTATCACTTTTTGGAGTGATGCGTTGTTAACTGCTACCTATATACTTAACCGAGTGCCTTCCAAATCAGTTACTTCTATTCCATATGAGTTATGGACAGGTAAAAAACCGGACTTAAGTTTTCTTAAGCCATGGGGTTGTGCTGCCTATACTCATGAGCCCTCTCACAAGTTTGGGAAATTAGGTCCCAGATGAAAGAAGAGTATTTTCATAAGATACTCCGAACACTTGAAAGGGTATGTGTTCATAGGTAAGTAGGAAAGTGGGAGTATAACTGAATTTGAATCACGGGATGTCACATTCTTAGAGGATGAATTTCCTAAGAAGGGTGAAATAGGGGAAGATTACTCCCTATTTGAAACCTTGGATCAAGATAACAATATTAGTGGAATTCGTCCAAGTGGGAGTAATATGAGAAATGATGAATTGAATTCAACTCATTCGCAATTACAACCACATGATGAGACGACATCATCATTATCTAATCCTAGTGGGAGCATAATGGGGAATGATGTGCAAATTGTACAATCTCGCATACGGCGAACAAGTCGCCAAAGTATTCTCCGTTAACGTTTTGACATTGAAGGGGAAATTTTTATGATTGTTCCGCAATATGAGGATGAGCAAAGAAATATTAATGAGGCTCTGAATTGCCCTAATAAGGAAAAATGGATTCATGCAATGGAAGAGGAGATTGAGTCAATGAAGTCAAACCAAGTTTGGGAACTGGTTGATCTTCCAAAGGGACGCAAAGCTATTGGGAACAAGTGGGTTCTCAAAATAAAGCGAAAAGTTGATGGCTCGATAGAAAGGCATAAGGCTCGCCTTGTGGCGAATGGGTATAATCAACAGGAATGAATTGATTATGAAGAAACATTTTCTCCTGTAGTGAGATTTACCTCGATTCGCATTATTCTGGCAATAGTGGCAAGTATAGATCTTGAGTTACATCAAATGGATGTAAAGACTGCTTTCCTCAATGGAGAATTAGAGGAAGAAATATATATGGAACAACCTGCTGGTTTCATAATGAAAGGCCAAGAAGAAAAGGTATGTCGACCTTTGAGATCGATATATGGCCTTAAGCAATCGTCAAGGCAATGGTATATACGTTTTCATAATACCATAATGCCATAATGGCATATGATTTTACAATGATAGATGAGGATCATTGTGTATATATCAAAAGATCCAAAGATCAGTTTGTGATCATATTATTATATGTTGATGATATACTAATTGCTGGAAGCAATATAGAGTTTGTTAATACCGTCAAGAGTTGGTTGTCTTCCAACTTTGAGATGAAGGATATGGGTGAGGCTGCATACATTCTTGAAGTTAAGATTTCAAGAGATCGTTCGAAGAGATCGTTATCTCTTTCGCAAGAAACATATATAAATAAGGTTCTTGAATGATTTCGTATGCCAGATTGTAAACCCATAGACACTCCTATTGCAAAAGGTGAAGGATTGAGCCATAGACTGTGTCCAAGGACTCCACAAGAAAAGGAACAAATGAAACATGTTCCTTATGCCAGTCCGTTGGGAGCTTGATGTACGCTATGATGTGTACAAGACCGACATATGTTTTGCGGTTGGAATTGTGAGTAGATACCAATCCAATCCAGGTCAAGCACATTGGAAAGCCATTAAGAGAATACCGAGGTATCTAAAGGGAACCGTTGATTATACGCTGAGTTATCAAGGAAAGGATCTCGCGATTCGAAGGCTATTTCGATGCGATTGGGGAGGAGATTTAGACGAAAGGAAATCTACCTCTAGGTTTGTTTTCTTATTGAATAATTGCACCATATGTTGGAGCAGTAAGAAACAAACGTGAATAGCCTTGTCCACGATGGAAGCTGAGTTTGTGGCATTATCAGCAGTAATATAAGAATGAGTTTGGCTTAAGAGATTTTTGGATCATTTAGGTGTTATTGAGAAAGCTACAAATCCATTATTAGTTAATTGTGATAGCCAAGCAGTTATAACGTATACCAAAGATCCAAAATATCATGACAATACCAAACATATAGATACCAAGTATAATTTTGACAAAGATATGGTTGCACGAAAGGATGCGAACTTATAGTACATATCTACGCATAAAATGGTAGTAGATCTTATGACAAAGCCAATACCTAGAGATGCGTTTTGTGGTCAAGTAAAATCTCTAAGATTGCGTAGAATCTGATGTACTGCATATTGTAGTTTCCCTGAGTTGTTCACATTTAATGAATTTGTGTTTTTTCATCATTGATGCCTATGAATCTTTGTTTGATCTTTATGCATCTTAATGCTCAGTGCATTATATTATGTTGAGAAAGTATGTCGGACAGATAAGAGATTAGCTCACTCACACGGGTAATCGCCTCTATTTACTATGTGATAAATAGAGATGAGACTGTTTTTAAGCTTATTATCTAGGTGATAATCGAGAGGTCAAGCTTAAAATAAATATGTCGCCTTAACTAAGTGTTAAGATGAGGACATGATATGTAGTATGTCCGAAAGTAAAATACCCCACATATTTTACTTTATTTGTCTAAGATGCCAGATGTGAGTTCTGATGAATTTTGTGAATGAGTAAATACGTGAACTCAAGTTAGACATTGGGTATGTCTAAACTATCATTTGTACGGTATTGATGGTGTAGACATACGCTCCATGGGAAATGAGTTAATACCGTAATACATATTTTATACTACGTATGCATGAGACGACCAATAAGAGTGGCAAAAGTTTGATCTCAACTTTTATGCCGTATGAGACTCTTGAGGAAAAGAGTTCCTCAATTTAGTGCCCTCATGACTTTTACTTATTCTCAAGATTTCTATTTAGTGTTTGCTATCTTAGAATGTTGTCAATGGTCATGAGTTGATTCGATCTAATGTGACATTTCTAGAAAAGCAAGTTGAACTGAAATTGAGAGTTTTAAGGAAAGAGGAAGATTGGATTTGGAGAATTACATTGTAGTTTTGTATTCACTGGTCGACCAATTATGACTGTCTTTGGGATAATCATAATTGTGAATACAATATATATATATATATATATATATATATATATATATCGGGAGATACCACACTGTTATGATTGAACGACAACTTACTGGTTGCTTTATATAAGTTTGTCATGTTTGGGAGGTTGAAGATGTCCTTGGGGACCATCCTCACTTTACATTTTGAAGATAAGCGCATCATGATGCACAATCATAAAAAAAATTCGAGTTCCCGTGGCAGCAAATTACACTTCTAATTTGGTTTGCTCTCCAATTTGCATTAGCCTTTTAGACTAGATGTGTAGCAGAAGATTCGGTGTGGAAGAGAGAGATTATTTCGAAAAGGCGAACGAGGGATTGTATTTTTGTTGGCAATTTGGTTGTAGTTTAGCTACCTACTTTGGCAATTTGGTTTGCTCTCTAGATCAAGATCGCGTGACTTTCGAGCTCAAAGGCCATGGGCATTCGTGCTGCCCTTGAGCTTGTGGCCATGGCCTTGAGTGCAACATTGAAGCTCTAACAATTAACATCGGTGTGGTGGAAGATAGAGGGATCGGGAGAAAAATGGGGTTTGGGGTGGGGGGGTGGGGTGGGGTGGGGGTTTATCTCTTTTTCTTTGGGTCTAAGGGTTTGTTCGTCTTTTCAACTTGGGTCTTTCTTTGAAAATGCAAATTGTGCATTATAAAAAGTGGGGATGGTTTTTCCAAAGCTCTCTATATTTTTTCCTCCATTTTTTTTTTTTTTGTGAAAAATAGGGCATAATACCTTACTTATATGTTATTTGATATAATAATTCTCTTTTGCACGATAAACTTGCTTCTACATATTTCAGATAATCTATAAGGTCGATGTTATATGATGTGTAGCTTTATCACAATCCCTACTCTAGAGCTAAGCTCCTAGCGTAATGTTAGAATGTCATTCCGCGCAGATAGGACTAGTAAAAGTAGTCATGAAAATGCAAGTTTGACCGTGAATTTAACCATCTCATGAGACACTCTAGCACATGTGAACCTTCATAAAAGTTAGACAGAAATCAATGTCCTAACCAAATTGCAAATGAGCCATGAACCTATGACTTTGATGAACATGCAGTCGTTCACGCTATATTGTCAAGCAAGAGGAGTTTTATGTCTCGAACGGTTTGCAAATGGACCGAGTGATATATAGAGACGAAAATTTTCATTCGGAAATGAAAGCAAATGTGCTACTGCAGAAATAATAAAGGTGAGAAGAGACAATTGTGTTTTTCTAGTATTATTTGTTATCGTTAGTAGTATGATCACCTAACCAAATAAGGATGAGCTAGCAACTATGTAAAAACCACCTTTTCGAAAAAGGAAGGATCACGGCATGCATTGTCTTCAAGGAAATTAAAACAAGACCTTATTCAGTTGTGAAGGTGAAAACTTGCATTGACCCGGTAGATCCACATTGAGGCCAATGCTCATCAACGACAATAACAAATGACAGGAAAAAAAACCCAATCTTGCCATTACCTAGAAATGCAGAACGGGAGAACCTAAATTGTTTGGCTATTGGACAATTTTCGAAAACCATCTTGCACAAAATAGTAGCATGTGATGAACAAGCTCCGACATGTGGTGATAACTAGTTCCACATAGTGAAACCATCCCTGTCGCCATTGGGGGTTGATGAACAGAACAACTGGAATTACCAGTAAAACCATCGTGTATGACACTCCGAAGCTGATGTAGAATGTCTCTCCGTCTATGAAACCATCTTCTTTAGCTTTCGTGCATGATTTTGTTGCTGAGCAATTGATGTTAATGGTTGTCGAACAGTCATTACTCAATGGCAGTCCACACAAAAGATGGTTTCCGTAATAACTGCTTTCAATAAATGACCCAAATTGATTTTTGTTTGGTATGGCTCCTGACAAGTCGTTGTAAGACACATTGAAGACTTCTAGGGAAATCAACTGAGTAAGCTCTTCAGGGATAGAACCAATCAAGTTGTTGTCGGAAAGGTCAATGCTCTCTATCTTTGTGAGGTTCGACAATGACATCGGTATGTGTCCTGTAAGCTTGTTGTGCGACAGATTTAGCATAAGCATGTCCTGTGAGATTGCAATCTCTGGTGGGATCTCCCCGCTGAAATTGTTGTAAGAAAAATCTAGTCCTATCATGTTAAGGAGTGCGTAGCCTTTATAAGCATCAAACCTTCTTTTTGTTGTGAACCCAACAATATGTGGAATTTGCCATGCTTCATTTCCCAGAAATTTATTGTGGTAGAACTTTGTATAGTAGGACCGGGTCAGCCTTCTGATTGTCCTTACATAAGACCAAGGTGACAATGTTTCACTTGCAGATTCGAAAAACCAACTCGGCGTTGAAGTTACCTTAGTGGCATATCCTGTAGAGGAGAAATTCATGGGTCCCAAGCAAATAGGTAATGGACCAAACAGATTGTTTTCAGAAAGATCGATCATACTTAAGCTTTTCAATCTGCACAATTGCTTGGGAAATGTTCCATAGAAGCTATTACCTCTTAGTAAAAGAATGCTTAATTGAGAGAGGTTACCTAGCCAATAGGGTATGCTTCCGAAGAACTCATTTTCACTCAAATCCAAGGTCACCAAATTGGAGCTGTTAGGGAGCAAATGCACAATTGAACCATTCAATTTGTTCCCATTCAAATGGATATGTCTCAACTCCGGCGCTATGAAAGATGATGCTAATGAACCAGAGAGATTGTTGTTAGACAAAGCCAAATACTCGAGGTTAGGAAGATTAAGGAGTTCTTGAGGGATGAGGCCATTTAGCTGATTTTTGGACAAGTCAAGGAGACATAAGCGATGACATGTTTGCAATCAATCTGGGAAGCTGACCAATGAAAAAGTTGTTGCTAACGTCCAATAGGAACAGATTTACGAGTGATGAAAGAAAAGAGAGATCACTAGTGAACTTGTTGTGCTGTAGGTATAACGATATTAGGCTCATGGTGTCGTCGGAAAACACGATTTCTCCTTGCAAGTTGTTATATGCTACGTTGAGGCTATACAATGATGAGTTGTTATCTAGTAACTGGATAGGTAGTCCCCTGGAGAAATTGTTGTGAGAAAGGTCTAAGAATAATAGGGACTTTATACTACCCAGTTCAGATGGAATATTCCCTTCTAATCTATTGGCTGATAGATTAAGGTAGTACAGATTTGGGACATTTAAACAAAATTCGTTCGTGAGCTCTCCTCTCATGCCATTGTTGGACATGTCCATCCATGAAAGATTACGAAGGGTCATCGGTGGAACCTCAAGTGTCGCAAATAAGTTATTTGCCATAAGAAGATTTTCCAACTTAGTGTTGTTTTCCAACAACCAAGCTGGAAAGGGACCCGGAATGTCATTCGAGGAGAGATCAATGGTTCTTAGGTCATATTGATGATTGAGAAAGCCAAGAGAAGTCACTTTGAATCCTTTCGATAGACTATTTGACATACTAAAAAATTTCAATTGGAACCTCGAGATCGAAGGCGCAACTTTGGAATCAATTGTTAGTTTGTTGTCATCAAGCAAGAGGACCTTAAGTCTTGAATAGTTTGCAAGTGGGCTGAGTGATGAGGGGATGTCAAAATAATTACCCGAAATGGAAAGCAATTCGAGTGAGGTAAGACTAGTGAGGGGAGATGAGGCGACATTATCTGTGAATTCATTGTCTTCAAGAAATAGAACCCGGATAGATGTCATGTTTCGCCAGCATGTAGGAAGCCCGCCGGTAATTCTGTTAATGCTAAGATCCAACTCTTCTAGTTTTATGAGGTTACACAAGCCTGTTATTGATACCACAAGTCAATTCAATTACAATGGTAGATATCGAAACGTATAGCAAGGATTTACGCACATGAAGGATTCATTTTATGTCCTAGTTTTACACTAAGCGATCAGGACTTACTCTGATGTGATAGTTTGCCACTAAGACCGGTGCCGTATGAGGACAACAATCTAAGAGATGTCAAAGGACCAAGGCTGGAAAGGATTCCCATGGTGGTGTTCAACGAAGAATAATCCAAGACGAGCTGTTCCAACTTACTGAAGTTATGGAAATCTTCCCAGAAAACAAAAGATTATTGAACATCAGATTCCCTTACACAGACATAATCAAGAAATGGCATAGAAATATCATGAGTGAATGGAATATTTTAATAAAAACTTAGGCTCTGTTTGTTTCGCGGAAAATATGACGTTTCCGGAAAATGTTTTCCAAGAAGTCATTTTTTTAGAAAAATGACAATATTTTCCGATGTTAGGCTAAAATATGAAAATGAACTAGAAAATATTTTTCATCGTTTGGTATGGAAAATCCGATTTGATTTTCATCCATGTACTCCTTTCAATAATATATTATTATTATTATTCTAAAAAGAATTTTTAATTATTTTTTCTTTTTCTTTCTTCTTTTTTCCTTCTTTTCCAGTTGATCACCATCCACAGGTGACATCAAGATTGCCTGAGGCAGACAAGCTCAGGCCTTGTTAGATTGGCGAAGCCGAAGCCTCGGCCTTTGGCGAGCTTGTCCTTCGCCTATGGTAAGTCGCCGCAGTCGTCATAGTTAGCGATCGAATGAGGAAGAAGGAAAAATAATGCGAAGGAAAAAAGAAAGAAAGGAATAAATTAAATATTTGATTTTTTTAAATGAAAAAAAAAAAATAAATAAAAGAGTGCATGGAGGAAAATAGGTTTAGGTGAAAGAAAGAGAATGGAAAATGATTCTCATTTTCCCCACTTTTGAAAATGCCGTTTCCATTGTAGGAAAATATTTTTCTTCACTTATTTATTTTCCGTAACCTAAATGCTAGAAAATCTGGAAAACTTTTTCTTGAAAATTGTTTTCCGCAAAACGAACGGAGCATTATTATGAGCATACATTTACTAATGGGTTTGACTAACCTTGAGTAGCAATCGTTCCTTCTATTGTATTTTGCTGGAGAGAAAGGATCTTGAGGGATGGTAGCGCCCCTAATGCTTGCATGATGGTCCCCACATCCTTCAAGTGGACACCATCCATGTAGAGGTTCTCTAAGTGGCTCAAGTTTTTTATGCCTACCAGTAAAATTCCAAGAAAATAACTTGCTTGGCAATAAAGTTGTGAAAGCACCCATGCGGATGCTTCACGACAGGAATCTTTTGAATCAGGCAACATTTCTATATGGAAAGAGAAGGGGGCCCTAATTTATGACTTCTATATTCTCAATATGACGCACATGTAAAGCTATGAGAGATACTGCATGAAAACTGAAACAAGACCTTCAGTAGCTATTGCATTTACTGCATTACAACTTATGTCTAGCTCCTTTAAATGATTGAAACAACCTAATTTATCCATGAACCTTGCTAACTCAAGTCAAGGATGGTGATTTTGTCCGGAATTATGAACAGAGAATAAGTTGGAGAAACTATCATTCACATTTAAAGTCCCATTCAAATGTTGTTTTGGAGAATAGACACATGAGAGTCAGAATTGTACCGCGAACAAGTCGAATAGAATTATCTAGAGAAAATAATGAAAACACCCATTCGGATGTCTGGGAATGGGAATCTTTTGAATCAACAACATTTCTATATGGAAAGAGAAGGGATGACTTCTATATTCTTAATATGAAGCACATGTAAAGGTATTAAAGAGCATGCATGAATCGTAGTCTAGTTAGTTTAATTTATGAATACAAACGAGGATTCTACATGAAAATTGAAACAATACCTTCAGCAATAGCTGCTACATCGCCTGTATTATCACTTATGTCCAGCTCCTTTAAATTACCGAAACCACCTAATTTATCCACAAACATTGCTAACTCAAGTCAAGGATGGTGATTTTGTATGGAATTATGAACAGAGAATAAGCTGGAGAAACTATCATTCACATGTGAAGTCCCATTCAAATGTTGTTTTGAAGCATAGACACCTGAGAGTCGGAATTGTACCGTGAACGGGTAAAATAGAATTATCTAGAGTAAATAATGAAAGCACCCACACATATGCCTTGGGATAGGAATCTTTTGAATCAATAACATTTCTATATGGAAAGAGAAGGGGGTTGCAATATATGACTTCTTTAGTCTTAATTATGAAGCACACGTATAGGTATTAAAGAGCATGCCTACATGACTCACAAGCTAGTTAGTTTAATTTACGAATAAAAATGAGGTTCTTGCATGAAAATTGAAATAGTACCTTCAGCAATAGCCACTGCATCAATTGCATTATAACTTATATCCAACTCCATCAAATTACTAAAACCACCTAATTTTTCCACAAACAGTGTTAACTCAAGTCAAGGATGGCGATTTTATACTGAATTATAAGTAGAGAATAAGTCAGAGAAATTTACCATTCACATGTAAAGTCCCACTCAAATTATTGTGTACGAGGAACAAATGTCGAAGAGATGGAATTGTACCAAGAATGGATAAAATAGAATGATCCAGAAAGTTATTGCTCAAGTCAAGCACCTCTAGTTTGCTCAACCTTGAAGATAGCAGGTTTGGTTATGCAAACAAACAATAAAAAGCAGTAAAAGCTGCATAAATCTATTCAAGGACACGTGCAAATAGATATTGCCATTTCAAGGGGAAATATGTTGTAGACTCATGAATAAATGATGACGTGGACATAATCATCTATGATGCAAGAAGTGAGTAAGAACCTGGATGTGATTAACTTATGAGTTCATTAGATAATGAGTATCTATTTTTTATAGGAAATGGACGAACGGCGAATTTATACCTTCTGGTGCAATCCACCCTCCTAAATAGTTGGAGGACAAGTCGAGGCTCTTGAGTTCTTCAAAGGGAAGAAGTAGAGAAGCGTTTAGGTACCAAGTTTTGGAGCCTAAACGGTCATATCTCAAATGGAGGAGCATTAGCTGAGTGATTCGTCCTGTGGTGGGGTTGCACTCAACACCTTCCCAGCTACAACAGTTGAAATATGATGCTCCCGTGTCCCCCCTATATGTCAGGTCCAATGTGGCATTGAGCACTAAGAGGGCAACCCTTTCTTGCTCTCGACACCCACGAGAGCCACATAAACATGCGATACCCCAAACCACCACAAACACCCACAATGCTTTGTTTTTCATGACTGCAGATTCAAGTGACCAAACTTTAGATGTATCGCACTCTGGAGTTAACATCTTTTTTTGCAAGTTAGAGCAATTTTATAGGAGTTCAGCGGCGCCTGTGTTTGAGTGTAGAACTTGTGGTCATGGCCAAAGTCTTGGTTGATGTGTCTTTCCAAATTTAATATTTTATAGTACTTCCTTTATCTCCTAAAGAATACTTAAAGTGCAGATGTAGCTCTTTGCAAGACCCGTGCCCACTTTTGGTGACTCAAGAGAAGAATCACACTTTCATCGCCAGTGGATGGCATGTTTGGACTCTTCTTCCCTATGACAATGTTGCCGTAAAATAAGCGGCCAACCCTCGGAGGATTCTGATTGACCAACTATCATATTAACTAACAAATCTCAACCGATGGATGACGACGATACACGAAATTTGTACCTTAGAAATTTCTGTAGCGGTACAATTTGACAAGTATAGGACAAATGTCAAGTTGCCAACCTGCATAAGATTGTATTTTTGACTCATTTGGACCAACTCGATTAAAAGGGACATAGACTCAATAGCTACCGTCACCAGCCGACATTTCATAATCGGATCTCACAAGTTCTACGCACCTTTCCGCGTGTAGCACTTGGATTTTGTTTGACCAATCTCGATGTCAAGAGAAAAATCTACTCGGACATCGCATGATTGAATTGATACGTGTATGTAAGCTAGCTAAGAATCTAAGATGCCTTCAATTGAGCACCCTCTCTACTTAACAATTACTAGTTGCGATGCTAAAACAGCACTCGTATGACAGCGTCAAGCGTTATCACTCGCAGTATCCACACGTTGAACGGAAGGATCAATTTACATCTAACTAGACCATATTGACTTCTTTTGTGATGATCTATAACTGCATCTCAAGTAAGACCAACTCACAGCAGAACTTTCATGCTAAATAACGGTAAAGGTGCAAATCGTACACATTTGCTTCATTAACGTAACACAAGACTCGGTATTTCCACAAATTACTGCTTTGACAAATTACCGCATTGACGCTTCCCGCGGAGATGGTAAAACAAGGCCATGTTGTCCATATTGCTAATGCATCTTTCCAACATGATACATTTTGAAAAGGTTATACCTAGGCATCGATTTGAAAAGGTTATAGCTAGGCATCGATCAAGCCTTCTTGGCTATACAATAAAGTAACCTTGTGATTTACTTGGAATTTTCGGCAAAAAGTGATCTTGACTAGAGAAATCTCAAAAGTAGACATGTTGTAAAAGTAACTCGAAAATTGACAAGATCTTGCTATTAAAACAACGCAAAAACATTGAAGAAATTGACGGGGAACAACAAAGATGCCAAATATTTATGTGATTCGGTCCGAATATTGGTACCTACCTCATGGGAGAGTCGGCGATAAATAATTTACTATAATAAGAGAATTGGAGTTATAATCGCTTACACGGTTGGGTATTTCCCACATCTAGATTAAGACCAAACTCAAAAGTGTTTACAAATAAACAAATTAATTAGATGTAAAGCTCACGGTGCAAATCATTGCGTGTTTAAGCCTAAGCAAAACCCTTTGGACAGCTAATTCAAGAGCGTCCATACGTTCGGTGGCTCAATTTCAAAAGGAACCCCCTATTTGGCTTCTTTAGTAAAGGAAACCCAAGAAAGCAAAAGCTTGCTTTTAATTTATTTTCTTTTCTCTAACCACTTCCTGAACCCACGCGCTTTCTTTTGTACAACCAATAAGAAAATCCCAAGTAGGCAATTAAAGTCCATGGAAAATTTGACCGTGAGAGTTCATTGTATTTGCTACTGGGGCCCTTGGCAGCTGTCAACAAAAAAATTTCTCCCTCAATGTTTAACGAGCCGGAGTCTACACGCCCAAACCTCCCAAATTGAACTTGTATATTTTTCTTATCCAACGTCCAAGCAATATCCTCTCAAATCTTTTACATTGAAGGTCTAGATATAATCGCGAATACATCAAACCAAATAAAAGAAACTCTCCAATATATACGCTATTCAAAGAAAGATTTTTTTTCCATTTCTTTCAATATATACGCTATCCAAAGAAAGATTTTTTGGATTTCTTTCTTATCCAATTTGGGTTCATCGACTTAGGTTCACTCGGAAAATGCCATCCATTAATGCGAGATCAATGCATATGAGCCATTAGATCTTGTGCATCTCACATTGTCTCATAAAATTCACCGGTGAAAATGCATTAGGCTCACATAATCTAGCCCTTCGGGATTGGTGTAATGGATTGGAGCGCTTAGCGATTTCTAGCTCGAGAATTCGGGAATCACCCATCAATCCCACTATTTTCATGCAAACTGGCCTTCTGCACCAATCAACTTTTTGTATTTAATCGGTCTATAGGACTTGCGGGGCATTTTCGAAAAACTTTCAGTTAACCCAGTCTTCACGGTCCGAGCCATCAACTATAAAACAAAAGGCGTTAGTGCGGGATTTCTGCCCACTCCAAAAACAATTGTTCGGAGCGTGTACGGGTCAAATGCGGTGAACTCGAAAGTGGAAGCCCCCGAGGGAGGGTTGCTGTGAGTTTGACGCGTGTACAGTCGCGCGTGGGGGCCCCACCCCGGGTGGAGTTGGGGGCCCGCCTCGCCAGCAAAAAGTCGAAATCCCTTATTTATTGCGCGACTTCTGTAGAGAGGGAGGACCATGGTCATGGCGGAGGAGGTGCGATGAGATGGAAACTGGGGTTCCGATTTTGGACTTTAGCAATTTTCAAATTCTAGAAAAGCAGCTCGCTCTCCTTACTTTCTTTATCAATTTTAATGAACAAAGTTCATTTCGGACGTCTCCCAAAAGACGCCCTTTTACGTCTTTTAAATAAATGACGCGAAGCTATTTTTTAATCCAATTTTTCAAAAAAAAAAAAAACAAAGTAAGGGGAAATTGAAAAGCACATTAGGCTAGGCGTGCAATTTCGATATTTTTGTCACGTATTAGATATTTTATAGTCCTTCCTTTATCTCCTAAAGAGTACTTAAAGTGCAGATAAAGCGACCACCTTTGCAAGACCCGTGCCTTTCGGGGCAGACGACTTTGGATTTTACACCATCATCTGTCAAGGGAAGAATCACACTTTCATCACCAGTTGATGTTGATGGCATGTCTGGACTCTTCTTCCCTACGACAATGTTGCCGTAAAATAAGGACGCGTTTGGTAATGATTTTGGCATGTCTGGACTCTTCTTCCCTACGACAATGTTGCCGTAAAATAAGGACGTGTTTAGTAACGAAGGAACAAATTTTGATCGAAATTATTTTTTTATTATGTTTTAGAACAATTTAAACATTTTAAGGCCGGCCCTTGTGGACGGCGAGGGACGACGATAGATGGCGCCGACGAGCAGCGGTGGACAATGGCAGATGGCAATAGAGGAGGGGAGAGAAGGGTTCCACTTTTTTTTTTATTCTTTTTCTTTGTTCCCGGAATAAGAATCAAGTTTTTTATTTTTATTTTTTAATTCTTAATTCTACTCTAAATTTGTTTTAGAACAAATTTGTTCCCGAAAAACAAAAATTTTATCAAATTCAATTCTATTCCTAGACTAATCCTAGGAATAAAAAATCAAAATCAAATACTATTTGGATGGTTACCAAACCGTGCCTAAGTGGCCGACCCTCGGAGGATTTTGATTGACCAATTGTCAGATTAACTAACAAATCTCAACCGATGGATGACGACAATACACAAAATTTGTACCTTAGAAATTTTTGTAGCGGTACAATTTTACAAGTATAGGACGAATGTCAAGTTGCCAACCAACAATTCTCCACATTCCGGGGCAAGAACATATGAGTTATATTGAGTGGGGCGTCCACCACCGTGCGATGACCTTTCCCTATTTTGATGGCGGATGACTCGAGCACTCGAAATTCACAAAATCAGTCTCGGCGTTATTTTCACGAAACATCTGTTCCAATTCGTCCAGTTCACACGAAATTTCTGTGCTCGGTGCTATCTCCTTGTCTCGCTCCTCAAACTAAATTTCTGCGTCTGCCAAATGAAGTCAAAAAAGGAATCCACTTTTGTCTTTGGCCGTGCGTCTCCTGCGGTGCGGTGATGTGGTCCTTGTCGATCCGACGACTTCTCCGACTCCGACTCTTGAGTGCGAGCGTGCACGATGAAGACCCCCAACTGCTGAACGCGTGCCTGTTTTTACACGCACTATGCTAGGCTGCATCAAAAGCCAAGATAATAGGATCTCGAGCTACCGGACCAGTTTGATCCGACGTAATCATGTTCTAGTCGCGCCGTGACACTTGGCTCTCTCGAGTAAGCCGATCAACACTCGCGGCGGTGACAAATTCGTTGATGTTTGTTGGGTTGTCGGGGAATTGGGAACCGGAATTCGAAATGAAGAGAGCTCATTCGGTATCATTGTCTTCTCCCTACTTCATGGGAATTCGAATTGAAAAGAAAGAGCGTGCAGCATACTGTCTTTATAAATTTCTGAGCACATCCCATGGACATGCTTTGGAAGAGATCAGGAACCTTCTTCGGATTAAAGTAATCAAGCGAATCGAGGTCTAATGCCATGCATGAGGAGCGAATTAAGGACGAAAGTCGGGGTGTCAATCTGTGTCGACGGCCAGTATTCACGTGGTGTCATGTTAAGGGGATACTCTTAAATTGATTGGCCGGAATATGATTCATGTAATCAATAGGTAATCCAGCCCCAACCCACATGATTCTGTTTAATTAAATAGGTCAAGCTAGGCCAGTCCAATCCAAATGTTACACAAAGAATCCAAATAACTTTTTAAAGGTAAAATCTAGTTTTTGTGGCTTTTACTCAAGAAAACTGATGTGCTTATATGGTTATTCACCCAAGACCTACTAATTTTACGAAAATTCGAAATTTTAATATGAGATAATAGTGATTTATTCCGATTGTGTGTAATATCATCATCAATAATACAGAATTGGGGAAAAAACAAACTAAGCTTAAACTCCTTGACTAGCCCCATTCCTCCATCTTTGGTCAATTTAACAAGCTCGACTGTTCTTGTGTCCAATCCCGCCTCTTGGCTTGGACTAAGCCATCCCATTGGAAATATGAGATTTGACTAATCTCCCTTGTCTAGATTTGAGCTCGAACGACTTCAATGGAGAATTTATCTGTTAAATTTGAATAGTTTAATAAAGTTTGGTTAGGCAGATCTTTCCCTTACGATGTGTTAGAATTTTTTGAGGGTCAAACATCATCAATAGAAGTGTCATGTAGAAAGTTTGGTAAGACAGACCTTTCCCTTACGATGGGTTAATTTTTTTTTGAGGGCCAAACATCACCAATAGAAGTCTCGTGTAGACCATGACTTCTCATGAACCATCGGTCACGCATTGATCCAAAAGTCAAAACATATCAAACCCCACAAAGACCTTAACTTCTTGATGGATGTGTACAAGTTTCTTCATACGCAATGCTCGTTTACATTCTTTTTCTTTTTTGAAGCAAGGCGTCGTGGGTAGCTACTCCAATAAGTGGTCTTTTTCTATGATTATTTGCCACGAAAATCACCTGCTGGAATGTCAAACGTAACGTTCAAGGTGAAATTTTTGAATTTGAAACTCATGGCCTCATCTTCATTGCAAGGCCTCCTCTTCCTCCACCGACCTTGAAGAACCCGTCTCTTTTTCGCCGATTCTTGGAATGTCGTTGTCCCTAGATGCTCACGAAGACGAACGGGAGGCTAAAACAGGGAACTCTGTTTCTCCATCGAGAAAATGGAGCTTTGCTTAGGAGAAACAGAGCTCTTAGAGAGAGAGAGAGAGAGAGAGAGAGAGAGAGAAGCTTCCCCAATTTTAAATGAAGCGTTATTGTGCTGTTCATTTTGCCTAGTTAGATGAAGAATATTTCACATTAGACTTCAATATCTCTTATAATTTCTTTTTTAAAAAGAAAAAGAAAACACGTGTGAGTCAAAGTTTAATTTAGAATGCCACTTAGGATGAATTGTCGGAATTTATTGTTGGAGACACTTAAGCGACCATTTTTCCATCAATGTAGTACTCAATTAATTGCTCAAAATATTTTAGTATTAAAGTGAGCGCCATATGAAAATTATGATATTTTTAATTTTTTTTTTCAAGTTAAAATAACGTGTGTTTGACAATAATATTCAAACACAAAAAAGTGCTGCATGTGAGACCAAGGTTATCTAAAAAGTTAAAATTCAGTGGTATCTCGTGAGCATGGTTCATGGAATGCAAAGTGTGAATTGGATCTGCACTAACATTGTCTCATTCGGGGAGACTTTGGGAGACTTCCAAGTCTTTATGTTGAATTGCTCTCCACTCAAGTTATTTTCTTGTGGATCGCCCTTCTTCCATATATCACAGCAAACTCAAGCCCTCCACTTCCCAAGCAAGAAGAGGTCCTCTCTCTCTCTCTCTCTCAAGCATGAATCTTGTAAGCAAATCCATCGGCTTACATATTTGCCAGCTGATGACTGCAGCTACATGGATCGTTATTGTGCTGGCTCTCTCCCACAACTTCCCTGCTCTTGCCACCAAAATAGAGGCAGATGCTCTTCATCGCAGTGGGTGGTGGCCTCGCCACATTACGAGCAACACTTCTGTGTCGCATTGCACGTGGCTTGGCATTTCATGCGACGATTCTGGAAGCGTCGTTGAGATAAACATACCATGACTAGACGACAACAACTACTACTGGTTTACTGTTAATTTGAGCAGCATGATTGAATTGATACGTGTATGTAAGCTAGCTAAGAATCTAAGATGCCTTCAATTGAGCACCCTCTCTACTTGACAATTACCAGTTGTGATGCTGAAACAGCACTCATATGACAGCGTTAAGCGCTATCACTCGCAGTATTCACACGTCGAACGGAAGGATCAATTTAAATCTAACTAGACCATATTGACTTCTTTTGTGATGATCTATAACTGCATCTCAAGTAAGACCAACTCACAATTGCAGAACTTTCATGCTAAATAACGGTAAAGGTGCAAATCGTACACATTTGCTTCATTAACGTAATACAAGACTCAGTATTTTCACAAATTACTTCTTTGACAAATTACCGCATTGACGCTTCCCGCGGAGATGGTTAAACAAGGCCAGTTGTCCATATTGCTAATGCATCTGCATTTTGAAAAGGTTATACCTAGCCATCGATCAAGCCTTCTTGGCTATACAATAAAGTAATCTCCTGACAACTTAAACAGAAAGAAATCCTCCAATAACTTATAACAAAGGGTGCATGAGCCAATGTCACTAGCTTCTATGTTGACATTACATAATATTGGTGTAACAACTTCCATTGAAGTTAAGACAGAATTAGAATAATTGTCACTAGGATATTCACATTCATAATCTTGACTGCAAAGTAGAATAACTTACTAAGCAGCTGCTTGCTGAGGTTGGGGACCGATATATCCTAACCAGTGTGGCACCCAATCCTCGAGATTTCGGGAACCTGACAGCAGCCAAGGGGTTGACTATGCCCTGAGAATCCTTTCCCAAACCCATACCTTCAACAAATCCCATCTTTGCCATCACTCTGGATCCAAATCCTTTGGTATGCCTTTCAAAAGCTCCGATACTTTGAGGCGTTCTTCTCACGGATGCTCCTCTGCCACTTTGCTTCGACTTAGCGCTTTGAGATTCTGACTCCCTATTCCTTTCCGGTTCTTCGCCAGACTCCGGGAAGCTCATCCCTAATCCAAGAGATTTAGGACGCTTAATCACTTCGATGGGCTCCGCGAGACCCGTGCCTCCCTTCCCCAACCCTTGGCCTTCTATGAATCCCATTTTCGCCATCATTTTAGACCCAAAGCCCCTAGTGTGTACCTCAAACGCACCAAAGCTCTCAGAAGTGACCAGAGTCACGTGCTCCTCACCATTTTCACTGGCCGCGGCTAGATTCACAGGGCTGATCTCCGTCGTTTCAGATGGCATTACGCCACTTGAGACAAAGACACGGGTTGACTGGCCAATGAAACCTTTCCACTGGAACGGTTGACTGAGTTTTTTAATGACTTGCTTCTGCTAGATTTTTTAGCTTCTTGAGGTCTTACCTGATTTCGACCTCCGCTGGTCATCTTCGCATGTGGGACATCAATTACCGAGAAATCAGCATCATCATCAACAGGTCCGACGAGCTGTCATTAGCAACACAACAATTGATTGAGGATTTCCAGATATGCAAATAGACAACTGACCGCACTTTGTGAAACACAGAAAAAGGAAGACTTAACAATCCTGAATGAAAACACAGCACTGATATGCATAAAGTTTCCACTAATCAGATTTAATACCTTTTCCAGTATAAGTTTATCAGTTGAAGATGGCATGCATGTCTGCGGTGTTCGCACAACCGTTACAAATCTGGAAAAATAAGATGATAATTAGAACGTCAAAAGCTTAAAGCCTAGGAAGGGCGAAGATAGGGGAAACATAAGGCCCATTAACCTTTTCTTGCCCGATCCTTGGGAGCTACTTCGCAACCGATAAATTCTTGCCAGTCGTTGAACCTTATCACAAAAAGAAAACTAGTTATTATTAAAAAGAGTTCCGACTTACAGAAGCAGACGCGATCTACTACCGGAGCAAAAATCACTTCCATGGAAGATAAGCGTAGAAATCCTTAAGAAGCGAACATGAAGATGTGTCCAAACCACAATCAAGTTTATTGAAGACAAAGAATCAACGAAATCTGAGAATCGGAAAATTGGCAAACCAGAACATGCACCTCTGCAGCTGAATAAAATCAGAGAAAACTGGATAGGTGATTCACATGAGCAGGGCCAAAAAGAAAAGCTATACCTAAAGTTCGACATGATTGCTGAATGATTATGCAATTATGCAAATCATCTTTAGCAACACTAAACCTTGGGAAGGCACATATCAGTACTTGCATTAGTTTGACAGGAGTAAGAACACTTAGGTTGATGTGTAACATGATACAAAAGATACAGAGATAAACCAATGAGTGTAGAGCAAAGTCACAACTTTTCGATGCAAAATAAGAGATCAAGGATAAGCAGATCTACAAGAATTTCAATTAGGATTATCAGAAAAATAAAACTTTCAATCTAACAAATACTGAATATGGTCATCGTGGCACAAAATAAAAGATACTTATAGCAGCAGTCTTATTAATGATTGATATACCCTAACACAGATCTCTTTTGCATGTGCATGGATGTTCTGCATAAGTAAAACTAAGCATGTTATTATCTGCATCATTACACGTCAATTTTGCAGGGATAAGATAAGCATGTTAAGGTACTTGACCATAATACATAGTAACATCACAATCAACCACAAAATCTCGAATTTTTTCAGGTGTGAGCAATTGGTACTTTAACAATTGATTGGGACAAAGAAAGACCATTCTCATTCTTAAAGGGTCTTTCTATGCAAAATGAGGTCTTTCTATGAATGAGGCAGTACATCATCATGCAAAAGTGAGCATTAGCAGGAATGGTGAAGGATTGGCGAGTAGTCGCACCCTTTAGTAACTAGAGAGAGGGAAATAGATGATAAAACATACCTGGGAACTATCACGAGAATGCATAGGTTGAAAAGAATGTATGTCAACTCCATTGAGAACAATCTGCTCGAGCTTCTAAAAGAATGAAACCAAGAAGAGCATTGAGATTTGGTCCTAATAATCAATTCTAAATAACACACAAAGGATAATATGCCCATCCCTATTTAAACAACATAGGAGCAGAAAGGCCAGATTGACTGTGACATTAAAAACTCAAGCATTATAGGAAGAACAGGGACACAGGTTGAAAAAAGTCACGCCTAACAAAGTTGACTTCTAACGATGCCATAGAACTTCATGCCAGCAAGATAATTTATACTACCGTGATAAAGATTTTTGTTACTCAGTATAACCCCAGAAAGACCCCAAAAAGCACCCAAAAAAAAAAAAAAAAAAAAAAAAAAAAAAAAAAAAAAAAAAAAAACAAAACAAAACAAAAGGATCCTCTCAGAAGAACATGTACCCTCTCATTCATCCATTACCATCTCATATTAATGAAACAAGGTCTACAACTTCCATGCTTAAAAATCTGATAACAAAATAACAATTCAATGCACGAAGCACAAGAAAATTAAGAAAAGACATCATAGGATCCATCAAGCAGAAGTAACAGAGTTAATTTTGGCTCAAACAAACAAGGAAAAATGAGAGGCACGTCCAAAAGATAATTATGCAATTGCTTGTTAATTGTACATCAAATCACAAGGACAATTTATAATTAAGGAGAAGAAGGAAGAATGCCTTTGCAACTTCCAGATACTTCCACCCTTACCTTATTTATACTCTCAAGGTCAACGCCCCTACGAATCATTCTGTCCCGACGTTTAGCAGCAATCAATTCTTTGCGATGTTTCTTCTTTTCACCTGTGCATCAATTGCATTTGAATTTTACCAAAAGAGCAAAAAACTAAAGAAACATTATCCTATGAAGAGCCTTCAGACAATCTAAATTGTTCTTCATTCCCCAAGTAAGAGACAATAATTGCTCATTTTTTCCCAAGACACAGAAGGGAGCTCCATAAATTGATAAGTAAACAGTAAACTTCTGAAAGAGAGGTTCTTGGGTGCCTTGAATGTGACAGCCTGAATTTTCAGAATTCGTTTTCGATTAAATAAATTGGGCCTTTCGTCAACGCGCCAATAGTGCTATTCTCTGAGCCTATCACTCATGAGATAACTGGACTATTTGGGAAAGCAATTAAGGAATTTAAATGCAATGGACTTGAAAATTCGACCAAGAATTGACTGCTTGACCATGTTGATCTGTAAGGGTCATTACGGCACTTTGTCGAAATCGATCAGAGACTGGAGATATGTCGACTTGACTGAGATGTGTGATCAGAGTGTGGGTGATTCCACCTGATTGCAAAATACTCTCGATCGGCACTAGACCGATTTTTCTATCGTTTTGGTACCCGGTGCTCGTAATTGATACCTCTAGATTTTCACGATAATCGAGAGTCGCCAATGTGTCGAAGATGCGCTATATGACTCGAGATAAATCGATCACGGGTCAATTGCACAAAAAATCCTAAAAGTTACCTAGTAGACTAGGTCATGCTAAAAGCATGCCGGATTGAAATTAACCGCGAATTTGAACTCGATTTCATAAATCAAAAGTTTTGTCATGTCACAATCTATTTTAGGAACATCGACTCATAGTCCGAAGATTTTTCGGAGATTCAGAAATTTTTACGGAAAATCATTTCAAATGTCATGAAAATTAACGGAAATTCGGATGAGCTAAGTCGAAGGAAATTTGGACTTCCAAGTCGAGCCTTTGAGTGTCAGGGACTTACAGAAAATTGACGAGATTTTTCTTCATCAAAATTGGATCTCAATTTGGAGAATTTGGACGTCGATTTGTGAATCGAATGAGGAAATTGAAACTATTTGAGTGAAATTCGGAGTTGGATTTTGGGGCAACAAATTTGGCTTTAAAATTTGATTAATGGTGGATTTTAATTCAAGAAAGTATTAGGGGACAAGTAATCAATTGAAGGGCTAAGGTTGTTGATTATTTTTCTTTCGTTTTTGTCCAAAGCTTCTCGGACAAGCTTGCTTCACCAATCCCATTTACGCGATTCCTCTTCAGCCTTATCTATTCGGTTTCTGCCTCTTCTTGTCTTCATTCGCTTCTTTTGATTTCTTTCGATTTCCCTTTGAGTAGCCCACGAAATTCTCCAGCGAAGCCACCTCCACCAAGCTGTCTTTTGCTGCCAAGTTCGGTCAACTAGTGGAGTCTCTCCACCGGTTGGTTGACCCAGCAAAGCCACCGAGCAAATCCACCGAAACAACCTCTTCATCCACGCGGCAGTCCATCACCACCGTAGTTCCTTTTGCTAGATTTCTTCAGCCCATTAACGCCGTGGATCTCATCCGCTCGAAGACTCCACCGCAAGCTGCAGCTGTGTCACCGTCCATGTATCATCCATATTCGGCCAATCCTCGCCAGCGTAGTCCCCATCTTTGACCACAAATCTCCACCGCCTCGGTCTTCCTCTGCCTCCGCCGAACACATCTCAGCTTCGGTCTTCACGTCTGCAGCTCGTGCTCGAGCTTCTCCACCTTTGGCCACGATTCGCTGCAGCTCCATCATCCCCGCTTCCTCGTGTCTTCATCTCGCCGAAGCTGCCCCGATTGAAGTCCACGAGCCAGCAACTTCGGCCCGTGCATTCCAGCGAAGCTGAAGCAGCCCAGCAGTTTCTTCTTTGCTCAGGCCCAGCAGCCCAGCTTCCACTCCAACAGGTCCATTGAAGCCCGCGCGTTTTCTTTGGCCCATCTCCTCCAAGCCCACGTGAATTGCAGCTCAGTCCAGTGAATTTCAGCCCACTTGAAGTCAGCCCAAGAATTCAGCCAAAGTCAGCCCACAACTTGAAGCCCAGCCCAACTCATTAACAAATCTCAATTTGGGCTGAGATTTGTTGGGTTGGTGTTAGGCCTGGTCCAAGCCCGTTGGTGTCATCACGAGCCCAAGTTCGGCCGCCGTCGCGCCATCGTCACAATGAACCGATTTCATGCAATAATCAGTGAGTTTATTCACTAAACTCTTATTCTTAGGCTAATGACGTCTAAGGGGTGTTTAGTTTAATTTAATTAGGAATTAGGTGGTTAGTTAGATTAAATTAGTAATTTAATTATTCAATTATGCATGTTAGGTAGTTAGATTAGATTAAGTGAGGCGTAGATAAATTATATTATTTATCTAGAAGGGTTCGGAAATTTTCCGGGTCCGTATCAGTATTTAATTTAGTGATTTTGGCCTAGGTTGGTATTTATAGGATTTAAATTGAATTATTTAATTAATTTTGGAAATTAATTAATTATTAATTATTTTTCCAAAAATTAGGCCGGGATGGCTAGTGATCGGAATTTCGTGCTGATTGCAATGGTATGGTTAATTTCTTCAATCGAATGTTAAATTGTGAAATTTGAGTGCTGATTGGAAATTGAGTCAATTATTCTAAAGTTTGTGAATTTTGATATTTATTCGAAAAATCCCGGGTGTCAGGTTTTAAATACCGAAAATGGATTTATATATTATATAAATCAGTGGGATTTT
Organism: Eucalyptus cloeziana; assembly: GCA_014182715.1. NCBI lineage: Eukaryota > Viridiplantae > Streptophyta > Magnoliopsida > Myrtales > Myrtaceae > Eucalyptus > Eucalyptus cloeziana. The sequence goes on along the minus strand of CM024636.1, from coordinate 53,631,973 downwards.
GAAAAGAAGGTTATGAATTTTCCGGGTCCAATCTGACCGTGTACCCACACATGACTAATTTCGGGATGTTTTTAATACAAAGAAAATAGGCCAGGATCACTATTTTAATCGAGGCATTTGTGTACAATGCATAGTGTCCTAGGCCGAGATTGAGTGGTCGTGTGTTGGTTAAAGTAAACATGTCCTAGCGTTTACGCCGGACGTTACTAAATCCCACTTTCGGGTTACCCATGCATTAGGTAGCGGGTCGCGGTAGATTCTGGACCTAAACTCCTTCGGGATAGTCGTCAATGTGATGTAGCCGTGCTCTATGAGGAAGAGACGATGCCTGGCTATGCCAGTAGATTGCCGAACATGGATGTCGATAGCGCCTCGAGTGGCTTAATTTACAATTGGAACGCATGATTGCCTGAGTTTGATGGGCTTGATTATGAGACAAAACTATGTGGTATGGTATAGGTCGTGTCATAATGGTTTGGTCTTATAATCGGGACTCTTGTGATGGACTAGGTTGAGACCCCTATAGTTGATTGAGAAAAGTTAGGCGTTTCAATTGTCATATGCATAAGTTGCATGTATTTGAGATATGAACTGCGCTGACCTGTAGAAACGAACTAAGGCAAGGTAAGTTCTCTGTTCTAATTGTGTGGTTGTGTGACTAGAGCGTCCCGAAACGTATTTCCCTCTAATTGGGGTTTAGTGGGTAGACTTGCTGAGATATTGTCTCACTGGTTATTGTATAACCAATTTCAGGGTTGTCAAGTGAAAGGACCTGGAGCAAAGAGAATGTGATATGAAGTGTAGGTTAGTTAGAATCGTTTCTTTTTGAAAAGCCAGTCCTTGTGGTCTTTTGGTCATAAACCCTGTACATGACTCTATGTGATTATAAAAGCATGTTTGTTTGTGAATCTGTTGTCTTACTTTTCTATCCCGAGATGATTATTGTCGGGATTTATTATTTGCTTCCGCATGTGCAATAAAACAAAAAAGGTCGGAGACTCGTCCTAGAAAGTCGCAAAATATTATTGACCAGGGAGGGATGGGCATACGCTCGAGGATCAAGGCTTGACATCGAATGTGTTTCTTCCTCAGGAGATAAAAAACATAGAGACCCCTCCAATCGTGTCATCCAAACACACCGATCTCCTTAATTCTCCATTTTAGTAATTAATACTTGAGACTTAACTACTAGTTCAAGGATCAAAATAAAAAGCCAAGATTCATTATTAATTGATTGATATTTGATTTACTTTCAAATCCCAATTTATACCACTAAACTAGTTTTCCATTGAGCATGACTTTCTCATTCGCCCGCGGGACGGGGCGGGGCGGAGCGGGGCAGGGAGGGAGAGAGAGTTAAGTTAGATTAATGAATATACAAAGTTTACCAGGAAATCTTCTCGATCTTGTACTCTTCTGAGACCCCAATAAGATCTTCTAGACCCCAATGACTGAGAATGAGGCACTCTTGTACCACGATTCTTCTTGGCTGAAAGAGTCCTCACATCTTTTACCAAGATAAAATCATCCACAGCTGATGACCAATTATCTCTCACATTCCCAAGACCTTGATGTTTTGATTGACGCTTCCTCCGCATACCATACTCTGTGGAAGCATCCTGGAGAGCAATTCCACCCAATTTTTTCATCGTTTCATCCAAATCACTACTAGAAGAATCGTCTGAATCATCTGACAAAGAAGAAACCTGCTGTAACAATTTTTTTGCATCTAAAAGAGAATCGCTCCCACCGATTCCTTCCAAATAATCTTGAGCAATTTCATCATCAACATCTCAACCACTATCAGACATGTCCTCGGAGTCATCACTTTCAAAAGAATCTGTCGCTCCATCCTGCTCAGCCGACTCTGACTCTGAGTCTTCCTCATCACCATATGCCGCAACATCATCCTCACCATCTTCCTCATCGGATATATCTTCTGTATATATTTTCAATCCCCCAATTGATACAAACCCAGAATTTTTCTTCGCGAATGTATCCTTTGACAAAAGCTGAGCCCCCTTTTTAGCTGCTCCAGAGTCAAAGCTCTCACAATAATCCACTTCCTGCTCAGGCGATGACATGCCACTCTGTGACTCGTCTTGATTTTCCATTTTCCCTGATGATGCTTCCATTCCCATTGGAGCTGCATCGTATTCATTACAATCACCCAATCCTCAGTGTGAGCTATCACCAAAAACAAAATCTGAATGATACTCATAACTGATATTTGCTCGATTTGGGGGCGGCGACGAGAGAAAGGGATCACCTCCTCCCGCGTGGGGTTCCTTGGGGGAAGCGGTCACATCTGGACCGTTGGACATTCGCCGTGGGCCGCAAGGGGACTCGTGGACGGCTGTGATGCGGCGGCGGGAGCATGGGGGATATCATATTCCGCTACGCAAACAGCTGCGGCGGGGTCTCTTACTCTTTGGGAATATGCGAGAATCGATGCCATCGGCCCATCAGCATGAGTGGTTTTTGGGATTGTCGTGGACAACTAGTCTAGCTGGGCGGAATTTGACCTTGATTGTTTTTGCAATTTGATAGGGATCTAGACTACCGAAATCACGACGGTTTGTGATGTATTTATATGTTAATGGGATTAACTGAGTCAATTTGTCCTCTTAAGTTACGAGACCTCAAATTTTCTTTAACAAAATCTCTGGATACTTAGACATTAATTAAAGAAGATGAGACGAGAGAATGATCACTGGATTTGTGCATATCTAGTATGATTTATTCGTCAGTACATGAAAGATCTCTAAATAGAAACAGTTTCTTTGTTATCGGAATGAAGTTGGATTACACGCAAACTAGCTTTCCTAGATGCTCATTTCTTTTTATTGGAAATACCACACTGTTATAATTGGACAACAACTTCACTGGTTGCTTTATATAAGTTTGTCATGTTTGGGAGGCTGACCATGTCCTTGGGGACCATCCTCGCTTTACATTTTGAAGATAAGTGCATCATGATACAAAATCATAAGAAAAATTCTAGTTTTGTGGCAACAAATTACACTTTTAATTTGGTTTGCTCTCCAATTTGCATTAGCCTCGTAGACTAGATGTGCAGCAGAAGATTTAGTGTGGAAGAGAGATTGTTTTGAGAAGGTGAACGGGGATTTTATTTTTTGTTGGCAATTTGGTTGCAATATAGCTACCTACTTTGGCAATTTGGTTTACTCTCTAGGTCGCTGGATCTTATGACTTTCGAGGTCAAAGGCCATGGGCATTTGTGCTGCCTTTAAGCTTGTGGCCATGGCCTTGAGTGCGACGTTCAAGCTCTAACAGTTGACATCGGTGTGGTGGTGTTAGGGAAATCTCTTATGATGTTTTGAAGATGACAAAATAAATCAAAGGCTACTAACGTGTTCAATGGTTAAGTAATAGACTATACAGATGATAGAACATGTAAATGATATTATCAAGGTTTATATTTGGAAGAATCAAAAGACAGACTCTTTGCTGAAGCTAAATTGTGTCCAAACTTTAAAGCTAAATCTGTTTAGAAGCATAATATATTCAGACTCAGATTGTATTATCTATTGCTCTTAGACTTTACATCCAGAACGTGATAGAACGTAACACAAGCCCCAAAATATAACGGCTAGTGATTTGGTTTGGATTCTATATCAAGATTAATTTGATTGATTCAATCTAATTGATTCACATTTGGATCTTGAAGACAAGAACTTTCTATACGAAGAAGTTCTATTTATGGAAACCAAGATTCTGTTGGTATGGGCGATCGGAATCAATTTGGGATTCTACTTTTATCACTCAACAGCTACCAAATCTTCTAGATACATATATGTCCAATGGGTAGATTGAAAGACGATCATCTAGATACTATCCAACTGCTAGTTTGGAAGTGGAGGAGTATTTAAGGAGATCAATGACCAATGAGTAAGTAAGAGACGGAGCGTAGAATTTATAATTCCAAAGTTTGAGCGACTTTCAATCATACACTTGTCTCTTGTGAACTTAAACGTTTGTGATCGTGAGAGAAATACCAAAAGAGTGACTTAGTGAGATAGTGTAATCTACTACTAAGTGTTTGTACTCAAAGTTGTAATCTTTTATTGATTGCATAGTGGAATCCAGCCAGAAGGCTGTTAGCGTGGGGGAATGGACGTAAACTTGATGTAAGCCGAACCACTATAAATTCTGTATTTTTATTCTTTTCCCTGAACTCCTTTATTTTATTCCGCATTTATTTGCCAAGGTTTATTTTAAACATCTATTCACCCCCCTCTAGGTGTCATACTAGCACTCACAGGTGGAAGATAGAGGGATGGGGGAGAAAAATGTGGTGGGGTGGGGGGTTGTTTCTCTCTTTTTATTTTGGTCTAAGGGTTTGTTTGTCTTTTCAACTGGGGTCTTTCTCTCAAAATGCATATTGTGCATTCTCAAAAGTGGGGATGGTTTTTTCAAGGTTCTCTATATTTTTCCTCCTTTTTTTTTTTTGTGAAAAAAAAGGCATGATACCTTACTTATACGTTATCTGATATAATAATTCTCTTTTGTACGTTAAACTTGCTTCTACATTTTTCAGGTAATCTATAAGGTCAATGTTATATGATGCGTAGCTTTGTCACAATCCCTCCTTTGGAGCTAAGCTCCTAGCATAATGTTAGAATGTCATTCCGCGCAGATAGGACTAGCAAAAGTAGTCATGAAAATGCAAGTTTGATCGTGAATTTAACTATCCCATGAGACACTCCAGCATAAGTGAACCTTCATCAAAGTTAGAAATCAATGTCCTAACCAAATTGTGAATGAGCCATTAACCTATGACTTCGATGAACATGTAGTCCTTCATGTTATATTGTCAAGCAAGAGGAGTTTTATGTCTCAAACGATTTCCAAATGGACCGAGTGATATATAGAGATGAAAATTTTCATTCGGAAATGAAAGCAAATGTGCTATGGCTAAAATAACAAAGGTGAGAAGAGACAGTTGTGTTTTTCTAGTATCGTTTATTATCACTAGTAGCATGATCACCTAACCAAATAGAGATGACCTAGCAACTACATAAAAACCACCTTTTTGAAAGAGCGAAGGATCACGTCATGTATTGTCGTCAAGGAAATTAGAACAAGACCTTATTCAATAGTGAAGGTGAAAACTTACATTAATGTAAAGCTGATCAATGACAATAACAAATGACAGGAAAAAAACCCAATCCTGCCATTACCTGGAAATGCAGAACGAGAGAACCTAAATTGTTCGGCCACTGGACAACTTTCGAAAACCATCCTACACAAAATAGTAGCATGTGATGAACAAGCTCCGACATGTGGTGATAACCAGTTCCACATAATGAAACCATCCCTGCCGCCATTGGGGGTTAATGAACAGAACAACCGGAATTACAATTAAAACCATCGTGTATGACATTCCGAAGCTGATATAGAATGTCTCTACATCTATGAAACCATCTTCTTTAGCTTTCCTGTGTGATTTTGTTGTTGAGCAATTAACGTCAATGGTTGTCGAACAGTCATTACTCAATGGCAGTCCACACAAAAGATGGTTTCCGTAGTAACCGCTTTCATCAAATGACCCAAACTGATTTTTGTTTGGTATGGCTCTTGACAAGTCGTTGTAAGACACATTGAAGACTCCCAAAAAATTCAACCGAGTGAGCTCTTCAGGGATAGAACCAATCAAGTTGTTGTAAGAAAGGTCAATGCTCTCTATCTTTGTGAGGTTCGACAATGACATCGGTATATGTCCTGTAAGCTTGTTGTGCGACAGATTCAGCACAATTATGTCCTGTGAGATTGCAATCTCTGGTGGGATCTCCCCGCTGAATTGGTTGCAAGAAAAATCTAGTCCTACCATGTTAAGGAGTGTGTAGCCTTTGTAAGCATTAAATCTTCTTTTTGCGGTGAACCCAACAATATGTGGAATTTTCCATGCTTCATCTCCCAGAAATTTATCTTGGTAGAACTTGGTCTGGCTTCTAATTGTCCCCACATAAGAAAGAGGTGACAATGCTTGACCTCCATATCCAAAAAGTGATGTTGAAGTTACCTTATTGGCATATCCTCTAGAGGAGAAATTCATGGGTCCCAAGCAAATAGGTAATGGACCAAACATATTGTTTTCAGAAAGATCGATCATACTTAAGCCTTTCAATTTGCACAATTGCTTGGGAAATGTTCCATAGAAGCTATTACCTCTCAGTAAAAGAATGCTTAATTGAGAGAGGTTACCTAGCCAATAGGGTATGCTTCCGAAGAACTCATTTTCACTCAAATCCAATGTCACCAAATTGGAGCTGTTAGGGAGCAAATGCACGATTGAACCATTCAATTTGTTCCCATTCAGATGGATGTGACTCAACTGGGGTGTTATGAAAGATGATGCTAATGAACCAGAGAGATTGTTGTCAGACAAAGCCAAATACTCAAGCTCAAGAAGATTAAAGAGTTCTTGAGGGATGAGGCCATTTAACTGATTTTTGGACAAGTCAAGGAGCCTAAGCAATGACATGTTTGCAATCAATCTGGGAAGCTTACCAATGAAAAAGTTGTTGCTACCGTCCAATAGGACCAGATTTACGAGTGATGAAAGAAAAGAGAGATCTCCCTTGAACATGTTGTGCTCTAACTGTAGGCATGCCAAATTTAGGTTCATGGTGTTGTCGGAAAACATGATTTCTCCTCGCAAGTTGTTATATGCTACGTTGAGGCTATACAATGATGAGTTGCTATCTAGTAACTGGATAGGAAGTCCCCCGGAGAAATTGTTGTGAGAAAGGTCTAAGAATGATAGATATTTTATACTACCCAATTCAGATGAAATATTCCCTTCTAATCTATTGGCTGATAGATTAAGCTCGTACAGATTTGGGACATTTAAACAAAATTCGTTCGTGAGCTCTCCTCTCATGCCATTGTTGGACATGTCCATCCGCGAAAGATTACGAAGGGTCATCGGTGGAACCTCAAGTGTCGCAAACAAGTTATTTGCCATGAGAAGATTTTCCAGCTTAGTGTTGTTTTCCAACAACCAAGCTGGAAAGGGACCCGGAATGTCATTTGAGGAGAGATCAATGGTTCTCAGGTCATATTGATGATTGAGAAAGCCAAGAGAAGACACCTTGAATCCTTTCGATAGACTATTTGACATACTAAAATCCTTCAATTGGAACCTCGGGATCAAAGATGCAACTTTGGAATAAGTTGTTAGTTTATTATCATCAAGCAAGAGGACCTTAAGTCTTGAATAGTTTGCGAATGGGCCAAGTGATGAGGGGATATCAAAATAATTACCCGAAATGGAAAGCAATTCGAGTGAAGTAAGACTAGTGAGGGGAGATGAGGTGACATTATCTGTGAATTCATTGTCTTCAAGAAATAGAACCCGAATAGATGTCATGTTTCGCCAGCACGTAGGAAGCCCGCCAGTAATTCTATTATTGCTAAGATCCAACTCTTCTAGTTTTACAAGGTTACACAAACCTGTTATTGATATCACAAGTCAATTCAATACAATGGTAGATATCGGAACATATAACAAGGACATACACGTACATGAAAGATTCATTTTATGTCCAAGTTTTACTATGAGAGATCTAGACTTACTCTGATCTGATAGTTTGCCATTAAGATCGGTGTTGTATGAGGACAACAATCTAAGAGATGTCAAAGGACCAAGGCTGGAAAGGATTCCCATGGTGGTGTTCAACGAAGAATAATCCAAGATGAGCTGTTCCAACTTACTGAAGTTAAGGAAATCTTCTCAGAAAACAAAAGATTATTGAACATCAGATTTCCTTACATAGACATAATCAAGAAATGGTAAAGAAACATAGTGAGTCAATGGAACCTTTTTAATAAAAACTTAGGCTTTGTTTATTTCGCGGAAAATATGACGTTTCTGAAAATGTTTTCCAAAAAGTCATTTTTTAGGAAAATGATAATATTTTCCGAAGTTCGGCTAAAATCTAAAAATAAACCAGAAAATATTTTCCACTATTTGGTATGGAAAATTTGATTTAATTTTCATCCATGTACTCCTTTCAATAATATTTTATTTTTATTTAAAAAATATAATTTTTAATTATTTTTTATTTTTTCCTTCTTATCCGGTTGATCACCAGCCATAGGTGACATCAAGATTGCCTGAGGCGGACGAGCTCGAGCCTTGTTAGATTGGCGAAGCCTCGGCCTTTGGCGAGCTTGTCCTTCGCCTGTGGTCAATCGTCAGTCGGTGATTGAACGAGGAAGAAGGAAAAAGATTAAGAAGGAAAAAAGAAAGAAAGAAATTAAATATTTGATTTTTTAAAAAATAAAAAGAAAAATAAAAAATAATTAAAAAGAGTGCATGGAGGAAAATAAGTTTAGGTGAAAGAAAGAGAATGGAAAATGATTCTCATTTTCCCCACTTTTAAAAATTCCTTTTCCATTGTAGGAAAATATTTTCCTTCACTTATTTATTTTCCGTAACCTAAATGCTGGAAAATCTGGAAAACATTTTCTTAAAAATTGTTTTTCGCAAAACGAACGGAGCGTTATTATGAGCATACATTTACTAATGGGTTTGACTAACCTTGAGTAGTAATCATTCCTTCTATTGTATTATACTGGAGAGAAAGGATCTTGAGGGATGACAATGCCCCTAATGCTCGCACGACGGTCCCCACATCCTTCAAGTGGACACCATCCAGGTAGAGGTTCTCTAAGTGGCTCAAGTTTTTGATGCCTACCAATAAAATTCCAAGAAAATAACTTGCTTGGCTATAAATTTGTGAAAGCACCCATGCGGATGCTTCGCGACTGGAATCTTTTGAATCAGGCAAAATTCTATATGGAAAGAGAAGGGGGTCCCAATTTATGACTTCTATATTCTCAATATGACACACATGAAAAGCTATGTGAGATACTACGTGAAAACTAAAACAATACCTTCAGCAGTAGTTGCTGCATGGACTGCATTATAACTTATGTCTAGCTCCTTTAAATTATTGAAACAACTTAATTTATCCATAAACCTTGCTAACTCAAGTCAAGGATGGCGATTTTGTTCATAATTATGAACAAAGAATAAGTTGGAGAAACTATCATTCACATTTGAAGTCCCATTCAAATGTTGTTTTGAAGCATAGACACCTGAGAGTCGGAATTGTACCGTGAACGGGTAAAATAGAATTATCTAGAGTAAATAATAAAAGCACCCACTCAGATGTCTGGGAATAGGAATCTTTTGAATCGGCAACATTTCTATATGGAAAGAGAAGGGATGACTTCTATATTCTTAATATGAAGCACATGTAAAAAGGTATTAAAGAGCATGCATGAATCGTAGTCTAGTTAGTTAAATTTATGAATACAAACAAGGATTCTACATGAAAACTGAAACAATACCTTCAACAGTAGATGCTACATCAACTGGATTATCACTTATGTCCAGCTCCTTTAAATTTCTAAAAGCACCTAATTTATCCACAAACATTGCTAACTCAAGTCAAGGATGGTGATTTTGTATGGAATTATGAACAGAGAATAAGATGGAGAAACTATCATTCACATGTGAAGTTCCATTCAAATGTTGTTTTGAAGCATAGACACCTCAGAGTCGGAATTGTACCGTGAATGGGTAAAATAGAATTATCTAGAGTAAATAATGAAAGCACCCACACATATGCCTTGGGATAGGAATCTTTTGAATAAGTAGCATTTCTATATGGAAAGAGAAGGGGGTTGCAATATATGACTTCTTTAGTCTTAATATGAAGCACACATATAGGTATTAAAGAGCATGCCTATATGACTCACAAGCTAGTTAGTTTAATTTGCGAAAAAAAATGAGGTTCCTACATGAAAACTGAAACAGTACCTTTAGCAATAGCCACTGCATCAACTGCGTTATCACTTATGTCCAACTCCATTAAATTGCTAAAACCACCTAATTTATCCATAAACAATGTTAACTCATGTCAAGGATGGCGACTTTGTACTGAATTATAAGCAGAGAATAAGTCGGAGAAATTTACCATTCACATGTAAAGTCCCACTCAAATTACTGTATTTGAGGAACATATGCTGGAGAGATGGAATTGTACCAAGAATGGATAGAATAGAATGATCTAGAAAGTTATAGCTCAAGTCAAGCACCTCAATTTTGCTCAGCCTTGAAGATAGTAGGTTTGGTTTTGCAAACAAACAATAAAAACAGTAGAAGCCGCAGAAATCTATTCAAGGACACGTGCAAATAGATATTGCCATTTCAAGGGGAAATATGTCGTAGACTCGTGAATAAATGATGACGTGGACATAATCATCTATGATGCAGGAAGTGAGTAAGAACCTGGACGTGATTAACTTATGAGTTCATTAGATAATGAGTATCTCTTTTTTATAGGAAACGGACCAATGGCGAATTTATACCTTTTGGTGCAATCCACCCTCCTAAATAGTTGTAGGGCAAGTAAAGGCTCTTGAGTTCTTCAAAGGGAAGAAGTAGAGAAGCGTTTAGGTACCAAGTTTTGGAGCCGAAACGGTCATATCTCGAATCGGAGAGCATTAGCTGAGTGATTCGTCCCGTGGTGGGGTTGCACTCAACACCTTCCCAGCTGCAACAGTTGAAATATGATCCCCCCATATCCCCCCTATATGTCAGGTCCAATGTGGCATTGAGCGCTAAGAGGGCAACCCTTTCTTGCTCCCGACACCCATGAGAGCCACATAAACATGCGATACCCCAAACCACCACAAACACCCACAGTGCTTCCTTTTTCATGGCTGCAGATTCGAGTGACCAAACTTTATATGGATCTCACTCTGGAGTTAACATCTTTTTTGCAAGTTAGAGCAATTTTATAGGAGTTCAATGACGCATGTGCTTGAGTGTGAAACTTGTGGTTATGGCCACAATCTTGGTCATAATTTTTCCACGCGGTTAGGCTAGCCTAGCCTAGTCAACCGTTGTCATTTATATGACTAATTCAATCTCTATCCAAAGTAAAGCACAAGCCTTGTGATTTACTTGGAACTTTCTGCATAAAGTGATCTTGACTAGAGGCATCTCATAAGTAGACATGTTGTAAAAGTAACGCGAAAATTGACAAGATCTTGCTATTAAAACAATGCAAAAACATTGAAGAAATAGATGGGGAACAACAAAGATACCAAATATTTATGTGATTCGGTCCAAATATCGGTACTTACCCCATGGGAGAGCCGGTGATAAATAATTCACTGCAATCAAAGAATTGGAGTTATAATCGCTTACATGCACGGGTATTTCCCACACCTAGATTAAGACCAAACTCAAAAGTGTTTACAAATAAACAAATTAATTAGATGTAAAGCTCACGGTGCAAATCATTGCGTGTTTAAGCCTATAGCAAAACCCTTTGGATAGCTAATTCAAGAGCGTATGTACGTTCTTTCTTTTGTTCTTTGTGCGGTGGCTCAATTTCAAAAGGAGCCCCCTATTTGGCTTCTTTAGTAAAGGAAACCCAAGAAAGCAAAACCTTGCTTTTAATTTATGTTGTTTTCTCTAACCACTTCTTGAACCCACACGTTTTCTTTTGTACAAGCAATAAGAAAATCCCAAGTAGGCAATGAAAGTCCACGGAGGATTTGACTGTGAGAGTTCATTGTTTTGCTACTGGGGCCCTTGGTAGCTATCAACAAAAAAATTTCTCCGTCAATGTTTAACGAGCCGGAGTCTACACGCCCAAACCTCCCAAATTGAACTTGTATCTTTTTCTAACCCAACGTCCAAGCAATATCCTCTCAAATCTTTCACATTGAAGGTCTAGATGTAATCATGAATACATCCAACCAAATAAAATAAACTCTCCAATATATACGCCATTCACAGAAAGATTTTTTGGATTTTTTTCTTATCCAATTAGGTTAGATCACATAACGGCTCAAAATCAAGACATACTTTAGCAACCATCTACCTTGCCTCGACGTTTGTAACTAAGTCATAATGTTCATCATCCATGCCAATTCTCCCAATGCCCTGATGGATAGATGACAATTGCACTCAAGTAAAGCTGAAGTTTCGTCAAACAAACATGCTTGGTCATCATGTCTAATGAGTTCTCTACCTTCACATGATGTTTGTAATGTATTTATATGTAAATGGGTTAACCGAGTGGATTTGCCCTCTCAAGTTGGTGGGATCCCAATCTTTCTTTGACTAAGTATCGGGACACTCAACATTAGTTAAATAATTGAGGTAACAGAATGACCACTAAGTTAGGAAGTGGGAATGCACACAAATTTGTCTTCCTAGATGCTCGTTCCTTCTTGGAGGAGATCCCACATCGATATAATTGGATGACTTTACTGGTAGCTTTGTGCTTGAGTTTGTGGCTTTCGACGCATCCGAATTTACATTCGATCCTACAAAGGAAACCAAGCAGACCAAAACACACTCTTATTCTCACGAAAACACCCTTTCACACACATACAACTGAGAAAACCAGATTTTTTGAATTTCCTTCAAGCCCCCATTTTTATCGAAGGAAAGCGCGAGCAAAACGAGAGAAATGGACCTCGCCAGGGGGCTAGAGACGGGGTCTTGACAAGACGTTGAGTAATGCCAGTCTGACAAGACGCTGCCTTTGACGAAGAGGCTGGCTCTGATCGACGCCGCGGCGCCGAATCCTCCTCCCCTCCCTCTTCTTCTGCCGCCACCGCTGCTGCTGGATTTGCTGCCGCTCCGGTGGAAGCCGCTGCCGCCGTTTCTACTCGAACTCGATCTCCTCTTTGGGGAATACCATATTCCGCTACGCAAACAGCTGTGGCGCGGGCTCTCTTTTGGGAATATGCAAGAATCGATGCCATCGGCCAATCAGCTTGGTCTTTTGGGATTGTCATGGACAACTAGTCTAGCTAGGCGGAGTTCGATCTTGATTGGTTTTGCAATTTGATAGGGATCCTCTAAAACATTTTGGCTTAGGCTACCGAAATCACGACGATTTGTGATGTATTTATATGTTAATGGGATTAACTGAATCGATTTGCCCTCTCAAGTCACGCGACCCTAAATTTTCTTTAACAAAGTCTCTAGATACTTAAGACATTAATTAAAGAAGATGAGACAAGAGAATGAACACCGAGTTTTTGTATATCTAGTATGATTTATTCGTTGATACATAAAAGATCTCTTAGTAGAAACAGTTTCTTTATTACTGGAATGAAGTTGGATTGCACGCAAACTAACTTTCCTAGATGCTCATTTCTTTTTATCGGAGATACCACATTGATATAATCGGACAATAACTTCACTGGTTGCCCTCTTAAAACGTGGAGATGTTGTTTGCCCAGTGTACTGTTTCGACAAAAGGCTACATCCTAAGTTGCGCTTTCTTGAATGGTTTTCTTCCTTACCATGTTCACGATCTCTTCTATCCTTCGTGGGAAACAAGAAAACTGAAACGACAGTTGGTCCGGGGCAGGTGTGGACGTGGAATTCTGCGTCCAACGACCCCTTTCTGTCCACGACTTTGCGTTCTCGAATTGAGAGTGGCATGTTGTGACATTGATGGAAGATGATGGTGATGACTTGTGGGCGATCCCCATTTCCTGAAATTAGAGGGTGCTAAATGTAGAATTTCCAAATTTAAATGAAATTGGAGGATGAGGGTGATCGAAGAGGAAACTTAATTTCGCACTCTGCAGTTGTTTCCTCCACGAGAGTTCGTAATTTTGGAGCATATCTAGTATGTGTTAATGAGTCCACTAAAGGCATTACCTAATTTGTTGTTCCACAAAGAAAGTCATGGTTGATTTCACATTGAGAATTGATAGCCTGGCTTAGTCCAATGAATAAAAAAAAAGGATTAATACTCTGAAAAACCCCAAATTAGTACACTTATCACAATTTTTTCCCAAACTAATTTTTTAACCATGAAAAACCCTAAATTGGTACATTTGCAATAAATTTACCCCAAGTGATCACAAAAAACTCCAAACTAGTATACTTGTGACAAATTTATCCTAAATTAATTTATTCGACCGCCACCAATCCTAAACTAGTACATTTATGACAAATATATCATTTGTTAAATTGTACAAAAAACCACAAAAATGGTACAATTGTGACAAACATATATTAAATCCTCCTGTCATGCGTCATTCAACTAAGTAATTTGACCATAAAATTTAACCGAAGCTAACAAAGGGTAAATTTGTCGCAAATATACCAGTTTGTGGTAAGTTTGTCGAATGTATACCAGTTTGGGGTTTTTCAGAATATTAACCCTAAAAAAAAATTACATAAAGTATGACATCATGGTGATAAAATATGACAAAATAGGGGGACCAGATAGATATTTCATATTCAGTCTTTTTACCAATCACTTTCTTCTTGATGTAATGGCTACGCATTCCATAAAATTGAAAATGGACTGAGTCCGCATGTGAACTGGGATCTCAAAAGCATATCTCCTGGGACCCTTGATTAGGGGCATCACTAGCAACAAAATTCCATGACTTGTTAAACGGGTCATTGACTTGACTTGCATTTTAAGGGACAACGACCTCGTGTCCGTGCCTGAGCCCGATTTATACGGCAGTCACTCATCGACCAAAATAGTATCGACGTTATAATGAATTCAAACGGTCATTTTCGGTAGAAACCGCATGAGATCTACGTAGGACCAATCTTTTTTATCATTCCAAATTCATCTAGATACATGTACTGGATTCATGTAAAGATGCCTCCGTCAACCCAACTACAACTTTTTGTCCTATGTTTATCCATGTTGAGACATTTTGCTAAAGCAGAAAGCTAGCTCTCTCTCTCTCTCTCTCTCTCTCTCTCTCTCTCTCGACCTTTTGCCATTGGAAGGCAAGTCCAAAACAATCGAATCTAGTGCCATAAAAAAGAAAAATTTTGATCCAGAACGGCATCTGACAACTAACAGAATAAAATTTCCATCCGATGGCATCTGTAGATCATTTAGTTGACATTTTCCAACTTCTATGATAGCAAAGTGGCATTATATTGCTGAGATTTTTATTCTATAATTCTACTGCTTTCAAGTTTCTTGGATAAATAAATGGAAACATAAATAAATAGATAAATAAATAAATCCAACCTCCTCTATGGTCCACTTTCTCTATGCATAGCTTATCCACTTGGGATTTGAGTATTGGTAGATCAGCATGGAACCGGCTGAAGTCCAATATACAAACTTGAAAGATACAGATGGTGGCTTGACCTCGAGAAGAGATATTGATAATTTAATGAGATATTTTCCACTTCTTTGGCAATGGAAATTGGAAAGCATGAGCTGCAATCTGCCTCCAGTCTGTAGACCGATTCAAGGGGCAAAGGCGTTGACCTCTTTGGATGAGTAGGGAAAACGAGAGAATAATGAGATTGACAGTACATCCGAGAAAAGGAGGAAATTCAGAAGTTGGCGTTTAATCATGCTCAATGTCACAAATTGCAGCAAGATTCAGGCTGCTGAACATATAAAGTTTAGAATGAAAACAATATCCGGTGAAATTCCCTTTAGGTCATCCAAGTTAGGGAACGACCGAGGCATTGTTATTCAAGAAAAGCATGAAATCTTAGATTCGATTGATTTCGACTTGACACTAGATTCAATGTGGTTCATGCCTCAATAAGAGATTTCCCTTTTTGACCCCAACTTGTCCATCTCAACCCTTCTAGATACAACCAATTCTTTATATGAACATTCGAAAAATTTTCTTAATCATGTAAGGATTTGAGTAATAATCTCTTTAATCATGGTCCACACCACTAAACTACTAAGATAGGTAAGTATGAAAAGTAGTAGGCAAGTATGAAAATATTCATACTTAAAAGAATTTGGTCTTTCATGCGGTCGAATGCAACACCGAAAACAAAAGACGGTTCATGTTAGACGAATTTAAACTTAAAATGGAGTTTGAATAATTGCATTATTTCCCCTCTACTTTAGAATTTATAATACTGTAATATTTATACAAAGTAAAACACCTCAATAGGCAATAAAAATAAATGAAGAGGATGTCAAGGCAAGAATCATGGGTCTCCAGGTTGCATGAATAATGCTAGATGATTGAAGCCTATTATTCAGCTTCGCATCTTCTGCATCAATTTGACCAGATTCTTTTACCCATATTTGTAGCCTGACGTAAACACCATTTACCATATGCCATTCAAGATTTATGATTGATAAGGAATGAGTCCCACTGCTTGAGATTATTTGAGATCCACTTCACCGTCATAAATTCTAACCAAATTGGCAGTTGGATATCAATTCCAATTTGGGTTCATTGAGTTAGGTTCACTTGGAAAATGCCCTCCATTAATGCGAGATCAATGCATATGAGCCATTAGATCTTGTGCATCTCACATTGTCTCATAAAATTCACCAGTGAAAATGCACTAGGCTCACATAATCGTAGCCCTTCGGGATTGGCGTAATTGATTGGAGCGCGTAGCGATTTCTAGCTCGAGAATTTGGGAACCACCCATTGATCCCACCATTTTCATGAACTGGCCTTCTGCACAAATCAACTTTTTGTATTTACTCGGTCTATAGGACTTGTGGGGCATTTCGAAAAACTTTCAGTTAACCCAGTCTTCACGCTCCGAGCCATCAACTATAAAACAAAAGGCGTCAGTGCGAGATTTCTGCCCACTCCAAAAACAATTGTACGGAGCGTGTACGGGTCAAATGTGGTGGCCTCGTGCTTCTCTACCCCTTGCTTTTACATTTGAGGAATGACAGGCAGACTTACTGTAGCTGTCGTGGTCGATGCGCCCTTCCAAATTAAATATTTTATAGTACTTCCTTTTTCTCCTAAAGAGTACTTAAAGTGTAGATAAAGCGGCCACATTTGCAAGACCCGTGCCTTTCGGGGCAGACGACTTTGGATTTTACACCATCATCTATCAAGAGAAGAATCACACTTTCGTTCGTCGCCAGTGGATGGCATGTCTGGACTCTTCTTCTCTACGACAATGTTGCCGTAAAATAAGCGGCCGACCTTTGGAGGATTCTGATTGACCAACTATTAGATTAACTAACAAATCTCAACTGATGGATGACGACAATACACGAGATTTGTACCTTAGAAATTTCTGTAGTGGTACAATTTTACAAGTATAGGACGAACGTCAAGTTGCCAACATGCATACTATTGTATTTTTGACTCATTTGGACCAACTCGATTAAACGGGACATAGACTCGATAGCTAGCGTCGCCAGCCGACATTGCAAGACCCGTGCCTCCCTTCCCCAATCCTTGGCCTTCTATGAATCCCATTCTCGCCATCATTTTAGACCCAAAGCCCCTAGTGTGTACCTCAAACGCACCAAAGCTCTCAGAAGTGACCAGAGTCACGTGCTCCTCACAATTTTCACTGGCCCCGGCTAGATTCACGGGGCTGATCTCTGTCGTTTCAGATGGCATTACGCCACTTGACACGAAAGACACGGGTTGACTGGCCAATGAAACCTTTCCACTGGAACGGTTGACTGAGTTTTTTAATGACTTGCTTCTGCTAGATTTTTTAGCTTCTTGAGGTCTTACCTGATTTCGACCTCCGCTGGTCATCTTCGCATGTGGGATATCAATTACCGAGAAATCAGCATCATCATCAACAGGTCCGATGAGCTGTCATTAGCAACACAACAATTGATTGTAGGATTTCCAGATATGCAAATAGACAACTGACCGCACTTTGTGAAACACAGAAAAAGGAAGATTTAACAATCATGAATGAAAACACAGCACTGATATGCATAAAGTTTCCACTAATCAGATTTAATACCTTTTCCAGTATAAGTTTATCAGTTGAAGATGGCATGCATGTCTGCGGTGTTCGCACAACCGTTACAAATCTGGAAAAATAAGATGATAATTGGAACGGCAAAAGCTTAAAGCCTAGAAAGGGCGAAGACGGGGGAAACATAAGGCCCATTAACCTTTTCTTGCCCGATCCTTGGGAGCTACTTCGCAACCGATAAATTCTTGCCAGTCGTTGAACCTAAAGTTGTTATTATTAAAAAGAGTTCCGACTTACCGAAGCAGAAGCAATCTACTACCGGAGCAAAAATCACTTCCATGGAACATAAGCGTAGAAATCCTTAAGAAGCGAACATGAAGATGTGTCCAAACCACAATCAAGTTATTGAAGACAAAGAATCAACGAAATCTGAGAATCAGAAAATTGGCAAACCAGAACATGCACCTCTGCAGCTGAATAAAATCAGAGAAAACTGGATAGGTGATTCACATGAGCAGGGCCAAAAAGAAAAGCTATACCTAAAGTTCGACATGATTGCTGAATGAATATGCAATTATGCAAATCATCTTTAGCAACACTAAACCTTGGGAAGGCACATATCAGTACTTGCATTAGTTTGACAGGAGTAAGAACACTTAGGTTGATGTTTAACATGATACAAAAGATACAGAGATAAACCAATGAGTGTAGAGCAAAGTCACAACTTTTCGATGCAAAATAAGAGATCAAGGATAAGCAGATCTACGAGAATTTCAATTAGGATTATCAGAAAAATAAAAATTTCAATCTAACAAATACTGAATATGGTCATCATGGCACAAAATAAAAGATACTTATAGCAGCAGTCTTATTTATGATTGATATACCCTAACACAGATCCCTTTTGCATGTGCTTGGATGTTGTGCATAAGTAAAACTAAGCATGTTATTATCTGCGTCATTACACGTCAATGTTGCAGGGATAAGATAAGCATGTTAAGGTACATGACCATAATACATAGTAACGTCACAATCAATCACAAAATCTCGAATTTTTTCAGATGTGAGCAATTGGTACTTTAACAATTGATTAGGACAAAGAAAGACCATTCTCATTCTTATACGGTCTTTCTATGAATGAGGCAGTACATCATCATGCAAAAGTGAGCATTAGCAGGAATGGTGAAGGATTGGCGAGTAGTCGCACCCTTTAGTAACTAGAGAGAGAGAAATAGATGATAAAACATACCGGGGAACAATCCCGAGAATGCATAGGTTAAATAGAATGTATGTCAACTCCACCGAGAACAATCTGCTCGAGCTTCTAAAAAAATGAAACCAAGAAGAGCATTGAGATTTGGTCCAATAATCAATTCTAAATAACACACAAAGGATAATATGCCCATCCCTATTTAAACAGATCGACTGTGACATTAAAAACTCAAGCATTATAGGAAGAACAGGGACACAGGTTGAAGAACGTCACGCCTAACAAAGTTAACTTCTAATGATGCCATAGAACTTCATGCCAGCAAGATAATTTATACTACCGTGATAAATATTTTTGTTACTCGGTATAACCCCAGAAAGACACCAAAAAGCACAAACAAAAAAAAAACACAAAAGGATCCTATCAGAATAACATGTACCCTCTCATTCATCTATTACCATCTCATATTAATGAAACAAGGTCTACATCTTCCATGCTTAAAAATCTGATAACAAAATAACAATTCAATGCACGAAGCATAAGAAAATTAAGAAAAGACATCATAAGATCCATGAAGCAGAAGTAACAGAGTTAATTTTGGCTCAAACAAACAAGGAAAAATGAGAGGCACGTCCAACAGATAATTATGCAATTGCTTGTTAATTGTACATCAAATCACAAGGACAACTTATAATTAAGGAGAAGAAGGAAGAATGCCTTTGCAACTTTCAGATACTTCCACCCTTACCTTATTTATACTCTCAAGGTCAACGCCGCTACGAATCATTCTGTCCCGATGTTTAGCAGCAATCAATTCTTTGTGATGTTTCTTCTTTTCACCTGTGCATCAATTGCATTTGAATTTTACCAAAAGAGCAAAAAACTAAAGAAACATTTATCCTATGAGGAGCCTTCAGAAAATTGTTCTTCATTCCCCAAGTAAGAGACAATAATTGCTCATTTTTTCCCAAGACACAGAAGGGAAGCTCCATAAATTAATAAGTAAACAGTAAACTTCTGAAAGAAAGGTCCTTGTGTGCCTCGAACGTGTTTCTTCCTCAGGAGATCAAAAACATAGAGACCCCTCCAATCGTGTCATCCAAACACACCGATCTCCTTAATTCTCCATTTTAGGATCCGTTCGTTTTGCGGAAAATATCATTTTTCCGAAAAACATTTTCCTGGAAGTCATTTTCCAAGAAAATGACTCTATTTTCCAATGTTCGGCCAAAACCTAAAATTTGAGTGGAAAATATTTTCCACCGTTCTTTAGCTCATTTAATTGTTTGGTAAAAATTATCAAAAATTAAATTTTAATATTTTTAATTGAGCAAAAAATTAATTTTATTTTTTATATTTTTAAAAAATGAATTTTTAATTATTTATATTTTAAAAAATCGGAATTTTTATTATTTATTATTTTTCTTTCTTTTTCTTTTTCTTTTCCTTCCTCCTTCCTCCTCCTTCTTCCTCTCGCCGGCGCCTCCTTCCTCCTCCTTCCGCCGGCGCCTCCTTCCCGCCCGACGATGGCCGGCCGCCCGACGGCCGACCAAGACCCGGTGGCCGATCCGGCGAGCTCGAGGCTCGTCCAATCTCGCCCGAGCTTGCCGCGAGCTTCGCCAAGCTCGGTGAGCCGCGAGCTCGCCGGATCGGGCGGCGGCGAGCTCGAGCTCGCCCGGATCGGGAGCTCGAGCTCCGTCGCCAAATCCGGTGAGCTCGAGGCTCGCGTGAGCCCGGCGAACCTCGCGCGAGCTCGGGCGAGGCCCGAGCCCGCCCAACTCGCCGGATCCGGCGAGCCGCGAGCTCCGCCAGCCGGGCGAGAGCTCCGCCCAGCTAGCAAGAGCTCCGCCCGCCCGATCTGGCGGAGGCCCGATCCGGCGAAGAGATCGGGCTAGGCGGAGCCTCACCGGCCGGGGCCAGCCGGTGAGGTCGCGGCCGCGGCTGGTCGCCGGACGCCGTTGTGGCCGGTCGCCGGCACCACCAAAGAAGAAGTTGAAAAGGAAAAAAGAAAAGAAAAGAAATTAAAAACTCAATTTAAAAAGAAAAAGAAAGCATAAAAATAAAACGAAAATGTATTAATAAAAAGAAGTAAGAGGGAAGAAGTCATGGAAAACGTTTTCCACTTTTCAAAAGTGGAAAATGTTTTCGTCACTTTAAAGATTTTTTTTTTTCAATGATGGAAAACATTTTCCTTAACTAGTTCATTTTCCGTGAAACGAACATCGGAAAATCCGGAAAACATTTTCCCGAAGTCATTTTCCGCGAAATGAACGGATCCTTAGTAATTAATACTTCAGAATTAACTACTAGTTCATGGATCAAAATAAAAAGCCAAGATTCATTATTAATTGATTGATATTTCGATTTACTTTCCATTGAGCATGACTTTCTCATTCCCCCGCGGGACGGGGCAGGGCGGGGAGGGAGAGAGAGTTAAGTTAGATTAATGTATATACATAGTTTACCAGGAAATCTTCTCGATCTTGTACTCTTCTGAGACCCCAATGACTGAGATTGAGGCACTCTTGTACCACGATTCTTCTTGGCTGAAAGAGTCCTCACATCTTTTACCAAGATAAAATCATCCACACCTGATGACCAATTATCTCTCACATTCCCAAGACCTTGATGTTTTGATTGACGCTTCCTCTGCATACCATACTCCGTGGAAGCATCCTGGAGAGCAATTCCACCCAATTTTTTCCTCGTTTCATTCTTCGCCAATGTATTCTTTGACAAAAGCTGAGCCCCCTTTTCAGCTGCTCCAGAGTCAAAGCTCTCACGATAATCCACTTCCTGCTCAGGCGATGACATGCCACTCTGTGACTCTTCTTGATTTTCCATTTTCCCTGATGATGCTTCGATTCCCGTTGGAGCTGCATCATATTCATTACAATAACCCAATCCTATGTGTGAGCTATCACCGAGAACAAAATCTGAATGATACTCATAACTGATATTTGCTTGATCCACTGACGATGGCCCTTCATCTACATAACCACACAGAATGATAGGCTGAGAAAATTCCATTTTATTCTCTCCATTTGTATCTCCGAACGTCGATACTGGATGCAAACCATCCTGTAAAACAATTTAACTAACCCAGATCAACACAAGTGAGAGACCGAGATCAGCTGATCCACAAGAAGTCTTCCCAAATCAAGAAAGCTACAAAGACGAAAACCATAATCTAAGCCTCGCGATATTAACTAAGAACAACTCCTAAAATAACTTTCTATTAGGTTCAAGGCTTCAGCTTGATTGAGTCTCCGTTTAAAAAACTGAACGGGTATGAAATCCAAGAGACAGTAATAACTAATTTCAATGGCTCATGAACTTTTCACACCCAGGAGGGCAACTATCAGCATTATTGCAACCTGAACATGGATCCTAAAAACCAAATAGACTTTACCTGACGGTCGAGAGATGGATACTGGTATCCGACGGCATTCGATCTCGAACTTCACGGCAAGCTTTTAGAACCGGAACCCCTACCTCGCCCGGAGCTTCCGGCTTTCGACGCATCCGAATTTTGATTCGAGTTCTCACGGCAGCAAATTACACTTTTAATTTGGTTTGCTCTCCAATTTGCATTAGCCACGTAGACTAGATGTGCAGCGGAAGATTCAGTGTGGAAGCGAGATTGTTTCGAGAAGGTGAACGAGGGATTGTATTTTTTGTTGGCAATTTGGTTGCAATTTAGCTAACCTACTTTGGCAATTTGGCTTACTCTCCATGTCAGCAAATCGCGTGACTTTTGAGGTGAAAGGCCATGGGCATTCGTGCTGCCCTTGAGCTTGTGGCCATGGCCTTGAGTGCAACGTTCAAGTTCTAACAGTTGACATCGGTGTGGTGGAAGATAGAGGGATAGGGGAGAAAAATGTGGTGGGGGTGGGGGGTTGTTTCTCTCTTTTTTTTTTTTTTGGTCTAAGGGTTTGTTTGTCTTTTCAACTGGGGTCTTTCTCTCAAAATGCATATTGTGCATTCTCAAAAGTGGGGATGGTTTTTCCAATGTTCTCTAAATTTTTTCCTCTTTTTCCTCCTCCTCCTTGATACCTTACTTATACGTTATCTGATATAATAATTCTCTTTTGCACGTTAAACTTGCTTCTACATATTTCAGGTAATCTATAAGGTCGATGTTATATGATACGTAGCTTTATCACAATCTCTCCTCTAGAGCTAAGCTCCTAGCATAATGTTAGAATGTCATTCTACGTAGATAGGATAGCAAAAGTAGTCATGAAAATGCAAGTTTGATTGTGAATTTAACTATCCCATGAGACACCCCAGCATAAGTGAACCTTCATTAATGTTAGAAATCGATGTCCTAACCAAATTGCGGATGAGCCATTAACCTATGACTCTGATGAACATGTAGTCCTTCATGTTATATTGTCAAGCAAGAGGAGTTTTATGTCTCAAATGATTTCCAAATGGACCGAGTGACATACAGAGATGAAAATTTTCATTCGGAAATGAAAGCAAATGTGCTATGGCAAAAATAACAAAGGTGAGAAGAGACGGCTGTGTTTTTTCTAGTATCGTTTATTATCACTAGTAGTATGATCACCTAACCAAATAGAGATGAGCTAGCAACTACATAAAAACCACCTTCTCGAAAGAGCGAAGGATCACGCCATGTATTGTCTTCAAGGAAACTAGAACAAGACCTTATTCAATGGTGAAGGTGAAAACTTACATTAACGTAATGCTAATCAATGACAATAACAAATAATAGGAAAAAAAAACCCAATCCTGCCATTACTCGGAAATGCAGAATGAGAGAACCTAAATTGTTCAGCCACTAGACAATTTTCAAAAACCATCCTGCACGAAATAGTAGCATGTGATGAACAAGCTGTTACATGTGGTGATAACCAGTTCCACATAATAAAACCATCCCTGCCGCCATTGGGGGTTGATGAACAGAACAACCGGAATTACCACTAAAACCGTCATGTATGACACTCCGAAGCTGATATAAAATGTCTCTCCGTCTATGAAACCATCTTCTTTAGCTTTCCTGCATGATTTTGTTGCCGAGCAATTAACGTTAATGGTTGTTGAACAGTCATTACTCAACGGCAGTCCACACAAAAGATGGTTTCCATAGTAACTGCTTTCATCGAATGACCCAAACTGATTTTTGTTTGGTATGGCTCCTGACAAGTTGTTGTAAGACACATTGAAGACTCCCAGAAAATTCAACTGAGTAAGCTCTTCAGGGATAGAACCAATTAAGTTGTTGTAGGAAAGGTCAATGCTCTCTATCTTTGTGAGGTTCGACAATGACATCGGTATGTGTCCTGTAAGCTTGTTGTGCGACAGATTCAGCACAAGCATGTCCTGTGAGATTGCAATCTCTGGTGGGATCTCCCCACTAAAATGGTTGCAAGAAAAATCTAGTCCTACCATGTTAAGGAGTGCGTAGCCTTTATAAGCATCAAACCTTCTTTTTGTTGTGAACCCAACAATATGTAGAACTTGCCATTCTTGTTCTACCAGTGATTTATAGTGGTAGAACTCGGTCTGGCTTCTAATTGACCTCACATAAGACCAAGGTGACAATTCTTCAACTCCAGCTCCGAAAAACCCAAGCGGTAGTGAAGTTACCTTATTGGCATATCCTCCAGAGGAGAAATTCATGGGTCCCAAGCAACTAGGTAATGGACCAAACATATTGTTTTCAGAAAGATCAATCATACTTAAGCTTTTCAATTTGCACAATTGCTCGGGAAATGTTCCGTAGAAGCTATTACCTCTCAATGAAAGAATGCTTAATTGAGAGAGGGTACCCAACCAATAGGGTATGCTTCCAAAGAACTCATTTTCACTCAAATCCAAGGTCACCAAATTGGAGCTATTAGAGAGCACATGCATGACTGAACCATTCAATTTGTTCCCATTCAAATGGATGTGACTCAACGCGGGTGCAATGAAAGATGATGCTAATAAACCAGAGAGATTGTTGTCGGACAAAGCCAAATACTTGAGCTGACTAAGATTAAAGAGTTCTTGAGGGATGAGGCCATTTAACTGATTTTGGGACAAGTCAAGGAACACAAGCAATGATGTGTTCGCAATCAATCTGGGAAGCTTGCCAATGAAAAAGTTGTTGCTACCGTCCAATAACAACAAATTTAAGAGTGATGAAAGAAAAGAGAGATCTCCAGTAAACATGTTGTGCTCTAACTGTAGACATAGGAAATTTAGGTTCATGGTGTCATTGGAAAACACAATCTCTCCTTGCAAGTTGTTATATGCTACGTTGAGGTTATGCAATGATGAGATGTTATCTAGTAACTGGATAGGTAGTCCCTTGGAGAAATTGTTGTGAGAAAGGTCCAAGAAAAATAGGGATTTTATACTAGCCAGTTCAGATGGAATATTCCCTTCCAATCTGTTGGTTGATAGATTAAGGTGGTACAGATTTGGGACATTTAAACAAAATTCGGTCGTGAGCTCTCCTCTCATGCCGTTGTTGGATATGTCCATCATCAAAAGATTACGAAGGGTCATCAGTGGAACCTCAAGTGTCGCAAATAAGTTATTTGCCATAAAAAGCTTTTCCAACTTAGTGTTGTTTTCCAACAACCAAGCTGGAAAAGGACCCAAAATGTCATTCGAGGAGAGATCAATGGTTCTCAGGTCATATTGATGATTGAGAAAGCCAAGAGAAGTCACTTTGAAGCCTTTCGATAGACTATTTGACATACTAAAAACCTTCAATTGGAGCCTTGGGATCGAAGACGCAACTTTGGAATCAATTGTTAGTTTATTGTCATCAAGCAAGAGGACCTTAAGTCTTGAATAGTTTGCAAGTGGGCCGAGTGACGAGGGGATATCAAAATAATTACCCGAAATGGAAAGCAATTCGAGTGAGGTAAGACTAGTGAGGGGAGATGAGGCGACATTATCTGTAAATTCATTGTCTTCAAGAAATAGAACCCGAATAGATGTCATGTTTCGCCAGCATGTAGGAAGCCCGCCAGTAATTCTGTTGTTGCTAAGATCCAACTCTTCTAGTTTTATGAGGTTACACAAGCCTGTTATTGATATCACAAGTCAATTCAATTACAGTGGTAGATATTGGAACACATAACAAGGACATACACATACATGAAGGATTCATTTTATATCCAAGTTTTACTCCGAGAGATTAGGACTTACTCTGATATGATAGTTTGCCATTAAGACCGGTGTTGTATAAGGACAACAATCTAAGAGATGTCAAAGGACCAAGGCTGGAAAGGATTCCCATGGTGGTGTTCAACGAAGAATAATCCAAGATGAGCCGTTCCAACTTACTGAAGTTATGGAAATCTTCTCAGAAAACGAAAGATTATTGAACATTAGATTTCCTTACACAAACATAATCAAGAAATGGCATACAAATATCATGAGTGAATGGAACTTTTTTAATAAAAACTTAGGCTCTGTTTGTTTCGTGGAAAATATGACGTTTCGGGAAAATGTTTTGTAAGAAGTCATTTTTAAGGAAAATGACAATATTTTCTGATGTTCGGCTAAAATTTAAAAATAAACTAGAAAATATTTTCCACCGTTTGGTATGGTAAATATGATTTGATTTTCATTCATGTACTCCTTTCAATAATATTTTCTTTTTTTATTTTAAAATTTTAAATTTTAAATTATTTGTTTTTTTTTTTTTTTTTTTCTTTTTTTCCTTCTTGTTTGGCTAATCACCGCCCACAGGTGATGTCAAGATTGCCCGAGGCAAATGAGCTTGAGCCTTGTAGATTGGTGAAGCCTGGCCTTCGGTGAGCTTGTCCCTCGTCTGTGGTTGGTCGCCGGCCATCGTCATAGTCGGCGATCAAATGAAGAAGAAGGAAAAAGAATAAGAAGGAAAAAAGAAAGAAAGAAAGAAAGAAAGAAATTAAATATTTGATTTTTTTTAAATGAAGAAAGAAAAAATAATTAAAAAGAGTGCATGGAGGAAAATAGGATTAGGTGAAAGAAAGAGAATGGAAAATGATTCTCATTTTCCCCACTTTTGAAAATGCCTTAGGAAAATATTTTCCTTCACTTATTTATTTTGCGTAACCTAAACGCTGGAAAATTTGGAAAACATTTTCTTGGAAATTGTTTTCCACAAAACAAACGGAGCATTATTATGAGTATACATTTACTAATAGGTTTGACTAACCTTGAGCAGTAATCATTCCCTCTACTGTATTAAATTGGAGAGAAAGGATCCTAAGGGATGATAGTGCCCCTAATGCTCGCACGACGGTCCCCACATCCTTCAAGTGGACATCATCCAGGTAGAGGTTCTCTAAGTGGCTCAAGTTTTTTATGCCTATCAATAAAATTCTAAGTAAATAACTTGCTTGGCAATAAAGTTGTGAAAGCACCCACACAGATGCTTGGACAGGAATCTTTTGAATCAGGCAACATTTCTATATGGAAAGAGAAAGGGGTCACAATTTATGACTTCTATATTCTCAATATGACGCACATGTAAAGGTATGAGAGACGCTACATGAAAACTGAAATAGTACCTTCAGCAGTGGCCGCAACATTGACTGCATTATAACTTATGTCTAGCTCCTTTAAATTATTGAAACAACATAATTTATCAACAAACCTTGCTAACTCAAGTCAAGGATGGTGATTTTGTCCAGAATTATGAACAGAGAATAAGTTGGCGAAACTATCATCCACATTTAAAGTCCCATTCAAATGTTGTTTTGGAGAATAGATACATGAGAGTCAGAATTGTACCGTGAATGGGTAGAATAGAATTATCTAGAGAAAATAATGAAAACACCCACGCGGGTGTCTGGGAATAGGAACCTTTTGAATCAGCAACATTTCTATATGGAAAGAGAAGGGATGACTTATATATTCTTAATATGAAGCACATATAAAGGTATTAAAGAGCATGCATGAATCGTAGTCTAGTTAGTTTAATTTATGAATACAAACGAGGATTCTACATGAATTGAAACAATACCTTTAGCAATAGCTGCTACATCGATTGGATTATCACTCATGTCCAGCTCCTTTAAATTACTGAAACCACCTAATTTATCCACAAACATTGCTAACTCAAGTCAAGGATTGTGATTTTGTACGGAATTATGAATAGAGAATAAGCTAGCGAAACTATCATTTACATGTAAAGTCCCATTCAAAAGTTGTTTTGGAGAATAGACACCTGAGAGTTGGAATTGTACCACAAACGGGTAAAATAGAATTATCCAGAGTAAACAATGATAGCATCCACGCAGACGCCTTGGGATAGAAATTTTTTGAATCGGTAACATTTCCATATGGAAAGAGAAGGGGGTTGCAATATATGACTTCTTTATTCTTAATATGAAGCACATGTAATGGTATTAAAGAGAATGTCCGCATGACTCGCAGGATATTTAGTTTAATTTACGAATAAAAATGAGGTTCTTGCATGAAAACTAAAGTAGTACCTTCAACAATAACCATTGCATCAACTGCGTTATGTCTTATGTCAAGCTCCATCAAATTACTAAAATCACCTAATTTTTTCACAAACAGCATTAACTCAAGTCAAGGATGGCGATTTTGTACTGAATTATGAGCAGAGAATAAGTCGGAGAAATTTACCATTCACGTGTAAAGTCCCACTCAAATTATTGTCATGGAGGAACACATGCCGAAGAGATGGAATTGTACTGAGAACGGATAGAATAGAATGACCTAGAGAGTTATTACTCACGTCAAGCACCTCTAGTTTGCTCAATCTTGAAGATAGTAGGTTTGGTTCTGCAAACAAACAACGAAAAGCAGTAAAACCCATCAAAATCTTTTCGAGTACATTCGCAAGCAAGTATTGCCATTTTGAGGGAAATATATCCTAGACTCGTGGATAAATGATGACGTGAACGTAACCATCTATAATGCAGGAAGGGAGTAAAACCCTAGACGTGATTAATTTTTGAGTTCATTAGATAATGAGTATCTCTTGTTTTATAGGAAATGGACGAACGGCCAATTTATACCTTCCGGTGCAATCCACCCTCCTAAATAGTTGTCAGACAAGGAAAGGCTCTTGAGTTCTTCAAAGGGAAGAAGTAGAGAAGCGTTTAGGTACCAAGTTTTGGAGCCAAAACGGTAATATCTCGAATGGGAGAGCATTAGTTGAGTGACTCGCCCTGTGATGGGGTTGCACTCAACACCTTCCCAGCTGCAACAGTTGAAATATGATCCCCCAGCATCCACCCTATATTTTAGGTCCAATGTGGCATTGAGCGCTAAGAGTGCAACCCTTTCTTGCTCCCGACACCCATGAGAGCCACATAAACGTGTGATACCCAAAACCACCACAAGCACCCACAGTGCTTTCTTTTTCATGACTGCAAATTCGACTAACCAAACTTTACATGTATCACACTCTAGAGTTAACTTCCTTTTTGCAAGTTAGAGCAATTTTATAGGAGTTCAGCGATGCCTGTGCTTGATTGTAGAACTTGTGGTCATGGCCAAAGTCTTGGTCATCTTTAGTATGAATGTAGCTCAGCTCCTTTTGTTGACAAGGTTAATTAGCGTGTGAGGTGGGGAATGTACCTTACCCAAGGGCCAGATTTCATTGTCGGGGAATTTTCCGAAAGTCTCTATTGGCATAACTTTTTCCACACGTTAATTCTAATCTAAGTCTAGTCAACTGTTATCATTCATGTGATTGAATTTTCCACACGTTAATTATAATCTAAGTCTAGTCAACTGTTATCATTCATGTGACTAATTCAATCTCTGTCCAATGAACAGCATAGGTATTGTGATTTACTTGGTTTCCGATAGGAACTTAAGATCGTATTGAACAGTTAGACTACAAATAAATGATGGTGGCATGAAAATTAGTAGATGTTAAAGTATTATTCACAATGAAATGGTCTCTTGCTCAGGAAACTAACATAGGATGTAGATATAGTGACGATTCACTAAAGTGCTTTTCTCATTGTTCAGCTCGACTAACTTAGAATGCTTATATTTTCAAGATACTGAAATTACTAATCTGCAGGATTACACATTTCACAGAAGAGGAAAATCATAATCGATTGCCTTTGGTTTCTCAAAATGCATTTAATTTAACTTGACGAGTGTCCAGTTAACATTATTCAAATTGCTTCAAATGCAAGGGTGACAGTGGATTATTCCTATGAGTCCATATGTATAAGCGAAACTTCACCAAAACGTTCGAATTTGGATGGTTCTAAACATGGAAGATCTGTTAATTTACTTCGCATTGGAGCTTTCAGCAGTGAAGTGACATTAACTAGAGGCATTTTAGAAGTAGACATGTTGTAAAATTAACTCGAAAACTATTAAATCAACGCAAAAACATTGAAGAAATAAATGGGGAACAATAAGTATATCAAATATTTACATGATTCAATCTTAGTATTAGTACCTATTTTATAAGAAGAGCTAGTAATAAATAATTCACTATAATCAAAGAATCAAAATTAAAATTACATATACGCTTGAGTGTTTCTCACATCTAGATTAAGACTAAACTCAAAAGAATTTATAAATAAACAACTTAATTAGATGTAAAGCTCATAGTGCAAATAATTGCGTGTTTAAGCTCATAGCAAAACCCTTCGCACAGCTAATTCAAGAGCGTTCGTACGTTCTTTCTTTTGTTCTACGTGCGGTGGCTCAATTTCTAAAGGAACCCACTATCTGGCTTCTCCAGGAAAGGAAACCCACAAAAGCAAAACCTTGCTTTTAATTTATTTTCTTTTCTCTAACCCCATGCTTGACCCCACGCGCTTTCTTTTGTACAACCAAAAAGAAAATCCAAACGAGGCAATTAAAGTCCACAGAAAATTTGACCATGAGAGTTCATCATAATCACTTCTGGGGCCCTTGCAGCTAGCCACAGAAAATTTCTTCGTCCACGTTTAATGTGCCAATCTATGCACGTCCCAACCTTCGAATCGAAATTGTATCTTTTTCTTGCCCAAAGTCCAAGTAATACAATCTCAAATCTTTTACATCCCAAGGTCTGGATGTAATTGGTATATATATATCCAACCCAATAAAAAAACTCTCCAATATATATGCCATTCATAGAAAGATTCTTTGGATTTTTTTCTTATTCAATCAGGTTAAATTGCATAACAGCTCAAAATTGAGACATACTTTAACAATTCTCTACCTCGCCTTGATGTTTGTAATTAAGTCCACGTTCACTGTTTATCTTCCATGATTTGCACCAAGGAGCTATCGGAAGCCAACAATAGTGTCGCCTAAGGGGTCGTGTGTCCCCGGCGACGACTGCCTTGGGGTCACGCGACCCATGGCGTCGCCCAAGGCCTCATCTAAGGTCGCGTGACCCAAGCGACGCCGCCAAATCTGGTTGCTGGCGGTTAAACTCCATGACCAAATCTGGCCGTTGATGATTGTCCTCAATTTAGACTAAAAAAAAGACTATTTGCAAATGGAAGTTTCACCAAATGGTTTTAAGCCATAGTTATTTTTCAATGTTAAAATTTGTCAAACATCATAGCATTTTAAAAATTCCTTTATTCCAAAGATATTTGCATTTTCCCAAAACCATTTCCTCAAAGCCAAACCAAATGAGGCTCTACTTTGGGCTTTCAACCTTTCCAATGCTAATATTTGGCCAATGGACTTACGAAAATGCTTGCCAAACGCCTAATATTTTTCCCAATGGGCTTTAGGAGCTCAAAATCTTGAAAAAATTGAACCAAACGAGGCCATATGTCCTTCTTGTCCCTTGTAAGCTGGTGCCCATCCATTTCGCTCTCAGGATTTGGATTTGCTTTGAGCTTTTGGCATTTTGGAAATGCAAGTCTACTTCTACCGTTCACCCGTTAACTATTTTTTTTGTTTGACCATTCATCTTCCCCAATAGCTACCGGAGGTTCGGCCAACTGCCAGTGGCTAGATCCGGCAATCGGACAACCTCGCCTGAGGTTTGACCACCACATCTGACCGCCGGCGGTTGGTTGGCGGTGGAGCTTCATCGAATTTGATTTTAATTTTATTAAATTAATAAAAGCCATTTGTAAATGTAGGGTTTATCAAACGGTATTTACGCCAAAGTCACTTTTCAATGCACTTTAAAGTTACAATTTGTCAAATACTAAAGCATTTCGAAAAACTTCTTTACCTCAAATGTATTAACATTTTTTCAAAGTTATTTTTTCAAAGCTAAACCAAAGGCGCCATATGTTTCCTTTTGTCAGATTATTGCATATGAGTTGCATTTATTGTGCATTGATTGGATTAGCTGCCGTCGAGATCCTACGTGCTGCTAATGGTCCCTATTTTGTAATTTTCTGATGCTTTTGTTATTATCTTTTTCTGGTGTATGTTTTGTTGTTAATGGCTTGAGCTTGTTTGCATGCTATGGAATTTAAATTTTGGTTTTTGATGGCTTTTGAGCTACAGCACATTGACCATACGAAGGATAAGATCCTCAGAAAATGTACAAGTAAAAGCCTCCATTTGCCAATTTCAGTGGGCATGATTAGGGACAACAATATTTGGACAAAAATGTTTTGATAAACATGTATATGGGGATGAAATAATAATTTAAAAGAACATAATACGATAGTTAATTCAAATCTGAAGTAATAGACTTTGAACTCAACATGCTTTGTTTTAAATATCCAGAAAAAAAAAAAAAAATTAAGTAATTTGAGCCAATCCAATTCGGTTTGTATCCTTACGTGGAATTAGAAATCACCTAGAATCGGTCGGTTTGGTCTAGTTTTTGAGTTGGACAAGGACCAATGCACACCCATACTTCAGGATGCACCACAAAAAATAGAATTTAAAAAGTTTCTTTTTAGGGTGTGTGATTTTGACTTGAGAATGAAAGAGTTAAAGGTACTTGATTAAAAAGTTTATGATTGATTCTCCCACAGGCCTCCGGTGTAATGGAGCATATTCTACTTTAAGACAAGCTCAAAATGTGAAATTTCCTTGAACAACTAGTGCAAAAGCTTTAGGATATTATAATATTGCAATAGACACAAACTTATTTACTATCTTCAGGACATTGTAATCAAACAGGCTGTAATCATCTTACGAATTGATAAGATGTAATGATATTAGGCACCTTATAATATGAAGCCAGAGGAAAAATCATAAAAAATTTGATATAAGGGGTAAACCTAAACAATATGCAAATCATCATTAATCTCATAATAGAAAGTATTGGGATACTCATAGATCTCCGGAAATGCACCGGTAAATATCTACATCAGACTAAAATTCTTAATGCATATACTTGCTACTCCAAATAAGATTTGAAGAAAACTCTTTTCTACTATAAAAGGCCAATTCTTAGGAGTGTGTCTCAAGTTCCTTGGCCAAGTAGGGAGAAGGTCAGTCGAATCACTGGGCCAAGAACGCGAGTGAAGATCAAAGAGAATTGCGAAATTAGAGAATCGAGGCCTTCGATTACACGTAAGCGTCTGGCTGTCGCAATGCCGCTCTGGAGGTGGACCTTGCTCGAGCATCGTCGTTTTCTTTGGAAAGAAATGAAGAATGGGAAAGAAAGGAAATCTGGGAAAAGCTCTACGAATAGAAATGCTCCGCGAACAGGGGAGAAAGAAGGAAGAAGCAATTTGGGTTTTTTTATTTTTAGGGTTTGTAATTTCTCACCCATTTCTTT
Organism: Eucalyptus cloeziana; assembly: GCA_014182715.1. Lineage (NCBI taxonomy): Eukaryota > Viridiplantae > Streptophyta > Magnoliopsida > Myrtales > Myrtaceae > Eucalyptus > Eucalyptus cloeziana. Next base: position 53,598,376 of record CM024636.1, on the reverse strand, counting down.
TGGACATCCTATTCCGATTGTTAGTAATATCACATGCTTGCCAGTCAAATTTAGGCTCTTATTTGAAACCATTTTAGCTCATTTATGCCATTATTTGAAAAAAATTTCACTCTAACTCTTTTTTGGAAAAATAATCCCATTTTAGGCCCTTATTGGGAATTCTACATTTATTATAATAGAGTGTTTCACAAGTTTTCTTTCGTTATTTGAATTTGTTAAAGGGAAATTGGCCATCGGAGGAACATTTTTGTAGCTCCCCCTATCATTCATGTCTATTCTATTCAAACGAGGCGTTCACTAACTCTTGCAACAAATGCTTTAATATCGATGATTTTGCAAAATACCAAATCGCATTATGTCTTCTTCTAGCAACTGAAGGAAATATGTCTTTTACTAACCCCATCATCGTACAAACAATCTAAATTTTCTTGGCATTGCACCATAACATATTTCAGCGTACCATAATTATTGATGACATCTATCTTTTTCTTTTTTTTCTTTTTTTTTCTTTTTTTTATGACCAAGAAACCGCCGGAGACTCCCTTTCACTTACTTTATTCGGGGTCATACCGCCCTTCGATGTCCGGTGATACCGTCGGACGTCGTCGCAAGTCACTATTTAGATGTAAAATCTCTGAGGGTTAGTCCAGTAAACCACTTCTGGAACCCCACTTAAGTCGCGAGCATCCTTTGATGACATCTGTGTTTGTACCCCCCATCAACCATAATTTAGATAAAAGAATTTAAAAGTTCTTCAACGTGAGTTTATATACATCACACGGGACAAAACTCCTCGGGAATGTACCCAAAAAGTGCTAGCACATGGCGAATGAATTGATTGTCATTGTTGTCATCTACCAATTTGAAAAGTGTTAAAATGGACAACCCTAAAATTGAAACCCTAATCCCCTCAAGAAATGGGAATCAACTCGCAATACCAGACATATTCCTTATCGAACCAAACACGGGGGACCTTCCGATGATATGGCTTTTACTTGCGAAACCTCCTATGAAGATCTCGTTTGTAACTCCACTTCCATTTCTCTCCTTATTACTAATTATATATTCTTAAATTCTCCGAAACAGAAGCTACCAGGAGACCCCACAAATAATGCGCTCAAGGTCTATGACCACCCCACAAGATACGGCCTCTCCAACGTTTTCTCCGCATAACAAGCTTTGACGACTAAAACGCGAATTTGTCCCGGTCTTCTTGGACTATATATGAATAGCATGACCATTTATTGAAAGGTGCCACCGATGCCCGTAAAGGGCTTCAAGAACACATCTCAAGTGGTGGCCTTGGTGGTGCACTTCTCTTTAAGGAGGTGCTAAGGAAAAAAAAAACACAAAGATCGATCAGATGGCAGCGACCGGCGGTTCGGAGGGTTTGTTCCGCCCCTTCTACGAGGGGTGTCTCTCTGGGTGCGACGGCGGGATCGGGAGGAGGCCGTACCATCGCAACTGTGGCTGCGCGCTCCACAAGGAGGGCCGGAACTGCTCCCATGCAAACCTGAAGAGCATGAGCCTGTCGTATCCGATTCGAAAGTCGTGGAGCGAGGGCAACTTGGCGTTGATGGCCTCCATGCACTCATCTCCCTCTTCCTCACCGGCGACGGCTCCGTGGAGTCGGCTCAGCTCTTGCAATCACGCGGACGAAGAAAATAGTGTTTCCTGTAAGTTATAAGGTCTTGAATTTGTAAAACTTTTCCGTTTGGTTTGTCTGAATAAGTCCGTGGTATTGGGTCGAGACATGCGTGGGAAAAGACTCTTAAAAAATAACTTGATTGAAAGGGTGTGAGATGTGAGTGATGTGTGCGATGCCATTTTTTTGGTCCAAGGCTCCCGTAGATCATGTTCATGCAGTCCTTTATCGGCTAGATTGCCTGGAGAAAATGGCCGTCTTGTGTACTAAACTTTTTTTTCTGGTTATTTTACATGTGGTGTACTGGATGAACTGGTGTATAGAAAATTGATCATTTGTTTTGAGTTACGTGATGGGCCAAATACATTTGTATCTTCTTCCTGCTATTGAGTTGATTTATTAACGTTAGCATTTATATCGGAAATTCTTTCCTAACCTAATGAATGTCCTCGCTATTTCAAAATTAGGGTTCATCTTTCTTTTGTAGCTAGGGACAAAGTCTCGGAAAATCAAGTTCACATCTCATCGATAAATGCCACTAGGATTTCATTCATCTTTGTACTTTCATGTGGAAAACCTAGGTACCAATTGTTTGGTCCATCTTATTACCACGTGAAGAAGCAAACAGCTTAGCGCGCCACTTGACTTTTTACATATAAACTCCCACAAGCTCTTAATCCTCTTTCAATATGTGCGCGCGTGCGCGCTCTAGCGATAAAACAGGTAATCAATTATTTTCATTGTTACATTCGAATACATCAACTCAAGAAGGTGGGCTGAGTGTTGAAACGATTAGTACCTTGAACCTCGAGAAACATGAGCTCTCGGATCCAGTTTCTATCTGAAGCAACCTCTCTTAGAAGATGGATCGCAAGGAATTAAGTTAGATGGCCTATTTTTAACCAAATCGGGTAGACTTAATCAGGTGCGCCAAGCTGGCCCGGGTTATTATCTCATAGCTATAACATAAAAGAAGTCAATATAAAAACTTGTGGGAGTATCCCTTTTATGCTTATCCTACAAAAATACTCAACCGACTTGAAGACTAGTCATGGCGTTGCTTGCAATCAAGTACATATGAACAGCCGTGTGTTAGAAAAATGGAAGTAATTAGATATTTGTAGCACTCTTGCTTTATATAATACGGGGTTTTTCCTAACTTTCGATTAAAAAAAAAAAAAAAAGCAGGCTTGCTTTCAAGATAAGCCTCCATAGATCTTTCCAATGAGAAATAGCAGAATATTTTCTCCTTAGAAACAAGAAAACCCTTAGTCAATGAATGTCTTTTCAGTATATGCAAACTAATCACTTAACTATGATCATCCAAGAACCCATTTATTCGAGCAAGACATAGAGTATAAACTTGGGTGGGGAAAAATTCGGCAAGACGTGGTACGTAAAGTGTTTTGGCCTCCAAGAGATTATGCTTGATTTGTACCTTGAGCAAAACAATTTAAAACTTGATCAGCTTCTAATATTATGAATCTAAGGTGATTTACGATCATTCAGTTGCATCTTGCTAGATCCAAAGTATCATTATATTGCTAAAAACTCAAAATTCATTGATAAAATACGTGGGTTGACATGATAGACTTTGACATTAATAAGACGTGACCCATGTAATATCTCTTTTCCTCTCAAGTCTTAAGTGCCTTGGAATTTCGCTTTCGTCTCTCTTGTTCATCAATACTTATCTTGGTTTTTTATCATGATAAACTCCATTTATAATTTTTATTATTATTGTTGTTGTGTTTTTGTTGCCGTTGTTTATTGTTGTTGCTATCCACGGTTTTAAGCTAATTGTCAGCAACTCCTTCATGGTTGACCGATGAAATTAAGTCGTAGGGTAGGCGGCCTGTGACTAATGTCTTGTAAGCAATACAAAACAAGCCGGCAAGATCATTAATCGATTTTCATTAAGAAGATTCACGAGCTATGTCACGATACAACAAAACAAATTTAAAAGAGGTTTCCACCTCAAAGTTTGCTCAATAAAATTTCATGAGAAGTCCCGGGTGGATTTACAATGGTGTAAACTAATCGAGGGGCAAAGACGTTATTTATATTTAAACGGAACCTTTAACACTTCAAATCACGATTTAATGAGCTAAATATTTCTAGTTATCCCCAAAAAAAAAAAAAAAAAAAAATTGAATTCGTTGTCCAAATTTTAAATATATATCCAGAAACTTGCTTTCCTCATCATATTAATCCTATGTATTATTTTAACAGAGAAAGTGTGTGCTCTTTTACGTTCAACCGCTTTTGTCCCTTGTCAACAACAAGGGAAGGACAACTGCCGACAGATGAGCAAGGTCGACAAAATCGAGCATTAGAAATGCAAGGCATCTTGGGACATGGTGAATATAGCCAGGATTGAATTGAATGATTTTAATATTAAATCGCCCCGTCATTTACCTAAGCTTCCAGATGAACTGATAAAATCCAATTATTCGAAAAATAAAGAATTCATAGATTCCTTGCCCTGCTACAAATTGTAATTACAGACAGAACGCCTGCGCTGGATGAGTGTTAAAGTGTTTTTTAAACATGCAAGTAATATAGTTAGAACGATCAACCGTCTTGAGGTGTAAAGAGCCCCTACCATCATCAAAATATGATAATCTAATATTCATATATCTTAAAATATATAATTAGGAAGGCAAATAAGAATATAGAAAGATTTAAACTCAAGAGCATCTTATTTTGGTACCGTACAAAATTTTGTAAGACCATACAAGCAACTGTTCTAATAATTGAAGTTGTTTAATATATAAGCATTCTAACATATTGGACTCAACAAAACCCTATTATGATGGAGAGATGATTTCAAGCTCCGATGGAGAGATTTTGGTATCGAAAATTTATACTGCGCTCCAAAAGATCGTAATCCAGCTGGTTTCCACTAATGATAGGTAAGAAAGATAGGGATCGTATCGTTTTGGGATGAATTGAAGATGCCGATTTATCTTATGAATGGGCGACACTTTACTTATGAATTTCCAGGGTCTACTCTCTCTCTCTCTCTCTCTCTCTCTCTTCCCTCCCTTACTTGAAAAGAATCGACCCCCAATTTGAGGTTGCTTCCTCATACTCGAGTTATAAGACATGTTTGGTGTTTTCATCGATTCAAGGTCTATTTCTCTTTGATGCATACTCTTCTTCGAGTTTCTTTTTCCTTTCCTTTTCTACGTCGAAATTGTTAACTTCCCACCCCCAAGTATCTGTTAATTTGAACTCTCGAATGATTTAGAAGACAACCAACCCTTCAACCGAAGATTAAGTCCTCGCTGACCCGGCAAAAATAACCCGGCCGCGAGGTGTTGAAGTCTAGCAGTTCCAAAGTCCAAAAGTCTTGTTATACGAGTAAAATAAAGCATTTATCAGGAGAGGATACTAAAAAATTGGTTTATGGGTGTTTGCTGGGGAAAGTTTCCTCAACAAAATCTTTCACCAAAGATGACAGAGCTTTAGTTTTATTATTTATAAAGGTCTTGTGTCGCTCTAGAAAGGAAACAACAGATCTAGACTATGACAAAAGTAAAGTAAGAGGAAATGGGAGAAATGTAAAGTGCGATTGAATGTAAAAAGTACGGTAGAATGAAAGATAACAATTGAAAAACAAACTGATTGATTATTGATCTGGCAAAGCCCAATAAGCTAGTTTGGGCGCCAACAATAGGATTATCCCATATGGTAATACTAGCGTAAGGAATGAACAGAAGATGGGCAGCCATGTATCAGGGGGACATCGGCCAATAGTTGGTTGTCGAGTGTCAAGAGGACACGGGCTGACACGAGACCCAGTAAAAACGGTCAATTTGTAGGCCGACCATCCTTGACAAGTTTCGTTTCAAGTCTATTAACTCAAAACTCTCTAAAACATCTCAGACGAACAAAAATAACATAGGACCATATCACCTATCCCAAGTCATTCTTGCATTGAGCAATGCTATGAGTGAACCTATAACAAATTCCTGATAATGACATTTGTTAATAAATTTGGGAAATTATATAAACAAATAACATACATATTCCATAAATATGAAAGGATAAATTACACATCAAATAGAGTTTTCAAACTTCCATTTGTTTTTTTATCATGACTAGTCGTGCATATTAATTTTGCAGTTACTTAAAAATTATCCTAGGTTTGCGAGCAATTTATAAATTTTCCATTTTTTTGCATGTTAAAAATTATTGTGTAAACATTCGCATACTTCACCGACCCACAAAAATAAAATGAAATTCGCATACTTCAAATATAACTCATTTTTCGAAATAAAAAAGGGTCAACCCAATTTGAATAGGTCAAAAATGTGTTGATCACATTTTCGTGGGTATTTATTTTGTTAGATGTAACTAAGCAATTTCAAAACAGAAAAAGAGATTTTAAAAAATCGAAATATCTTTCCTTAGGACATCAGGTATATTTTTATCGTCGATCATGGTTTGAAAAAAACAGGTAATATTAGGTTTTCGTCTGACGCATGCTCTGATTGAAGGAAGTTTCGTAAAAACAAGACCCCAAACTACGTAAGTTGCTACAGCCAAACTTTAGCAAATAAAAATTCAGGCTGGCGGACAAAACATAGGGTCAACGGAAGAAACGAGAGGCCGCACGTAACAATATTAATTAAGATCCAACTTGCCCTATATAGACAGCATCGTCGATGTACCACTAAAACAAGAAAGATCAGTTAGAAGGATTCAGCTTAACGAACTCTCCCTCTCGAAAACGCGAAAGGATTTCTTAGTTGAATGACTGACTTGTCTAGACAGCAAATGACCAAAACCCTAATTCCAAACCTCTAAGTTAAAGCCAAGAAACTTTTGTCTCGCTCTCTCTCCCCCTAGGAAGCTTCACATTCAAGACTACCCGAGAGAGAGAGAGAGACGTTCCTCATGAAAACACGTTTTAGTTATCACATTTTGCACAAACACGTCCCGAAAATCGCATCGTTTTCTCCGCATGAAAACACGTTATAGTTATCAAATTTTGCACAAACACGTCTCGAAAATCGCATCGTTTTCTCCAATTCATCCAACCGAGAGGATAAACTCTCTAAAGAGAACCCTACACTTCACGTTCCTATGACTTGTCTTACTACCCCATAAAGCCCGCACAATTTTCCAACCCAACATTGAACACCTAATCAACCATACGCTGTAAATTCACCAGCACAAGCACACCCTCGACTACTTACCTGGACACACCAAGGAGGGAGGGAGGGAGAGGGAGAGGGAGGGAGGGGGAGAGAGAGAGAGAGAAAGAGGGGATGGCCACCGTAGCAGCTTCCATGGTGTTGCTCCGGTGTGTCATCTATGGCAGCTTGTCGCTGAACGACGTGGAGGTCGAGCGCCGCCCATACCACCGGTACTGTGGTTGTGCCCTACACAAGGTCAAAGACGGCAGCAGTTGCCCCGAGACTTGCCCGAACAACCACAAGGTGTATTTCCCAAGGAAGGAGTTGTCCTCGGATTGCTTGTTGTCCCTCTCGTCTTCCCATACCTCTGCTCGATCTTCTCTTCTCTCGGTCGATAGCATGTCTTCTTTCACAAGGGCAGAGGATACAACAGGACAGGCCTCTGCAGATAGGTGACGGATATCAATATGCTTGGTCGTGGTGATTGAGATTATTGTTCACTCAAAATATGACCATCACTCCTGTATCCTTTTGAAAAAATGCTAGAGATACTAAAATTAGTTTAAAAGGCAAAATGGCAAATTCTTGATGGATATTTAAGTGTGAACTGCATGTTTGTATGTCTAAATAAGTTTGTTGTATTACTTAATAAACCAATTCTGTAAACCCGTTTTAGCATTTCTAAGCATTATTAGTTTGTGTTCTACCGCGTGGAAAACCTGTTGTTTGTACCTTTTCTCTAGTTGCTTCAATTCTGAGGAAGCAAAAGAAGAGGTGTCTAGGTAAAACCCTACGTCTCCGGACTTAAGTGACGTGTTATCAACCATGGTCGTTTTCACCAGGAATAGGCAAACCCATGATCATTTGCTTACTGTCTCAAGTTAAAGTGTTGTGAAGTGTGTAACTTCATATATTTATTTTGCACATGTTAGAATATGTATTCAAATTCTACGAACAGGCCGTGTATGGACAACGACATATCATTTCCAGCGGCAAGAAATGTAAATATTTTGATACTTGTGCATGCTTACTTGTTCAAAGGTTACTCGTTCCTATTTTCTACATAGCTTGTGTGCATAACCGGAGAGGTGTAGAGAGAGAGAGAGAGAGAGAGAGAGAGAGAGAGAGAGAGATGGCTATGCCGCTGACGAAATTAGCCGGAGGCTGTGAGGGGGTGGTCAACGGCAACAGAAGCCTGTCATCGATGGAGAGAAAGAGCCCGAGGGCAGCAATGCTCGCTGCGTCCCCGATGAAGGTAGTCGGAGGTCAGGTGGTGGTGGCTGGAGGCAACAGATGATGGTGATTGCCCGCAATGAAGGTTGATAGACTAACTTAGGTAAGAGTTTGGCTTTAGGGTTTGTGGGCAATTTGAGGGGTTAATGTATTTCTGACCTATCTTTAAGAGAGGGTATTCTAATAAGTTGTGAGTATTAATATTTAACATGCAAATACTCCAATAAAAATAGATGACTAAAAGAGCAATAAAAGGTTCTGGGTAGTGCCTACTAATTATTCTCCATCGAGTTTGCTATCGTCCAAATCGCATTATAATTTGTATGTCTCCGAGTGCTGTAACATAAGCTGGGCTGTCTAAATTGTTATCGATAGCAACCAAGCGATCGAAAGGATAGCATCAAAGTAGAAATCGCTCCATGGTGATTGGAATTGATGTTTCTTAGACATTAATTTCAACAGTTTTACTAGGTTAGAGGTAGAGGTGGCAAAATGAGTTATCAATCTATTTCGACGCAAGTTGTTTGCTTGTTCTTGCTGGTGATTGTATCGTGCCTTTGTTCCATTTGATGCAAATTGTCTTCGTTGGTCTAACTGTTAGACGTGACTGCTTTCTTAAAGTTGCTTTTTCTAGGCATAAGGCATCAGATAAGGGTTTATCAAAGGTGGAATTGAAAATAAAAAGTAAAATCGATAGTTTCTAAGGATAGTCGATACCGCAGAAATTGCTCAATCGAATAAGGGTCTATCAAATGAAGACACTTGTTTCATTTGATTGAACGGCATTAATCAACTCAAGAAGCAAATATTGTATAAAGAAATACACCCGATTTGCGTGTCAAAAAGCGTACTCATGAATTTGAATATCAGTAAAGGCATTTCTTTCGAGACAATCCTGTAGGCCTCCTTTTAGTTATTAACCAATTATGACAAGAATTGGAAACCGAGTCGATGGAGAACTTGATATTCCTCAATAATATATACCGTCAGCATCTGTGTCTTTGCATTATCATACCTATAGTGGATTATTAAGACCTATAGTACTAGTATTTCAAAAGGCTGTGTAAAATTGTATGATCGAATTTATCATGCTATTGCTATATGCCATTCTCTTCGAGACATATAATAAATTTGATCAACTAGTAAACTTTCTTTATTCCCAAGTAAAACAAAAACCTTTACCCTTTAAAATCACTTTTCAAATATGCGGTCTTGATGCATTTTTTCACACACATACAAAATATAATAGTTGTTCGAGGAAAAAAAACGAATGACCTTTTAAAAGTCCATTTTTTTCATTCAATTCTAGTGACACCAAAAACTCATTTCACTCCTTCATTTCCTTTTAAATTAAGATTAAATGAAAAAGTGTTTTTTTTTTTTTTTTTTGCTAAAAAATGAAAAATAGTGTTGATGACACAAAAAGAAATGTTCAAGTCTGACGGTTAACTCGGGCAGGAAGAGACCGAGTAAGACAACGTTGAGGTAATATTTGCCAAGTCCTTTTGGTCGGCAACTATAGGCAATCAACAAAGGCAATAAGAAATTGTTGATAAGTGATATAAGAGAAAATGGCTAACTATTGAGCCATGAGTATTGTTGAATGAGACTTGGTTTAGCCAACAAGCTAAAGTGAAGATCAATGAGTCGAGGACAAGATAAGGGTTTGAATCATGAAGCCAACAATCTTAGGTACAACCAGAACGACCATTTCAATTGTGAAGCTAGCATGATCATCAGATTTGGAGCCAAAAATCTTGAAAGCTCTAAGTAATAATGGCCGAGAAATATGGACTGTCGTAATTTTTAGGAAGAGGAATTGCAAGTTGCAAAAGTTTCAATGTGGGTTGAGTGATGATGCCATGATGTTCTAGTAATGGGTCTTTTGATAATCATTTGTAAATAAATGATGCTAAATTATAGGAGTGACATAAATTATTATTTGCTTCTTTTTTTTTTCTTTTTTTCTAATTGTTGTTAACCATTGATAATAGCTATAAGTATTAGGATTGTAATTTGAGCAAGGGACCGCCAATCAACACCATTTATTTTAATTTTATCTTCCTTTTATCTTTACATTTCACATGACACGATTGACCATGATTACCTCTAGTTTTCGTACTTTAAATTTCTTGTCAATTAGCATTTCTTGTCTAGAAATGATCAAAAGACCTCTCATATCTTATGTCAATTGGTTCATCAATCCATTCTTTGAAAGGTGCTTTGAAAACATGTGCCTATGCAAAAGAAAATACACATTTAATTTTGGATCACCGAAGATGGTGAATATTAAAGGCGGTGATTTATCAATCAATGTGGCTATAAAAAAAAAATTAATTACGAAAGACGGCACAAAGGAAGAAGAATTAGGGAACATCAATCAAAATCACAAGCTGATTGTCAGAGATTGTGAAATCGATGGATGGACAATTCTCGTAATATATGTATATTTTCAATTATCATTTTCTTTACTGTATTAGTTCCTTATGAACCCCTTTTTTTTCCCATGAGGTTGATGAGAAATAGTAGTTTATCTGACTTTCCTTTGGTCAAACAGTTCACTTGTAACTGTAAAAATCGGTAGCATTGCATTGGACGATCCTTCATCACCCAATTAGATAATCGAGGGCCCCACTTCGAGCTACCTACCAAATCTGTCTATCCTCCCCCTTCCTTCCTTCCTCCATCCAACCAAAAATGAAAACCATGTCCGACTCCATCACCCCATCACCTCCATGATCAAATCCTTCCCCACCGCCCCTCCCCTCCCCCTCCCCCACCCGCCCCTCCACCTCACCCGCCGCTCCTTCCTCTTCTCCACCGCCACCGCCACCGCCGCCACCTCCCTCGTCCTCCCGGCCGCCTCCCTTCCAGTGCCGCAGCCGCCGCCCGACACCACCATCACCGACAGCGTGTTCATGGACTTCGCCATCTGCCCCAACTACTTCCGCCCCGACCGCGCCATCTCCGACGACCTCTCCACCCTCTGCGCCGACTCCGTCCCCCTCGGCCGCCTCGTCCTCGGCCTCTACGGCCACCTCGTCCCCCTCACCGTCGCCAACTTCAAGTCCATGTGCACCGCCCCCGGCAGCTCCTACCGCAACACCCTCGTCAACAGGATCTTCCCCGGCCAGTACTTGCTCGCCGGCCGCCAGGGCCGGCGGGACAAGGGCGAGGTGCGGCCGCCGCTGTCGGAGCTGGCCCGCAACACCGAGACGGTGGACTCGCGGGCCTTCCTCCTGCGCCACTCGAGGGCCGGCGTGGTCTCGCTGTCCTTGTCGGAGAACGACGACGACGAGAAGATCAAGATGGACCCCGAGTACAGGAACGTGGAGTTCTTGATCACCACAGGGCCTGGTCCGTGTCCCCAGTTGGATAGCAAGAATATTGTGTTCGGGACGGTGCTTGAAGGTAAGTCCCATGAGATGATCGGTATGGGAATTGGATTGCTTTTTCCTTGATTGTTCATGTTTGGTACAGCAATTTTGAGTTCGATTTTGCGGCGCGTGATTGGAATGCAATCTATACGAATTGCTGAAACTGCCACTTGAGTGTAGAATTTGCATTTAACAGAAGAATATCGCTGCCAGATTGGCCATTTTCAGTTCATTCTTGATCTGACATGACATGGGTAGATCACAATCTTTATGCTGACCGCGGCATTCGCATTATCAAGCGTTGGGTCATGTTGCTGCTATTGATGACCAAGTAGAAGTCCCTCTCTTCTGTCATTTGCATTGCAAACTTTCTTTTCCTCAGTACCGCTAGGTAGCTTAACTATACACACTGTCGGTGAAGACCCAATAGTTTTAAGATGGACTTGCTTTCTGGATCATCTAAGCAAGTGCCCATGCATGTCATATCTCTTCCAATCATCATTACTGAAAGTTCATGACTTTGGATAAATCTTCCTCTAGTATACCAGTATAGGCTAATCAGAGTGGCACTCCTACGAACAATCGAATTCAATAGGGCACGAGTTTCCGAAATGGAACTTGTTCAAGAGTAGAGTTGCTACTCCTTTCCAAGACATAACTCGCGCTTTTAGAGAATTTGAACTCTGAAAATTGCAGCAATACGACCATTTAATTCTCAGGCAATTTTTCTGTGGGAGCTTTTGTTTTCTCTATGACATTTGCAGTTCTTTAACTGCAAAATGTGGACGGTCCAGATCGTATGGATTATCAAATTGAGCAATTACTTCAGAAGAAAAAGGTCTTCGTGGTTCAAAGTAGCATTTTTAATCCTTGAAGACATTTGGCTGGGATTATTTTGAAGGCATTTTGACTCCTTCCTCGCATTTTACATGCTTACTGTTATATGACAGAACACTTAGTATGTTCCTCTGTGTGTTATCATTCTCTCATGTTGTTCACGTCTTGGTTACGTTTGAATTGCAGGCTTGGATGTCATAACAGCAATTGCTTCCATTCCTACGTACAAACCCTCTGAGAATATCCGCCAATTCAATGACTTGGCAGAGTTTTTTGGGGACGAAAGAGCGCAAAATGCCCGCGCAATGTGGAATAAGCCTCTCAAGACTGTCTACATCAGTGATTGCGGAGAGATCAAAGTGTCAAAGCCTACCCTGACTCCTAGTTTACCTTAATTCTATCAGCAAATTGAATCAGGTTATGTTCGTTGTACATCCCATACGCTGTTGGACTCGATGTTAAATTTTTCCAAAATTTTGTACTCGGAGAAGAGTGGCAGTGAGAAAAACAGAAGGAATTCTTGTCACTTGTATTACCTCGTGATATGCAGCAAGCGAAGTGATTGCTACAGGTAGTATCAATCAGTAGGGAGCTTCAGTTTCACTGTATTTGATCAGCATATGCTGGGAGCCACCAGAGCACCAGTTCTGTAGCCGGTCACCGTGTTTCAACCAGCCAAACGTGTAAGCAAGCATCAAACTATGAAACTTGATTTCATCAGATAGATTCTTCTAAATTGCTCCAAAAAGATGTCAATTGATTCATTAATTGGGTCGATGCCCTTCCTCCAAAGAATTAAATCTTTCGAGAGTAAATGGTCTATGGTTGAAGGAGAGAAGTGAGGCAAGGGCCGATAGAGAGGTCCGACGAAGATGTTGGTCGCTCAAATCGATTTTGCTTAAGAAAATGTAGCTCATGACCCTCCAATTTTAATTCCAACAATGCTCCTATACAGATTGTAATTGGTTTTAGTTCGTGAAAAAGATTGCACAAGTACGTAGCTAAAAGTTCATGAATTGAAGCAGCATCCATGTTGCTATCAAACTTAAAGAGAAAAGTTCTGTCCTCTCTTTGAACTATGTTCTTTTTATTTGGCGACGTGCAACTCCACCTTCGGTGAAGGCCCGGGAACCATGAAAGACTGACGATCCGGCAATGCCATCAATCATCATACACAATCACATTCGACTACATCAAGGATTGCTCCTCTTGGCGGAGACAAAAATAAAAAAAAAAATTAAAAAAATTAAAAAAAAAAAAAAAAAATATTAAAAATATTGAGGCGAAGCTTCTTAAGGGGAACTGGTCATCGATTGTTCTGTCCTCTCTTTGAACTATGTTCTTTTTATTTCGTCTCGTCATACCTGAAATCAGCCAATGAGTTCCTCCAGCGGCTGTGCCTCCTGATGCGCGACATGAGATAATGCTTGCACTTGTCCTCGTATTCAGGAACTTCGAGCGCACACAATGGCTTCAGCTGCAAAGCATAAGTTGATGACACCGAGGCGCATGGTGGCCTTAAGTTTGTGATATGCCAGCGTTTCGTTAGAGGAGAAGCGTTCCCGGTGGCGGCAGTGGTGGTGGAGGACGCAAGAGATGAGGCAGAGAGAGTGTCTGAGCTTTCGGGAGAGGGAGAGAGAGAGAGAATCTGTAGGTTCCATTTCTGTCGACAGTGTTGAAAGGGTAAGTCAATGATGAAGAAGGTGAGAGTTTGGAGCAGAAAATGAGAAAATATGATGCCGAGCATCCTTCTTTTTCGCAGAATTTGGGAGATTCAAATCTGACTTTTCCATGGGCTCTTTCTCCCTCAACCTGCGATTGATAGCTTCTAATTCATACACAAAAATTAAAATTAGCCAAAATGTTATCAAATAAAAATTTGCTAAAATTTGCTGACTAGCCGTTTTCTCCGCAAAATTAGCCCTTGCCACATGGCAAAAAACATTGCAGAACACATTATTATCTTCTAAAAATAATGTCAAAAAGAAACGACATCATTTTGATGATCAATACTCCACGTCGGTAGGACGGTTGGCATATATTGAATCTCCACGTCAGAATTTCCTAATTGAAATTAGTCAAATGGGTTATACTGAAAAATCGTCAAGTAATTGAAGACTACATCAAGCAAATTGAAAAATTTAGAATTAAATTTGCGAATGCACATTAAGCTTTGGACTTTTTAGATAATATTCTCCATCCGTTTTGATTACCAAAAAATATTTATGTGATGCATACTTGAACTGAGGTAGAAATAGTATTCTTCCTTAAGTGAACAGGGTGTAAATTCTAATTATGCTAATCATCCAATGCGACAGTGTAATAAATTTGTTACGCTGACGGTGGACCTAATAATTATCCAATATTAAGTTACTTGTTTTACCCTCCTAGAAATGCATAACATAGAGAGAGAACGGATTCCAATCCAACTTCTACAAAATAAAACGACATCGTAGATTAGTTCTGTAAGGCAACTGATCAAAGATCCGATGAATTTGATCAAGCGATGCTAAAGTTGGAGGGAGGTACCGCGTTGTTAAAGCATTTTATTACAGATGGCCATTTTACTTTTTCCCAAAATTGCTTACAATCAGACATAGATCCATCCACATCCTCTCATCTGCTACCCATCGATAGCCCCTTTCCTCTCATTCATCTAGATTTCTTCAATGCAAACGCCTCTCTCCTCAGTCGCCAACTAAATCACACCATAATTTCTCGTGCCAGCGGGAACTTATCAATCATCATTCAGGCCTCATAGCATTTCATTTTCCTTGAATCTAAA
Source organism: Eucalyptus cloeziana (assembly GCA_014182715.1). Lineage (NCBI taxonomy): Eukaryota > Viridiplantae > Streptophyta > Magnoliopsida > Myrtales > Myrtaceae > Eucalyptus > Eucalyptus cloeziana. The sequence continues at coordinate 53,583,352 of CM024636.1, read as the reverse complement.
CTATTTGGGAAACAGATTGCACCATATTGCTTTCTTTTGCTATAGGAATAGACATTCATTATAACCCATGTACGCATTGTCCCATCCTCACCCTACAGAACATAACAGTAATGTAATTAATCCCATGGATGTGGCACTTAAACATGGAGTACCAAGGGCTTTCTCCCTGCTGATGAATGCAGAGAAGTGGAAATGAATTGCTGAACTTCATAATCATGGAATACTAGAGATTCTAGTTCTACTTGCACAGATCACAGATCATTCATTTCTGTTAAAGAGAAGTAAATCCATGGTCGCCCAAGAAAAATGATTTTAAGCTGGCCCTACTACACTCCGGGACTGTCCAACCACCATCCTAACATTCAGTAACAGAAAATGCCCAGCCATAAGCTCGATCAACAAGAGAGATAGCTCATGAATACAAAATCTCTCTTACTTTTAAGATAAAATCCCAACTCAAATGTATTTCGAACACAAGGATTTACTCTTGCTTGCAACCAAGACACATCATCTCTACATTGAGATCTGGTGACCGTCTGGAGTCTGGACAGTTGTTTACCTCCGAACAGGTGGAACAGCACCTCTACCCGGAGGTGCTCCTCTTCCAGCAGCTTGAGCCTGCAATATGATTGGGATCACTCATATGCCCAAATGCCATAAGTAGATCTGAGATTGCAAGTAGAGGAGAGGACACAGAACCCAATGCACTAACCATCTGCAGTACTTCCCTCATGCAGTGAAACTTTTAGACAGATCATTATGCATATGCATTCCATTCAAGACATCACAGCAGTATATGACATCATTCAACAACATACGCACCAAATAACCGCATCTACTTATATTGTCACTATCCTTCCAAATCCAAAGGCCCCCAACAAGAAGAAGAAGAACAAAAACAAGAACCGGAGGTACAAAGAAGTCTAGCACTTACTCTAGCTCGCATCGCGACAGCTCTTCCCCTGCCAACTCCCAGTGCTGAGCTTTTACCCTTCAAGAATTAAGAGGCAATTTGTAAGGGAGTAGGAAACATCTATATTTGACTGAATCTGCTACTTAATCAACTAAGGTAGTACCTTGATCCTGGACTCCAGGCGCTTGAACATTGGAGCATTCTTCAGCATGTCTGGTATTACCATGAACCTATGAAAATCATGACATTGACATACAGGATGTCAGCATCTATGAAAACATTTCAAGCAACCTTAAGCTTAGAATTTGGATGAAGTAAGCAATTACCTGACTTTACTCCCCCTAATAAATACATGCTCAAGCTGTGAGACTTTTCCATCCTGTAGGAGAACAAGGAAGAAAGGCTTATAAACATCTTGAAAAGATAATGATTTTGCAGGAATACTCAGGTGATGGACAAACATGTATATCGCCATCCCACGCATCAAGAATTTAGTTAAGAATTAAAAAGAGGGACAGCCATAAAGAAACTGAAAATACCAGACCAATGCCTAACTGCCTGCGTGTTTTTTTTGGGGGTGGGGGGGTGTTCATGAGGTAGTAGAAAGTCTCTGCAAGGCCTAAGGGTGTGATGCCATAAGACATATTTCAAGGCTTCAATAGCTATAGTATACTCAGTATCTAGAGAAGTAACTATCTCCAGCCTTTATCTGTTCAAAAAGGTCAAACAACACACCTCAGTTATAAACAGTGCCTTTTTAATTCAATCGATGGGGAAGCAACAGCTCATCATGCGGAAAGTACTTGATAAGGCCTGACTGCTTAATTTACTATAATAACCAAGGTACTACAGCCGCTTGGCATGGGTTTGAAAGGCCAAAGCCTTCAGTCCTCATTATCATCCTGATTATTTCGTACTAGTGCTTGCTAAATCCAATCACCAATGGACCAACTAAATCAAAAATATAAAGTACTTTGTGAGCATGAATAACCATTAAGTCAAGATTGAAAAAGCCACCTAAGACCTATCGGACCTCCAGTCAAAACAGTTATTGGAAAATAAAATAATACCTAATCATACTGTTTTTCACCAACTCTGCATAGAAAGTATGTCACAATCAAATTACGCATCAAATACAGAACAGACAACTGGATAAGTTCATTCCTGGAGCAGAATTATCCAGTCTTGGGAGTTTCATATGGAAAATGTGGGCATCCATGAGAAGGACTATTCCTCCTAGGATTATGTCTGTGTAAGTTCCCTTTCCAGTCAAACTTGTGATTTCTATGTTAAATGAGAAGGTTATATTATGGCTCGAAAGTATTACCTATTTCTGTCTCTGTAAGTATCAGAAAGTAGATTTAAAAATAGTTTTAACCTAAACTTTTGCCCTTAAATTCCATGAGAGACCAACTCTGTCATTAAGATGATTTGTAATCCTACAATACAGTATTACAGATATATTGCTAATTCATAAGTACCTAAGATGGTAACGATGCAATATTTAATATTTCGAACACTTTGCAAATCCAAATTCAGATATTTTCATCTGATGAGTCCTAAATAGGTTGAGCGTTCAGACATTATTCTTTTATAATCAAGCAGTTGAATCACTCTTTTCTAAACATCTGAGAGTACTGCCTACAGAATTTTTTTGTTGCCATGATTTTGCCACTCATAGCATTGTTGATACACAGGCATGTAAGTGAGAAAAGATCAACAAACCGCGAAACACAATACAAGGCTCTCTCCTCGACAGGATCATTTTCCCTATCGAAACATCAGGGCCTTCTTAAAAAGGAACAGTGTAATAAAGAAAGATGATTTTGGACTCCCAATCATGAGAGTTCAGACCAGGGCATGCATCGGAAACACGAATGGAACTCCTCGGCTTTTTAGATAAGGCCTTGTAAATACTTCCATCCAACGCGAGGACCATCATCACCCTCATTCGCCAAACATAAGATCATCCCGTTAAAAGAGGAAGCTTCGCAAAAAGAATACGGAATGCGCGCGCATCGAATGGTCGACTCGACCAGGTCAAGCTCTTTTTTTTTCCGCTACCCACCATAGCCTCTTGCGCAATCTACAAACCCAGTTCTCTCTTTTCCCCAAACAATGGCAACATCGTAATTTCAGCAAAACGAGCACCTGGACTGATTTAGCAATGCCCCCGCGACCTACCGAGAGAACCAAACTACAGCAGGAGATTATCCATCGAGAAAGAAGGGAGAGGGAAGGGGAGTAACCTTGGCGGTGTAAGTGATGCTCTCGAGCTGGCAATTCCAGTTGTCCTCGCACTCGAGCATGCTCCCCCGGTAGAGCTCGCCGCTCTTGAGCTCGACGGTGACGATGTGGCCCGAGGCCTCGTGGAGCAGCTTCACCGGGATCCCCAGGCTCCTGCTCATCGCTGCTGCTTCGGCTCCCGCACCTCGCTCAAAACCCTAACAGAGTGAGACGACGACGACGACGACGACGAAGGAGGAAGGAGGAAGGAGCAGCAGCAGCTCGTGACTGAACCCTAAAGCTTCGTGTCGAGCGACTATAATATTTGTTTGGGTAATTTGAATTGGAGGTACTCGTTGGACGGGTCGGGGGCCGGGCCCGGGCCCAAGCCCAAGACCAAGCCCGATCATTTTCTCTCGGGCTTTGGCGGGCTTAAATAGTCTAAAATATTCACAGAATGAGTAGAGAAAGAAATTGGAAGGTACGGGAGAAGTCTTGTTCGAAATATGATACTCAAGATAAAAACACTTTAATTTTTATTAATTTGATATATATATATATATATATATGGACATAATTGGATAACATGTCGAATGTCTGTTTTAGATACAAAATTTTGTGGCATTTCATCAAATTAATAATGAATACACGTATCACCTCTTGATATCTTGACACATTGCATAATACTTCTTCTTTTTACATTTTATGGTTGATTAGAGTACGAATAAACGTTTAGTTTTGATATCTTCTTGCAATATTTTCTCGTTGAAACATATGTTTGGTAAAACCATACTACAACAAAGAAGCAAGCTTTTACATTATGTTTGGCACCAAGGGTGGTAGACATGATAGTCCATATATTAAATACTAGATATACTATGAGATCTTGCTAAAATTTCATGCCACGTGGACAATTTTTATGATTAAAAAATATCAAAATTTTAAATAATTTTACTTTTTTTTTCTTTCATCTTTTATTTCTTTTGCTTTCTTTGCCAATCGCTTGAGCCTCGACTGTGGTCACAATTTGGTGAGCTTAAGCCTTGCCAACCACGTTTGTGGCTAGTCACTAAGTCATTGCTGAGGCTCAATGACTTACGAAAGGAATAAGGAAAAAAAGAAAAATATGAAATGAATAATATAAAAAATATTTTTAAAAATCCATTTTTAAAAAAAATTTGGCCTCGATGGACCCAAGCACAAGTGTCAAGGACCTAGGCTTGGCCTCAATATTACTAAACATGGCCTAGATGGACTTGGGTGTGAGGGACTCAACCTGTTGCTAATGGCTCGAGAATAAGCATTATGGTTTCTATGCCCAAGTGCAAAGTTGGTCTAAGTATTGAAATTTAGTCATATTTTGGAAATTTTGTTTTCACTTTTTGAAAGAGGAAATTATTTTCCTAAATTTAAACTTTGGTTAAAAAATATTTTCATTAACTCATTTTCCTAAATAAACGAAACATCAAAAAATGAGAAAAACACCACAAAACAAACAAAAAGATGAGAGTTTTGGTAAAATCTATTGCTCATGTCCAAGTTTAGCCCAAATAGAGTTCAAATGAAATTATCCTTACTAAGAGGTGGGAAAAGGTAGGATAGGATAGCTCCTATCTAAATAATTAAAAAAAAAATCTAAATTTTCTTTAAAAGGAGAAGGCTGAGAGAAAGAGACGTGAATTACAGCAGGGTTGATGAATTGAGTGGCGGTCCTAAATCTCAAGCATCATTTGAGCAAGGACGACATTAAACCAATTTCAAAAGATTCGGAGATTAAATTAAACCCAAACAAAATTCAAAACTACATTAAACACCGAGCCTAGATTAGGAAATTAATATTAAGGTCCAATTTCAATAATTAATGAATCCATTAATTACAATTTTTTTGCTAAATATGGTTTTCCATCGTAATCTAACACGAAATCGTAATGAAAATTATCAAGACCTAATCTTGCTCTCACTAAAATATATATTTTAGTTACCAAAAACTACAGGCAGAGACGTTTCACATAACGGCTACGTTACATAGGACGAGACGACATGAGGTGTAACGGGTCGATCCGGAACGAGTGATTTCCTCAAAACAAATGCCACGCAAAACGGAAGGTACGTCACAACGCGACCTCAAACATGCGACGGACATATAAAATACTTTCGTAAACGTAACGAGAAAGAGAGAGAGATAGGGTAGGTCACGTGGCCGGACGTAGGAAGGGGCACACCGGTCGCGGCGATGGTGGACCGGCGACTGTCGGAAGGTGCGTCGGTAGTTTCTTGCGACCTGCTGCGAACCTTCCCCTCTCTCTCTCTCTCTCCCCGTCGTTATAACCATCACAGAGCACCATCCGAAGGGAAAATGATTGAATCTTCCTGTCGGCCACTTGCACCAAATATTTTCTTGACCCTTCACAGAGAGAGAGAGAGAGAGGGAGAGAGAGACCCTCCCTGTGCCTTGATCGCTCCTCGTGTCCTTCCCCCATCTACTCTGTTGAAAAGATCCTTCCCTCCAGTCCTGTTCCTCCCCTGTTCTTTCTCAGATCCGGGGAATTGAATTCCCCCTGAAAGCAGATGAAACCCGTGTGAATCTGGACTGGGGCGTGTGATTCTTTCTTTTTCCCCCACCCCCTGCTTTCTTGTCCTCTTTCTTGATTTTCTTGGGAGCAGAGCCTGAAAAGGTAAGAGTGGTCGGGTAGGCGGTAGGTGGGAAATGGCTGGCATGCTTCCTGGAGTTGAATTTGCCCGGAGGAGGAGGCTCCACCAGGGCGGAGGGGCTTGGTCGGATCCGCCGCCCACGGCGGCTTATGGCTCCGTCAGGCGGTGTTCACTGCCTCTGTATTCAAGAAGCCACGAGCCTCATCATCACGGCTCAAGCTCCTATTTTGTAAGGACCCTTTTGAGAGCGTTCTGTTTTTTCTCCTCTTGCCCTCGTGTTTTCTTCCGCGACTCTGATTCATTGGGCTGTTGTGTGGGATTTCAGCAGAGGGGCATGATGAACCGAGGCTGCGAGGATGAGAAGCTTGGAGGAGCGGCGAGAGAGGCCAAGGAGAGGCTCGATGAGAAGCTCAGGACACAGAGGATAAAATCAGAGTGCAGCAGGTGAGAAATGTGGATTATCTCCATAATATGTATGTCCTGCAAATGTGCTTTCTTCGAGATTTAGCGGACTGAGAAAACCGCAATCGGTTTGGATCTTTTGTGAGTTTCTTGACGGAAAAAAAATCAAGAGAACTTCAGGTTTTGGACAGATGCACCTTGGCAAAATATATTTTTCTAGTAATTTTCAAGGTTCCATGTTCCAACTGCTGGTTGTATGTTTTGGGAACTGAACTTCAATGAATGAATTATCCTGAAGTATTGGAAGAGCTGCATACAAGAATCCATTTCTGGGCGGCTCATAGATGTTCCCTTCAATTATCCCCCTTCAGTTTCTAATCCGATGGTCGTTGTTTCTAGCATGAACTAACATTGATGTGGACATGGGGGTTTGCCAGATCAAATGCAGATGGGAGAAGAACTAGAGAACAAGAGGGGGATACTCAGTTGAGAAGAGAGGTGGTCTCCAGGAATGGCCTGAAGAAGGGTGGGTCAAAGAGGTTCAGCTGGGGCAAGCTGAGCTGGAAGGCCACGGACCAGGAGGAGTGCGTCGTTTGCCTGGACTTGTTCCGGCCCGGCGAGACCCTGATACACCTACCGTGCACTCACCGGTTCCACTCCAGGTGCTTGGTCCCATGGCTCGAGAGCCACTCTCACTGCCCTTGTTGCAGAATGGCGGTTTCTTCATGACCCCCTTGAGTAAGACCCAAGATACGATACATGTGTTCTTAGTTTGCTGGATAGGATTGCTGGTATGGCATGTAATCATGGGTGAACTTATGATGGATTTGTCCGCAGAGCGGAACAAAGCTGAGATGATGTAAACGATGCTTGTTGATATTTCACAAAAGTAGAATAGAGACTTGAGACTGACACCTGCATATCATGTTGTACATCTCAGTTTTGTTGCCAAACAAGGATAATAGGAGCTGCCTCCAGCCGCCACTGTCTCTGCCAGCCGCATCACCGTCGTATTGCCACTTTCTGTTATATCGGAGGGTGGCAATGCTAAAGCGGACGGTGGCAGGTTGGCGATAAAGGCGAAATGGATTAGTTAGCTTATACCAATCTGTTGGATTAAGTTTATCACATCGCAATAATCAATGATGGAGATCATGAAGCTCTGATTATGTGGACAATAAGAAGTGTCTAGCCAACATGGTATTGCGCTGCGAAACAAAAATGCGTGTATCCTGGCACTCGAAGTTTACAACTGCGCAAAAAGCGTCGGGGAATCATTGTATTTTCATGAATACTAGTATTTGAGTTTGTAGCGTGAAGAAATCTCCTACCATAAAAGCTTACTTAATGCATAAGACATTGTTCGTGACGACTGATTCATTTCCCATGAAAGGATTCTATCTTCCCTTCAAAATGCTCTCTACGCATCTGCCCAGTCAACACAATTCCAGAAACAAAAGTAAGACATCATTCCTCGGCGGATCAACAAATACAACATCTTTTCCGGAGATGCAGCGATCATCTGCAATGTAATGCTCCAATGAAAATGTCTATTTCACCATCTTATCTCAAAGACACAAGGGCGTGCAATTGTCAATTGCATAAATTCGTGTGGTCACTTGTTTCCGGTGCCTTCTGCATGATAACGAGTTCTTCATGTATTGTCCCTCTTGCTGAGGAAGATGCCTGCAATAATGGGTATATGTACGATATGCTGCAATAATGAGGGATGGATTCTAGCAGAGGATGACTTTTCCATCAGCAAAGAACAAGAGACTCTGATTCTCCCATGTATCACTGTATGTCCCCACGCTGCTTGGCCCACTTCTTGCTTCGCACAACGTTTTGTTCCCGCAGAAGAAAAAATATTTCCTCATCATTTGTTGCCCTCTCGGTGAAGGAATCAAGAAAAGTCAAGAAGAGTGGATTTGCGGTATTTTTAATGCATCCTGCTGACTCGACAGGCCTCGCACAAAGCAGTCGTTTCTCTGGACTGTGCTATATACGCGTTCGAAAAAGTTTAAGCACGTCAATCCACTGACTTTAGGAAAAGTATTAAAAAAGTCATAAACATGTTGTATTTATATTGATTCAGTCCTAAGTAGTAGAATGTACATGTAAATGAGTTGTGTTAGAGAAAGCCCACATTGAAGAATTGATGTGGTGTAAAATAGTATTTGGCTTAAATTTTTAAGTGATGTGAGTCTAATTAGATGTAATAACGGGCTCAGAGTTGGGCTTCCTCTTAGTGATCTCCCAAAGTGAAGGTAAATATACAATAGATGACGTAATCCAACTACAAATCAAAACAAATCCAAAACAAAATAAGCTCCATATAAGAAGATAAATCATCAGAATAAGTCGCTTATTCAAAGGACAAATTTGTGACTTCTCTAAATCAAAATCCATAACTGATCACAGCATTTGTTTTCAATAATGAGCACACGCCAAAATTTCCATATGTTATTGTGGTTTTGCTTTTCAACATCCCCGCCAATATGGTCATTTAGAGTAACAAGGTTGAGCACGCACAAATCCGATACTTGTGAGAACGAAATTTCTAAGAAACTCTTTTGATCTCTTTTGAAATTAGACTTGTACATCAACAAAACCTCAAAATCATGCACAAAAAAAACCCTAAATCTATACTAGATTGGGATAAAATGGGGGAGAGAAAATTCTAGATCCATATATATATAAAGCTCCTCAAAACAGGAGGAAAGCAAGAAAAAGAAGATAGAAAACCAAGTTAGCCAAAGAAAAAGGAAAAAGGGAGGGGAGAGAGAGAGTGACAGAGATCCAGCTCAAACCCTTCTCTTCATGGAGGTTAGGAAAAAAAAATGTGAATACGAAAGTGAATCTGAAACCTTTTAATGATTTACTTATGTAATTTATTTGACTAATTTTAGCTGAAAATCCTTAACATGAACATTGGTTGTCCTCCGTGACACAACCGGCGGTGACATGGACAAAATTTACAATTTCTTTTAATTTTTCTGAATTTTTTATATTTTCTTAATTTTCTTCTTCTTTTTTTTCTATTATGGCTAGCCACTAAACCCTTGCTTAGATCATTGTCGCTTGCTGCAACGGCTGGCAAGCCCTCACCAAATCTAATGAGGGCAACCCTCACCCAAGCGAGGGCTTGACCCTATAGCTTGAGCAAGGGTTACCCTTGCTGATTTAGCAAAGGGTTCCATGGCCAAGCAAGGGCAGTAGCCCTCACTAGTGACTAGCAAGGGCTTGCAGGCCTTCGCCTAGTGGCTGGCAAGGATAATTGGCTATCCTCATCGGCCAAAATGGAAAAATAAATGAGAAGAATTTTTTTTTTTTTTTTAATTATAATTTTCCAAATCAGCATTAATCATCAGCGTAAGATGATCGACGTCCATCTCAACAATTTACATCTAAAATTGACCGAATAGATATCACATTGATAAATTATGAAAATATTTAAAAATTTTAAACTAAATTAGCACGAATGCAATATATTTAGATTATTTTTTTCCTTTTTGGTTCTTTTCTCCTCCATTAACAGCAGCCCCACGTAATTGTTCTCCTCGAAGAAGATGAGTTTTGGCTTCATTTTCCCCCATATTTGATTGCTAAGGTCAAATCGAATGATGTAGCCAGCCTATCACGCTCGGTAACGTTTGTCATTAATCACCGCTCGTCGCAATCCAATCAAATATCTCGATACACACGGTATTTTGATGGATCCATCGACGACTCACGGGGACCGGTGTTGAATTTGAAAGGAATCGTTCTCCGCTCGATAATAGCTAAAGGTAAACTCCTATAGGATGGCGACTGATTATATAAACGAAATCCCAGTCCAAAAGTCTGCAGTAAGCACTACGTATAGATGTCAAGTGAATGTTCGAATGATTAGTCTAACCTAATACTAATCGATGTGTTAACCCAAGGGAATGACTATACATGGGAAATAGTTGCACCTGTAATCATGTCTAGCCTCGGCCCATTTTAAAAAGAATTCGATTCAATGAGTGTAAATGGCTTCCTTTTTCTCTATTACATCAGCTCATTAGAGGTCGTAATCGGATTGCTAAGCCGCTCGCCAAGTGCCGAGTCAATTTCGGCCCCCTTATCTTTTAGACCTAAAGGAGAGGACAACCTAGAACTAAGCTTTATCGCGAGATAAGATGTTGCCTTGGATGGGTCTTTCCGACACCATGAGAAAGCCCCAAGAAAAGAAATCGCAACAATAGCAAAGCACTTCCCATGATGGTTCCCGTTAAAAGATTCATCTTCTCGTCAAAATGTTTCCTTATGCATCTGCTTGGTCCACGCATGATTCCAGAAACAAAAATAAGACATCGTTCCTCGGCAGATCAACAAAAACAACATTTTTTTTTGTCTGGAGATACAGCGATCGTCTGCAATGTAATGCTCCAATGAAAATGTCTATCAACATCTTATCTCGAAGGTACAGGAGCGTGCGATTGTCGATGGCATTGATTCGTGTGGTCACTCGTTTCCGGTGCCTTCCGCACGACAATGAGTGTTTCATGAATTGACCCTCTTGCTGAGGAAGATGCCTGCGATGATGGGGTATATATTATGTCCGATGTGCTGCAATGAAAAGGATAGATTCTAGCAGATGATGACTTTTCCATCAGCAAAGAGGAAAAGACTCTTGATTCTCCCATGTATCACTGAATGTCTCCACGCTGCTTGAGCCGCCTCTTTGCCTCGTACAACGTTTTGTTCCCCAGAAGAAAAGGATTCCCTAATCTTTTATTGCCCTCTCAGTGAGGAATCAAGAAAAGAATGGAATGAATTTGTGGTATTGTTAACGTATCATGCTGACTTGACAGGCCCCGCAAAAAGCAATCGCTTTTCTGGACTATGCTTATCGGGTTCATATTCAACATCGAATACGCGTTTCAAAAAGTTTAAGTACCAATTTTTTTTTTTTTTTTTTTTGTCAAAGAAATATTTCATTCACTTTCACAAATATACACTAGATAACGCAATTAAACTGTAGACCAAGACAAATCCAAAATAAAACAAACCCTGAATAAGAAGATAAATTATCATAATAAGTCGCACACTCGAAGGGCATATATGTAACTTCTCAAAATCAAAGTTGATGGTCGATTACTGAATTTATTATTAGTAAATGAGCGCACACTGAAATTTCTTATGTTACTACCGCTTTGCTTTTTAGCGTCCTCAACAATATGGTCATTCAAAGTAACAAGGTTGAATGCGTACAAATTTAATACCCGTGAGAGTGAAATTTTTAAGAAACTCTTTTGATCTCCTTCCAACAAAACCTTGAAATCAGGCACACAAAAACCCTAAATTGAGAATAGATTGAGATAAAATGGGCAATAGAAACTTCTAGATCTAGACTAGATAAAAAATAGAAAAAAAAAAAACTCAAAACGGGAGGAAAGCAAGAAAAAGAAGATGGAGAACCAAATAGGCCAAAAAAGGAGGGGGGACATAAACATCGGCCATCATCCGTAATACGACCAACATAGACGTGGACAAAATTTATAATTTTTTTTTTTAAAATTTTCATGTTTTTATCTTTTGTTTTTTCATTGTGGCTGGCCACTAAACCCTCACCTAGATCATCGTTTGTAACTACAAGTGCTAGCAAGCCCTCACCAAATCTGATAAGAGCAAGCCTCACCCAGGTGAGGGCTCAACCCTATGGTTTGAGTGAGAGCCACTCTCGTCGGATTTGGCAAAAGGTTGATCTTCTTGGCCAAGCAAAGCAAGGGCCATAGGGAGGGTCGCAACCCTTGTTGGCAATGAAACAAAAATAAAAAAAAATTAAAATTTATCTAAGTTAGTACAGTAATGCGCCACGTAAACGACGGACGTCCATCTCAACAATTTATGGTCAAGATTTGTCGGATGGACTACGTTGACAAATTGTCAAATGATCTAGAAGTTTAAGATTGAATTAAAATAAGTGTAATTAATTTAGAATTTTTTTTTCTTTTTGGTTCTTTTCTCCTCCATTAACAGCCGGCTCCTGCACTCGTTTTCACTCGAAGAAGATGAGTTCTGGCTTCATTTTTTTTTCCCATATTCGATTACAAAGGTCAAATTGAATGATGTAGCCAGCCTATCACGCTTGGTGACGTTTTTACATCTATTGCCTAAGGGTTCGCATCCGTCCCCCTCCACTCCACAGTACTCGATAATCACCGCTTCTCGCAATCCAATCAAACATCTCCATTATACAGTATTTTGATGGATCCATCGACGACTCTAACAGCATCCGCCGTTGAATTTGAAATGAACCGTCCTCTGCTCAACTCCTGTAGGATTGCAATTGATTTGTCTACTAACCCACTTGATCTGTTTACCCAAAGGAACGATTATACATGGGAAACAGTTGCACCTATAATCATGTCTAGCCTCAGCCCAATTGAGAAAGAATGCGATGTAACGAGTGTGAATGGTTTCCTTTTCCTCTATTACATTAGCTCATTAGAGGACGTTATCGGATTACTAAGCCGCTCGCTAGGTGCCGCGTCAGTTTCGGCCCCCTTATCTTCTAGACCTAAAGGGGAGGACAACCTAGAATTAAGCTTTATCGCAAGATAAGATCTTGCTTTAGATGGCTCATTCCGATGACATGAGAAAGCCCCAAGAAAAGAAGATCGTAACAAAAGCGAAGCGCTGAGCAGGATGATTAGAACGCCCTTGTCCTGTCCTAAACGGTTAAACCCACGTCACTTCCCACGATGGTGCTTTTCTTCCTGCGAGTCCCAATTATTGGAGAGAAGCTGGTTTTGAGCACTACGATCTTGAATCAAATCTCCTTCATCTCTTCCTCTCATAATCGTAATCTCTGGTTTGAAATCAAACTAAGGATTCCACCTTCCACTCTCCACCGTTCCTCACGTGTCGCCAACCAGCGATCACTTCAGACGGCGAAATCGCGCTTTGTTTTTTATGTTTCCTCATCCTCATCGCCATCTTTTTCCATCCCTATGCGTGGATGGCACCAAGGGAAACTGTCGTCTTGTCAAATTATTTGTACCATCGCCATACATCACCACCTTTCACTAAAGCTAGAGTACAAGAGCTATATTATTTGGCTTTCTTTACCTGTCATGTTCCACCATGACAATGCCAGGACCATCGACTACACCATGGCACTAACTCCAACATGAGTGCACTCGACGCATCTACCGGTCAAAATCCGAACCTAACCCAGACACGAGCACGGCTAACTTGAGATTGATGCAACTGTACTTGATGGTCTGATCCATTTTAACCAAAAGATGATTCGTCGAGCATTGGGTAAAACACCGAATGACACGGCTACGACAACACAAACTGAAGCGTCCTCTATGTAACACTCGAGCACTGCTGCTTGTACACAACATCTAACCACTAGCCATCGTATGAAGGTCGTATCTTGGTATGTACTCAAAAACTCGAAAAACTGCATGCACAACTGCGTTTTGTCATCCCGTGTAAAATCCACTAACAGCGCAATCACTTCTAGTAATCTGTAACCCTGAAATACCATTTAAATTAAACATCAAAACCATGTTAACAAACCAACCAAAAAAGAACAATTCTTGACCAACAATCCCACCCTCCCTACGCTGATGAGACTGGATTCGGGATAAAATACTCGTGTTCAGACCCAATGTCCTAAGCAGCAAGGGCATTGCCTTGTAAACCTGACTTAACAGTTTAAAAATCTTCTGTCGGCACCAAAGAAAATGTTACTGCTTCCTTTTTCTTTTATTTTTAACATGAAAGTGACTCAATCAATTCACAGCAGTTTTCTTTTTTTTTTTTTTGGATTGGGGGTGAGGAAATCACAGTAGTTTTCAGGCCAAAAGGGGAAAAGAAAATCTGTAGTCCAAATAGAACTATCCAGAAAAAAGGAATAAGCTCCTCTCAAGCTCAAGCTTCTTACTTGGAATGCTATCAGCATGCACAGTATAACCCTCAATTTTTTTGTGAGATATCAAGAACTTGCTTCAAGTTAGCATATCCATGCATCAAGTGCCATAGTCTACTAACATTCATTCATATGCCAACTTTACATACGACGCCCCACCAAAATGACATTTCCACTCATGATGGATTCGTTTCAACACTGTTAATTGTTGTTAGGGTCAGATGATGTTTGAGTTACATGAGCTCAGATTAACAATATAACTACTAGATTAACAACAACTAGAGAATGGCTTCGGCATCAGCAAAACTGCATCCCAATGAAACCATGGTACTTGCATGCTTTAATCTTTCCATCTATTTGCTAAATATAGATTTCTGATATATATTTAAAAGTGAGATATAGACGATTTTATTAGCTGCGATGGGGATCACTATTTACATTCATCTGTATGTTACAAAGACCATTACAGGGAGGATATTTCAGCATTGGAAGTAGGACACTCGTTGAAACCTTCACGGACATCACCTCGACACAGTGGGCATATTCTGGAGAGAACCGAGGGAAAAAAATAAAAGACAATCAGATGAAGTGAAAATCGCAACAGAGGTATTGTTGATGGAACAACAATTCTCCATTTCATCTATAGAAAAATAATCCAGAGAGAGAATAGATAAAGGGGAGAACTCTGAAAAAAATAATGGTGGCACAATACCCCTGTATCTCTTTTAGCCATTTATCAACGCATGCCACATGATACTCATGGTGGCAAGGAAGAACCCTGATCTTGTCTTCTTCCTCATACTCAGCCAAGCATATATAGCACCTATCAGCATACAGAATTCAGTTAATAGCATTCCACACCTAGTATATTCAAAACTAGGGGTTGGATCCAGTGAATTTGTATTCCAGCTAATATTTGCATCCTCTATTTAATTTCATTAACCCTTAGTACCTAAATGCTGTTATGACCAAGGAAGCAATTTCTCTCACAAGGGTCTTGTAAATTATTGCCCATGGAACATTTGTTAACCATACTCAATAAGGAGATATTTTGATTTCTAATACACTGACTACACAAAACATAAGATAGACATCATTAAATTGGAAATAGCGAACTTTTCTTAATTTGATATTTAAAGAGCGCACAAGACACCCACTAACAAAATCTCTTACAAATATTGATTATATTTGACCACACCAAATCGATCTCTCTCTCTCTCTCTCTCTCTCTCTCCACTTTTCCTCCCTTGCTCGCCCTTTATGTGTAGAATTTTGTGAAACCACTGTCAACTCTTTTAAAAACTTAAGCCGTTAGACAAAGGCACTATTTAATATTCAATTATTCTAACATTCTTTCTCACGCTTAGTTTGATCTTTTTGCTTAGTACTAAGCGAAGATATATTTCATTGGGGAGGCAAATGAGGCCTGAAATAATTTAAACTCAGGACCTCCAGTTCTGATATCATGTGAGATTTTGTGGGACCACTATCAACTAGTCTAAAAGCTTAAATTATTAAGCAAAGGCGTGGTTTAATATTTAATTGTTCTAACACTGTGAAAAGCTTTTTTTGTGATTAATCTTTCCTCTCACAAATATTGATTACATTAGACCACACCAGCTCTCTCTCTCTCTCTAAAAGCTTTTTTTGGGATTAATCTTCCCTCTCACAAATATTGATTACATTAGACCACAGCAGCTCCCTCCCTCCCTCTCTCTATCACACATGTTAAAAGATTCCCCATAGGGTGAAAACCCCGAGTGCAATTCACTCCACAAATAGGCCACACTAACTCATCTTGCCATTAACTTGACTGTTTTTGTCACATTGATTAGCTAATTAATCCAGGCCATGCATGATCAGCATGAGAGTGCACATATCAATAAAAGCAGTCAAACATGTGAAACATATAGCAGATTTAGTTGACAGTAACATACTGTTCACCATTCCCTCCTTCCTCAGCTTTGGTGGTTCTTTTGTAATTTTTGAGTGGAAAAGAGTCAACAACTGATTCCGGGGCTGGCGGTGAGGCCACTGACAAGGAAAGGGGTACTGGTTGGCGATGAATTTCATCCAATACCTGTAAGATACCAAACTAGAATCAAAGCTTAAAACATTTACAAAGAATACCCAGCTGCAGAAAACATCGACCAATACTAGAGTCACCAATCATACATCAGAGCCCTAAAAAAGAAGGCATGACATTGTGACTACAATGTACACAGTTGGAACAGAATAATCACATCCAAATCCAAAAAGTAGAAGAGCAAAATGGAAACGGATACTTTTATTCAGCAAACTAGGCAGAACTATTGTTTCCGAAGCCACATTGTAAAGTAATTTCGGTGCTGTAATTAAACCATTCAGTGTGAAGAAACCATCAACATAAACAAGTGCTGCCCAATGAAGAGAAAATCAAGCACATCAAGCTGTATATGCAGGTGCTTTTCTAAGTGATCAATGGATGCATGTATCACAACTTTCAACATTTTGCATCATAAGGCCTTCTGAATAAGTGATTTAACTGAACTGGTGCTATTGAAAGAGCCTAATAAGCAGTTTAAAGAACAATTACAGGTAGGATAAGACATAGCTATCAGACAAACGTGACCATGTGGAATTATAATGCAAATGAGAGGATATCACCGGGTTGAATACAAGTGAGTGTTACATCTTTGCTTGATCTGCAATCAGTTTCTATGATCAATCTTCTGTTAGTATTTGTTGTAGTCTGTAGACCTTCCTATTGTGAAGCGTTAGGATAAAATCCCAAAACCACATTTTCCCCATGAAACATAGTGTAAAATGCTAAACGAGCAGTAATAAAATATTAAACCACATGTTTCCCATGAAACTTAGTGTAAAATGCTAAACAAGCAGTAAATTTAGTAGATAATAGAGCACATAGAAGTGAAATAAAGGAAAGCTGATTTGACATAGAACCTCAAATAAAGCTTCTGCAAGCATGACTATGCGTGATATGCTTGAATGAGTACTGGACTCAGACACAGAAAATGAATCACACGAGCATGATCCATCAGGATGGAGCCCTGAAGGGCAGAAAGCCGTTCGCCCACTATTCTCGCTGAGACCATAACGAAGTCTGTCCCAGATCTGCAAATAGTTGACAAAAAGATGAGGACACCGCAAAAGTGCAAATATTAAACTTAACGAGCAGTAAAACAATCAGCAGAGTTACCAAGGAATGCTTGTACAAATGGACGTATGAAAGGTAAATAATGCTCATCTACCAAGGCACAAAGCTAGTAGCTCAATCCTACTTACGTTACACAATTCTCAAGGATATTGAAAAGAATGAACAAAAGCATGACGCAACACTCACAAAAATGTAAATCACTTACCTCAGATCTCGGGCGACGACGTCGATGATGTGACCTGTGAATTCTACCCCCAAGATATCGCGAATCACCCTCAAAGAAATGATCATATCTTTCATGAAATCCAAGATAATCAGGATCATCTCGTGAGAATGCAGTATTGGAAGAATCACTGCGCCCTACAGAACTGTCTCTTGAAAAAACATCCCAAAATAATCTTCTGCTACTCCTACTGGTGTCCCAAACACCTGTATCATTCCTACTGTCAGACAATACATTGGAGGATATATTCACAATACCAACATGAATTATGCCTTCATTTTCTTGGCCTTGTTCTCCAGCAGACAGAAGGAATTCGAAGGCTGAAGGTGTCATTTGCAAATGAGACTCATCTCCTCGCGAGTTGAAAGCCCAGGGAAAATCAGAAGTGGGCGACACAGAGTCATGAGTATGGGCATCTGCAAGTTCACTCGCCTGATTCTCAGTAGCTTCAGTGTGGTCATGCTCATCTTGGATTCTTTCATGAGATGACCCTCTAGCATGTGTAACCTCTGGGAGGATCTCTGATACACCGTTGCTCACTGGATTATTAGTATCACCGACTACATCCTTGTTAGATGATACACTTGCAGAGACCATGTCTGAAGATTGTTGTTCTATAAATGAAGTACTAGAGGCAGTACTAGTTTTGTCGCTACTAAAATCGTCAGTGCTAGATCCACTTACCCGACAAAAAGGAACAATTTCCTTGCTTTCAAACAAGCAATTATCCTCACTTTTGGTCCAACACCTATTCCCTCTACTTCATCCAAAGTTTCCTCACTTGTGGACACGGCTCTGGTTCCAGTAGCAGAGAGCAGTGGCTGTATTTCTCCAACAGAGACTGTGTGCTCTTCATTGGGTTCCTGAAACTTAGTAACACTGGAATCACAAAGTTCTGCAGAATTAACCAAACATTCATTTGGGTAATCTTCCATCTACAAGAAAAGAGCGTGTAAATCAGTTGCTCTCAAGATTCTATCAAGGCATCAACACAAACTTGAGAACCCATATGCAGTATAACAAAGTTCCGCGACCATTATAAAACATACTACCAAACATCCTCACTTGTAAAGTTAAGAAAAGCTTCTAATCATGAATGCCACTCTAGATCTTCTGCTTGGTGACTTACACATTTACCAGCATTCCCTGACATAATATGGGTTGAGCTGGCTGCAACTTGAAATCTGAGTCATGACATGACACTAATGTAGACTCCAGCAGACATCTAACTAAACAATAGGTTCTCGTATCTCTTACATGAACGACACCCAACGCCATAGTAAAGCGCCCCAACTCAGCACAACAAACCAGTGCACACCCTCCAGAGTCCAAACCAATGCTTAACACAACCACCAAAATAAGAACAAGGAAAACTCACATGACCATCACATGTGGCTGTTTGGGCCTGTTAAGTTATCCCATTTTGCTCAGTATGAGGTTGAAACAGAACTTATGGAAGATGCTACTGTCGTGAGCACTAAACAGCTGGAGCTTTAATGTAGGAACCCTTGCCCAATAATTACATTCAATGTAAGATTTATCATACTTGAGTTGATTAGCCCCATGCGAGGTTCTTGTTTGACTTAATTCTCATAGTGTCTGCTCCATGCACATGTTTATCTCCACCGTTGAACAGGATAGCAAAGGCAAAGGAGTATCAATGAGTTCCACTTGGCTTATTATTTGTAGCTCGAAGAGAACGAATTACACTACTCATGTGGCCTAACAGTTCAGACATTTAGGTACATCCTTTTGACACCGTCAACAAACAATTCCGGCATGCTCACTTCAAAAAGGCAGATTCAACGACGAGCTTAGCAAAGCTCGAATCCATGCATATGGAACATCAGCTTCCTTTTTCCCTCTTCACAAGAGACGCAAAAAGGCTCCTTTAGGCTAATCTCGATGCTCAAATCTGCATCTACACCTCAATCTTTACCCGCAAGGCCGCGCAACTAACACGGTACTATTCATCCCAAAATCGACAGAGGGAAACCGTACGCTGTTAACCTAATTTCTCATAAAAGCAAAAGAAACCGCGTAAATCAAACCCCAACGATTCGTCGACGATCTCCTCAACCCTAGCGATCCCGGAACCGCGCGATCCGGAACCGAAAGACGGGAATCGATCGTCGCGGAGAAGAAGAACGACGGAAAACCAGGCGGCGGCGACCAGCACCGGCAAACAGGAAAAGGAAAGGGGAAGGGCGTCGGACGGAGGCCGATCGCGATTTACCTCCGCGGGAGCGCGGGACGGGGAGCAGCCGCAGACGAAGGACGAGAACTTGCTCCGCCTCGCGCGGCGGCTGGCCGCCGACGGCGGCGGCGGAGGAGGCGAGGGGGCGGGCCTCGCCCGACTGCTGCTCGCACCCATTTTCGCCTTGCAGAGAGAGAGAGGAGAGAGAAGGAGAGAGGACCGTGTTGACTTGGGAAATGATTTTTGTGTATAAACTAATGCGCGTCGTGGGGAGACTCGGTTTTCATTTCTTCCCGTCAACCTGAAGGAAAGAATTATTAATAACAATAACCGTTGAATACAAATAAAAAGAGAAATATATATATATATACATACATATATATAAAAGAGCTAATTCCTTAAAATACTCTAAACTTTAGGCTGCATCCCAAATCTGTTTCAAATTTTTTATATCAAAAACCGTCAAACTTTAAATTTAGTCTCAAATCCATCTGAACTTTTTTTGTCTCAAAAGATGCCTTAAACTTTAAATCTAGTCTCAATTGTGTCAAATAAAAAAAAGACCCCAAACTCCAAACTTATTTGTATTCAGCGGTTATTATTATTATTAATAATTATTTCCTTCAGTTGACGGGAAGAAATGAAACCGAGTCTCCCCACGACGCATATTAGTTTATAGACAAAATCATTTCCCACGATGTGCGTCGTGGGGAGACTCGGTTTTCATTTCTTTCAATGAAGGAAAAATTAATAATAATAATAATAATAACCATTGAATACAAATAAAAAAAAAATATAATATATGTATATATATATATATATATATTTAATAAATCCTTAAAATACTCTAAACTTTAATTTGAATCCCAAATTTGTTTCGAACTTTTTATATCAAAAAACCCTCAAACTTTAAGTTTAGTCCCAAGTCCACCTTGAACTTTTTTTTTGTCTCAAAAAGATACCTTAAATTTTAAATCTAGTCTCAATTCTATCAAAAAAAAAAAAAAACCCCAAACTCCAAACTTTAGGTTCAATCTTAAATCTACCCGATTTTTTTTTTTTGTCAAAAGGAAAATTATCAAGTTTTACTTTAGTCCTAAATCTTCATCTATCCAAAAGTTACGGTTAGTGGTCTCTAATTCTTATATCCAAAAATAGTTTTATTTTGAGGATAATTTTTCATGTCGCCTTGTCAATGTATATTTATTATCGATGTGGAAATGTTACTTTAACTTGGGATTGGACCATGAGCTAGATTTGATAATAGATTAGAAGTTGATGATTTTTTTAGACAAAATAAAATTTAGGATATATTTGGTACTGTACCTAAAGTTTAATGTTTTTTTTTTAGATAAAAAAAAGTTTGAAGTAAAATTGAGAATGAACTTAAAATTTGGAGTTTTCTAGGGAATTGGCCCATATAAATAATTAAAGTGTAGCCTCGAAAATTGTTTCGATTCTTGGCTAGGCTATCACCCGTGTTGCGGGCTTCCTATGTACTGTTGTGAGGGAGTACTGTTGTGTCTGGCTCGCACCAGGGACACCGTGCTTTTGTTGAAATTCTCTGTAATATTTCTTCCGCCACTCCTTAGGAATGGCAAAAAGTCTCGACCTTTATTTATTCTTTGCTTGCCAATCGCCTATTCATGGCTCCCTGCTTCTCAATGTGTCACGAGTCTTAAAATTCAAGATATATTCGACGCGGTTCCTTAAGAACTTACATTTTCAGAATAAACGGTTGCCCACTCAGTAAGTCAGAATGGAAAACCAAATGTTAGTATTTACCTTGTGGGGATAACACGAATCACCCCACAAAACAAAAAAAATAACAACATTAAATAACATCAACGTAAAAGCCTTATGGCAACGACAGTGTGGGATATACACACATCTTTTGCTGGAAATGAAACCCTTTGGAGGAAGCAAGACGAAAAACCCTGAAGGATACCATGATCAAAACGACGGAGACTAATCACCAATCTGAAATATCCCTCCAGGCTAAACTAAAAAAGAGTCCTTGGAATCTAAAGATGGTTTCTCTCATAACTTTTGAGAGATGATCGCATCAGTTGTTATTTAGCACTACGAGTGTCTGTAGAAAGATGCAATCGAAATCGGTGAAGAAAGCTCAACTACCGGTCATACTAGCTTCAGGGAAAGTTCAGAGACAGTCACCTATAGTAAACACAGATAATATATAAGAGATTACTAAAGATTCGAGCCATAGAATTTTTCAATTCTTACACAAGATACTTATTTGATCAAAGTATCTAGACTAATACCGATTCAACCTATTTCATGAAAAAAAAAAAAGTGACAGATTAACCAACCAACAAAACGACTTATTATAAATAACATCTTCTTGTTGCATTGAAACATATAAATGTTGACTAATCTGGCTAATATTGAAGTTGGAAAAATGAAATGGTTGAATAATTGAAAAATGCGATTATTCAAGGATACACATTGAATGCTAAGATTACGCATTGTATTTTTGGAAGTAATCCATAATAAAAAGGTGTTTACGATTGTTCGAGAAGAAATGAAACAAAAGATACCTTGCATTTATAGCAGAGCTCGCTCGATACCTTTGATTTGCAAGGGTGCCGATCAAGAGGGGAGCCAGGAAATCAGTTTTTCAATGCATTAATGCCTGCGCGAACCTTCTAAATGAGCAAAACCCTATGAATCATTAGCTGCAAAAAATGGGTGAATGGCAGTACTCAAGATTTTCTACATAGGGTATCAGTAACCATGGATCGATGTGCATCCTCATATCCATAACTTGTTTGGGTCTTTTTCCCTCAAGAAAATGGTAAGATTCATTAATGTTCACGTTAAGACCCGTCTAAAAATGGTTAGCATTCAAGTATCCCTTTCGAAGATTCATTCATATGCATTTGTTAGTGGTCGTTGCAATCTTTCACTTTAAAAACCTTCAATCATATTGATTTGAATGATATCAAAAGCATATGTATTCCTTTTAGGAACACAAGCGTAAGGGAGCTTACGGCAATATATGCGAATTTTCATTATAATCTAAGTTGTGTACTTTCATACTTGATTTGTGAGAAAAAAGAATGTGCATAAGTGGGGTATTTTGACACTTGCTTATGTAGTTCTAACATTCTTGATGTTTTTGAGATAGGGACGATCACTTCGACCACTAAAGACTAGTCGGATGCTATAAGAATTGAAAGAAAAATTGAAAGAAAAATTAAAGCGAAAGAAAAGCAGGAAATGGGAAAGAGAAAGAAGAAGAAGAAGAAGATAGCAGCAATTATTTAGATGCTGAAAGAGCTGTAGATATTTAATATATTGCGAAAATAAAAAGTGTCCATTAAGAAATCGGAAAAAAAAAAAAATCGATTTGAGGATAAAGAGGAGAGGAGAAAGGATGGACCGCTAATTCTCGAACGGTTTGAAAATATAAACGAAAAGGCGACACCAAAAAAATTCAAAATAATGGTAACAAATGGTCGACATTTTCCTTGTTGGGATTACAAGGAGAATGTTTGATTTGTGAGCCTCCACGTTATATCGTGCCTACCGAAATAATTTGTATAGGAGCTGCAGACTTATTTCTGAAGAGGTCTTCTCGAGAAGAGCCAAAATCACTCCCCCCAAATCCCAGTTCAACACGGTAGGCTTAAAATTAAATTTTTAGACTTTGTAAGATTCGAACTTTTGACCGGCGAAATGAAATCCACCGAACTGCTCAACCGAGGGTCGGCCAGTCGATAAAAGGACGGGGACAAGGGACGCGACACGACGAAGACATATGCAACGTGCTCAAACGACGAGTTGGGATGCACTTCCAATGAGTTTTCCTGTCTTATCCCTAGGGACAAGCATAGCCACATAAACAGAACATGGAAGGGAGGATAAAGATACCAATTTGAAACTATATGTATGATATCAAAAGAGATTTCTAGCTGATCGATGAATTATTGCACGGTCCAGCCTTTATATATATATATATATATATATATATATATATATATATTTATTTATTTATTTATTTATGTACTTTTTCTTAATTTCCATATCTTGGTATCGAAGCATTTTTTTGGGACAAGAGAAAGCATCTCTACCAATAATTGATGTCCCATTCTTGCTTGCCTCCACACTAAAAATTCCCTGCACTTGTCTACTGCCTGGCCAGTGGCCACACCCAGAATACAAAAACCAACCACAAGAGGTTGATCACAAGACCCTCATCGCCCCCATCCCGGTCCTCCTGGTCCGCCGCCCCCGCACGTGCCGCCTCCAGGGCCTCTCCACCACGGACTGGGGTCCCTGTACGTGCTGCCACCGGCGCCGTCAGGTCCACCGCCGCACCAGCCGCCCCATCAACTTCTGGGGCCGCCTCAGCCTTACCACCACCACCACCACCACCACCACCACCACCACCCTTAGACTTATATCGGCTGGAGGCTTGTGCTCTAATTTATGCTCAACTCTATGTCCTGCGAGTCCGCTTAGTCGTGCCGACTAGGTGGAATCTCACTTGGGCTATTGCTTCTGTGTGCACTCCAAATAAATAATAATGAACTCCCCAATAAGTACTGTGTTCAATCTTTGCCCCTTCTTGATTTCGAAAGACGTAACTGTGATGACAATCTTCGTGCTTACTCAACTGGGAAGGGAGACGAAAAAGACACCAAGTTTTCCAAATTCTGAGCATTTCGGTAGCCCTTTCGATTATAATGAACGGGTTATTGAGCTGATCGAGACCCAACACTGAACCGCACTTCAGGAAGCTCGATTGCACGTTCATGTCCTGGTGAAGGTGATTATTTTTAAGCCCTCGATTACCATCGGGATATGTCGGAATCAGACACCAATTAGTCCAATACTATAAGACGGTCGACATTAAAGAAGTAAAATGATTCTGCACACAGAACGGCGGAGGAACTGTAAACCAGCTGCAAGAAGGAAGAACAGGAGGAGTTTAGTTTCGCGAAGAGCCTCGTCTGGATTTTTATGTTTAGATTTTATCTGCCAACTTAACACATCTGCAAACAGCAAAGAAAGAGAAGAAAATGATAGCATGGAAAGAAATTGATATTCACTGACAATGAGGAGAGTGTGTTGGCTAAGCTGTACAGATGGTACAAGCATTTTCTTCTCCATCAGATGAAATTAAGTATTTGCTTCTAACTTGAGATTGAAAGCAACACTACCAAAAATTAACGAGAGAGGGGCAACAAATGCAACGTGAAATTTTCTTGAACTATTTCCACGGTCAGTCATGTACAATATAGCTTCCACCTTTCTGGATATTGGATTCAACAAACCCTTTCAACGATCATGTCATCTCCTCCCCTAGAAAAAGTAACACGGAAAAATGTAACACGATCTTGTACCTTGGAACCATCGTAAAAGTCCATCAATCTCTTGATTATGAACCCATTTCAAGCACAGAACTGCAAGACCGTGCACAAAGTAATCTGTTAAACCATGAGCTCCCCCAAACAGTCTTGAGCGCTTATCCAGGACAGTAATATCATTAGCACCATGAACAGGTTTTGTAAGTATGAATATCCATCTAAACCTAAGTTAAGGTGTAACAGTTTACTGTAGGACTATTCTGCCGCATGGATCCCAAATGCAGCACTTAGATCTTGACGGTGTTACTATCTTGTTCCAGTTGGATATCCGATCTGAAAAATCCCTAAAAGATTTGTCAGCGCTATGGTTCTTCCTAATGCTTCTATCTCTGCTTGTGTATATTTACTTTCACTGATGATTCTTGATCACACACCCATTGGAAATACAATGCCAGAAATTGCCGGACCACTTGGATGGTTCCCACAGAAAATACGGTACCAGACATATGAAACAAGTATTCGTATCAAGGATGCCTTGAAGAATTGCCATGCACTTGTGTAGGTCTCAAGTGCGATTGATCCTGCAGTTCAGATGAATGGAACATCAACAAATGAGAAAACAATTTAAAGTAGTCTTTACAATGTATTTTACAAAGTAAACATCCTCTACCGGCGAACTGCGATTAAAAGCTGACGGAGTTCGGAAATCAACTTGTCCCTGTATAAATTAAAGCCTGATCAAAGGAAATTCCACAACCCTAAAATTTTATATTTCTTGATGACCATATATCTTTGCAATGTTACTCCAGTAACAGTATCATACCAGCACGTGCATGGCCGGTTGGGTCCCGAAAAATCCATCATGGCTGGGTGCCAGTGAGCTCAGCTGCCCCTACAGGTACGGCAACTGAAAACAATAAGAACATAGTCTGCCTATCCCAAAGATAATTTTGTTTCTGCATGAAAGAAAAATAAAGGGATGGGTGCCAATTCAGCACAACTTACCAGCCCCTGAATGCTTGGTTGACCAACATAATATGCATCATGTGGTGGCTCCATTAAGTTTAATTGTACCTGAAAATTCACACCTCTGAAGAATCACTAAATCTGCCAAAATAAATCAGTCTTAACTTTCTTCAAATGCATAAAAGGTATCCCATGTTACCAGTCCCTGCACATTCTGTTGGGCGCCATAATACCCATTTAGAGTGATCCCATCTGTGTTTAAGTTTTCCTGCAATTAGGAGAGGATTGAATTATGATCTCTATAGTGGTACATGCAGGAAAAGGTAAAATGTATTTCAAACCACGGCAGAAGTCCTATCTAACTTTCTTCAAGAAATAGAAAGAGCCAAAGACAAACCATTTCATGCAAGCTTTCTGGCGCCTCAGCAAGTAGAACATCCGACTCTTCTTGCACCTGCAAGAGTGAGGGGTTTTCATCAGTAATAATCAGTGGAATCCTGATGTCAAGCACTGCCTAACAGCCGCCAGCCTATTACCTTTCTCTTCTTATTTGTGTTTCTCTTTTTACTCGTTTTATTAACGGTGACTCCCTGATTCTCTGACTCCGTTTCGCGAAGACCACAAATGCTAGTGCTGCATTCTGCCATGCTGTTATTAGAATTGTTCACATCTACACAATTCTTCAGAGACTCCACAAGTGCACGAAAAGCAATGGCATAAGCCTCTTCAGATATTGATCCCTCTTCACTCAATTCAATAGCTCGTCGGCACAAGTAATTATAACGTTGCACCCTTGTCTGCATCTTTTTGGTTCCTTCATCTGGTGAGTGCCTACTCTTTGCATCTTTTGTCCACCTCTTCATGATATATCGAGATGGGATGCTGGGAAAACCACTGATCTGAAGAACAACCATTGCATGTCTACAAAGAAATCCATGATACTCGAACAGATGACAGAAGCAAGAGACCTCTGACTCCACTTCATTCCATGTTACCATGAAGTATTCCTTTTTCTCAAAATCCTCAACCCTGTAAATTACAGTCCCTCCATCTTCACTCTCCTTTCTGGGATGGCATGCAACTACACCTAAAACTTCAATTTGAAATTTCCTAAAAATTGCATGAGTGTAGACTGTTGACAGTTGCTTTTCCCATGGTGAAGGTGATTTGAGAGCAGGCTGCTTGTGCCATGTATCAAAATCAGCTATCGCCTCCTCTTCACACCTATTGTGGAGAATAACACCATACTGTCTCAGAAATTCCTTAACAGTTATTTTCTTGTGAATATATCTGTCAAAGAAGGAGTTCATGCTATCCACACGTTGAGCTGTAGACATTCCAGCAAGAAAACTCTCCCCCAACAAAGCAGGAACCCACTTCTTCCGTTCCATATAGAGCATCTGAACCCATTCATCTTCTTGCAGTTCAAATCTTGTCACCATTTTCCACCATCTCATATCAAACTGTTCATCCGTCCACGATTTAAAGATACATTTGTGGAATTTTGACAGAAAATTCTCATGATTGTTTATCACATGAGAAAGATTTTCATGGACCTTTTCCAATATATGCCAAAGAAGGTAGCAATGACGGGTTTGTGGTAAGACCTCTTCAATGGCTTCCTTCAGGCATTTGTCTTGATAAGAAAGTATCACAGAAGGAGAGTTTCCACCCATTGCCCGAAGCCATGTCTTCAGCAGCCAAAGAAACGTTGATCTAGTTTTATCTGCAATCAATGCACACCCAAGCAGCATAGTCTGAGAATGATGGTTTACCCCAACAAATGGCACAAACGGAAACTTATCGTTGCTTTTGACATACGACGTATCAAGAGATACAACATCATTGAAGCTGGCATAATCATTCCGACTTTTAGCATCAACCCAGAACAAGTTTCTCAGACGCTGTTCCTCATTCAAATCGATTGCATAGAAAAAGCTCGGATTCTCTTTCTGAATGTGTTTAAAGTACTCAAGTATGATTTGACCATCCCCTTCATCTAATGTCAAGCTTCGCCCTTTATCAGGTTGATGGTCATTTTTGTCGTGAAGAGCACAAGCATGTGGATGCCCAGCAGACTGCCTAGACATCTCAACATACATCTTTCTTGTTCGTTCACTAACAGCATGTAAGATGTCGATGTTATTTTTCTCAGCCAATTTTATGTTTCGATGAATTCGAAAATGATAAGCCAGTGCTGGTAAAAGTTCATGGTTATGATCTTTGACAAATTCATGTATAATCCACTTCCCATCTGTCCTTCTCTTTACATGCATGCTGGCCTTGCAGTCAGTCTTTTTCACGCTGGGCCGTCGACTACTACCACTTTCCGACTCTGGTGTGACCCCATATCTAGAACATGCAAATTTGGCGTCTATAAATTCTTTCGACTTCTTTGAACGTCGACTGTTCTTTATTGAGGTGGTAAATCCCATAGACTTGGCATATTCCTGGTAAAACGAATAAGCTGCTTCATGCGAGTCAAACTCTATACCATTGCGTGGTTCAAAATCAATATCACCTTCAAACCCTGTAACAGCCGTTTCAGAGGGAGTAAAGTCGCTACCTCTATTCTGCACTTCATCCGTGCCACTGACCATATTCTCCCTGCACCGCTTTGCACACCATCTCTTGCATCCATTGTATATTAAGTGGCAGCACTTCATCCCAGTCAAAAGAAAATTTCCAACAGACTATCATGAAGACAACTTGCCATTTGCAAATATTCCTAAAGATGGCACCTGAAAAAATGCATACAAGAAGCCATCAGAACTGGAGCACTCAAATATAACATAACCTCAGAAAGGTCTTAAACATCATGCAAAATACAAAACTATAAAGGGCCTCCTTTTCTTTTGTAAAAACAAATTTGACCAACATAGCAACAAGGAGGTGCCAGTCCAAATACAAAATTCATTTACAGACAAAGATTTCATTATCTCTAGCATGTCCTCCACATAAATTCCCCTTTTCATGAAGATATCCACACGAGGTCTTGTGCTAGAAACATGAATTTTCCATTGAATAACCAGCAATTCCATTTACCGACAGATATTTTCCCCCGATTCCATGCCTTTGCATTTCTCCCTCCAGACTTTACATAACAAAGATAGAAGGACCATGCACAGAAGTTTCTTTTTTCTGCACAAAAACAAGAACCTTCCAGCCTGCACTTCATTCTCCAATGACAAACAACTTATTTCCCATGACGAAGAGAAATTATCATAATGTTTTAGAAACTCTGCTGCCCAAGAGAATGAAAACCAACTTTTCCAATAAACTTCATCAGCCCGAGGTTAAAAAGGCTGATTGAAAATAGAGCAGCTAATCAGCTAAAGGCATTATCACAAGCTTGCATCTACACATAGCAGCTCCCACGGAGAACTCTTCAGGAGTAGTGTCTGGTATGAGGGCTGCAACTACAAAATGCATGTAGGGAAAAATCGGCGAAAAAGGACTTCCTCTACAGTAACCCCTACTAAAACTTCATAGTGCTCATCCCAAACTAAAATTCCTGTTGATACAAGCGAAGATCAAAGCTTTCCTCTATCCCTAACTACAAAGGCATGAATTAGGAAAGCCAAACCCTTCATCAACCGACATCTCTGCCTAAATCCACTCCGAGTCCCAATTAAACACGACAAAGGGCCCTGCCCCTGGGGGGGAGGGGGGTTGTTCAGGGATCATAATCCCGTCCTTACTCGCCCAATCCCCGCCTCGCGCCCCCGCGGGGCCAACGACATTGCCTCGCGGCTCCTTGCCGCCGCATCACAAACCAAGCGTCTTCCTTCTCGCTATGCTGAACTAGACGAAATCAGCGGATCAAATGATAACGAAAGAGCAGATATCTACAGCGAAGCTCCGGGGATTACAGAAGCCGCACAGCTCGCAAATGCACGAGATTTGCCTCAATCGCCGGAAAAATTTCGACAGAAAATCGAAACCCCAACGCTAGAGAGGCGAACACAGGGCCGGCGCTTTCCGCCGGAGTTGAGAGCAAATCGCCGGCGCCGGGTGGAACGGGGAGGGGGCGAGAGAGAGAGAGAGAGAGAGAGAGAGAGGGACCTCCGGCCTGGCGGCGAGACGCCGGGAATCGAGCTTCGGGCTCCCGCCGGCGAGCTTGAAGACCACCGCGCGAGCTGGAGGAGAGAGAAAAACTGAGCCTGATAGAAGAGGGGAGTAGGGTTCTGAATTTCGAAAAAAAACTAGAAATTGGGTGTCATGTGATATTTTCAAGACATTGGGGAGTAAATTCGTAAAAAAAAATTCGATGGATTGCTAGTGAGTCCTTCCCCTAGACCATTCGAGTGTCGCCTTGTCGTTAGCATAGGTGTAATAATTTCTCTTTTTCTCATATAACAAGGCCTTTAATCACCAAAATTTATCTATGCAGAATAAAATGAAGTTGATGTAGCACAAAGAATTTTTCGGACCCATCGAAGCTTGAATGGGCAAATAGGTTCTTCACAATCGCTCAAAAAAATCGATGGGACCTCATCATCTCGATCAAGGAGCATACCTCTTAATTTTCTTCTCTAGTCTAAAATCACGCCTAACAATTAGAGTGGTAAGAGATCCATAATTAGATAAAAAAAAAAAAAAGTGATGCAATTGGAAGCTTTTGGTGTGAGTAGATAAGCAAGTAGGCCTATTTTAGTGGCCGAGTTTTACTTACTGGCGACATTCAAAAAGATGTAAATAAGAGAATCATCACATATGGGTCCGGTTTGGTAAACTTATAAAAAGTAAGTTTTGAAAAAGTATTAATTTCTAAGTGTTGATAATCCAAAGTTTTGAAAATATAATCACAAGGTTGTTCGATGATAATTAACATTGATTGACAAATATCAATAATCTTTTTACCGAGCATGGAAAAAGGACAATTACTTATAGGTTTTACTATGTATTTAGCAAGATTTTTCATTACCGTCAGTTATGTTTCTATTAAACGAATTAAACAACCCCTCCTTCTTTATCAAATTTATTCGATTTTTACTCAAATTTAATAATTTAAGTCAATACTAAGGTTTTCTTTTTTTGTGTAAAATCAATACTAAGTCAGTAAACAACATTTCCTTACAAAAGAATCCCTACGATTTCCCAATATTACGGAAATACCTAAAACCCTTTCCTCCTTTTGTACCCTCACTTCACTGCCTCTTCCCTCTTCCCTCTCTCTTTCTCTCTCTCCGCCGGTCTCGTTCTCCCGCATCTCGCCGCCTCCTCCGCCGCCGCCGGGCCTAGCTCGCCGACTTGCCGTCGGAACCGAGGTGAGCAATGGACGATAGCTTGTACGACGAGTTCGGGAACTACATCGGACCCGAAATCGAATCCGACCTAGAGTCCGGGGGCGAGGAGGACGAAGATGAGGACCTCCCGGACAAGCGCAGCGAGGAGCCCGCCGAATCCGACGGCGAGGACGCGGCCGCCGGCGCCGGCGCGAACGGGTGGATCACCGCCTCCACCGACGTCGACATGGAGAATCAGGTCGTCCTCGCCGAGGACAAGAAGTATTACCCCACCGCCGAGGAAGTCTACGGCGAAGACGTCGAGACGCTGGTCATGGACGAGGACGAGCAGCCCCTGGAGCAGCCGATAATCAAGCCCGTCCGGAACATCAAGTTCGAGGTCGGCGTGAAGGATTCTTCCACTTACGTGTCGACGCAGTTCCTCATCGGCCTCATGTCGAACCCGGCTTTGGTCCGGAACGTCGCGCTCGTGGGGCACGTGCATCACGGGAAGACGGTGTTCATGGACATGTTGGTCGAGCAGACGCACCACAACTCCACATTTGATGTCAACAATGAGAAGCACATGAGGTATACGGATACGAGGATTGATGAGCAGGAGAGGAGGATCTCGATTAAGGCCATTCCGATGTCCCTCGTGCTGGAGGATAGTAATTCGAAATCGTACCTCTGCAACATCATGGACACGCCTGGGCATGTCAATTTCTCTGATGAAATGACGGCTGCTCTTAGGCTCGCCGATGGAGCTGTGCTGATTGTGGATGCTGCTGAAGGGGTTTTGGTAAAACTCTGTCCTTTCTTTTTGTTGCAGCCTCTCTAGACTGGAATCAAGCATGTATCTTGTATATGGAATCATAGTTAGCATTGCTTCTCACCAAAGTTTTGCATGAAGTAGGTTTTGGAGTTCTCCTAGGGGGTTCTTATTGATGGTTATTGTGCCCAGGTTCCTGATTTTCTTGGATGATAGGTTCAGTGGATATCATTTTGTCCTAAATGACCATTGCATTAAAGTGATGCAAATTTACATCGATGGGTATTGGTGAAGTATGTTAGATCTTACAATGTCGGATATCTAGTCATGTCTGTATGATATAGTCAAGATCTCCCCCTCCCCAAAAAAAAAAAAAAAAACAAAAACCCCCAAGAAAAATCTGACAAACAGGTTTGACATTTTGTCATTGACAGGTAAATACAGAACGGGCCATCCGGCATGCTATCCAAGAGCGCCTTCCCATAGTTGTTGTGATTAACAAAGTAAGTGTATTGCAGCTAAAAGGTATCTTGTGATAATTTGACCAGTGCTATTATTCACGGAACTTTTTTGTTTCAGGTTGACAGACTGATAACAGAGCTTAAGTTGCCACCAAAGGATGCTTATCACAAGCTGAGGCATACCATTGAAATAATTAACAACCACATTTCTGCAGCCTCTTCGATTGCTGGAGGTGTCCAGGTAATAGATCCGGTGGCTGGAAATGTTTGTTTTGCAAGTGCTACAGCAGGATGGTCCTTCACTTTGCAGTCATTTGCTAAACTATATGTCAAACTCCATGGTATCCCTTTTGATGCCGATAAGTTTGCTTCCCGTCTTTGGGGAGATTACTACTATCATCCAGATGCCAGGGTGTTTAGGAAAAAAGCTCCAGTTAGTGGAGGGGAGAGGTCGTTTGTCCAATTTGTGCTTGAGCCTCTGTACAAGATATACAGTCAAGTAATTGGGGAGCATAAGAAAAGTGTGGAGGCAACTCTTGCAGAACTAGGGGTCACTCTCAGCAATGCCGCTTACAAGTTGAATGTGAGA
Organism: Eucalyptus cloeziana; assembly: GCA_014182715.1. Classification (NCBI taxonomy): domain Eukaryota; kingdom Viridiplantae; phylum Streptophyta; class Magnoliopsida; order Myrtales; family Myrtaceae; genus Eucalyptus; species Eucalyptus cloeziana. The sequence continues at coordinate 53,550,324 of CM024636.1, read as the reverse complement.
CCTTTGCTTCGGCTAGCTTGCAGTTCAGTTTTTGGTTCAGCGTCAGGTTTTACAGATATGCTGGTTCAACATATTCCATCAGCCAAAGATGCCGCCAGCAAGAAGGTTGAACATGTTTACACTGGGCCTGAAGATTCAATGATCTACAAGGCTATGGAAAAATGTGATCCCTCTGGCCCGCTAATGGTGAATGTCACTAAGTTATATCCAAAGTCTGACTGCAGCGTGTTTGATGCATTTGGTAGAGTCTATAGTGGTGAGATTCAGACAGGTCAGACCTTACGTGTCCTTGGAGAAGGCTATTCCCCGGATGATGAAGAGGATATGACAGTGAAAGAAGTAACAAAATTATGGATCTATCAAGCTCGATATCGGATACCCATAGCCAAGGCCCCTCCTGGTTCATGGGTCTTAATTGAAGGAGTTGATGCTTCAATCATGAAAACTGCCACCCTTTGTAACGTTGACTATGATGAGGATGTCTATATATTCCGGCCTCTTCAGTTCAATACACTTCCTGTTGTTAAAACAGCTACTGAGCCTCTAAATCCTAGTGAGCTTCCAAAAATGGTGGAGGGTCTCAGGAAGATAAGCAAGAGCTATCCTCTGGCCATCACAAAAGTTGAGGAGTCTGGGGAGCACACTATTTTAGGTACTGGAGAATTGTATCTGGATTCAATTATGAAGGATCTGAGAGAGCTTTACTCGGAGGTGGAAGTCAAGGTGCCATTTTTTTCAAGCTTCTCTATGTTTCAGCTTCGGTTGAACGATATTTCATCTTGTCCCTCTTTCGCTTTTTCTTTGGATGCACACTTATTTTCATGTTCTTATTGGTGCAGGTGGCTGACCCTGTTGTTTCATTCTCCGAAACAGTGGTTGAGTCTTCATCTATGAGATGCTTTGCTGAGACACCTAACAAAAAGAATAAGATAACAATGGTGACTTTGCTTTTTGATTCTGCTTTTGTTCCAAGTGCTGTTGGATCATTCCTACTCATATAAATAAGTTAGGTCAGGATTGTTTAGATGCTTCCTTCTGGTTCAGGTTGCAGAGCCTTTGGAAAAGGACTCGCTGAAGATATTGAAAATGGAGTTGTCAGCATTGACTGGAAAAAGAAGGAACTTGGGAATTCTTTCAGAAAAATATGACTGGGATCTGCTTGCTGCGCGGTCCATATGGGCGTTTGGGCCTGATAAGCAGGTGAACTAGCAGCTGATCATGTTAACATGAGAAAGTTTAGATGACAAATGTTTAATTATTTTATCCATAATCATGACGATGTTTGGATTTTCCAATTTAAGAATTATGAGTGAACATATTCCACTTCATATATTGTTTCCAGATACATGGATGCTAGATAATGTGATAATGGCCATTTCTTGCAGGGACCCAATATTTTGTTGGATGACACATTATCCAGTGAAGTGGATAAGAGCTTGCTGAATTCTGTCAAAGATTCTATTGTTCAGGGGTATTGTGCTTCTATCCGCCCATCTCTGTCTGTCTGTCTCCCCCCTCCCCCTCCATGGATGAGTGTATCTGTGGGTGGGGGTGCTTTTCTCTATTTGGAGTTTTCTGCTATACTCATTTATGGTGATTCTGGACAGATTTCAATGGGGTGCTCGGGAAGGGCCTTTGTGTGATGAACCCATCAGAAATGTGAAGTTCAAAATTGTTGATGCGCGGATAGCACCTGAACCATTACATCGCGGATCAGGGCAGATCATTCCTACTGCTCGACGTGTGGCTTATTCATCATTTCTCATGGCAACTCCTCGTCTCATGGAGCCAGTATATTATGTGGAGGTTAGCACTTGCCATTAGGTTTATTTCTCCAAGAAGACTGATCGACTGCTATGTTTTGCATCCAATAACATATACCTGGGAATATCATCCCTTTTTGTTGCCTCATCAGCTTCTTCCGTTCATGATGAACAAGAAAGCCTCCTCAATGCAGAACTTAGCTATGTTGGTCACTTTAGCATGAAAGTGCCTTTCATGGTTCAAAGTGATTTCATTTGATTTTGAAGTTGATATGACCATAGGAATTAGTTATGATTGCTTTCTGTGGACAATCAATGGTTCTTGAGTAAAATTACAATGGAGGATTTGCATAATTTGTCCCCCTTTTTAGGGTGATCTTAGATGCTATATGATGCATTTGATGAGAATTAAATTAAAGGTAGTATGAGGGCAGATGGTGGAGTTGGGATACAGGGGCTTTGTCTTTTGCCTTTTGCTGTGGTTGAACTATGGCCTTCACCTTGCTATGGAGCTTCCTATGTTTGTGCACATGATTGCAGAGCGAATTGAATTTAGGTCCTCAAGTATTGAGTGTAAAGTTGGACTCTTTCATTTCTTGCTTTTAACTTCATCAAATTTGAGGATTATCAGGATTTTCCAAAGTTATGTCTCCAATTGGTAATTGTGATTATCAAATGGAGGGTAATTAATGCCTGATTCTTTATCTTTGTCATGTGTATTATCTCTCCACATTATTAGATAGGTCGGGTGATACCTAACTACAGTCACTTGTTTCCAGATACAAACACCAATAGACTGTGTCTCTGCAATCTACACGGTGTTATCTCGAAGGCGTGGACATGTGACAGCTGATGTCCCCCAGCCAGGGACCCCAAGTTACACTGTGAAGGTTTGGATCTTGGCTTGCTTTGTATTTGCATGTATGCTTTCATGACTTGTTAGATGATCTGCGAAGTTAACATTCACGACTGGCTAAGATGATACCTAGAAGCTGGAAATATTTTTATCAACTTGGTAACGGGCTGACAGCTCCATTGCTAGCTAACAAATTGGAAGATTGTGTTCTAATGAGTTATGGTTGGATTCAATAGATGAGAGTGACAATTTTGCAGGGAGTTAGATTTCGGAGATAATCTGCTAGACTGTTGCATAAGATACTGACCTAGATAACTACCATATAATAAGAGGACATCCGTGAATGGTCAATTAAAGAAGGGTTAGCTTTAATGTGTACCTATATACCAATTGAATGCAATCTCTTGTTGGTTTCAGGCATTTTTACCCGTGATAGAGTCATTTGGTTTTGAGACAGACTTGAGATATCATACTCAAGGACAAGCATTTTGCCTATCGGTCTTTGACCACTGGGCTATAGTTCCTGGTGATCCTCTTGACAAGAGCATAGTCTTGCGGCCTCTGGAGCCTGCCCCAATTCAGCACCTTGCACGAGAATTCATGGTGAAGACCAGGCGTAGAAAGGTAAAGACTGTGTCTGTCAAATCTAGTTTCTTTGACACACTAGAGGATTTAGAGAATCACAGGTTAAGATCGTGTTCTGAACTGATTTCTTTATAAGAGGCAATAAAGCTTTCAGGAGGATTGTGTCTTTTGGTTCTATCAGATTAGGATGGAGTCTTGAGATCACTTCTGCATGATTCTCGACCCCATTCTGGCAAAGAAACAGTTAGAAAGGGCATTGCCAGTAGGATTAAGGGAAAGGAGAATATAATTTGAGCGAGATACGTGTGCCAATAGAATGGAATATCCCTCCTTCATTGTATTTGCAAGTTGCACTATGAAAGTCTTCGTCCTCCATCAGTTAGAAGTGCAACATGTTCCTTTATTTGCATTTAATGTTCTGGCAATGCGATGGAATGATGCTGGAAATACCAACAGAAATTGTTTGCAAGCTTTTGCTCTTTGCTTCTCATCTGTTTCGACGAATAGTAACAGAAGTACCTTGTGCCTTGTTTAATACAGGGTATGAGTGAGGATGTCAGTATCAACAAATTCTTTGATGAGGCAATGATGGTGGAATTAGCTCAGCATGCAGCTGATCATCAATATCAGATGATTTGATACAAGGATTTCCTCACTGCCACAGAAGATGGAGGCCATATGAGCTTTTTGCCTCTAAAGTCTCCTGGGGCTTCGCATTGGCAATCTCTTGGCACTTGCCTATGTAATTATGTGACGTTGCACTCGTGTTAGCTGAGCTTTTGCTAGAAAAGATTTCTGTATAATTGCTTCTGTAGGGCAACCGTAAGGAAGGTTTTATTCCTTTTTTCCTTCAGTACCATCCTCTTCTAACATAGCTTAAACATCTGCGGCACAATGTAGCTGCCTTAGCACTGTTGTATCAGTTTTTTTTCATTGATTTAAGTTGAGAGTGGACCGCCGGAATTCTTCTTGGTTATGTACGTTTTTTCAGTGTGTCGTGATGAGAAGCTTCGGTATATTCTTTCTGTAGTCACCTTCCGATGCAATCATAAGGGAAGGAGGTTTATTTCCGAGTTTGGTCTCCTTTCCTTTTCGTCCGATGACTTTGAGGGAAAGGCAAAGGCATCATAAGGCATGTTTGCCTATTTTAGTTTGTCTTCTTTTTGGGCAATGTGGTCGCATGTATACGCGTAGCTACCTACTAGCACGTATGTGCAGCTGCAAGTCAAGCAGTCATGTACGAGGTCTTCTTCGGATCACATAAAAGACCGTGGATGTCCAAAATGCCCTAACCCAAGAGTCAACGTAGGTGTTGTGCGGGGGGAAAAGAATCGTACGTAAGTAAAATCCTCATGAAGTTTTTACCATTTGCTCTTTCAATATCAATTGTTTAAGTAACGAAGTCGAAAATTCTCAATTGTAACAGAGTAAGTGAATCAAACGATTCTCCAGTAGCCGAAGACACTCAAATCCTTTCTTTCTTCTTCCTTTTTTTTTTTTTTTTTTAATATCGTTCTGCTGTGAATTTCATTTCATCATTTGAATTTTATACAATTTTCTTGTTTCAATTGAAGTGATTCATATTTGTATAAATTATGCATATTTGGTATATTCATACCTTTTATATTTTGAATGCTTGGTTAACGGATCATGTGGTATAAAGTAAAATTGTGCTTTTATTTAAAGAGATAACGAGATAATTCCAAGTTTAATTCAAGTGATCAACTTATCTTATTATAGATAGTTTGCATGAGATAAAATAACCGAGTTGAGGCTTCGGGAGAACTGAGATGGCACCAAATGTAGAATTACTTTTTCTTTTTAAATATTATTGATCACATCAACTTTCAATAGGATCAAAAAGCCGTCGAAATTATGACGTAAATGTACATAAATAAATGGATGGAACGTGAAATTCAACAATGATTTTGTTAAATACATTGAAGATTTGAGATGCATCCATGTTTAAATTCCAATGCTCGATTGGTAAAAGAGAAATCCTGAAATCAATAATTGACAAATTGAAGAAGCTCTGAATTCTCCTCTCCCTGTTTCTCTCTCTCTCTTTTCGAGTATTTGGTAGGAACTCCTCGACTTTTCGTGGACTCGAAACTTTGTACCTGAAATACCAGAAACCGAGAGGGGAGAAACTGCAGAAGCCTCGTCCTCCCTCTTCTGCTGCCAAAACTCGGGTTGCTTTTCCATTCCTCCTGTCGATTATCCGATGCTGAATTGCTCTTGCCAGCTCTAGATCGTCTTGTCCTAATCTCCTTCACACGTGCTCGACGGATCGACGGTATCAATTCCGAACTTTGACCCGCAGAGATTACTTCCTGAGCTCTTCATTTTCCTCGACTTTCTTGGGTTCCCCTTCTTTCAAACGATTCGCCCTGCAAAACTCGGGACCCTGATGCCGGGTTCTTGATTCGGGGACTTCAAGACCCGGACTTGATGGGAAAGTCTCGGTTTTTCGGGGATCAAGAATCTTGGGTAGAGCTTGAATCCGTCCATTGACCGTGGAAAATGCAGCCTAGTTCCCGAACCCTAGCACCCATCTTAGTTCTTTTCCCAACCCTTAAACCCCCTCACAGAACCCTACTTTTCCACCAAATCTGTGTCTTGATCCTCACGTTCTTGGCCTACGCCTCATTCCATGCCTCCAGGAAGCCCCAGAGCATCGTCAAGAGCGTGCTTGGGCCCAATGTTCAATCCAATTTGACCGAATCCCGATCTAGTTTGACCCAGGTTTCGTTAGATTCTAATGCGACGGATTCCGGGTGGGAACCATTCGATGGTCCTCAGGGCACCCATCGGCTTGGCGAGCTCGATCTCGCGTTCCTTGCATCTTATGCTGTTGGCATGTACTTCGCGGGTCACATCGGCGATCGAATGGATTTGAGGTTGTTTCTTGTGTTTGGAATGATGGGTAGTGGTTTGTTGACTATTGTTTTTGGTCTAGGATATTGGTTTGATGTGCATTTGTTAGGGTATTTTGTGGGGGTGCAGATTGCTTGTGGGTTGTTTCAATCTATTGGATGGCCCTGTGTGGTGGCAGTTGTGGGAAATTGGTTTGGAAAAGCTAAGAGAGGGTTGATTATGGGCGTATGGAATTCGCATACATCTGTAGGTAACATTATTGGATCAGTGGTGGCATCTGGGATGTTGGAGTACGGTTGGGGTTGGTCTTTCGTATTGCCTGGGATTTTGGTTATTTTGATTGGTGTCTTGATTTTTCTATCTCTAGCGGTGGCACCTGAGGATCTTGGATTTGAGTCACCAGGTAAGGAGTTTGAGATGAATGTGGGAGTGGCAGATATTGAAACTTCAGAGAAACTGGAATCTGAAGAGGCGGGCTTGCTTCACATGAATAATGTGAAGGATGTCGAGTCTTCAGATGCAATAGGCTTCTTGGAGGCATGGAGATTGCCTGGTGTGGCACCATTTGCATTCTGCCTCTTCTTCTCCAAGCTTGTTGCTTATACGTTTCTGTATTGGTTGCCCTTCTATATAAGGCACACAGGTAGTTCTAAAGATTTTTTAAGAATGACAATTTGCATAGTTTTGCATTGATTCCCCATGCCTAGTTCATGAGTCATTCAATCACGTGCATGCATTGTTTTATGTGGACATGCATCATCCCATGCTACACTGAACAGCCTCTTTGGACTGGCTTTGTGGGGATTGTGCTTCAAAACCTGTGTTTTGGAACTTTGCCTTTGGATTGTTTTTCATGTAAGAGTGTGATTTTGTGTGTATGAGTTCATTTACTTTAAAAACCGTGGCCTGGGCCTGTAACTTTCATGGCTTTTGAAGAATGGCTAAGGCGTTGTACTGATGTGAATTTCTGCTTTAATTGGTGCACTTGACTTGATGGTTGCTCATTGTGAAATTTGATGGAAATTCAGCTGTTGCTGGCGTGCATTTGTCACACAAAACTGCGGGCATACTTTCAACAATATTTGACATCGGAGGAGTTCTGGGTGGAATTCTAGCAGGATTTGTTTCTGATAAAATTGAAGCTCGAGCAGTTACTTCAATTGGGTTCTTGTTCCTATCAATGCCCGCCCTTGTTTTATACCGGGCATATGGAAGCATATCTATGTTGGCTAATGTCAGCTTGATGTTTGTTTCCGGAATGCTTGTTAATGGGCCGTACTCATTGATTACGACGGCTGTTGCTGCTGATCTTGGTACACAGAGCACGGTTAGAGGAAATTCCCGGGCATTAGCAACTGTCACTGCAATTATAGATGGTACAGGTTCTGTGGGAGCAGCTCTTGGTCCACTTTTGGCAGGATATATTTCTACTAGAGGATGGAACAGTGTATTTTTTATGCTTATTATTTCTATTTTGTTTGCGGCAGTGTTCTTGATACGCCTTGCTAGAACTGAAATTAAAGAGAAGTTGAGTGAGAGGAAATGGTTTGCATACGGCACAGTGGCTCAATAGCTTGTGGTTTTCTTTGGTCGTATACATTTTGTATAAATGGAGAATCCCCGGATGGTCGTACTTTTTGTGTTCCTCTTTTTTTCATTTTGTAATTTTGTGCCTTGTATTTTCTACCGACTTTCAGGCTAATTTTATCGGTGCTATATCTCAGTTTGTCCCTTTAAAGTTCCCTTTTGGTATCGGAGAAGAAAAACACCTAGCCAAATCGTCCCCATAACTCAGTCATAGCAATAGTGAGTCTTGACTTGGAGCGTACACACAAACTACGACGAGACGGATAAGATTGTCATTTCGAATTGGGCTTTATTGTCGCAAAGTTTTTCAAACGTAAGAAGCAACAAAACACTCTCCTCTCCTCCTCTCGACTGTAAGAAGCCTATACCCCCTCACTTCCTTCCTTAGTCGTCGAATGAGGATTCTTTTAATGTCCATTGCACGGATCTCACGTGGATGCAGCATTGGAAAATGGGAATTCGTTTTACCTTTACTTTAGAAGAGAGAGAATATGAGACGAATCATGTATGGAAAATAATATATTTTTTTTGGTGTCGTCGCTTGTTTATGTATACATACCAATCACGTGTCGAAAACAATATTTACTTTTTTTGGTGTCGTCGCTTGTTTATGTATACATACATATATAACAATGACAGTTTTGATTGCTTTATTTTAAATCATAAATTCCAATTTCTTACTTGATTCCTTGAGTGAGATTGGATATTTAAAAGTAAGATTTTTCTCGGTTTCTTGGCATCAAAATAATGATCGAGTGAGGCTTTTAGGGATGATGCTTTTGAGGGCAAAAAAGGAAGATGGTAAATGTATATGCATTTGTTAGAAAAGAATTGTCAGAGAAAAAATTCCCCTAAAAAACCTGTACCCAAAATGTTACTTTAGCTCCACGTCTTCTCCCTCGCTCTCACACTCCCCCTGCACACTCGGCTCTTCGATAGCATGATCGACGGTTCCTACCTGACCCGCTTCTCCCACCCATCTGCCGATGGCTCCTAATACTCCTCTGCCGCTGCCTTCATCGGAGTTGGCTACATGCCCTTCACCTAGGTCCGGCATTAGAATTGAGGGTCGAACGGCCCCTAGTACTCCTCTGTAGCCGCCTTCGTCAGAGCTGGCTACATGCCCTCCTCCTAGGCCCGGCATTGGAATTGAGGGTTGAAGAATTGGGGTCAAAGCAAACCATTTTTTGTCGGATATAGAATCCGCACAATATGAGCTGTGTCATTACGCAATAATTCATTTCTTCCATTTTTCTTCTTGTTCTTATTGTCTGAATCCCGGTGAATGTCTTTGGTAAGCTCAAGGGGAAGTTAGAAAATAATTCTTATTTTACTCGTGATTAAGGTTGTGCATGTCTTGATGCTATAAGCACAGATATGATTGTTTTATCAAAAGAAAGAAAATAAAAATTTGAGGGTGTTTATGTTGATAAATATATTGCAATAATAATTACCAAATCCATTTCTCCATAGTATGAGGCTTTTGAGGAAAAAAATTAACATAGTTCCGAGGCACATTTTAAGAGTCTAATCTTAATACTTCCTGCTATTTATCTTTTACCTAATTTTTTTTTTTTTTTTTTTTTGGTGTTCATAATTCTGGTTGTTTAATCTGTTACATTCACATTGTGTGTTTCACTTGTGAGGCTCGATCTATGAGATTCTTGAGAGATATGCCAAATATAGGATTGTAGAACTATTTCTTGGAAAACAATTTGTCTATTAGTTGACAATGAAAAAGAATAAGGTTTTTGAATTCCTGTCACTACGATTAGACGCCATGACGCCATGATCGGATGCTAACGCGGTCATTCTAGGTCGTGAGAGGAATTGCGCCCCTCCTTGCCCCCTTCGTTCGAAGATACACGTGTCAAGATTGGGGATTTGGAGTCTTTGGGCCTATCTTGACTTTGAGAAGAAATACACCCAGTCAAATCGTTCCCGTTACTCGGTCGCAGTAGCAATGAGTCTAACTTGGAGTGCACACATAAACTACGACAAGAGGGATAAAATTGTCATTTCGAAGTTGGTTTTACTGTAGCAAAGTTGTTGTTCACTCGCCAGAAGTAACGAAACATCCTCCTCCTCCTCTTGACCGTAAGAAGCATGTACCTATCCCTTCCTTCCATAGCAGTGGATGAGGATTCTTTTAATGTCCATTGCACGAATCTTGCACGGATCTGCACATTAAGCTTTTGAAGAAAATGCAGCACTAGAAAATAAGAATTCGTTTTACCTTTACTTTAGAACACAGAGAGAGAGAGCATGAAACCAATCATGTGTCAGAAACAAAATTTACTTTTTTTTGGTGTCATCGCTTGTGTATGTATACATACATATATAGCAATGACAGTTTTGACTATTTTATTCTAAATCCTAAATTCCAATTTCTTACTTGATTCTTTTGAGTGAAATAGGATATTTAAAATTAAAATTTTTCTCGGCCTCTTGGCATAAAAACAATGGCCGAGTGAGGCTTTTAGGGACGATGCTTTTGAGCGCAAAATAGGGAAGATGGTCAATGTATGTGCATTTGTCGGAAAGAACTGCTAGAGAAAAAATTCACCTAAAAAATGTGTACCCAAAATATTACTTTAGCTCCTAGAGGGAGCTTTAAGTAAATATGATTCATCATAGATTTATTTGGATATTAATTGTGGCAATTTAGGTATCTTTTGAACTGGCTATTCTAGAGTAAAAGCAATTGAATCCAGAGAGTGGTAGTAGGAGTTATTGTCAAGAGATGTAGGGTGTCCCATTGGGGTACCCCTAATAATAACCCTTACTCTTTAGATTAAATATTAAAGAGTGATTATTAAGTGCCAAAATAATAAGGAAGACTCATCTTATACTAGCGTCTCCGTCGTATTGAAACTTAACTCAAAACTTCATTTGTTAGAAGGGTAGTGGTCTAGTTTTATACAGACTATCTCTACTATTATAGATCGACATCTTGTTGCCTAACTCACACGCCTAACATCTCTCAGCAACAGCCCCTACTACCTCCCTTGGGGTTCTACTGCTTTTACCCTTTAGAAAATCAGTTTAATGGATACTTGAATTGCCACAACCAAAATAAAAAAAAATAAGTGCTTGAATCATATTTACTTAAGCTAATCCAATGAACTAACAAATAAATTGTTCGTAGCAGATCAAACAATAAACAACTAGAGTGACGAACACTTGCCTCGTAGTAACATAGTTCGTATCGTGCGTTTTGTATATCGGTTAAAAAATGGTTGGCTTTAACCTCGATCTTTTGACCATCAATTCCAGAGCCGGGCCTAGGAGGGGGCATGTGGTCAACTGAATTAGCGACATGTATTCCATACTTGAAATGACGGACTTTCGCCTATGTTGAACTACAGAAGTAAGATTTTGCTATCAACTAAATCAATATGGATTACATCTGTAGATGTAAAATGTCGTACTTTAACAAATTCTTAATGGCGTTGACAAATCTTCACACCCTAAGAGTTTTTCCAAATACTCAGTAACAAAGATTTCCTCATAGAGCTCTAGCTGACACGTCTACAGCTAAAAAATAATCTGAATCAAAACCATTCAAATAGATATGCAATATTTGCTAAAGTACAAAAGCATAGAATAATTTGCTGGACAAGCTAATTACCTATAGTGAACGAGAGCCCACGCTGTTTAGGTCTTAGAGACTAGTGGCATCCTCTCCAAAGTCTTAGGGAAATCATCTCCTAAATCATCTGTGGAAAATAAGCCTCCAACACTAAGATACATATGGTTTTTAATTCAGCAAGTTAATAAAGAAATCAAAAGTGCTGGTGCGCAAAGGTTACCCGATTTCCCCTACCATTAGCTTTGTTCTTTGAGCAAGAGTCTGACTTAGATGTATAAGATGTCTTGTACTCCACGAGGCATTCAACCACGGTTATGGCCATTGTGAGGTTTCTTACATTAAATCACTTGAGATGGCTTGATGCCACTCATGAATTGGTGGTACGCCTCCATCTCGTTCATTGAAGGGATTTGGAGTGGTAGCTCCGAAAACAACTTCACGTAGTTGTGCAACACACCCTTTTTCTAAAGCCGCTTTAGTTCATCACAAGCTTCCTCTTCCGCATAAGCGGGATAGTGGTTCTGTTAAAATTCCTCGACGAACTAAGCCCATGTTGTGATACGATCCTCATACCTATAATTTGACCGATGATACCACCACAACAATGCATTATCACTTAAGTACATGGATGTAGTGTTTACCTATGATAGGTTATTGTTGATCCCCATGGCTTAGAAGTACCATTCCATGCATCATAGGAAATTGTCTATGTCTTTGGCCACTCGCTAGCCTTTGACCTCCTTGGGCTTAGGTGTGTCCATCCATGGACAAGCTTGCACGGTGATCACCTCGTTTACGCATGCCACTTCCGATTCAGCGAGTTTTTCCTTGAGCTCTGCTATTTCCATGCACATTGCTGCCATCAAGGCCTCCAAGGACTCGTCCCATTGTTGGAGTTCTTCTCTCAAGGTCCCCAGCAACTCGCATTGGAGCTCACTATGCTGGCCTTGAGCTCTTACACCTTGGCCACAAGCTCTTTCTTTTCGGGCTCCTCTCCATCGACGACCTGGTCAGGTCTTCGATCGATCATTAGACTTCAATGACAAACAACTCTATCTTCGTCATCCGATGCTCTAGGTCCCCCATAGGATCCCTTGAACTCGAAATGGCACGATTCTTCCTTCTCTTGGTAGCACCCTTCTCGGCATTCCTCTCACGATCATTATGAGTCTGCTATTTTCACTACAGTAAAGTAAGGTCCTCTATTACATCAAAAGGTGCGTGCAATTTAGTATGGAATGGTAATTTATGCGTGGTATTTATCGGTGACTAACGAAGTAAATGTTATATTTCGGATGGACGCTATTTTACAAGTCGAAAGAAAAATTTACAAACATCATTAATTGCTTATCACAATGAGAAACGGACCTGTCTTCTACAAATAGGAAAGGTAATACATGGACTTTAATTATCTATTACGACACAAAAGGGAAAAATTAGTACATAGAAACTCTGATTTACAAACAGGGCATATGATTTATGAAACAACAGAAAATATTCTTACAAACAGAAAGGTGACTTACGAACCGATTAATTTATGAAGCTATTACTTAGTCACGGTAAAGTATTCTGCTACAAATATACTAAGAATTGGTAATTTACGAACGAATGATACTATTATACCATTTGGATTAAAGGATAACTTACAAGTTGGATACATTACTTATTATAAGATAAGAAATATCACTACTTACGGAAAATAGAGAGGCAATTCTACAAGATTCAAAGTTATCTTATAGTTATTCATGACACAATGAAAATTTATCTTACAAATAGAAAGAAAGACTTTCCCGGATTTGTATTACAAAATTTATCTTACAAATTTATTTTAGTACTCAAGAGAAGGCCTTAAGAGCCTGGCCAGAATCAGAGAAAAGACCAGGCATGTGACGGTGGCCGATCTTTTCTCCGATTCTAGCTAGGCCCTTGAGGCCATCTTGGAGTCTTGGGATCATCCCCTCCGGGTTCTGACTCAGAACCTGGACCACTTTTGCTGGCTGGAGAGCTCCTCGGGTTTATGGGCAAGCGGCCGCCAGCGATCTTTGGCGACCTCCGGCGACCCCGCCGACCCCTGAAGACCACCGGCAAAGGCTGCTCGAGGTCACACGACGCTGTCGCGACCTCCAACGATCCCAGATCTGGGGTGGCGAGGTCGCACGACCTCATCGCAACCTCCGGCGACCTCGGATCTGGGGCGGCGAGGTCGCGCAACCTTGTCGCGACTTCCAGCGACCCCGGATTTGAGGCGGTGAGGTCGCGCGATGTCGCCTCAACCTCCAGCAACCCCAGATCTAGGGCGGTGAGGTCGCGCGACGCCGCCTCGACCTCCGGCAACCTAGATCCGGGGCGTCGAGGTCGCGCGACCCCGCCGCAACCCAGATTAGAGGTGGCCGCAACCCGCCACCCCATTTGGGTCGTGGCGACCCAAACCTCGTCGTGACCCAAATGGCGCGGCGGTCGCCCCGCCCCCCCCCGGCGGGCCCCCGGCGTCAGTCGCACCACCCCTTGGTGACGGTCATCTGGGCGACGATCGCCGACGATTGCCTATCCTTCGCCGTCAACCGCTCGTGAAAGAAGAAGAAGAAGACGATGAATAGTGAGGGCAAAACCGGAAAAATGAAAAATCAATGAGGATAATTTGGGAAGAAAAAAAAATTAACCCCTCACTGTTGAATGCCAAGAATGCCAGAAAGCCAAAGCAAGGGAGAGGGAGTCTTAAGCTAAGGGCCTTTACAAATGCAAGCATTTCCCAAATGGGCTTCCAAAAATAATTGCCAAACACACTTACATTTGCCCATTGGGCTTTGGAGGTCCAAAGGACTTTGCAAAGTTGTTCCCGAACGCAGCAGTAATACCTCGCTCAAAAGGCCACTAAATGGGGATAATAAACGGGGGCATTGCAGGATGCACAAAACATCAAATGAGGAGTAAAAAATTAAAAAATTCAAAAAAGAAAAGGTCCATGGAGAAAAATAACAAATCTTGACCTAACCTAATGAGACCGAGGTTGTGCATCAGGCATATCTGTGGAGTTCAAAGATAATAATAAGCTATGATCCAAAAAATAAATATTGGTAATGAGGTTAATCAATTAGAAAGTCAACAAAATACTTACGTGTAGCACAAATTGTTAGTGAGGGTTTGAAGAGCATCAGCAGAGAAGTCGTTCTCATCGGGTAATATGTGATGGTGCAATGACCTACTAGTGACCTACACAAAAAGAGAGTTCGATCGGTGCGTTTCGCTAAATGTAAAGGAGATGGGCATCACCTTAAACCCAACATGGCGAGTGAGGTAAAAATTGAATTCAGTAGGGTGGCGGATGATAGTATCAACAATGGTACTTGATAAAACATACTAAAATTTTAAACTACTCAAAAGCCGATTAACTCTGGTAAATTAATAAGAAAAGTATCATACCATGTAGTATTGTTGCCTTTGAATAGACGGTCTCTTTCATCAGTAGGAAAGAGGAGAGTATGGTGCCTCTTTTGCACCACAATGAAGGTAATTTTTGGCTCAAAATTAAGTGACTCACAAGCCTATGACAAAACCAACTCAAGTTGTAACCGGAAAAAATGACTCTAATCTACTTAAAAGGAACGATGATGAGCAAATATTCTATGGACCTATTCCCCACTTAGCGAATCGCCCTTATTTCATTGAGAATGACTTCAGAGAATTGACTATCTGAGACTCCATCCCTACCGTGATGATCAAACTTCAATTGCAATGACAAACAAAGCCATCTACTTTGGTGCAACAATCAAGTACAACACTATAGAATATTATCCTCTCGAGTTTAAGCCTAGTTTATCTGTTGAAGGCCCAAAAAAAGGAAACTCCCTGCAGGATAACTTGAAAGTGAGGTGGGGGAAAGCATAAACTTAATATATTAATGAGAGGCGCGAAAGAAAACAAACAGGACCTTACCTTATTTTAGGAATATTAGTATAGTTTAATATTTAATAAATTTTATTAGAGAATAATGGAAGGGGAAAAAGAAATAAAAAAAGAAAATAATTAATAAAAGAGAGAAAAATAAAATATAAAGTAAATAAAAATAAAGTAGATAAGAGTATTGCAAAATATTTTTACTATCTCCATTTATGAACTTTTAAGTTTATTTACACTAATATACTGTTTATAACAATAACAAAAAATGTACATGATATGATATTAATAAATCCAACATTATTACTATAATTCGATAAATAGTAAATATGATATAGCAAATTCTCTGGATTTTATATCTTGTTTTATCCAGTCATATTCGATAAAAATCTAGACGACCATACGTAGCATATGAGAATAACAATTTGTTCTTGACTATAAATAAATGAAAAAACCAAATAACAAATAATTTGAATTGTTATGGGGTCTACTTTTTCAAAAATTTGTTGCTTACAATAAGTGTTATCCTTATAGTAGTCCAAAGTTTCTTATGCTAACAAAACCCTTGAGTATACTACTTTGTAAATACATATCATATCCTTTCATATTTAGGAAACATAAATATATTATTTCTTTTATATAATTTCTTGAATACTAATCAATGGGCAGAATAACTGCCAAAAATTGTATATGATATTTACTTTAATACTAAAAGTTTTCGTCGGATAACTTAAGTGTCAAATTAAAGAAAAAACAATCACTAAAGGCGTGCATGATAACCATTTTGTTTCTCGATTTTTTTTTTCGATTCTCAAGAACATGTTTAGAGCATAAATCTATTTGGTGATGTAATTTTATATTTCTATCTCTGGAACATATTGTTACTCTAGAGATAGGTCTAGAATGCAAATTAGAAGTAATTTTTTATTTTTGGAACAAAAATGAAAAATAAAAACTCAGGAAAATTCCAAAGAATGACCTAAAGTGAAGTCATTTTCTCAAATAAGGGTCCAAAATGGACTTTATATCAATGAGAGCCTATAAGAGCCACTTTCTCTCAAATAAAAGCCTAAACTCGCTGGCGATTGAAATGGGGCATTTTCGTCCATATCAAAATTTGGATAAAGATTAAAAAGAAAAATACTATGAGAAATTTGAGATTGGCACCATCTCTCAAATTGCTTCGTTTCTTCGTCCTTTCTTCAATGCCATGAAGGTCCACTTAATCAAATTCACAAAATAAGTCGTTGATATTGATAGGGTTCTCTTGTTCCTTTTGTCCTTTTTTGTATTCATCTTGCACGGGATTAGTTCTTGAATTTATGCGGAAGAATGCCCAGATTGAAAAGTTCATGCATAATCCTCTTGAAACCATTCAAATTCAGCTGAGGCGAAAATGAATGGAGAAACCCAGTTCTTCTTTCGGCATCATCTCATCTATTACTTCTTCTCCACCGTGATTGATATCACCACAAGGACACACACGTACTCATTTTCTGCAAAAAATAAAATAAAATTGAGAGCAGAGAGAAAAACGCAAGCTCAAGTTCCTCGACCTCTCGCTTTTGCTCCCCGCAACAGCCCCCGGCCATCTGCCACCCCAGTCACCTCCACACAAGCACGGGTAGTCGTCGAGCGGACCCAAACCGAGAGTTCCCTAGTTCGCGGCCATCCCCATGACTGCAGATCAGAAACTTAAATTTGCGCATCATCTTCACTTCAATTAAGCCAAAACATCGATTCAGAAATAAAGAACGGTCAAACATCTCTATTTCTTCGAGTTATGAGCCGGGCCGGACCCTATGCCATACGCTGATAATTAAAAAAATCGATTTAAAACTATAAAAAAAATTATTAAATCGGTGCACGAAGGAAAAGATTTTCCTTATCGAAGAGCGAAAAATATTTTCAAACTTATTTTCAAGTTTTAGCCGAACACTGAAAATATGGTTATTTTTCTATAAAATGCCTTCTCGCAAAATATTTTCCAGAAATGCTATGTTTTTTTGCAAAATGAACAAAGCCCAAAACTCGCAACACATACTATTTACTAGAATTAGTTATTATAGCAAGTCTTTTTTAGCTTGTCCGCCATTATTAATTACGTCTTTAGAACATTGTTATGATAAGAATACCCATTGTAAAGAAGAAAACAAGAAGACTGGCTTTCTTATTTCTTCTTCGTTTTCCAAAAAGGGTCTCGAAAGGGGATAAAATCTTACTTATTTTCATATCCATAAGTTTAATAAAATATAGACATATTTTAATAATATGGATTGAGTACGGATCAAATTTGGATTACTGAATTTACTATGTATAAATAAGTTAAATGAATTAAATGGATCGGATATTTTTTATCCAACCCGCCCATTTATAACCATACGATCAGGTTACCCTCTTCATGTGCCACGCCATTAATGGCCTCGTTTTCTTCTACCACTGAACTCTACCAAAGAAGACTGCCCTTTCTTTCCCATCAACTTCTTTTAATGCAAACATCTGCTGATAGCGAAGGGCTTTTCCAAGTACTATTTTTAATCACGGTGTGCCATTTTTCTCCTAACCTGGCTATTAAACGATGGCAAGCTTCCCTCCATTCCGTTGTTGTCACTTTACTTCCTCTTTCGACTGTCTGATGCCAAATTTCTTGTTCTTCCACGTTAGGTAATCGATTTCCTTTTATTTTTCTTAATGAATGTTAGTCTATGCATCTATAGATTGGCCTTTTATTTGCAGGTTTTATGTGTGGCTATGCTTTTTGAAGGAAAAATAAAATAAAATTTTCCCTTCTAATATAAAATGATAATCCATGATGTTGTGATCAGTTTAATTGCTCGAATCTAATTGATGTGTATTATGCTCTTCCCCCTCTCCCGCCCATTTCTATCTACTTTCAGGCTAATTTTCTCGGTGTTGCATCTCAGATTGCTCGGCTTCCACTTTTGGTGTGTTCAGAGGATGCGATCTCTTGAAAGAGTCGCTTCTCACATTTCATGCGACTGTGCTGCTAAATGTGTTCCAAAATATGGTGCTTTGCATCGTTTCCCAGTTACAGTGCATTCCGAAACTCTACTTTTTCATGTACTTTTCCGCTCGAAATGGAGGTCGTCTTGGGAGATTTCGGTCCCTCATTCAACGGATGTTTCATAACATGAAGTAAAGAAGCAGCAAGGGTTGGATTTGGCAAAACTGATTCTAACACTGCGGGTTCTTTTCTATAAGGAAATCTACGCTGGACAGGAGAAGCCGGACACTGAAATTCTTGGTGGAGAGAAAAGGAGAACATGGACAAACAAGATAGGACCCAAAAGAACTGAATGATGCCAGGCAACCATTGAATACTTTCTTCTCCTAGTATATAATCCACATTACGTCCGTGTTGTGTGAAAAGAAGTGATGCAGCTCTTGCCAGCTCAGATGAAAGGGTACTTAGCAAGTAAGCTTTGTAGAATCTCATGTCACGGTTTATGGTTTACATCCTTCCACCTAACATTAGTTAAAAACTCAGGCTGTTTGGTCCACTAGATAGCCGCACTCAAAGTTCTAGTAGATGATTGAAACCGAATAATAATGCCAATTTCAGACTAATTATGTCTTCTTGCGGTCGATTCATTTTTTCTCAACAACTTCCATCAGCAACGTCATTTGGTTCAAAATCTTCGTTCAGTCCCGTACCATGACAATTCACTTGCATGAACAGGGTAAAAAAAGAAAAAAAAGAAAAAAAAAATCACTTTCACTCACTGTATGTATCTGACAATATTTCCACAAATTCGATCAAGTTGCTCCCAAAGACAGCACAAATTTGGACTAAAAAAGTAAAGGAAATCCAAGCTATATCACGAGACTAAATGAATTCTTAGGACATTGTGACATCTCACCTTATCATCACGCTTTCACTCTGGGATTGTGCAAGGATACAAATGAAAAAAGAAAACAGTTTGACAAAGGAATACACAGCAGAAAATGCTCGTCTCTCTCCCCAGATATCCCCACGCTTTCCTGCTCGCAGAAGAAAAAGAACAAGGCACATTACACTGACAGTCTGTGAATCTCGTCACCAAGCTAATGAAGAAACTGCATAGCTGGTGCTCTCGCATCAAAACTCTAATGCTCAACAGTTGTAGCCACAGTATGCACTTTTCTGTTCTGTTGCATCATCATAGATCACTCTCTCTGCAACATGAAAGTCAATATTGTCATTTTATAACAATCATATAACTGGCACATAACGTAAGAATTGAAGTTGAGAACTTCATTATTCTCCAAAGCATAGTGTTGCATTCTCATTTCAATTTGCTTAGTGCTCAGCGATATGAATGATCAAAGTTACCCAATACACCAAAATGCGCTCCGGCCTAGCAAATTCAAAGCTTACTGTAAGAAATATTATTATCGCGTCAAAGCTTTTTGGCTCCATATATGACAGAAAAAGATATATCACACTACAATAGGCTGTGGCTTTTTTCTTGTGATTGCTCAGACACAAGCCTGATAGCATAGGACAAAAAATGCCTTCAAGACTGAGGCAGATACAGCTAACCAATCCTTTCCAGTGCTAAGCATGCACCAAATATGTCCAACATAATATGGATTTTTATTTCTTGTGCCAGTTGATGTCCAAGTCTGGGAATTAGAGCAACCCTAAGAAAATGACCATGGATCAGTGGTTCCCTGATGCTAGAGCACTGCCCACATGTTTCGCAGATCACACAGAATGACAATGTCAATTCTGAGTATACATATCATCAGGAGAATTCCTTGATTGACTCCTCTTTAGCTCTTTTAATTATGCTAAAAATCATGGTTTCAGGGATGACAAGTTCATGTAGTACCCAGCAAATACTACCTTCAGCGTTACATCAGTTTACTCTATCTAAAGGAATCTCTCCACTATCGTGCCTCTCCAAAGCAATTCAGCTAGCCCATATTCCTTATAGAATTTCTTTCTTTTGCCAGACGGAAGCTTGTTATAAGATCCTTACTACTGAGATCTTAAAAATGGGATTTCTTTCCGATGAATGTGTTACATGTGTAAGCATGCTGGTAAATCCTTTGAACATCTCTTATTGCGACTTCACCTTCAAACTTTGGAATCATATCTTCAGATTTTCTAAGGTGGCATGGTTCACGCCAGGAAATGCCATTCAACTATTTAGCTGTTGGAATGCCTATGAGAGTCAATTGCTAGAAGTCTGAAAGGCTGCACCACTTTGTCTCATGTAATGCACTAAGAAAGGATGCAATAAAATATTGTTTTGAGGGTTCGGAATCTCCAGTTTCTTTTTATTGTGCTCTTGAATCAATTTTGTTCTTCTTGTTCTGATTCAGTATAGCCTTGAGATGCTTTTCTTTCATTTATTTACTTCTCCCTCTGTTTTTGAACATTTCTTATGCACTAAATTTTTCTCAATTAATAAGATCCTCCGTATCCATATGTGAGAAAGAGAGAGAGAGAGAGAGACCTGAATTAAAATAGCCTAATTATCTCTGTGGTTCTTGAGTGTTTATTCTCTCTGTGTTTGCACCTTGAATGCATGCATATGTATCCAAAATAGAAAATAGCAGTCTCGTACCTTTTGACGCTTTGCGTTGGGAGGACACTGGTCACGATCATTCCACCCATGTGATGTCCCAATATCAGAGCTCTCAGCCTGCAAAAACACCTTGTTTCCAGTAACTTTTCCTTTCAACAGTACTTTTGCAATGAACATGACAAGGCACAATCACCATGACAACAAGGATGAATGATCACAAGTTCACCATCGTCCTTGTTCTCATATAAATTTTTCATCACCCAGTGGACAAATATCTGGGGTAAAGGATGTAATAGAGTTTCTTGCGTTTTTTGAAATAATTTGCCATTATGTGCAACTAATAGAAAACGTGAGCAAGCAACTGGGGAAAATGCTCACCTCAGGCTCGGTGGATGAATCTTGAGCTCTCCTGCACGTTGTCATGTTTGATTCTTCACCACTCATTGGATTTGACCCAGCAACTGCATGTTCAGATATGAAGGGCATGATCTGGTGAAGCAAATTCGATAGAAATATTCCATCATCACTTGCTCTATTTTCTGATTCTGGAGAATTCATGGCGCCAGCTGATGTCCCCGCATCCTGAGAGGCAGATCCTATCACCGTCCCATCAATGCTGGAACCCTCTACACGAATGTCGCCACCAGGAAATAGGCTCCTCAGAAACTGAACAACACTGCCAGGGACTTGTCTCTCAGTTTCTCCATTAGTGTGTGACCCACCAGAGGAAATAATGTTAATATTTACACTCCTAGAAACAGATGGTTCCTGCCTTCTTAGATCGGTTGGAGATGAACCTGCAGAAAGAAGAGATTCTCCTTAGAGCCATAAGGAGATTCTCATTGCCTTAGTGTTCAAACATATTAGAACCCCACACCCAAGCATATCAACTATGCAAGAAAACATTCAGCTGCTGAACCTAAAGAGCAAAGAGCATTTATTCCTGAATAATTGTCTAAATATGTTGAAAGAATATATCCAACCCCTGCACAGAAATTCAACTACCACTACTTAAACCTTCGTCTACCAGACTGCAATTAATCAATATTGTTATTAGCAAGAGTAACCAAATCATTCCATTACCATCTCTTCCAGGATCTGCAGGGGCTTGCTGGTGAAGCAAAGGCTCAGGTATTGCTTGCTGTATAGCTTCCACAAGAGTTGGATGTTGCTCAGAGGAAGCATGGGATCCTCTTTCACCAGCCACACTTCCAGCATGTTGAAATCTTCCAACCAATGGATAGTATATCCCGGCTGAGTTACTGGGAGACTCTGAGGACAGTCTACTGAAGGGAGCTGGGACTGCTGCAACCATGGTTCTGATAGGCACCACCCGCACACCAGACTCTCCAGTAAAAGATGGAGTTGCAGCCTCAGAGGCTGCTGAAGATGAGAGGCTAACAGGATTTTCCCCACTGGGGTTTGCAGCAGCTGCTGTAGCAGCAGCACTAGCACTTCTTGAGATCGATGGTTGCTGAATGCTGATGCTTTCTTCTCCATTAGCATTTGATCCAGCCGTTGGGGAGCCTTAGGGTGAGAAAAAATGGGAGCGACATATGACATAATGTTATACACCACAAACTACACGATTAACATTACTATGATATGCCTAATCCAGCATGCAATAAGCAGTCTATGAATAACTCTTGCGAGTGTACCTCTTCGAATTTGGATATCAATTCGCCTTGGGAGGAACCCTCCACCAAACCCACCCCCCAAGCTGGATCCACCATGTACACTCCCCACTGGAATGCTACTAAAATTTGTTCCCATCTGAAATGGTACAGGCTGGAGCCAGAGGAATAC
Organism: Eucalyptus cloeziana; assembly: GCA_014182715.1. Taxonomy (NCBI): domain Eukaryota; kingdom Viridiplantae; phylum Streptophyta; class Magnoliopsida; order Myrtales; family Myrtaceae; genus Eucalyptus; species Eucalyptus cloeziana. The sequence goes on along the minus strand of CM024636.1, from coordinate 53,527,827 downwards.
ATTCAATCAGACCATCTGATTGTAACAGAAAGCCAACAGGAAAGTAAACATAATGCTTGAATAAGACATGTAGGACATTGCCTGAACCATTAGAGGATTAGGACCAGATGGAGAAATGTAAATCGCTGGTCCAGCATTGACTACAGCTTCAGACTGCATACAAAAAGCATTTAGGATCATAAAATCTGATTGATTAACAAGTAAATTGTAGTCTACTTACCGCTGTTTGACCTAATCTCAACGTCATGGCTGTGCGACCAAGTTCCAGTATATAAGCACCTAGAGAGTGAAAAAGCACCCCCATTCTCATGGCAGTACTCTGAGTGTTTGACCGCATCCCTCGATCAGTAACACCCCCCTGATTTTGAAGTTGACTCGCACATAGCTGCAATTTTAGATATTGAAAACTGTACGTATTGGTGCAAATCACATTGGATTTTGTATAGAAGGATATAACACTTCATTGCGGGTAACAAAGGAGTACAAAACACTTTCACGGTAAAAAGACGCAGCTTTCTTCGATTAAGCAAGCATCTATTCAAAGTATTCCATTTCAACAACCCAATAAAAAATTAAACAATATCAATTTACTCTATACATACTTGTATATCATGCTACAAAGAAAAGTTAACTAAGAATAACCTGTAAACATTCTGCCACTTGTTCAATTAGCATTTGTCTAGTTGAGAGCATAACTTCAGCTAAAGATGCAGGCGTTGGAAGACCTTCTGGTATAGCCCCTGGTTGCGATGCAGAGTTTGGGTCTCTATTGTCAGGTCTATTTGAAGCAGACATTCCATTGCTTCTACCTGCCAATGCTGTACTTCTGATCATTTTGTTCAGCCAGCAAAACATCACAGTCATCATCATAAGGGGGAACTTACCAATGTCTTCAAATTCACTCTTTATATAACTCAAACACTGGGACATAGTTGTCAATGAATCAGGTATAACCTGAAAAAATGACCATGCAAAAAAGTCTATTGTACCCTTTATTTTATTAAGAGAGGTAAGAGACCAGGAACTTAAATAAACTAGAGTTCCATACTCACTGGAGGTTGCCCCATAGAAATAGTGGGAAGTCCAAAAGCACCAGGCCATCTGCCAGATTGACCTCTCATGCCAGACTGTTCGGATGGCACCTGGCCTAAATGTAACATACTGCTGGCACCTGATGTTCTCTCAGATCTCTGTGAATAAAGAAATTCCCAGGGACACCCGCCCACATTTAAAACCATAAACAGGTATTCTGACTATAAAGAGGTTGACATCAAAAGAGTTCAAAGACATGTACCCCTTCATTGCTGCTCCCCGGATTCGTAATGCCAAAAGAACTCAGCACAGCAGACACGATCTGCTCAGCAGGACAAGCAAACAACAGTTATCATAACGAAGACAGAAGCACCTAACCAAACTTCTCCTTTTCGACTTAAGTATCATATTCTCACCCGACCGATTTCTGGGGGAACCCCATCCCCTTGATCAGGCAAATTGAAAGTCTCAATCACAACACCTGGAGCTACATGGCTACTGTGACTATGGCTTGTGTCTGAGGGATCAGTCGTTAGAGGAGATAAAAGACAGTCAGTACTTTCCAGTGGTTTTTAAATTTGGGCAGAAGTAAGATGAACATTGTTTATAAACATAAAATATACCTATTTTTCCAACCAAATAGAAGTAAATTAAGATCAGAGTTCACTAAGGTGCAGCATGAAAATTGAAGTTAGGGAAGCAACATCAAAGCACAGTGGGCCAAAAGGAAGAAAAGATAAGATTACAAACAAGATAGAAAGGATATCCACTAAACTTGTCCCATCAAGCTAACTACCTTTGCAGTCAGAAGTATTCTAAGAACCGAGCCATCAGGCCGCAGGGTGCAGCTTTAAAGTTCAGTGGGGTGCAGCTTTAAAGTTCGGTGGACAAGTCAATTTAGATAGATAGATAGAGCTATCCAGTTCATAGAATCCTTGTAGAATGCCAACCACACCCTAAGTTTGAAACTATACTTAGGTCCATTAGATCAGGCAAAGCATTAAGCTGCACGGTATATCTCTATCGAGAAAGAAGCTTCTAGAACAACTCCGCAAATAAAAAATGTTGCACACAAGATTCACACTGGTTTTTGGAACTGGATGACCAAGCAATAAAACCCCATCCCACATTTTGTGTCCCCATCTTTTCAATATCGATTGCTAAATAGAGTAAAGCAACAAAATCAAAGGGGAAAGGAACCAAATAGAACGACAAACCGGCAAGTGACCAGGCCAGAATTTTAGCATCTAATAGGTCTTAGACAAAGAAACAGGTCATTTGATATTTATGGTCATTTTCTACTCCATATATATGCAATTATTGTGTGCTGTATCAATCTTCACATAGTATTTGCATGTCCTAAAAACTTGTTACAAGAGAGACACATTTAACTGCCACCTGCTGGTAGATTACACCACAGAAACATGTATATTAAACAGAAAACACTCATTATTGACAAGAATTCATGCCAAATGCTAATTCTCATTTCAAAGGAACTCCCAAATTCATGTTGTAGTACAATATTACACAATATATGTATATTTGCATCTAAACTGGTGTCTCATAGAAAGACCATAAATAGAGTACAGTAGTCGCTGATTCAAATCTGCGAGCAATAGAAGTTTTTATCAAAAATGGGGTTTGCTTGAAAGATTTTATTTGTTTAGATTAGTTATTGCCCTGGGTATCCAAAAGCTGTCTAATGATGGATTGAGAGAAGACAGATGCTATTAAATCAAACTTAAAGATACTGAACTCTGTATTTGAGCTTTTTTCCTTTTTGGTTTATTTAGCTACTTGTGGATGCGTTAGGCTGTTAGCTGCAGTGCTGCGATCAGAACAGCGCATCGTTAATCTTGATAATCATGCATCTAAATACGAAACTTTGCAAAATAAAAGGCCACTATCTCTGGTGTGAGTATATGCCAAAAATTCTAACTAGGCCAAGCTTGTTTGACCAACATTAACATGGATATCACCATAGACTTGTGTGCAACTGATTGGCTGATGTTATATATAAGCAGAAAACTTCAAAAAGTCTTCACAGAATTCAAACCTGCATGAGTGGGTGTCCCCTCCGATGACGGTGGAACTGGTTGCCTCACAACCAGATGCAATGTGTGACCATCTTCAACATCTAATAATAATGTTAAGTGCATATCCAAGAGTTCGAGCAGCTAAATCTGAACCAGCACCCTTACATGCTTCTTGTTGTACAAGAATGCATTGGAATCCTCCCAATTTGAGGAGCAAATAAATTGAGAGTCCAGCTTACCCCTCAACTTCATAACATATCAAAGAAGTTTCTAATGGTTGAAATCTCTTCAGTGACTTGTGACTCAACCACTTTTTTCTTTTACCGTGATGTATCATGATCTAAAGGGTAAAATCCTCTCATTTTACCTCTTATATATATAGAAAATCTATGACATCTGGCATAGGTACTCTGGTCTGTAAGTGAATGCATTTCTTTTATTTATTTTTTATTTTTTATTTTTTTTTTGGTTGGAGGGGCGGAGGGGAGGGGGCGGTTATTGCTAATCATATGATTCAATTGGTGACCGAACCTAATGCAGAATGGTGGATCATGATCGCATCTCAAGTATAATAAATCTGGAGGAGAAGATGATGATAAGAAACTAACAACAAGAAGATGATATCTTGTGAAATGAACTTCACCATGCTAATAAGGATACGGTAGGCAGACAGGAGCTGATCATCCTTCAATACCTTCCCACGGCATATCAGACGCTGCTGCTCAGAGACAACCCCAGTGACTGAAGCTACCTGCTCTTTCAAAGCAGGAACTGAAACCTGAGGAGAAAACAACAGAGCAAAAAGTTAATGCCTCCATGAAGAAGAAAAGAGCCCAAACCAAAGAGTCCCCAAAATACCAATGACATCTTCACGAGGGAAATCCATAAATAAGCCAGTTTTTTTTTTAAAAAGCAACACACAACAAAGTGAGACACTGCAAATGATACTTATCAGTGTTACCATCACTAAAAAAGTCATTATCTCCAAATCAAACAGTTTAGAGTAGCAAAAGTAAAAACGGTATTGAGACAAGGCACACCCAAGTAGGAAAATGGCAGTTCCATGTATGCTCAGAGTCAGTGATTACCTGCTTATTCACTCTCAATGAGTAAGTCTGTGAATCCAAGGTTTTAATTTTGATCTCGATGGTGCTTTCTGAAGCTTCAGCCTCATTGATTCTAGGAATTTTAGCGGCATCGTTACTGCCCATTCTTCTCAAGGTATAGAAGCACCTGTAAAGAAACAAGAGAACGGAGCCACAATTAACAGTAGAAGACACTCCACACTCTCATCAGTCTCAACAAAATCCACAGGAACAAGAAAAAAGTAATCAATTTCGTCAAAAATGCAATAGAAACCCAGACAAAGCAACTGAATTTCGTTCCATTGATGATCGGGTTAAGATCACTGTCATCAAACAAACGATCCCACGCGCAGAGCCAAGAAACCTTCTTGCTAACCTCGCGGGCCAAGCAAGGCCAAAACTTTACGATTCCCACCGCCGGAAGACACCATCCCAAAGTCGACCCAAATCAGTTTACACCCAAAAAGGCCAAGAAATCCCCCCCATTCCCGCTAAAGAAATAATCCAAACACGATCGACCCTAGGGTTTCAAATTCCACGAGGAGCAGAGCAAATCCACAAGCGGAACGCAGCCATTCAACTCCAAGAAGCGAGAGGCGACCCGAAACGAGCGGCGGCGCGCACGAATTACGCACCCAATTGACCAAGAAAACAACTTTCAATCCGAGAACAAGGTGTTCAGAGCAAGAAACCGCACTTACCAGACTCCCGAAGCCTTCAAGAAACTCGGGAAATCCCGAGGGAGGGAAGAGAGAGAAAGCTCGAGCGAGACGAGCGACGAAGAGGGTACGTACGAATTCGGGAGCACTCCCCTCCCTCCGTCTCTCCCTCCCTCACTCTCTCTCTCTCTCTCCCTGGTTGGGTCTCGCAGGAAGGCGCAATGGAAATTGCTTTGGCTTTGTGTTGGTCCTGGAGAGATTACTGTACCGAAATCACTCCTGGATATTTACCCATTTGGGAGGAGACCTTTATTTGACATCTTGACTTTGGTTAAAGCACCAAAATCAAATGTATCCGGCAATATAAAATTGAGACAAACAAAATTAAGAGGGAACTCCCTTTCACTCTAGCTACCCATCATGGCGACTCGATCACTCGAGTTCTCCGGCCCATGACGGAGGCCGGCAAACCGGAGCTCATGGCCATGGCCGTTCGATTGCCCCCGATCAAGAAAACATCACACTTAGTAGGGGCAAGTCAATTTACCCACTAGGTGTGTCGTAGCATCATCATAATTTGAAGCTCGCGTCGGTCATGCCCACTCGAGTTTTAAGCCCAAAGCCATCCTAGTTGCCTGTTAGGGTGATCGGTCGGTGGCCTAATTTCCCGTTACAACTCCTAGTCCCAAACTATTAAAACTTGGAATCAAGCCCGCACATTTCATTTTGTGTGAAAAATCTCACTCTTATAGAAGATTATAAAAAGGTGTTTAAGATTCTTCATATCGTGGGACACGGCTGTTTGCCACCAAAGCACATGTTGGTCGTGTTATTGTATATTAATGTTGTAGATTATGGTTTGATTTATCCGTATGTGCAACAATATATTTTTTAGTGAGAAGTGTACTGAAAATTTCAAATCTTGTCACAAAAGTGCAATTAAATTCTAAAATATTCAAAAAATACAATCAAATACTTTTGAGCAACTAATTGATTTTTGTTTTTTTTTATTCCTAAGGATAATTAGCCTAATTGCATGCTCGATTGACCTTGCCCATGATTGAATTGATGATCGATAAACTTAATTTAGGAATGGGGATTAGATTCCAATTATATGTTAGTGACTTAGCTTACTGATGAAATACAAGTAGGGTTAATAATCACTTAGCATTAATCAATAAACTTCTTAGTTGATTACAAGGTTGATAGGTAAATCAAATTGCATGATTAACATCAAATTACCAGACCAAGCCTGAAATCCTTGATTGATAATTAATTGGATGAACATTCTAATTGCTTGGATTGAGTAATTGCATGGTTGAATGTTTGAATGGAATTGACATTAGAGGCCGACGGCCGAGAGCTTGGAATAGAGGTCCGAGGTGGTGATTGGACTTAGGTTTCGTTAGTTTAGTTTTGATTAGGCTAGTCTAGTTAATAAACTTAGAAATTAATAATCAAAAAAATCTAGAGTTTTAGTCGATATAGCCTAGCTAGAAAATAAATTTAGACTTAAGATCGTTATTTCAATAGATGATTAGTTTAGCTTAGATTAGAGTAGTTCCTTAATAAAATAAGTAGAATTTAGGCTCGTGTCAAGGATTATGATTAACCTCTACTTTCAATCTTATGAGGGTTTATGTCCAAAGCTTGTAGTCTCACGTCAAGGATTATGATTATCTGAGAGAATGTATCACTTTCAAAAATTAATCAACGAAAAATATTTTGGTTCATGAAAATATTTAGACGTAAATTATTGTTGATAATAAAAGTATTTTTCATTGATTAATTATTTTAAATGCAAATGATCATTTTTAGAAAAATATTTTATAACTCACTCATTTTTTGTAAGATAAATAAAACTTGATTGTAAATATTTTGATTATTAGAACAAACATCCTCATCACCGATTAGTTTGACCACGATAAATTTTCTAAACAACAAAGCTGGCCTCACTAAAACTTTAATAACCCAAGTCACAATGAAAAATAGTCAAACTCGAAAACCAACTCGACATACGCAAATAACTTTGACAATATAAACACAATGAAGGTAATTTTCTTTCTCAAATTTTCATTTTTGCACGAATGTGATTTTGGCTCCCGTTAGCATGGAATTCATGTCGCCATGCATTCGATCGGGCTAAATATCTTTTAGTTAAAATTACATGTTAACAAATACCTTCAAACACTTTTTAGAAAGCCACACATAAGAAAAACATAAATTTCAATACTTTGTTTCTTTTGTATTGTATAATTGAAAGTTCAAACATAGCGTCTGAAAATTACTCATTAACAAATGACAAGAGCCTTTTTTCAGTTAGCTTTGGGTGACTTATGTCAAGAATATAATCGTGTAGTTTGATCTAATTTAGATGCACGTCAAAGTTATGACCTAGATTGTTTTACCAATTCCCTTCGATGACACTTATGTGCATGTACTTTGACGTCGCAATTCTTATGTGCATGTGCAGCACGAGTTCCAAGGACGCTCGAGTTAGTTTTAGATCATTCGTGCGATTCGGTAGCTAGCTATTGTAATTCTAATCGACCATGAGAAAGAATTGTGAAATGCCTTCAACAATGAACAGTTTGGATCGATTTTGCGTTTAAGCGTAAAAGTTAAACTATCACCTTTTAAAATAATATAGACGATAAAAACATCATATATGTGTACAAATTTTCTTGTTGAAAAATCATTTAGCATTGTCCTTATTGACCATACTAAAAAATGATCCTAACTCCGCCACAAGATTCTACCACGTCGTGATTTACATGTATGAGTATCGCCACATGGCACGATCACACTTTATACATGACTTTATAATCGAATGAGGACACGCGATGGAGTTATAGATAACTTACCGATAGAGGACTACTGATAGCGGAAATTGAATCTAGGCAGGGTCTATACGAAGTGTTCTAACTTTACCAATTTAGTCAATCCTTCATCTACATAAGTCAACTCTCTCTCTCTCTCTGGTAAACATTGACGGCTGAATTGTTGAGCTAGACATCGAGAGTACATGTTTCATTTATGGCCCCGCATGGACATCACATTCGGCAGGTACGACTTAGACAAACAAAATTAAGAGAGAATTATAGTTCGCTCTAGTGATCATCATGGCCACTTGATCTCACCACCATCATGGTCTTTCAAGTTCTCATCTCGCGACAATGTCCGGCATATTGCAGCTCACGGCTATGGCGTTCAATTATACCAACTGAATGTATTCTTGAGAAAACACCACACTTAGTTTTTTTTTTTTTTTTTGGGGAGGGGGGTTCAATTCCCACCGGGTGTTCTTGTAGCACTATCGCAGTGGAGAGTTTGCATTATCATAGCCATTCGAGTTTTAAGCACAAGGCCATCCTAATTACTAGTAGAGGTGATGGTAGATGACCCAATTTTCGATTGAAACTTTAGGTTCCAAACTAATAGAATCGGAATTAAGCCTGCCCATTTTTTCTTTTGTGCGAAAGATCTCACTCTATAGCAAAATGTAAAAGTTATACCCTCTAGCTACACAAATATATGTTAGGATTTTTATTTTTCTGAATGTTGTAGAACATGGTTGTTTGCTCCAAAAACACACTTTGGTCATGTTAATGTTTATTAACGTTATAGGCTATGGTTCGATTTCTCAATATGTGCAGAAATTTTTTTTATGCCAACTAGATGTACTCTTGAGAAAACATCTCACTTAGTTTTGGGGAGGGGGGTTCATTTCCCACCGGGTGTCATTGTAGCACTATCGCGTTTGCATCATCATAGCCATTCGAGTTTTAAGCACAAGGCCATCCTAGTTACTAGTAGAGGTGATCAGCAAATGACCCAGTTTTCGATTGAAACTTTAGGTTATGAACTAATAGAATTGGAATTAAGCTTGCCCATTTTATTTTATTTTTGTGCGAAAGATCTCACTATATAGCAAAATGTAAAAGTTGTACCCTCTAGCTACACAAATATATGTTAGTTAGGATTTTTATTTTTCTGAATATTGTAGAACATGGTTGTTTGCTCCAAAAACACACTTTGATCATGTTAATGTTTTTAATGTTGTAGACTATGGTTCGATTTCTCAATATGTGAAGAAAACTTTTTTATTCCAAGAGAAGTTTCAAAGCCAGTTTAGAATCGGATCAACCCCGAGAACAAGTTCTTGAGTAGAATCGGTGGCTCCAACCCTACAATCAGAAACTGAAGTTGTCCTAGGCTGAATCAAGGTTTGTGTAACCAGGAACCAAGCCAGTCCCATACAAAACCGACCTCGCACCATTTGGCCCAGGTCGCTTGAGTTGGTTTTTGAGATTAGCTGGATCTAATGCACAAGTCTAGCTGCTAAAGCTCAAGCTTTGAGCTGATGGCCATGGCCATGGCCGCTAGCTTGAGCTTGAGAAAGAGACAGAGAAAGCAATGATTTTCGGGTCGAAAAGTAGAGATTAGTGGTGATTACTTTCATGTGTTAAAAGTCCATGAAGATAGTGGGCACAATTCCAAAGTCCACGAAAATATTTCCTCATATTCACCATGACGAAACAATTTAGCGAGGGAATCCAAGGTTGCGTTTTTGAAACCACTTTCCTAAAGGCCTTTGGGCCTCCAAAGGGCCTTGGGCAGATATTAAGGCATTTGACAAGTATTTCTTTTAAAACTTTTGAGAGGTGCATTACATTTATAAATTATCCAGAAGCTCTTAAATACAAGTCCTACCCAACTTTTGGCTTAATCATTTCGGGTATGCTAATGCATTTTTTTTCTAACTATGCTGTCACTACTTTCAAAATTTCAGTTTTATGCTAACCATTTTAACTTCAAGCAACAGCCGCCTTGGGTCGTGTGACTTTAGCATTGCAAGTAGATTTTCTTTTATATTTCCAAATTCGTTTATCTAAAATTTGTATCTAAGGTCCTTTACACATCTAGGTTTTTCCAAATGGCATTTAAATCATCGTAAAGTACTTTTTGAATACACCTAACCAAATATTATTTGTATTTCTAAAAAATCCTTTCACTTAAAGTCTTTACATTTCTTCAAAAATCGAACCAAATGCGGCCTTAGTATTCTAAAGGTTTGGCCAAACAAGAATTCTTATTAATGTATCTTTTTGATGGATATGTAGGTTCATAACTATGGCATGCAAATCTCAATACCAAAACCATCGAAATTAGTTATCATCTAATTTTATCTTTTGAAATCTTTTTTTAGTGTTATTAGCACCTTTAACTAAATAGTTCACGTTATCAGCAGCTTTAATTCCAGTAACTGTACATGGTATCCTTCCTAAGCTATCTGACTTCCTAATGTGTGGGGAGTTTTTTAGAGCAGGGGCACATTTGGTAGCTTAAGCGCAATGCCAATTTATCTTATATGACATTTGGTGGTACGCTTTGGATGAAATAAATCCGCATTTGTCAGAATAAAAATCCAGCGAGTGTGTCTTGCCTCTAAGGGCGAAATACTTTTTATCCCACCTTGATTTGATAAAAATATTAAGAAATAATAATGAAAAAGGTAATTGAGCAAATACTAACAATTGACATCTAAATTTTGGCAATCTTTTAGTCATATTATTATATATAAAATGAGGAATCGATCCCGGCCTTCAAATAAAAATATTATATAATATCATTTGCATATTAGAACAATTTTTTAATAAACCCATATGAATTGTGTTCTAATTAGACTGGAGCTAATGGACTTAAGCAGTGAAACTTTGAACTTAGTTGAATTATTTGGACTAACCCCGCAGGAGCAGTAAATTTGGTCAAGCCTATTGAATATCTTAAGTGGCTGAAAATTACACGTGAAGAGCTCATGGGAGAAACTAAATTAAAAGAAATTGCATTGTTGATCAAGTGTTGAACTAATAAAATCAATATATTTGAAGATTTTGATCATTGGAATATAAGAAAGAGGAATGCTTTGGTTTCCTATCTTGAATATAGCGAATACCTCTTTCCTTTTGCATGACCCCATTCATTTTTGTGAACATGCAAAATTCAAAACGTATCCACGTAAACAAAAGAGCAATGAAACGACTATAGTAATGCTCATTCTTTTATTAAATCATTGAACTTATTACAATGAAATCGTTACATCCACAGAACTGGTACTCCTTCCCTTTTTCAGTACATACTTTTGTACTCAACTCAATCTCCATCACCTTCAATGCTTAGTTGTATTGAACTTGTCATTATGTGGAGGCGCAACATGCGAAGGAGCTTAATTCAAATGAATCCCCTTCGAGTCTTGTGTGTCGAACTGGTTGATTTGTGAAGGCACGGCATGAGCAGGAGCATAATCCAAATGAATCCCCTTGAAGTCTTGTGTGTTGAACTAATTGATTTGTGGAGGCGCGGCATGAGCAAGAGCATAATCCAAATGAATCCCCTCCAAGTCTTGTGTGTCGAATTGGTTGCTTTATGGAGGTGCGGCATGAGCATGAGCATAATCCAAATGAATTCCCTTCAAGTCTTATGAGTCGAGCTGGTTGATTTATGGAGGCACGGCATGAGCAAGAGCATAATCCAAATGAATCCCCTCCAAGTCCTCAATGTCCCCAAGCTTTTCTGTTCAAAGAAAAAAAGAGGGCCACAAAGAATGGTCAACTCAATGGAGAGTGCAACATTGAGTCAACATTTTTCTCAAGAAATGCCAATAACATATCGAAGCATTGTCCGTCTTTGCAGAAGATGAATTCTCCAACTCTGCTGGCTTCAACTTACAGCTTATATTTTTGTAAAGAAGAAAACGTTGTCACTCAATATAAATCATATGCTAACCACTGGGGTTTACCTCAATATAAATCATATGAGAGGTGAGGGGTTCGAATCCCCACCTTCTACGGAGGTTGGGGTGGGGACGATTTAGTTTTAAGTGTGGGTTTCGACTCGCATGTCCTGCAATAAGACAAGGCAAAAGTTTGAAAGTAAAAGTTAGAGTAGGAGTAGGTAGGACCGAAAATAATAATAATAATAAAAAAAAAAAAAAAAAAAAAAAAAACATGACTTTGCATGAATCATTCAAATAAGGTGTCTGGTCACTTAATGCGTGCATAAATAAACACGGATTTCCAAGCACCTAAGAACAATGAGGAACAAGAGAAGTAGAAAGACTGCTGATGAAGGCCTCATTTTGATTATCCGAATTGGAGGGAGTAATGACCAGTGCTATATTTGACAAGCTTTTGATCTCTTGAATGATGTAGGGGGTAATGTAGAAGACTTTTGTGTAAATAAGGCTTTTGACCCATTTGGTTCGCTTGGGGGGAATATCCTTAAGGAAATGTAAAGGCCTTTAGTCTAAAAGGATTTGGTGAAATATAAATACTATTTGGTAAACTAAAATTGAAAAGATGCCTTGAGATGTAACTTGGAGAAAATGTTGTTTGGTAAACAAATACATTTGGAAAGTCCTTTCATGTGTTAATTTTAAAGTTTTGCAACTTTAATTTGTTAAAAACCAAAAACAAAAATCAATGATCATAACTTTTATATATTTTTTTCAAATTGAGAGTAATGTATAAGAGACATATTAATAAATTTTTAAATTAAAAAAAAAAACACATCAAACTCAATTAAAAAGAGAGTAATTTCATTAAAATAAACATGACAACATATGTGCGAAAGAAAGAAATAATTTATCATTAAATATTACAAACCTCCTTAACTATTTATCAAGTTCATAGCTATTTCATCACATAAACGTGTCATGTCAGGAAATACATTATCATTTGAAGCACTTGTCCTCTCATTTACAATATCACGGCCAACTGAATATCCATACTCGGGATCCAAATCTGTTGTTTCAAAATCCGTATTAGTTACGGCATTTTTTCTTATAAAATTGTGCAAAGCCATTATAACTATGACAATTTGCACTTGTTTTTCATAAGGATAACTTAACATAGTAGTTAAAATCTTTCATTTCATTTTTAATACGCCAAAGGTTCGTTCAATTTCTAAGCAAAGCGAGGAATGTGCATGGTTGAACACTTCTCGATGACCCGTAGATATAGGACCCTATTGAAATTTTGGCAAATGATATCTATCTTCTCTACATTACTCCAAATAACCTATGAGATTTGAATATCTAGCATCTACTAAATAATATTTACCTACACAAATATAATTATAAATTTAATTAACATATGCCACATAAATATATATATGAATGTACATAAACAATTAATTAACAAACTTGGAGGAGGAAGGGGAAACTATGCATTGTGTCTTCCAATGGCATCATAGAAGATATGAGTATCATGAGCTTGTCTCTCCTAACCGGCATAAATATAAATAAATTCCGTATTAAAATTACATACGACCAACACATTTTGAGTAGTATTTCATTTTCTACCAATAAAGCGAATTTGATCATACGTTGGTACCACTATTGGGATATGTGTACCATCCCTAACTCCAATACAATCTTAAAACAAATAATGCAAATATTACATGATTTAAATTTTGTTTTTCGTTTTTGTTGTACAATAATAACTTACCTTAAAAGATGGATAAAATTTTGATCTTTCTTAATCTTCTCTGGAACTTCCCAAAATTGTCAATCAATTGGTTGGATCAAATCTTTTCTCATAACACATACTTTATTTAAAACTAAACTAAAGTGCCTATTTATGTTTTCCCTAGACCGTTGAAATCGCCTTTGTGCTACCCTATTACTTATATCATGTCCCAACATATAAAAAAACATTCCAATCATTTATGGAACATTAGTATTCCTAGATCCTTTAAGGCCATAGCATGTTACTAAGTCACACGTTAAATTATTAAATACATCTCTATGTATTCTAAACATATTATAGCATATTATTAGATTAGTATCTTCGTCCATCAATTCTCTTATCAATGCATGACATATATATAATGAGGTCATAGAAGGTTGTTTGCAAAGGTACGTTGCTTGATAAGCAATTAAAGCATTAGCGATTGAGAGAAAATCCAAGAATTTATCTTCCTCTTATTCATGATTTTCCTTTTCTTGAGAATCATCCATAATTTCCTAACGTAAAAGAAAATAGAGTTAGAATAAGAGAAACAATGAATAATCTTGACAATCCATTAAGAAAAAACTTTTTGATTTTTTTTTTTCACAGAGGAAAAATCATCATAACAGACTTGTATAGAAATTGAAGTTAGCAAAGAAAAAGGAAAGCAAGATCAATGAATAGAGAGGAGACGGCGAGGGGAAAGAAGAGATGGACAAACAATCATTATCCCAAATGCTACGATCTCTTGCCAAATCATAACATGCCACTCTAGCTATTAGATATGCAATTACCCACACAAATTTCCACAAAAATAACAACATAAATTGAGAAAATCTGAACTGGACAGAGGCGAGCATGAGTGCGAGTGCAACGTGACGAGAGAGTTCAAGGACAGCAAGTGTGAAGGAATGACGCAAGGAAGATAACTCAAACCCCTGCCAACCGTGAGGAACGCAACTTCAAGCACAAAAGAGGGGGAATCGACAAGGTACGAAAAAGGTGAGGGAAATTTCTACATCTCAACAGAAATGAGGAAATCTTACCTGGAGAAAGGCAAGGGCAAAGGCAACGAGCACTCAAGGGTGGTGGCCGTGAAGATCACAGTGTGAGAAAGAGAGGTGAAGGGCGGTGAGCATGAGGGTTGGATACAAACAGTCATGAGGCAGAGAGAGGCATAAGAGTATAAGAGAAGAGGAGGTGTGAGGCTACAGAAACGTAAGGAAAAGGAGGCTTTTAAGGTTTTCTATTTAGAAAATGGCAAAAATGAATTTTGTTTAATAAATGAGGACAAAATGGACAACTAACATATTTTCATTAAACAAAGCAAGTAGCATTTTGAGAATGCTACTTCTTAATTCTGGCTTGTACTTCCTTAGTTTTTTTTTTTTTTTGGGTTAAATTACTTCCTTAGCTTAGTTTGGAATTGCTTTCCATTTCTTGAAACGATTTATTTCCATTCCAGAAATGAAAGATGAAGTTGTTATGGCACAAAGATGCCGTAAGTTGGTTGAAAACTAAGGATTGTCACTCTATTTACAAATACACGAGCAAGAGTAATCATTTACAAGCCTGTTTCGTGATTCTTCAGACAATCCTTTATATAGGTAAAGCAATTACACATCTTCGACTGAAATCAGATTGGAAAAAATGAATCGAGACTATTATTTATGGATGATGCTAATGGTGGTACCCCTTCATTAGGATCTTGCCTCCACTTAGGCTTCATTTATTTTATAAAAAATAAATGATTTGAAAAACCTTTTTTTTAAATGATTGAAAGTATCACTTACAAAAAAATGATTAAACAAAAAATATTTTCATTGTCTATGAAAATGTTTAGATGTAATCGTTGTTGATAATGAAAAAAAATTATTGACTATTTATTTTAAGTGATATAAACGATCATTTTCAGGAAAAGATCTTCCATCTCATTTATTTTCTATGAAACAAGCAGATCATAATTGCAAATATTTTTATTATTAGCATAACATTCTCATCACGGGTTAATTTAAACCCAATAACCTTTTTGAACAACAAAATTGGCCTCATTGAAACTTTAGTAACCCAAGTCACAATGAAAAATAGTCAAACTTAAAAACCAACTGGACATATGCAAATAACTTTGACAATATAAACATAATAACGGTTGCAATTTTCTTTCTCAAATTTTCATTTTTGCACGACTACAATTTTGGCTAAATTTTCTTTCTCGATGATTTTGACTTTAATCAAGTGAAAGATGTAGGGGATAATGTAGAAGGCGTTTGTGTACATACATTGGGTACGTTTATATATACTCTGCAAAGCTTGCACATCTTTAGTTAAGTTGAGATTACTTTCCATTTCTTGATTCTATTTATTTCCATTCCAGAAATTGAAGATGTTATTTTAAGGCACAAAGATGCATAAATTTTGTGGAAAACTAAGGATTTGTTACTCTATTTGCAAATACACAAGCAAGACTAGTCATTTTCCTGTATATTTTTGTGCTTCTTCAATCTATCCTATAGATAGGGAAAAGCGATGGTTTTGGGATATTTTCATGTATTAGAAAAAGTCCACGAAGATAACGGGTAATTTCCAAAGTCCACGAAGAAATTTTCTTATATTCACCACTAATAAAACGATTGGGAGTCTTAAGGTTTCGTTTTGGGAGCCACTTTCTCGAATGTCTTTAGGCCTCAAAAGGGTCTTGGCTAGATATTAAGGGCTTGTATGGTAACGTTTCTATTTCTCCCAATTTCTATTCTTTTGTTTTCAAAACAAAAAAGAACAAAAATCCGTTTGGTAAAACTTTTGTTCCCGGGAATAAAAAATCTATTATTTTTGTTCCCGGGAACAGATTTGGAGCAGAAACAAGAAATGAAAAAAAAATAGTTTCTTGTTCCCGGGAATAATTTCTAGAAATAAGCCAATTTTTTCTTTTCTTTTTTTTCTTTTGTTTTTCTTGCTTGCTGCGGCCTTGGGTGGCTGCTTGCCAACCGCCAGCCACCTCCGACCGGTTGTGGCACCGTCAGCCGATCGCTGGCCGTCGCCGACTGTTGCCCCACCGACGGTGACCATCGTCGTCAGTGCCGTTTGATCATCGTCACTGCCGCCCACAACCCACCGGCCACCCTCGACCTCTTATCACCGCCACCAACCACCGTTGCCGCCGCCGACTGCCGATCGCCCGTCATCATCACCCCTCGACCATCGTCGTGGTGGCTGGCAGTTGGCGGTCTATGAGCAAGAATAAAAAACAAATAAATACAAAAAATAAAAAATCGTACCAAACACATTTCTATTTTTTTTTTCTATTTCAAGAATATAAATTTTGTGTAGTTACTAAACACTTTATTTTACTCAAAAATTGTTCCCCGGAGTAGAAATAGAAAATAACTATTTCTGAAAAGAAACTGTTCCCCGACTAAGAAGCGTTACCATGCACACCCTAAGGCATTTGACAAATTTTCTTTTTTAGAACTTTTGAGAGGTGCATTACATGTCCAAAGTCCTCCAAGGGCTCCCAACCCAACACAAGTCCTACCCACCTTTTGGCTTTAGCATTTCCGGAATGGTAATGCATTTTTTTTTTTCAATTATGCCCTTACTAAACTCTCAGAATTTCAATTTTAAGCAAACTAATTTTACCTCAAGCAATGGCCGCTTGGGTCACGCAACTTCAATGTCACAAGTGAATTTTCTTTTTCTTATAAATTTATTTATCTAAAATATAGACACAAAGTCCTTTACAAGTCCAATTTGTTCCGAACAACATTCAAATTAAAAACAATTCCCAAAGTACTTTTCAAATACACTCAACCAAACACTATTTGTATTTCTAGAAAACCCTTTTACATTAATTCTTTAAATTTTTCCAAAAGCCGAACTAAATGCAACTTTAGTATTCTAGAGGTTTGGCTAAATAAGAAGTCTTATTAATGTATTTTTTTTTACGGATATGGAGGTTCATAACTATGAAATGCAAATCTCAATAAAAAAAACCAACGAAATTACTTATTGTCTAATTTTATCTTTTTAAATCTTATTTTAGGTGTTATAGCAGCTTTAACTCCAATGGTTCATGTTATCAGCATATTTTATTCCAGTAACTATAGATGGTGTCCTTCCTAAGCTATCTGACTTCGTAATGCGTGAGGAGTTTCTTCGAGCAGGGGCACACTTGGTAGCTCGAATATAAGGCCAATTTATCTTATCCAACATTTGTTGACACGGTTTGAATGCGATAAATCTGCATTTGTTTGAATAAAATGTCAGCTAGTGTGTCTTGCCTCTAAGGGCGAACTACTTTTTATCCCACTCCGATTTGATTAAAATATTAAGAAATTAAAAGAAAAGATTATTAAGCAAATACTAACTGTTAACACCTAAATTTTGGCAATTTTTTAAATCCATTATTTTATAGAAAATTAGAGATCAACCCAACTTTGAAATAAAATTATTGTTAAATTGCATTTGCATATCAGAACATTTTCATAATAAACCCATATGAATTGTATTCTAATTGGAGTAGAGCTAATGGACTTAAGTGATGAAACTTTGAGCTTAATTGAATTATTTGTATAAAGCGCGTGAGCATTGGATTTGGCCAAGCTTATTGAATATCTCAGTGGTAAAAAATTACATGCGAAGAGCTCGTGGGAGCAACTAAATTAAAAGAAATTGCATTATCGAACAAGTTTTGAACTGATGATATCAATATATTTGAAGATTTTAATCAAGGGAAAATAAGAAAGAGGAATACTTTAATTTCCTATCTTAAAAATATATTAGAGAAATGATTGGATGTCGATCTTTAGTCTATTGTAAGAATAAATATCTATTATGCATCACTAAAAATCAAATTATAAATTAATATAGATTACTATTGGGCCCACTTCTTTAAAAATTTATGTCTTACAACAAGTTATTATTTTCACAATAGCCCAAAAACTGTCATGTTAGTAAATTCCAATATATTACATAGCTCTTTGATTCAAATTAGGAGATAAGGTGGTTGGACATGGACTCCATATAGAGAAGTGAAAAACAATAAAGGAGAAAGAGAGAAAGAGCTCCTTGCACATGCACCGCCAAGCTTCATATCAGTCGGACACATCAGGCCGCCTTGTCCGATCATTACTCGTCGATAGTCTTGATGCGCAGTAGCTATTCCTCAATGTTTTTTCGTTGCTGGTCTAAGCTCACCCCCCATGCCGTTGCCGCCTATCCTGCTTGCGATTGGTGTCCCCGTTTTTTATACCTAAATTTTAAAGACCCATTTAGTCAATCTTTTGCATAAAAAAAATTAGGAGTTGATTATGATCCTAACAAAAAATATTATCAATTTGTAAGCCCACATAAATTCGCGAGTGACGTCTATATTTACAATTCACAAATTTAAAAGTCTAATGGAAGAATTACCAAAAAAAGTCTTAAACTTATTGTAATTGTGCTAATTCAGTCATCAACATTATTTTTGGTCACTTGGGTTCTAAAGCTTTTTTCATTTGTGTCAATTCAATTCATTTGGCCGACATGAAATCCTTTGAACTATATCGGCCATCCTTTGATCACTCCTAGTAAAATGTCCTTCCAAGTGCATTTGGGATTTATCAAGGCCGATTTAAGTGGTGATTGAGACCTAATTGTAGCTAAAGTCTTCCTCGCTCTTTCCTTTTGCACGATCCCATTCATCTTCGTAAACATGCAAAATTCAAGATGTATTTACGCGTAAATGGAAGAGCAACGAAACAACTACTTAAATGTTTTCTCTTTTGTTAAATCATTGAACTCGTTATAATGAAATTGTCACTTGCAAAGAACTGGCATGAGCGGTAGTATTAAAGTCCAAATGAAACCCCTACAAGTCTTTTGAGTGCCGCATCCATCACAACACTGTGGAGACCTAATGATTCCCCTCCAATTCTTGGGTGTTGCATCCAGTACCGCATCCGGGAGGCGGAATCATAGGCGGAGGATCAACAGGACCATAATCCAGAATCCCCTCCGAGTCTGGAGTGTCCGCTTGCTTTTCTGTTCAAAAGAAAAAAAGAGGGCCAAAAAGAATGGTCAACTCGATGGAGAGTGCAACATTAAGTCAACATTTTTTCTCAGGGAAGTGCCAATAAGCAATAACACACCGGACCATAATCTGTCTTTGCAGAAAATGAATTCTCCGACTCTGGCGGCTTCAACTTGCATCCTATATTTTCATAAAGGAGAAAATGTTATCGCTCTAAGTAAATCACATGCACTGCGCGAATCATTCAAATAAGAAGTTGGATCACTTAATGTGTGCATAAAAAAACATGGCTTTCCAAGTACCTAAGAACGAAGAGGAATAAGAGAAGAAGAGATACTGCTGATGAAAGCCTCATTTCAATGATCTGAAATGGAGGAAAGCCGTGACCAGCGTTGTATTTGACAAGCTCTTGATCTCGTGAACGATGTAGGGGATACTGTAGAAGGTGTTTGTGTATATACACCGGGCACGTTTATATATACTCTACAAGGCTTGTACATCTTTAATTCTGGTTGAGATTACTTTCCATTTTAGATATTGAAGATGTTATTTTTAAGGCACGAAGAAGTATAAGTTTGTGGAAAACTAATCATTTACCTGCCTAAGTGCTTCTTCAAACGATCCTTTAGATAAGCAAAGCAATTAATGGACTGTGATTTTGGCTCTCATTAGCATTGAATTTGCGTTGCCACACATTTGATTGAGCCAAATATCTTTTTAGTTATAATTTCATGTTAAAGAGTGCCTCAAAACACTTGTTAGAAAGCCACACATAAGAAGAGTACATATTTCAATACTTTGTTTCTCTCGTATTGTATAATTAGCATTGAAAGTTCAAGCATAGCATTTGAAAATGCTTGTTAACAAATGACACAAGCCTTTTCTCAGTTAGTTTTGGGGGACTTATGTCAAGAATATAATATTATTGTTTGATCTAGTTCACACGCGTGCCAGAGTTATGACCTAAATTGTTTTTCCAATTTTGTTCGATGACACTTATGTGGGTATAAGTTGCTGGTGCAATTCTTATGTCCATGTGTGGCACCAGTTCTAAGTACGCTTTTGAGTTAGTTTTAGACTATTTGTGGGACCAGGTAATTAGCTATTATGATTCTGATCCACCATGAGCAAGAATTGTGAAATGTAGTCAACAACATGAACATTGTTGATCAAATTTATATCATTATAGCATTAAAATATCACTTTTTAAAGTTCTATGGATGACAAATATCCATATATATGATTTCTAATATTTCTGTACTCCTCTTGGCACCTTTCTTCATCTTGTTGTTCTGCTTTCCCTTTATGCAGTCCACACAAGTATCACAATTAGTAAAATCTAAAGTACTAAGTATTCCATCATTTATTAATCGCTTAATTATTTCTATGGAGATATGTCACAATCTCTAGTGCCACACCATAGAAGAATGTTCTTTCACAATACATCGTTTTATACTGGCATTATAATGAACATGCATCGCATTATAATATGCATTGTCTTGTAAATTAATTCGAAAAAGACCATCATACAAAGTACCACCTCCAACAATTTCAAATTTAAACGATAAATAGAAGTTTGAATCTAAAAAGTTAAAAGAGTAACCCAAAGGTAGAAGTCTTGAAACTGAAATTAAGTTTCTAGAGAAACTAGGAACATAAAAGGTCATTTCCAAATTCAAAACAAAGCCACTATTGAGAACTAGTCTACATGTCCCAATAGCTTCCACATGCGAATACTTCTTATTTCCTGAATAG
Source organism: Eucalyptus cloeziana (assembly GCA_014182715.1). Lineage (NCBI taxonomy): Eukaryota > Viridiplantae > Streptophyta > Magnoliopsida > Myrtales > Myrtaceae > Eucalyptus > Eucalyptus cloeziana. Next base: position 53,506,740 of record CM024636.1, on the reverse strand, counting down.
ATGCTTTGTTCACTTTCCATTGGCTTCCTGTGGTTTTGAAAACCCTGTAAGGAATTCAAAATGTGGATTGTAGATTCAAAATCAATCCACTTAGTGTTGTGACTTACATCAACCATATTAGATTCATAACAAACAAGAGAGACTGGATTACCTTTCTTCTCAAGCCAGGCCTTAAATCTGATGCAATCCTTCTTTATATGCCCATTCCTTTTATAGAAGAAACATTTAGATTCTTTCTTAATGTCAGCTTGGGGATATATTTTACCTTTTCCCTTATGCTTGACATAGCCCTTATTCTTTCCTTGTGTTGCCAAATGAACACTTTCTCCCAATTCCATAATCATTCTTTCTTCCTTTTGAACACACATGGTCATGAGTTCATTAATTGACCATTTATTCTTATGTGTCTTGTAATAGATCTTGAAAGGTGCATACTGTTGCGGGAGAGTGTTCAGAATATAATACACAAGAAAGGATTCGGATATCTCAACCTCAAGGTTCTTAAACTGAGCCGCAACATCCCTCATTTGCCTGATGTGCTCACGCACACCTCTAACACTAGTGAGCTTCAACGATGAAAACTTCATAATCAGGGTCATGGCATGTGCTTTCTCAGAAGTCTCAAACTGCGCATCTATGGCCTCCAATAAAGCCTTAGCATTGCTACGCTGAGCAACCAAACCACGAATACTATGAGATATTTTAGCCCTTATAAACATTGCACAAACGCGGTTTGACCGCTCCCATTGGTTATAAAGGGCTATCTCAGCTGTAGTGCTCGAATCAGTAGGAGTAGGTGGTTCGTCTTTCCTTATAGCATAGCCAATGTTCATCCACCCCAATTGAAGAATAATTAACTCCTTCCAAACTTTATAGTTTTCACCATTCAGTATGGGAACATCACACTTAAATTCAAAGAAATTCACAGGTTGCAAAAATGCATATCAAATAATCATGCTTATGTCACAAAATTTGAGGTGAAAGATAGATAAATCATGTGTAAACATGTCATAAATATGAATCACATAACATCTGCATGTGGGCTAAGTTTTAATTTAAATAGATTCATTATTACATCATGAAGAAACTACCATATTATATACCTTTTCTTAATCTCTGTGGGTAAATTAAGAAAAATAATATGATATTTTATCTTAATTAATCATATTAATACAATGAAAATTCATGTAGGATAAAATTCATCATATTAATATAATTCATTACAATTAATGTCCATTTCTAAATATGATCCGGAGGCTCTTAATATATAATTTAATTAATTAAAGATGTTGTGGCTACTCTATAATTAATTAAATATATGGATCATTGGACATTTAATTTCATGCATAAAATATTCATAAAAATGCAGGAAATGGTAAAATAGTAAATAAATGCAACAAGGGGCAGAACAGTTAATAGATCGACCAAGGATAAGATTGTAAAATTGTTGAAAGGAAAGGGCAAAAGGGTAAAAGGATCCACGGGAGGGGAAGTCAAGCATGTGGCCCGCACGCGCGCCATCAACCGCTCAGGCACGTGCGTTGCACACGCCTGCAACTGCCGTGACCAATTCCGCGTGCGTGGGCCCCACACGCCAGCGGTTGGCTTGCACATGATGGCGCGTGGCTTCCACGCGCCTGCAACTGTAGCGCACGCGTGAAGCCCACGTGCCTTCTTCCTTGCACGCAGAAGCCTTTTCATCGCCGTTTTTCGCCATTTCTTCTTCGGCAGCCCATCTCAGACACAACTAAGTAATGTTTTGGAGAGCATGCAAGCACGACCACATGGGTCCAAGTTTCATCGAAAATGAGCAAGAAATTGGCCCCAAATCAAACGAAAATTTCCCAAAACACAAATCCTCAACCATCGCGACTTCCCCCGCTCAATTAGCCTTCGACAAATACCGATATACCAGAAAAACTCATGGCTAATGTTCCTCATGGCGGTGCAACCGTACGAGTCCGAAATCAAGGGGTGGGTTGCCGGAATTTGCCCGGAATCTGCTAGTTTTTCTCTTGGCCTCAAAAGTCCAAATTACTATTCATCTTTGCAATACCCGAAAAATACACCAAAAATTCGACAAAAACAATGCAGAGGTACTAAACATGCTGTGATACCAATTGTAAGACATAAAAATTAAGTGCGGAAACCAGGATCAATTATAAACAAACCTCCAGCCATTGTTCATATTCACGTTTGTCGTAAAATCCTGAAAATTCAAAGAAATATTGGGCACATGCTACTAACCCAATTCCCTCACATACTGATGGTGTATTTCAAATGAGAGGATTTGAGTTAGATCTTGTGATTGCCCATTAGAATGAAGGACCGTTACTTTATACACTGTCTTCCATCAAGGCGGTTACCAAATGGACGATTGTCACGAAAATGTACGAAATGTGGAAAAACTGCATGTCAAATAACCGCCACTTTAAAGAGAAAATGTGGGTCCGAAAATGTGAGATCACAAATATAAATAACGTGGACTCAATATGGAGAAGAGAAAAACAATACAGGTGAAAGAGAGAGAAAGCTCCTTGCACATGCACCGCCATGCTTCACATCTGTCAGGCACATCAGGCTGCCTTGTCCGATCATTACTCGTTAATAGTCCGGATGCACAGCAGCTATTCCTCTAACTACTTCGATTTTCCTAGTTTAGCTTTTGCCACACTTCAACATTGCTGTCATCGTCGTCGGTTGCTACTCGGTCGATTGCTGAAGTCCTTGGCTTTGTTCACGGCCTTGTTGGTTGCCTTTTGCCTATAGCAGACCTTCCTGACCTTGTCCCATTCGTCGTTGCTCGTCTAAGCTCGCCCCCCATGCCTTTGCCGCCTATCCTGGTTGCGATTGGTGTCCCCGTTTTTTATACCTAAATTTTAAAGACCCATTTAGTCAGTCTTTTGCATAAAAAATTAGGAGTTGATTATGATCCCTAACCGAAAATATTATCAATTTGTAAGCCCACATAAATTCGCGAGTGACGTCTATATTTACAATTCACAAATTTAAAAGTCTAATGGAAGAATTACCAAAAAAAGTCTTAAACTTATTGTAATTGTGCCAATTCAGTCATAAACATTATTTTTAGTCACTTGAGTTCTAAAGTTTTTTTCATTTGTGTCAATTCAATTCATTTGGCCGACATGAAATCCTTTGAACCATATCGGCCATCCTTTGATCACTCTAGTAAAATGTCCTTCCAAGTGCATCTGGGATTTATCAAGGCCGATTTAAGTGGTGATTGAGACCTAATTGTAGCTAAAGTCTTCCTCGCTCTTTCCTTTTGCACGATCCCATTCATCTTCGTAAACATGCAAAATTCAGGATGTATTTACGCGTAAATGGAAGAGCAACGAAACAACTATTGAAATGTTTTCTCTTTTATTAAATCATTGAACTCGTTACAATGAAATTGTCACTCGCTCAGAACTGGCACGTTTTCCCTCTTTCGGTACACCCTTGTATTCAACTCAGTATCCCATTCTCAACCATTAGTTGTGTTGAGGAGGCGAAGCATGAGCAGGAGGATAGTCCAAATGAATCCCCTCCAAGTCTTGAGTGTCGAGCTCGTCGTTAACTGGAGGCGCAGCATGAGAAGGAGCACAATTTAAATGAATCCCTCTACGAGTCTAGAGTGTCGAACTCGTCATTATGTGGAGGCACAACATGAGAAGGAGCACAATCCAAATAAATCCCCTTTGAGTTTTGAATGTCCGCTAGCTTTTCTGTTCAGAGAGAAAAAAAAAAAGTGGGCCAAAAAGAATGGTCAACTCGATGGAGAGTGCAACATTAAGTCAACATTTTTTCTCAGGGAAATGCCAATAAGCAATAACACACCGGAGCATAATCTGTCTTTGCAGAAAATGGATTCTCCGACTCGCGGCTTCAACTTGCGGCCTATATTTTCATAAAGTAGAAAACGTTATCGCTCCAAGTAAATCAAATGCGTTGCACGAATCATTCAAATAAGTTGTTGGATCACTTAATGCGTGCATAAAAAAACATGGCTTTCCAAGTACCTAAGAACGAAGAGGAATAAGAGAAGAAGAGATATTGCTGACGAGGGCCTCATTTCGATGATCTGAAATGGAGGAAAGCCGTGACCAGCGTTGTATTTGACAAGCTCTTGATCTCGTGAACGATGTAGGGGATACTGTAGAAGGTGTTTGTGTATATACACCGGGCACGTTTATATATACTCTCCAAGGCTTGTACATCTTTAATTCAGTTTGGGATTACTTTCCATTTCAGATATTGAAGATGTTATTTTTAAGGCACAAAGAAGTATAAGTTTGTGGAAAACTAATCATTTACCTGCCTATGTGCTTCTTCAAACAATCCTTTAGATAAGCAAAGCAATTAATGGACTGTGATTTTGGCTCTCATTAGCATTGAATTTGCGTTGCCACACATTTGATTGACCCAAATATCTTTTTAGTTATAATTTCATGTTAAAGAGTGCCTCAAAACACTTGTTAGAAAGCCACCCATAAGAAGAGTACAAATTTCAAAACTTTGTTTCTCTCATATTGTATAATTAGCTTTGAAAGTTCAAGCGTAGCATTTGAAAATGCTTGTTAACAAATGACACAAGCCTTTTCTCAGTTAGTTTTGGGTGACTTATGTCAAGAATATAATCTTATTTTTTGATCTAGTTCAGACACATGCCAGAGTTATGACCTAAATTGTTTTTCCAATTTTGTTTGATGACACTTATGTTCATATAAGTTGCTAGTGCAATTCTTATGTCCATGTGTGGCACCAGTTCTGAGTACGCTTTTGAGTTAGTTTTAGACTATTTGTGCGACCAGGTAATTAGCTATTATGATTCCAATCCAGCATGAGCAAGAATTGTGAAATGTAGTCAACAACATGAACATTTTGATCAAATTTATATCATTATAGCATTAAAATATCACTTTTTAAAGTTCTATGGATGACAAATATCCGTATGTATGATTTCTAATATTTCTGTACTCCTCTTGGCACATTTCTTCATCTTGTTGGTCTGCTTTCCCTTTATGCAGTCCACACAAGTATCACAATTAGTAAAATCTAAAGTACTAAGTATTCCATCATTTACTAATCGTTTAATTCTTTCTATGGAGATATGTCTCAATCTCTAGTACCACAACATAGAGGAATGTTCTTTCACAACACATCGTTTTATACCGGCGTTATAATGAACATGCATCGCATTATAATATGCATTGTCTTGTAAATTAATTCGAAAAGACCATCGAGACAAAGTACCACTTCCAACAATTTCAAATTTAAACGATAAACAGAAGTTTAAATCTAAAAAGTTAAAAAGTAACCCAAAGGTACAAGTCTTGAAATTGAAATTAAGTTTCTAGAGAAACTAGGAACATAAAATGTCATTTCCAAATTCAAAACAAAGCCACTATTGAGAACTAGTCTACATGTCCCAATAGCTTCCTGTGGTTTTGAAAACCCTGTAAGGAATTCAAAATTTGGATTGTAGATTCAAAATCAATCCACTAAGTGTTGTGACTTACATCAACCATATTAGATTCATAACAAACACAAGAGATTGGATTACCTTTCTTCTCAAGCCAGGCCTTAAATCCGATGCAATCCTTCTTTATATGCCCATTCCTTTTATAGAAGAAACATTTAGATTCTTTCTTAATGTCAGCTTGGGGATATATTTTACCGTTTCCCTTATGCTTGACATGGCCCTTATTCTTTCCTTGTGTTGCCAAATGAACACTTTCTCCCAATTCCATAATCATTCTTTCTTCCTTTTGAACACACTTGGTCATGAGTTCATTAATTGACCATTTATTCTTATGTGTCTTGTAATAGATCTTGAAAGGTACATACTGTTGCGGGAGAGTGTTCAGAATATAATACACAAGAATGGATTCGGATATCTCAACCTCAAGGTTCTTAAACTGAGCCGCAACATCCCTCATTTGCATGATGTGCTCACGCACACCTCTAACACTAGTGAGCTTCAAGGATGAAAACTTCATAATCAGGGTCATGACATGTGCTTTCTCAGAAGTCTCAAACGGCGCATCTATGGCCTCCAATAAAGCCTTAGCATTGCTACGCTGAGCAACCAAACCACGAATACTATGAGATATTTTAGCCCTTATAAACATTGCACAAACGCGGTTGGACCGCTCCCATTGGTTATAAAGAGCTATCTCAGCTATAGTGCTCGAATCAGTAGGAGTAGGTGGTTCGTCTTTCCTTATAGCATAGCCAATGTTCATCCACCCCAATTGAAGAATAACTAACTCCTTCCAAACTTTATAGTTTTCACCATTCAGTATGGGAACATCACACTTAAATTCAGAGAAATTCACAGGTTGCAAAAATGCATATCAAATAATCATGCTTATGTCACAAAATTTGAGGTGAAAGATACATAAATCATGTGTAAACATGTCATAAATATGAATCACATAACATAACAACTGCGTGTGGGCTAAGTTTTAATTTAAATAGATTCATTATTACATCATGAAGAAACTACCATATTATATACCTTTTTCCTAATCTCTGTGGGTAAATTAAGAAGAATAATATGATATTTTATCTTAATTAATCATATTAATACAATGAAAATTCATGTGGGATAAAATTCATCATATTAATATAATTGATTACAATTAATGTCCATTTCTAAATATGATCTGGAGGCTCTTAATATATAATTTAATTAATTAAAGATGTTGTGGCTACCTATACTTAATTAAATATATGGATCATTGGACATTTAATTTCATGCATAAAATATTCATTAAAATGCAGGAAATGGTAAAATAGTAAATAAATGCAACAAGGGGCAGAACAGTTAATAGATCGACCAAGGATAAGATTGTAAAATTGTTGAAAGGAAAGGGCAAAAGGGTAAAAGGATCCACGGGAGGGGAAGTCAACCATGTGGCACGCACGCGTGCCATCAACCGCTCAGGCACGTGCGTTGCACACGCCTGCAACTACGGTGATCAATTCCACGTGCGTGGGCCCCACACGCCAGCGGTTGGCTTGCACATGATGGCGCGTGGAAGCCACGCGCCTGCAACTGCAGCGCACGCGTGAAGCCCACATGCCTTCTTCCTCGCACGCAGAAGCCTTTTCATCGCCATTTTTCACCATTTCTTCTTCGGCAGCCCATCTCAGACACAACTAAATAATGTTTTGGAGAGCATGCAAGCACGACCACATGGGTCCAAGTTTCAGCGAAAATGAGCAAGAAATTGGCCCCAAATCAAACGAAAATTTCCCAAAACACAAATCCTCAACCATCGCGACTTCCCCCGCTCAATTAGCCTTCGACAAATACCTGTATACCAGAAAAACTCATGGCTAATGTTCCTCATGGCGGTGCGACCGTACGAGTCCGAAATCAAGGGGTGGGTTGCCGGAATTTGCCCGGAATCGGCTAGTTTTTCTCTTGGCCTCAAAAGTGCAAATTACTATTCATCTTTGCAATACCCGAAAAATACACCAAAAATTCGACAAAAACAAGGCAGAGGCACTAAACATGCTTTGATACCAATTGTAAGACATAAAAATTAAGTGCGGAAACCAGGATCAATTATAAACAAACCTCCAGCCATTGTTCATATTCACGTTTGTCGTAAAATCCTGAAAATTCAAAGAAATATTGGACACATTCTACTAACCCAATTCCCTCACATACTGATGGTGTATTTCAAATGAGAGGATTTGAGTTAGATCTTGTGATTGCCCATTAGAATGAAGGATCGTTACTTTATATACTGTCTTCCATCAAGGCGGTTACCAAATGGACGATTGTCACGAAAATGTACGAAATGTGGAAAAACTGCATGTCAAATAACCACCACTTTAAAGAGAAAATGTGGGTCCGAAAATGTGAGATCACAAATATAAATAACGTGGACTCCATATGGAGAAGAGAAAAACAATACAGGTGAAAGAGAGAGAAAGCTCCTTGCACATGCACCGCCATGCTTCACATCTATCAGGCGCATCAGGCTGCCTTGTCCGATCATTACTCGTCAATAGTCCCGATGCACAGGAGCTGTTCCTCTAACTACTTCGATTTTCCTAGTTTAGCTTTTGCCACACTTCAAGGTTGCTGTCGTCGTCGTCCGTTGCTACTCAGTCGATTTCTGAAGTCCTTGGCTTTGTTCACGGCCTTGTTGGTTGCCTTTTTACCTATACCAGACCTTCCTGACCTTGTCCCATTCGTCGTTGCTCGTCTAAGCTCACCCCCCATGCCGTTGCCGCCTATCCTGCTTGCGATTGGTGTCCCGTTTTTTATACCTAAATTTTAAAGAGCCATTTAATCAGTCTTTTGCATAAAAAATTAGGAGTTGATTATGATCCCTAACCGAAAATATTATCAATTTGTAAGCCCACATAAATTCGCGAGTGACGTCTATATTTACAATTCACAAATTTAAAAGTCTAATGGAAGAATTACCAAAAAGTCTTAAACTTATTGTAATTATGCCAATTCAGTCATAAACATTATTTTTAGTCACTTGAGTTCTAAAGCTTTTTCATTTGTGTCAATTCAATTCATTTGGCCGACATGAAATCCTTTGAACCATATCGGCCATCCTTTGATCACTCCTAGTAAAATGTCCTTCCAAGTGCATCTGGGATTTATCAAGGCCGATTTAAGTGGTGATTGAGACCTAATTGTAGCTAAAGTCTTCCTCGCTCTTTCCTTTTGCACGATCCTATTCATCTTCGTAAACATGCAAAATTCAGGATGTATTTACGCGTAAATGGAAGAGCAACGAAACAACTACTGAAATGTTTTCTCTTTTATTAAATCATTGAACTCGTTACAATGAAATTGTCACTCGCTCGTAACCGGCACGTTTTCCCTCTTTCGGTACACCCTTGTATTCAACTCAGTATCCCATTCTCAACCATTAGTTGTGTTGAGGAGGCGAAGCATGAGCAGGAGGATAGTCCAAATGAATCCCCTCCAAGTCTTGAGTGTCGAGCTCGTCGTTAGCGGGAGCGCGCAGCATGAGAAGGAGCACAATTTAAATGAATCCTCTCGAGTCTAGAGTGTCGAACTCGTCATTATGTGGAGGCACAACATGAGAAGGAGCACAATCCAAATAAATCCCCTTTGAGTTTTGAATGTCCACTAGCTTTTTCTGTTCAGAGAAAAAAAAAAAGTGGGCCAAAAAGAATGGTCAACTCGATGGAGAGTGCAACATTAAGTCAACATTTTTTCTCAGGGAAATGCCAATAAGCAATAACACACCGGAGCATAATCTGTCTTTGCAGAAAATGGATTCTCCGACTCTGCCGGCTTCAACTTGCGGCCTATATTTTCATAAAGTAGAAAACGTTATTGCTCCAAGTAAATCAAATGCGTTGCACGAATCATTCAAATAAGTTGTTGGATCACTTAATGCGTGCATAAAAAACATGGCTTTCAAGTACCTAAGAACGAAGAGGAATAAGAGAAGAAGAGATATTGCTGATGAGGGCCTCATTTCGATGATCTGAAATGGAGGAAAGCCGTGACCAGCGTTGTATTTGACAAGCTCTTGATCTCGTGAACGATGTAGGGGATACTGTAGAAGGTTTTGTTTCTCTTGTATTGTATAATTAGCTCTCATTGAAAGTTCAACATTTGAGCATTTGAAAATGCTTGTTAACAAATGTACAAATTTCAAAACCTTTTCTCATATTGTATAATTAGTTTTGGGGGACTTATGTCAAAGAATATAATATTAATTATTTTTTGATCTAGTTCAGACACGTGCCAGAGTTATGACCTAAATTGTTTTGCCAATTTTCTTCGATGACACTTATGTGGGTATAAGTTGCTGGTGCAATTCTTATGTCCATGTGTGGCACCAGTTCTGAGTACGCTTTCGAGTTAGTTTCAGACTATTTATGCGACCAGGTAATTAGCTATTATGATTTCAATCCACCATGAGCAAGAATTGTGAAATGTAGTCAACAACATGAACATTTTGATCAAATTTCTATCATTATAGCATTAAAATATGACTTTTTAAAGTTCTATGGACGACAAATATCCGTATGTATGATTTCTAATATTTCTGTACTCCTCTTGGCACATTTCTTCATCTTGTTGGTCTGCTTTCCCTTTATGCAGTCCACACAAGTATCACAATTAGTAAAATCTAAAGTACTAAGTATTCCATCATTTACTAATCGCTTAATTCTTTCTATGGAGATATGTCTCAATCTCTAGTCCCACAACATAGAGGAATGTTCTTTCACAACACATCGTTTTATACCGGCGTTATAATGAACATGCATCGCATTATAATATGCATTGTTTTGTAAATTAATTCGAAAAAGACCATCAGACAAAGTACCACTTCCAACAATTTCAAATTTAAACGATAAACAGAAGTTTAAATCTAAAAAAGTTAAAAGAGTAACCCAAAGGTACAAGTCTTGAAATTGAAATTAAGTTTCTAGAGAAACTAGGAACATAAAATGTCATTTCCAAATTCAAAACAAAGCCACTATTGAGAACTAGTCTATATGTCCCAACAGCTTCCTATGCTTTTGAAAACCCTGTAAGGAATTCAAAATGTGGATTGTAGATTCAAAATCAATCCACTAAGTGTTGTGACTTACATCAACCATATTAGATTCATAACAAACACAAGAGATTGGATTACCTTTTTTCTCAAGCCGGGCCTTAAATCCGATGCAATCCTTCTTTATATGCCCCTTCCTTTTATAGAAGAAACATTTAGATTCTTTCTTATTGTCAGCTTGGGGATATATTTTACCTTTTCCCTTATGCTTGACATGGCCCTTATTCTTACCTTGTGTTGCCAAATGAACACTTTCTCCCAATTCCATAATCATTCTTTCTTCCTTTTGAACACACACGGTCATGAGTTTATTAATTGACCATTTATTCTTATGTGTCTTGTAAGAGATCTTGAAAGGTGCATACTGTTGCGGGAGAGTGTTCAGAATATAATACACAAGAAAGGATTAGGATATCTCAACCTCAAGGTTCTTAAACTGAGCCGCAACATCCCTCATTTGCATGATGTGCTCACGCACACCTCTAACACTAGTGAGCTTCAACGATGAAAACTTCATAATCAGGGTCATGGCATGTGCTTTCTCAGAAGTCTCAAACTGTGCATATATGGCCTCCAATAAAGCCTTAGCATTGCTATGCTGAGCAACCAAACCGCGAATACTATGAGATATTTTAGCCCTTATAAACATCGCACAAACGCGGTTGGACTGCTCCCATTGGTTATAAAGGGCTATCTCAGCTGTAGTGCTCGAATCAGTAGGAGTAGGTGGTTCGTCTTTCCTTATAGCATAGCCAATGTTCATCCACCCCAATTGAAGAATAACTAACTCCTTCCAAACTTTATAGTTTTCACCATTTAGTATGGGAACATCACACTTAAATTCAGAGAAATTCACAGGTTGCAAAAATGTTTATCAAATAATCATGCTTATGTCACAAAATTTGAGGTGAAAGATACATAAATCATGTGTAAACATGTCATTAATATGAATCACGTAACATAACAACTGCGTGTGGGCTAAGTTTTAATTTAAATAGATTCATTATTACATCATGAAGAAACTACCATATTATATACCTTTTCTTAATCTCTGTGGGTAAATTAAGAAAAATAATATGATATTTTATCCTAATTAATCATATTAATACAATGAAATTCATGTGGGATAAAATTCATCATATTAATATAATTGATTACAATTAATATCCATTTCTAAATATGACCCGGAGGCTCTTAATATAAGTTAATTAATTAAAGATGTTGTGGCTACTCTGTAATTAATTAAATATATGGATCATTGGACATTTAATTTCATGCATAAAATATTCATAAAAATGCAGGAAATGGTAAAATAGTAAATAAATGCAACAAGGGGCAGAACAGTTAATAGATCGACCAAGGATAAGATTGTAAAATTGTTGAAAGGAAAGAGCAAAAGGGTAAAAGGATCCACGGGAGGGGAAGTCAAGCATGTGGCCCGCACGCGCGCCATCAACCGCTCAGGCACGTGCGTTGAACACGCCTGCAACTGCCGTGATCAATTCCGCGTGCGTGGGCCCCACACGCCAGCGGTTGGCTTGCACATGATGGCGCGTGGCTTCCATGCGCCTGCAACTGCAGCGCACGCGTGAAGCCCACGTGCCTTCTTCCTCGCACGCAGAAGCCTTTTCATCACCATTTTTCGCCATTTCTTCTTCGACAGCCCATCTCAGACACAACTAAATAATGTTTTGGAGAGCATGCAGGCACGACCACATGGGTCCAAGTTTCAGCGAAAATGAGCAAGAAATTGGCCCCAAATCAAACGAAAATTTCCCAAAACACAAATCCTCAACCATCGCGACTTCCCCCGCTCAATTAGCCTTCGACAAATACCGATATACCATAAAAAAACTCATGGCTAATGTTCCTCATGGCGGTGCGACCGTACGAGTCCGAAATCAAGGGGTGGGTTGCCGGAATTTGCTCGGAATCGGCTAGTTTTTCTCTTGGCCTCAAAAGTCCAAATTACTATTCATCTCTGCAATACCCGCGAAAATCCACCAAAAATTCGACAAAAACAAGGCAGAGGCACTAAACATGCTTTGATACCAATTGTAAGACATAAAAATTAAGTGCGGAAACCAGGATCAATTATAAACAAACCTCTAGCCATTGTTCATATTCACGTTTGTCGGAAAATCCTGAAAATTCAAAGAAATATTGGGCACATGCTACTAACCCAATTCCCTCACATACTGATGGTGTATTTCAAATGCGAGGATTTGAGTTAGATCTTGTGATTGCCCATTAGAATGAATGATCGTTACTTTATACACTGTCTTCCATCAAGGCGGTTATCAAATGGACGATTGTGACGAAAATGTACGAAATGTGGAAAAACTGCATGTCAAATAACCGCCACTTTAAAGAGAAAATGTGGGTCCGAAAATGTGAGATCACAAATATAAATAACATGGACTCCATATAGAGAAGAGAAAAACAATACAGGTGAAAGAGAGAGAAAGCTCCTTGCACATGCACCGCCATGCTTCACATCTGTCAGGCGCATCAGGCTGCCTTGTCCGATCATTACTCGTCAATAGTCCGGATGCACAGTAGCTGTTCTTCTAACTACTTCGATTTTGCTAGTTTAGCTTTTGCCACACTTCAATGTTGCCGTCATCGTCGTCGGTTGCTACTCGGTCGATTTCTGAAGTCCTTGGCTTTGTTCACGGCCTTGTTGGTTGGCTTTTTACCTATACCGGACCTTCCTGACCTTGTCCCATTTGTCGTTGCTCGTCTAAGCTCGCCCCCCATGCCGTTGCCGCCTATCCTGCTTGCGATTGGTGTCCCCGTTTTTTATACCTAAATTTTAAAGACCCATTTAGTCACTCTTTTGCATAAAAAATTAGGAGTTGATTATGATCCCTAACCAAAAATATTATCAATTTGTAAGCCCACATAAATTCGCGAGTGACGTCTATATTTACAATTCACAAATTTAAAAGTCTAATGGAAGAATTACCAAAAAAGTCTTAAACTTATTGTAATTGTGCCAATTCAGTCATAAACATTATTTTTGGTCACTTGAGTTCTAAAGCTCTTTTCATTTGTGTCAATTCAATTCATTTGGCCGACATGAAATCCTTTGAACCATATCGGCCATCCTTTGATCACTCTTAGTAAAATGTCCTTCCAAGTGCATTTGGGATTTATCAAGGCTGATTTAAGTGGTGATTGAGACCTAACTGTAGCTAAAGTCTTCCTCGCTCTTTCCTTTTGCACGTTCCCATTCATCTTCGTAAACATGCAAAATTCAGGATGTATTTACGCGTAAATGGAAGAGCAACGAAACAACTACTGAAATGTTTTCTCTTTTATTAAATCATTGAACTTGTTACAATGAAATTGTCACTCGTTCAGAACTGGCACATTTTCCCTCTTTCGGTACACCCTTGTATTCAACTCAGTATCCCATTCTCAACCATTAGTTGTGTTGAGGAGGCGAAGCATGAGCAGGAGGATAGTCCAAATGAATCCCCTCCAAGTCTTGAGTGTCGAGCTCGTCATTAACTGGAGGCGCAGCATGAGAAGGAGCACAATTTAAATGAATCCTCTTTGAGTCTAGAGTGTCGAACTCGTCATTATGTGGAGGCACAACATGAGAAGGAGCACAATCCAAATAAATCCCCTTTGAGTTTTGAATGTCCGCTAGCTTTTCTGTTCAGAGAGAAAAAAAAGTGGGCCAAAAAGAATGGTCAACTCGATGGAGAGTGCAACATTAAGTCAACATTTTTTCTCAAGGAAGTGCCAATAAGCAATAACACACCGGAGCATAATCTGTCTTTGCAGAAAATGAATTCTCCGACTCTGGCGGCTTCAACTTGCGGCCTATATTTTCATAAAGTAGAAAACGTTATCGCTCCAAGTAAATCACATGCGTTGCACGAATCATTCAAATAAGTTGTTGGATCACTTAATGCGTGCATAAAAAAACATGGCTTTCCAAGTACCTAAGAACGAAGAGGAATAAGAGAAGAAGAGATACTGCTGATGAAAGCCTCATTTCGATGATCTGAAATGGAGGAAAGCCGTGACCAGCGTTGTATTTGACAAGCTCTTGATCTCGTGAACGATGTAGGGGATACTGTAGAAGGTGTTTGTGTATATACACCGGGCACGTTTATATATACTCTGCAAGGCTTGTTCATCTTTATTTCAGTTTGGGATTACTTTCCATTTCAGATAAACCATTTACTTCCATTCCAGATATAGAAGATGTTATTTTTAAGGCACAAAGAAGCATAAGTTTGTGGAAAAATAATCATTTACCTGCCTATCTTGTGCTTCTTCAAGAATCCTTTAGATAAGCAAAGCAATTAATGGACTGTGATTTTGGCTCTCATTAGCATTGAATTTGCGTTGCCACACATTTGATTGAGCCAAATATCTTTTTAGTTATAATTTCATGTTAAAGAGTGCCTCAAAACACTTGTTAGAAGGCCACACATAAGAAGAGTACAAATTTCAAAACTTTGTTTCTCTCGTATTGTATAATTAGCATTGAAAGTTCAAGCATAGCATTTGAAAATGCTTGTTAACAAATGACACAAGCCTTTTCTCAGTTAGTTTTGGGTGACTTATGTCAAGAATATAATCTTATTGTTTGATCTAGTTCAGACACATGCTAGAGTTATGACCTAAATTGTTTTTCCAATTTTGTTCGATGACACTTATGTGCAAATAAGTTGCTAGTGCAATTCTTATGTCCATGTATGGCACCAGTTCTGAGTATGCTTTTGAGTTAGTTTTAGACTATTTGTGCGACCAGGTAATTAGCTATTGTGATTCAGATCCACCTTGAGCAAGAATTGTGAAATGGATTCAACAACATGAAGATTGTTGAACAAATTTATATCATTATAGCATTAAAATATCACTTTTTAAAGTTCTATGGATGACAAAAACATCATATATATGTACAGATTTTCTGTTGAAAAATCATTTAGCAGTGTGCTTGATGACCCCACTCAAAAATGATCCTAATTCTGGCACAAGATACTGCCACGTCGCAATTTACAAGTACGAGAGTAGCCACAGGGCAACATCATGATTACATATAACGTCATAATTGAATGAGGACAAACAATGAAGTTACAGATCGCTCATTGATGGAGGACTGCCGGTAGTAGGAATCGAATCTAGGCATTGTCCATAACCAGGTTGTTTGTTTCGCGAAAAATAAAATTATTCAAAATTTTTTTTTCTTTAAAATGATCACTTACATCATTTTAAAAAAAAATGAATAAATAAAAAATATTTATATTGTTCATGAAAATATTTAAATATACATTATTGTCAATATAAAATTAATTATTTCAAATGAGAGAAACGACCATTTTTAGAAAATTAATTTTCAATTTATTCACTTTTTATGATACAAACAAAGTTCATGTTTCTAAATTTTACTAATGGAGCTAACCTTTCATCTACATTAGTTAAAACCTAGCTAAAATAACTCTCTCTCTCTCTCTCTCTCTCTCTCTCTCTCTCTCTCTCTCTCTCATGCACAATCACTGGAATTGATAGCTAGTTGAAATTTCAGCTACATGCCGACTAGAATACCAAGTAATCCCAACGAAGTTTAGTCAAGGAAAAAGGAAAGAAGAAAGTTCTCATTATTCAAATCCATGAAAACACACCTAGAAAAACCAAAACTGATGGATTATCTTAGAAAATTCGAAAAAAAAAAAAACAGTTATTACACAAAAAGAAAGTTTTTCATGTACAGGATCCTGCCTACTCCTAAATCCTAAAAAAACTGCAGAATTTCTGCAACACTGTCCAACCGCAATTTTGTTGCCTCCTCGTTGTCCTAAGATCTTTTTCCTCAATTTTCTCCTCTTCTTGTTCCCCTAAAGTATTGCACGACCATGTTTATATTATAGACGTGTGTCAAGTTCTGTTGCTCAGTTGTGTATTGGTGGCTTTCTCTTTGCCGGAGAGTAGTCCATCCCAGCAATGTCCATGTTGTCCGGATAATGCTCCGAAGCAGAAGATGAATTGACTGAGAAGTTTTCTTTCCCCCCACCAAGCTGGCCGCTATTACTTCTTTCGCCCTCCAATGTTGACTTGGCCTCACTGCCTCCTTGGGTTATTTCCTCCTGTAAATTGGACATGTGCAGAATCGTATCAGCAACCACAGAAGAAGACCAAACGAGAATGTTATTCGCAATTATCATTGTTACATTCACTATTAACAAGGATAGAAGAGTTTTGCATCATAAGCTCAAACGGAGGGTTAACATAAAACGTCGAAAATGACACCCATTATTATACACACTTACGCTATTCGTCAGATGATGAGTCCTATAAGCATACAAAACCATGTACGAGTCCATGTGTAAGAAGGATTGAGACCAATAAAAGTGAAGTCCTTATGAACGGTACAGAAAGACGAGATAACCCAACTCTAAATACTATCTTAAAAGTCAAATGTGCATCCGATTGCTCAAAAGTTTGAGCTCTCGAAGAATATTGAAGGCTACATCGTGTGTTGAGGAACAACTAACCTTTGAGTTTGGAGCCTTGGTAGTAGGAGTGGTTGCAGTAAGGAGCTTCCTGGTTTTGCCTGCATCAAATGAAGCATGAAGCATCAGCACAAGAGATCATCGAAATGTGCAGAAAAGGAAGAAGAAAAATCTAAATGGAGTTGCTTCATTTATGCATTCGTCCCCGTGTTCGTCAAAAGAAAGAAAAGAGGGAAATACGCTGATTTATTCAAGAAAAATGCAATAAATTTGCATGAGATATGACATCAATCTTTAGCGCACATAGAAGAATCAGCTACCTTCTGTCTGAGAAATAACAAGCATCAGAAGCAGAAGATAGGCTGCCAGATGGGTCTTCATCTGTGGATGAATTCTGTATGAAGGAATATACAAATGAAAAGAGGGGAAGAACACACTGCGAAATATCACAATCCTTCGGCTAGAAAGAGAATACTGGAGCCTCTCTCTCTCTCTCTCTCTCTCTCTCAAAGCTTGACCTATTAAACAGTTTGGGAGTGCCTTGATGAGATGACAAGAATGCTAACTTGCTTTACTTATATATGTGTGTGTGTGTGGTTTTCAGGACCCACGTGTAGGTTTCCCAACATTTGGTTGTGGTGTGATTTTTTCAAGCATTTTGTCTGTTTTTCTTTTCTTTTTCCTTCCAAAAGTGCCACTACAGTTGTACCTCATCCCGTGCTTTAAGTGATAAAAATATATTTTAATTCATTTCTAAAAGCTTAAATTTTTTTAGGAACAATTTATTTAATATGGTATTAGAGCATAAGTTATCAATCGTCCATTTCAATTTTCTTATGCATGCTTTCATGTTTTCAATTATCTCGTCAATGTGATTACATCCACATCTTATCTTGCACGTGTAAAGGACTTGCTTACATTAAGGGGACGTTGTTAAGTGAAAAGCTACATATACTATTGGGTTAAATTCCTAATTTGGAAAAAGCGATATATCTTGTAATACGAGAGTAAAATTTTTGGAACTTTAGTTATATATTGGATACTGATTCAAAACTTTCGAGTCATATTGTAGTTTTGGAAAAAGAAGTTTCTAATCTTGAGTTTGGGAAGATAATATTGTTGGTGTCAGGATTATTTGGATATTTTGTTAGAATTTGCCTACTAAATAGTTTGCGAAATCTCATGGGATATTTCAAAATTTTGTATAACATGATTAAATTTTCTTTTCCGATTAACTCTATTACCATCACGTTACTGTTTTGGGAGATTGTTGATTTGTCAATGACAAAGCTGTGCTTTAGTACTAGATGGTGGGGAGAGCCCATAGTCTTAAATCATAGAAAAACAACGAAACTTTATGGAAATGACATGTGATTGGAACTTGCCCCGCCCTTTTTGGGTATGATGAGGACTTTGAGAATCATGTCTCTTAGATTTGTCTATAGACTATATGCACCCTTGTTTTTAATCGATGTATTCTCCAATGGCAGCGAGCCCCACTAGGAAAACTTTATTGTTCTTGTCCTTATTTTTTCTCTTTCATGTGTATATCAAGGGATTTGCCAAGAACCCACCATTTTAATTTGGAGCTTTGTCTTGTAACAGAATCTGAAAAATGGAGCGTCCCTCCTTTTTGGCTACTATTTCCCCAAAATTTTAATTATATGTGATAAATCATATCATACGGGTATGTAAGTGTACACATCACACCCATTTGAAGTGATTAGTCAGACCAGGGAGGATGGACATGATGGGTGCTGTCTCCTAGTAATGGCATTGCTGTACAAGTTGTGGCAGGTGGGCAAGAGATGGGACACCATGATGGGTAAGGGTTTTCAGCAACTAGATTGTACCCATTTTTATAAGTAATGCAATTACTATTGATCTTGTAACGAGCTGAAGTGCTGCCTATTTAAGAAACATAAATAGCCAATTCGATAATATATCCGATGTCCCAAATCCTAGATTAGAAATCATTGAGATATTGAGGATTCGATATTTCTATCGAGTTCTTGCCTCTCATTGCCTTTTCAAAACTTGAAAAGTGATCAGTGAGTTTTTTTTAAAAAAATGGTCTGCAGGTTCTTCTTGTATTTTATTCTGCTACGAGATATTATATTATGAATCAATTAGATTGTTGATATGGATAAGCAAACTAATCATACTTATGATACAACAACTATGTATTATCATAGTAAATAATAAATTTGTTTTGTAGTTCGACATCATACTAAATCTAGATGATGATAGATGGTATGCATTTTACATGAAATACTTTCTCAGCGCTATCAAGGCATGCACCTTAAAAGGATAAGCTGCGACAAACCCTCAAGCAAATGCCCCTTCCTTATGCCCTCTTTCTGCAATTACACAGGACTCCAAAGCTGTCATGGGGATCATCCATGCATCGGATTCATTTGATGCAGTTGTAGTTGTCGTCGAGTTGCACTTGTCTGTCTTGCTGCACTAATGTCTTCTAACAATGTTTGACAAAACTTAATTCAGAGCTCCCCCGATGGATGTGGTAGCTTCCTCGAAGTTGTGAGGGGGACGTCGTAGGAGCATGATTTCATGTACACCGTCGCATCCAAGAGCGCAATGACAGAACTCCATTTTCAAACACCGCATGATTATGATGGATTGCGGGGATGATAGAGAATGTCCTCCGAAATAATCTGATTTATGCCGACCATGGAAATGAAAAACTTATGTCTGATGAACAACAACATAATCTCCACATAGAATTGCAAATTTTTGGGCAGTATGGACAAGATGACATTCTAAGAAATTGCTTTTTTCTTTTTCTTTTTCTAACAAAAACCCAAAAGGAGAGAAGAAAACTCTCGTGGCAACTTGCGGAGCCGCATGTGGAGATAACGTGATGGCCAAGAAAATTTGCAGATGCGCTGCCGCAGAGGCAGTTGCTGCAATTGACTTGGATCATCAAATGATGGAGAGCGGGAGACATCGTGGGCCGCCGCCACGTGTCCGGTAGCAAGGGGGCAATAAATGTGACGTCGACGCCACCGTTGTGGGCCCCAGACGTGCCAGTGGCTGACGTGGCATCTCTCTTGCCCTCACTTGCCCCCGAGGGACTCATCCTTAAGGGTTAAAGGGAGGAAGCATTTCATTCAAACCGTCGGCGTAATGGACCGACCATCATTTTTAAAAGTCTAAATTCACGATATTTGGAATAATCACCAAAACAATCGTGAATGTATTGTATGGATTGTTAGGATTCAATGCAAAATGACCAAAAAAAAAAAAAAATAGAGAATAAAAGCGAGAAAAAAAAATCGAAACATGAGATTTTTATCCCGATTCATTTTTAAATTATAGTTACATCCAACAAAGAATTCAATTCTAATTAATTGTCCATACCTCTATGTTACATTCATCAATTATAAGAAAAAGGGATTATATATACATATATATCAGTAATTATTCATGAACTTAAGCTTAAATAACCAATAAAATATGAGTTTAAATTATAAAAACTCTTTGGTGGCCTCGCTACCGTGTTGGGGAGACTCTCTAATTGCCCGTTTGCTCACTATAGAGTGAGACCTCTACGCCTTTCTATTGATGAAATGTATAAACCACACCTCAAGACGGGTGTTAATGTAGCAATGAAAATTTTTGTGAAATTCTGATATAATCCCATCAGCCAATTATTATTGGAAATTGCTAACGTGATGTTATCAAGTTGTTATCGGTCATTTTCATGACACGTCGATTTGGATAATTTTACTTGGAAAAAGTTCTATGTGGATTATCTTGTCAGCAATTCTTGATGGCAATTGGTCAAGAGATTGCATCGAAATCTCGCTCTACGGTATTGAATTGTATTAATAAAATTAAAAATTTAGGATCAAATCAGTAACGCTCCAATTTGTTCAGGGGCGAATCGGGAAGCTACCCTTGTTAGATCCATGTGCTACTACTTCCTTCAACTATGAGAAGCAATCAAACCAGCCACGTGGGTGCCGCCGCTTCACGAGGCGTGTCCTCTCTTTGCCCGGCAGGTAGGCCATCAGGGTGGGACCCGCAGCGTCCGACCTCTCGTTGACTGATTTTTCAGTTTTATTTTTTATTTTTGGATTTTCCAAATTTTCAGTTTTCTTTTCCCCCACGATTTTCCAACCTCTTCTTTCCTCTTCTATTTTCAAAATTAAAGCTCCTTATAATAAAGTGAAATTAGAAGTTTTTAGTATAGTGACGTGTTCGTCATTCACACCTTTATTTTAGTAGTACTGTTTAGGTGTGCAAGATTATAGGAGCTCATGCTAAATTGAGATTTCTATAATTATATATATCGTATTTTTATTGGGATCTCATTTTGTCGTCAGCGAGAATAATCCAAATTTAGGAAAAATAAAGTATTGCATGAAATAATATCAAGCAATTTGGATCCTTTTGGGAAAATGAAAAGAGTAATGTCAAGAACCCATAATTTTGATTCAAAAAATTATTTGGTTGGCACTTGATGGTTTCATGACACTCGTTTAAATATTTATCTCGAACCTTATTTCATCGTGATGTAAATCGATCTTACACATCGATCTTTGTGCCCTTTACATTACTCTCAGATGAAAAGATAAATTTAATGAACGATCAAACATTTCGACTCAACTACGTTTATGCATGTGGATAACTAAGGCTTCGTTTACTAAGGAGCAATTAACAAGTGTTTAATTTGCTTTTAAGGATCGACTTATATGGGTTGGAACGTTAGGAGAATTTTAGCAAAGACATGATGCTGCGTAAGATAGCCAACAATAATTGGACCACCATGTTGGGATCTATTTATTAATGTTCCTCTTTCTTTGTTTTTCTATTCTTTTGTTCTTGGGACAAAAAAAACATAAATTCGTTTTGTAATATCAACTAATCTTTCTATTGCCCAAAAATAAAAAGTGGTCGGGGAAAAGATTTGGAACAGAAACAAAAAGTAAAAAGAAGTAACTTATTGTTCCAGATAATAACTTCTAGAAATAAGTCTATTTTTTTTTTTTTTTTTCTTTTCTTCTTCTTGCTTGTTGCTCATGGTCGCCTGCCATTGTCCGCACTGGCCATCGACTAACAACGGGTGAAGAAAAGAAAAAAGAAAAACAATTCTTAAAAAATTATTAAAAAACAAAATAAATACTACGTTATTTAAATTTTTTTTATTCCTACCAAACGCATTCATGTGTTTTTTCTATTATGAGAATAGGAATTTTGTGTACTTACCAAACACATTATTTTACTCAGAAATTATTCCAGGGAATAGAAACAAAAAAATATTATTTCTGAAAAGAAATTGTTACCCAAAACAAAAGTGTTACTAAATAGACTCTTAGTGATTTTCAGTGAAAAATAACCATATTGGAATGTTGCACAAAGATTTATAATTAAATTGACTAAATTAAAAAATTTAGAACTGAATTGGCATGTAAACATTGAGCACAAGACGATATGCTTAAGATATAGCCACCAAACGCATTTACAAATGGGTAGAAAGGGGTCGACCCATGAACTAGATGTTTATCATTCGTGTGCAATTTCATTGACCCATGCGCGACAAAAACAAGATTAAACCGATCAGCTCGAACGGACACTTAACTATGTGCTGTGTGCTTGTCTCATTGATGGATCATGTCGAGAGTTGCCGGCCCTCGGTGTTCGGATACAAAGTTGCTGGTTCGTGTTCTTTCAATTGAAAGGTCGGTCTAGGAAGATTGTCCCCGGGCCATGTGCGATGCCATAATTGAATCCTTTCCCTCCGAGCGAGGGAACAGAAGAAAAAAGAGTGGGGAAGCTTCAGCTGATTGCAGAAGAGGTAGCAGCATCAGCATTTAAGCCGGAGGTCTGGGTAAAGAGTACGACTGATTTTGATTTCTGGGCTTTCTTTTTACATCGGCCGACAAGGAGACACCGAGTGTTCTTCCAAGTTCTTCGTTCAACTTCCAAATTTTGGACCACTTCAGGCACCAAGCCCTTCTCTTTCTCTGGTCCCGATGCATGCATGTTTCAAGACTCTTGTCTGGTCACACTATTACGACGATGACTCCTTTGTTTTATTGCATATGAGAAATGCGTTGAACGATCTGCTTGATGTCTGCTGAATCCAATAGGTTGAGATCTGTAGAAACTTGGGTTCTGATGCCTAGCTAGTACGTACTACTATAACCGCCCTCTTTTCCCGGCTAAATCTGTAACTTTGGTTCCATTAGCTAGGAATACACGAAGTGGCCGCATTCCAAGCAATCAAGATCCATGAAATAGGAAGTAACTTCAGTTGTTTGGACCGATTAAGAACTTTGATTAGGAATCACGTGCCATTAGGCCGGTTTTTTAGGGTTGACTCCTCATCTGGCCCTCGGGTTGGAGCGCTAGGATCCGGAGTCTGGCCATTTAGGTCTCAAGTCCGGGCACCTTGGATCATTCTCACCAGCACTAGGGGAGGGCATCATGGCCCTCACTTGGTGCCCTCGCCAACCACAACAAGGGCTATGACGCCCTGGGCTGCCAAAGTGGGGGCTTGAAAAATCGGCCCCAATGAAACAAATGCCTAGATGACACACTCTAAGGCATGGGTACCAAAAAAAAAGCTAAATATATTGTATTTATATCAATTCAGCAAGTCCCTCACGTTTTGATCTAGGCCGAGTGAGGGTGCCATGGCCTCGCTTGATCTTGGCCCCTTGCCAGATCTAGTGATGCTCATATCCAATGACCTCCTTAATCCAATATGAAAAAAAAAAAAAAAAAAAAAAAAAATTATTAAAAAGGTCCAAATAAATATTGAAAAATTATTATAAAAAAGTCAACATCAGTATCGGCCGTATCAAGTAGAATAATAGTGTCTACATTAGTGATTCTAGCCTAAATCGGTCAGATGGACTTAATTGACAAAACATAAAAATATTTATGATTAAAATTTGTATATTAAAAAATATGGAGTTGGATTGATACGAGAACAATAGATTTAGAATTTTTTTTTTTTTAATACTTTTCCTCCAAAAAGACGTAGGAGTGAGCATTTCAAGGTACATTTAGAATGTAGATTTAGAATTTTCTTTTTAATACTTTTCCCCCAAATAGACGTAGGAGTGAGCATTTCAAGGTACATTTAGAATGCTACCTCGGCTTTTGGAAACGTGTAAATGTCCCATAAGAAGAGTTCGGGAAGCCCTATTCAAATAATCAAAGATGAAGCTAGTCAAAGCTTATTTTGATGGAGCAATCAAGCATGCTTTTGCAATTTTTTTGAATCAAAAGAATAAAGAGTTCCTTTTTCTCTCTCCGTCTCTCATTGAAAGAATGGAGGAATTCCTGGAATTCCTCCAACGCCATCGATCTGATTGTTGAATAGCGTGCATGGACATCACTCATGTTCATATTTAATTATGTTCGTACGTGGGTGATATTTATAACTCGTTATAAATTAATCAAAGGCACGTTTGCAAGGAAAAATACTTTGTTTATGCCCCCATGATTTGATTTTTTCTGTTCCGTTGTCGTTTGTGCTTATTAAAGAGCACATTTATGGAGCGAGAAGACATGATGAGTGACGGTAGACTGAAATTTCAAAGTCCGAATACATTCAATTTATTCTCTGTTGAATGTTCTGAACAGTCAGGACATGGTTAAGTGACGTTGGCCCCATCCATTAGGAAAATGACTCTGCAGCTTCTGATACACGCCAAACGCATGAAGTTAAAATGCTTTCGGGTCACCTTGATGCAGAGCTTGGGAAATTTCGCTGCGATAGTGAGTGCGAGATTAGGTAAAAAAAACATAGGAGAAGACGCGCGAAACTCGGACGAATGTATGTCGCGCCTTGCGAGTCGATACAAACCGACGTCTCCGAATGACTCTGGTTCATGTCGAAGAGGTTGTCGGAACATTAATATGCGACTAACACCGGCCGTCCTCGATTATTTTATAAGGGATTACTGGGTTGATTGAATGACCACCAGTACTGAAGATGTTCATGCATATCTTCAAATCATTGGTTCATTACATTTTGTTATGCAACACTGAATATTTATACTTACATTGTATTTTGCATACATGGATTACATGTATCTTAATTTTTAATATCAACCAACACAAAGCTTGATGGAAAGAAAAATGCTTCAAGTTTTGCAGACTAGATAGCATACGAATGAAACAATTATGTCAAATCGGTAAGGAAGAGTGAAGATGTATGGTTACATAGTTCGCTCAATATAACCTATGTTCTTGAGAAGAGATTATTGGAATTCACCAATACAATAGAGATTACACACACTCAAACCTTTAAAACCCTTCCTCTCTAAATGCTTAACATGCTCTTGCAGTTACTTCCTTAGTGTAAAAGAATATGCATAGACATAAGCTCTCAATTTTCAAACCCTAGAAAAAAAAAAAAAAAAAAAGAAGAAAAAAGCTTTAGGACCCATCAAATAATATTTCAGATTATCTGAACAATGTACTCATTGGGTCCGGATCCATGCTCTGGATCCGACAATCCCTTTGCAGCCTCATCTCTTTTGTAGTATTGACTAGTGTCTGATTTCTTCGCTTCCAAAAAAACGGGTGGCAACCCATGAAAATCTCAAAAAGGATTTATAATTTTAAGGATGAAAGTTGTAACATATGAAGAAGAAACAATCTCTATACATAGATGAAGAAGGTAAGACAAATCGAACTCCTTATCTCTTGACTTGTTATCATATAAAATATCGTGAAATCCACTTTAAGTTTAGCCAATCTATGAAAGTTTGCAGAGCAACCATCAGCAATTTTTAGGTACATTGTGGGCAATATCCAAGGCATACCATTCATCAACTAATAATCACCTCACAGCTGGTTGAACATAAGTAAGAATCTAGCATGAAACACCAAAGCAAAGTAACATGCTGTGTATCAGAGAGAGAGAGAGAGAGAGGGATGATTCATGAAGCTGTGTTCGTAGTCCTGGTCAACCGGGAGTAGGAATCCATCTCTATCGCCAGAAGCAAACAGAAGACAGGAACCATATGGCCATATCGTGCCTTGCGCTGACATTTGAAATTTGTGTGATCTTGTCTTCTGTGTTTTTGGATTGTGGGGTTAATGCAAAGTGCACCATATTCTCCACCTCCACGATCTTCATGCAGCCTCTTTTACTTTCCGCCGAACTGGTCGGTCGCAAAATCTTCAAAAATCTCAGGTTCGTAGGTCCCAGGACAACTCAAACTTCCTCGAGCGGTGACTTGAGAAATCCGCATCTGTCGTCTCTCTAAAGTCTCGCCCGCTTTGTCTTCCCTTTCGGTGGTAAATTTCAATACTTTGGAAGACATGATAAGACGTTAGGTAGTCCTTATGAGCTCTCCAAAAAGATGAACATATGGATTCATTGTTGCTACCATCGCCTACAACATAACCATTCTTCTCACTGGGGTAGAGAGAGAGAGAGAGGGGGGTGGTGGTGGTGTAGGGCTATTTAGGAGGCGACAAAGGCGACCACGACAGGATAGAGCAACGATGGCAAGGAACTCTCACCAAATAAGTGGGGAGTAAGGATTTTCTTAATTAGGATCTTAGATTCTCTCCGGTGCATAGGTAGACGAAAAAGTGGCGAGATTTCAATTGAAAACCACTATTTACCGAAGAACATTTCAAGTTTCCTAACTGGGAAGATTACACAAGCATAGTATATGTATTAAACCAAATCAAAATCACTGAAAATAGTGGGTCTCATGTGTTGCCCCCTCAAATTTGAACCCGTCCAGGTTCAGTCTAGTACATAGACTAGGCCAACCGGAATAATTTTTCTTACTAACCACTCAACCAATCCGTCTGATCTCGAGTGCATTCCAAAAGCTGAGACAAAATCAGGTCCACTTCCCACATCCTTTCCATGTTACTTTCTATGCTTCCTCATTTGAATCGTGTGATATAACCTCACATGTTTCCTAGGTACACCATCACATGGGGCTGAGCCCGCCAAAAACCTTGACATTTTGATGGCAATTTGTAGGTTGAAGATCTGTCGAGTGAACCTGCACAAAAAGTCGCCAACCATGGCATGGCAATGACCGGCCATTTGAATAGATTGATGGTGCTTTTCAACAACACGCCAAAGCGAGACAAGATGGAAGGTCGCTGACCATGGCTTGCCTCAAAACTGCATGTGCAGACATATGCAGCTGCATCAGAGGACCCCGGTTCTGCACGGCAAGTTATATAGGAGGATAAAACACTTGATTTTGGAGACTCGATGGTGATTGTTTACCATCTTCATCAGGTGGGGATATGACAATACCGAAGATTTTAGAATCAGAAGTAGAAGGAGAGTAAAGTCTGTCAAATCAGTTTAATTAATCCCATTTAAAAAAAACTATAAGCTCTGGGCGGGATTAGTTTTCTAAGCAGATTGAAATGTAGCATCAACATATATCTAAGCCTAACACCTGATCTGTTTGGGAAATACAAGATTTCATCATTTGAATTACAAGGGCCGAGGATGGAAGCTCAAGACAGAGTCGTATGATGCAGAAGTCTCACATATGATTCCCTGAGAAGGGAGTGGCTACCAACTGGAGCTTCCACCAACTACCACCGGTCAATTCAACTTGGGGGCCACCTCTTACTCTGCCATCATTATAGGGGTAAGGGGGTTGGAGACAAAAGAAAGATCAAGGCAACATATCGGTTTTTCCTCTATACTATTAGATATTCTGTTGCTTTTTCTCCAAGCAGGAACTGCCAATTTACAAAGATCATCAACCAGAGAATTTAATGACCAGTGCCGAATCTTTCTATGAATTGCATCTTTTGCCTCTTTTGCCTCTTTTGCTGTAAAAGTGCCTGTGGTACGGGTTCATATTTGGTTAGCCAAAGCTCATGTAGAGGCACTTCCGGCAGGATTCATCATCTTAGGAATTCTTTTAAAATTGGGAACGTACAGGTTTTTAAGATTTTCAAAGTTTCAGTGGGAGACAAAATAGGATGAAATCTGGAGTTTTGCCTTTTCTTGTCCTTCCCAACAATGAGAAATTGGGAAAGTCAATAAAAGCAACTTCAGCAAAGAGAAACTCGAATCTAATACTAAGATATGATTCTGGACAAGTTCATAATAAATTATTGGGTATGTACTTTGGATTCTTCTCTATATATTGCATTCCCCCCAAGAACTATACCCAATTGCAGAGAAACTTATTTCTTACAAATATGGTAATCACAAAGATGCAATGAATAAATGATACCAAAAACACCAACATATTGATGACTAGATAAGAAGGGATGGAAAATATGCATGTTTTTTCCAATTGCGAAAAATGGGCTCCGATTGGAGAAACTTCATGGACAAACACAGGAAAGAATTTGTAGTGAAATCCGTAATCTTGAATGCAATAATACAGCGTTTTAATCCAAATGATAACTTTCTATAAATGTAAATGTCCATAAGAAAAACATAATACAATTAGAAGAAAAATCAGCAACTTATCACAGATCCAGGAACTATAACTCCCGAGATCTGATTTTCATACACTCTGCCAGGACAGTGTTGGCCAATGTAAAATATAAGTGCCAACCAAATACAGCATCTCAAAAACCCAACAGAAACAACTAGGTCAAGAAAGGACTAAATTTGGGGCTCTGACTTTTCTGCACGATGGTATGAATAAAAAAAGATTGCCTGTAACACAACCTAATTAAATGCAACCTGCCCCTTCTTTCTGCAAATCCAGAACATGGAAAGCTTCCATGAAAAAACAGATTAGTTCATTGCAAATGACATTGCGTTAATGTCAAGAAGTGAGGCATAAACAAGCATGCGACATTTTCTACTTTTCCACTTATATTTGATCAGCATGTGCAGATTAGGAATTATAAGTCAAATTAGCAGGAAAAAAAAAACAAATCTTATCAATTCTCATCCAATGTGAACTCTAAGCCTAAACGTAAGATTTCAAGCTAAGAAGCTCAAGAGAAATTCCAAGAGGTATGCTACAGCAAACAAAACTTCAGTTCTTTGAAGCACTGCGTAGAACCGGGATGACCACCTTAGTTTCAAAGGAAAGGAGAACCATTTCCAGTGGAGCAGTGAAATGCATAGAGATCGGAAAGAACACCAACGGCAAAAGCACTTTGCTGGGCCAACACTGACACTGAGAAGCGAAAGCTAGGGGATCAAATGGTATTAGACATTTATCTAAGCTGGGGATATCCTGATTGGTTAAGACAATTGCAAAATTCCATTCACATGTTGATGGTGAACGTTTGTCTTTAAGATATCATCTTTACAAAGTTGAAAATCATGACAAGATGCTCTATATTGAACTAAAATAGTGCAGCAAAACCATGACAGCTTCAAGCTACCTACTTCATGATGGATCCAGCGGATGTTGATCTATCAAGTTGAACAAATCATCTCCAATGCCAAACCCAAGCATCCTAGCCATGTCACTTGTTTTAAGCCTTGGCTTAGGAACATCATGTTTCTTCAACCAAGTGTATACCACCATCACTTTGTTCATGATGAATAATTCTAGTGCCTCAGGATTGAAGACAACTCCCATTCTCATATTCATCTGCCAACATATAATTAAATATTTTAACCTATTTTTGATGGAATATATCTCTCGCAATAAATTTTATTCAGAATATACATTGACAATTAGTCATCTGAAGACATTGAGTTAATTACCTGGTGAGGAACCAACATAGCTGCATAACGGGCAAGCTCTCCAGCTCGCCAGTCCAACAAGACAGGAAGCCACGGATAAGTAGCATCAAGTCTCACAAACCAGAGTCTTATATCTGGAAATTCTGATAGTTCTCGAGGATCTCCAGGATCCTCCCTTGTGTAATTGATACTAAACCCAATTGTACGTTCCAGATAATCCTTGGGCTCAGCTGAAGCAAAAAGGAACAAAATTCCCATAAAATTTAGGCCATATATATGGACTATGGAAGTTGGTATATCTCTCTAGTGCTTACCGGACAAGGGAGATGTGATTCCAGTGGCCACTTGAAATGGTGATAAGTCAAGGCCACAAATGGCATCATTATCTATCACTACTTCAAAACGGCCCTCAGCTGGGGGCATTGGCGGAGCAACTTTTGATGAATCTGCCAATGAAAGTGTATTAGTGTTTACCTTGTGCCCAAACAAATCTCTCTCTCTCTCTCTCTCTCTCTCTCTCTCTCGCCACACCATATGTTCTGCTTTGAGACATCAGTCTAATATTGAAGGTTAGATAGTGAGAATGAAAAATCCATTAGATTCATCACATATTGGGAAGAACATGACCCCATTATGTTTGAAAAAGTCCAGAAGGTTATAACTTGAAGTGATCGACTAATTGATAATGCTATGCTAAGCACAGACTAAGTTAAACCCATTTTCCCTGAAGAACTGAAAAATCAAACGCCTGATACATCACTAGAAGTATCAAGGCCTTAGCATCCAGGCTTTAGGCCCTCAAGCAAATTTTAGCATGTACAGAGAAGCTAATTTCCACAGAACATTGCATAACTGTTCTGCCACTTTGAATGCATATATATATGTAGACCATCCCAATTGTCAGGAACAATCTTGCCAAAAGCACAAGCCAAACAAAGTACATCATGCACGTTTCTCCATTACACACTCCTTCATGGGTAGGCCGAGCTAAAATCAGGGGAGTGTGGACTGTAGTCAACATGGAGTAGGAAATTCAGCAGCTTGAGCAGAAATGATCAGGAACTACACTGGTATTGCAACCCGATGAAAGAGCCACTTGCCTCATAAGTTTAACTCCAAGATACCAGCACATCAGCAGAAAAATATATTGACACAACTAATCCAATGCCAAACTTAAACCGGATTCGATCAGCACATACGTCGAACACTTAACATGCCATCTGCTCCGCCAGAAATGAAGCCGAAGGGTCTTACCTTCTTCGTCGTCGTCAAGGGAAAGGTCGAACCTCCCGGAGGGGTTGAAGGCCACCGAAGCCGAGACGTCGGCTCGCCGCTCGCTCAAGCGCGAGGTGGGCAAAAGGGTCGAGGAAGTCGAGGTGGGTCTGGAGGGAATCCATGGAGGGGAAGAGGGAAGGAGCCGAACGGGGGAGGGAGACAGTGGGAGCAGGGGTTTCACGGCAGCGGCCATGATAAGCATGTCGGAGAGTGGTCATGTGTGGTGGACGTGGACGACGCAGGGTTAAACGTTCTCCTTTGTCCTGTTCGTGCTTCGGGCAATCGGTCCACCGATCATCGTGGCCTTATGTTTCATCTATCCAACTCGGTTCGATTCTTCATGGAATATTTACCGGGCATTTTCTGAAACTTCTATTGTATTTTTAAGTAATAAATGTTAGCTTAAATGTAATTCAATTATGCAGAAATTCCCAGTCAAAAGATCTTGTATTTTCTTGATTTATTAGATTAAGGCATTACCTTTATCCATAACAATAATATCAAGAATGAAATAATCTCAAGAATGCAATTACCTTAAGAATGCAATAATCTAAAAAAAAAAGTCCGATTTCTCTCTCTTAATTGATTTCTCTCTCTTGACCAACTTTGGAGGATAAAATATACTTTTTCATTGCAATTCATGTCGAAGAAAGAACCAGATTCTTTTTTTATAAGTTATCAATAAATGTCTTCAATAAGTGCATTCGAGTCTTCAATATTGCCTTTAATATGTACCGTCCATCAAAATACATTCTATCTTAATAACGGTTGTGACTTTTCATACACTATATGTTTTCAACACTTAAATAGTCATTAATAATCAATCTTTATTATGGAAACAAAAAATCAAGAACATAAAGTACATCGGATAAGGAGGAGGTTGAAATTTCGGAATAGTTTCTTAGTGAATCCGGAAGCCATAGCAAGGGGCTTGGCCATGTTCTGGGATAACTAGGTTCACCTATCTATTGACTCTTTCTTGGCAAATGTTATTAATGCTCAATATCAAATCAAGCAACCAAACAGAGAATGCATATTAAGTTTTTACATGCTCTAGATGAATTTCAGAAGAGGGTATTGTTATGGGAGGCTATCCACAGAGAAAGTCTACACTATCATCTCCCTTGGCTGTGCATAGGGGATTTTAATGAAATTATTTATCACAAGGAAAAAGTGGGGAAGAAAAGAGTCGAGAATTATCGTCTTACAGCCTTCAGAGACTTTCTGCACCAATGCTCGCTGATGGACTTGGAAAACAAATGATGCGCATTCACCTGGACAAATAACAGAGAAGGTGAAAATTTGGTCAAGAAACGCCTAGATAGAGCTTTATGCAATGTAGAATGGAGAATTGCACACCCAACAGTAGAATGTTCGACACTACCAGCAATAGGGTCTGATCACAGTCCTAATCTTATTAACACTCAATCCACAGTAGAAACGGAGAGGCAAAAGATTTAAATATGAAGCTTTCCGGTCAGAAGATGAGGAATGACAACTTGACTGAATCGCGATTAAATGTCAAGACAACTTGGCCCAAAAGCTAATGAAGTGGAGCAAAAATAAATACTCTAACGCAAAAAAGAGGATTGAAGGGTTGAAAAGTGAATTACAAGACTTGATGAATTACATGGGCATATCTCAAGACAATGAGGCAACAAGGAAGATAACACAAGAAATAGAAACATTTTGGCGACAAGAGGAGATGTATTGGGGGATGAGATCGAGAATAAGTTGGCTAAAATGGGGGGATAGCAACACAAAATTCTTCCACGCCACAGCTATGCAGCGACGAATTAGAAACAAAATCTCTTTGTTGAAAACTGAAGATGATGTTTGGGTAAGAGAGGACCAGCACTTAAAGGAAATGACAGAGCAATACTTTAAAAAGCTCTATGAGTCAGTGGGACCTCAGGATTTCCAGCCTATTCTTCAACAAATCCCAACATCGGTGGATGAGAATATGAATCAACAGCTGACCGGCCCTATTACTTTGGAGGAGGTAACTACAACTATGCAACAACTAGGTGCCATAAAAGCTCCTAAACCAAATGGGCTCCATGGCCTTTTCTTTCGAAAGACATTGGTCGGATTTATGTCAGGAAATATTCAAGGAAACTCAGAATTTCTTCACTACTGGCTACCTAAATCCAAATATAAACCAAACACAAATAACCCTTGTTCCTAAAACTCCAAACCTAGAAAAACTCGAGCAAATATCGCCCAATCAGCCTATGTAATTTCATCTACAAAATTATCTCAAAAGTGTTGACAAATAGACTAAAGCCTTTGCTATCGAACCTTATTGCTAAAGAACAAAGTGCTTTTGTGGGGGGAAGGCAAATACAAGACAACATTTTGCTTGTGGAGGAAGTTCTACATAGATTGAGAACTAGGGAGAGGAAAAGGAAGTTCCAAGTTGTTCTAAAACTTGATATGCAGAAGGCATATGACCGCATGAATGGGATTTCCTCAAAGCATGTTTAACTAAGATGGGATTCTATGATCAGTGGGTCCAATGGGTGATGCAGTGTGTTTCGATGGTATCATTCAGTGTAAACTTTAATGGAGAACCCCTACCTTACTTCAAGCCTACACGGGGGATCCGACAAGGTGATCCATTGTCTCCCTATCTTTTTATCCTAGTGGCTAATGTTCTATCAAACATGATGAAACAAGCAATAGATGATGGCATAATTAGAGGAATTAAGATGAATAGCAGTTGTCCTACGTTGTCACACTTACTATTTGCGGATGACTCTATTTTCTTTCTACATGGAACAATATTGGAATGTCAAAATCTAGCGGCCATCCTACACCAATACTGTTTTGCTTCGGGTCAGGCCATCAATCTGAATAAATCAGGCATATATTTTAGCAAAAACTGTCCAACCACCTTGAGGAGAAACATGGATTCAGAACTAAGAGTACCATAAATTGAGAAAATAGGAAAGTACTTAGGAGTTCCTTAGATTTGGGGGGGCTTCAAAGCAAGATATGTTTGCTTGGATCCTTGGTAGAGTCAACATGAAGTTGGAAAGTTGGAAGGAGAATTTATTCTCAAAAGCAGGGAAGGAAATATTGATTAAATCGGTGATACATGCTATTCCTCAATATGCTATGTCCATTTTTAAAATCCTTGTTTCAATTTGCAAAGCTATTGAGATGAAAGTTGCAAACTTCTGGTGGAAAACTAGTAACAAAAGTGCTGGGATTCATTGGAAAAAATGGGAAAATTTAAAACTCAGGAAGGATGAGGGGGTCTCGATTTTAAAGATTTAATTGCCTTCAACAAGTCTATACTAGGTAAGCAAGTCTAGCGAATATCACAGCAACCCCGAGTCCCTCTTAAGTCGAGTAATGAAAGGTCTATACTATCCACGGTATGGTTTTTGGAAAGCTGGAAAAGGCTCAAGACCTTCATGGGAATGACAAAGTATTTTACAGGGAAGAGAATCCATATCTCCACACATAATGTACTCAATCAGCAATGGGAAAGAAATTTCGATTAGATACAACAGATGGCTAAAGAGTGGTCCTATTGGTGGCCTAGCAACAAGTGGGGAACCAGGGTAAGTAGCTGATCTAATTGATCCCAGAACTGGAAATTGGAATGAACCCATGATAAGATTGCTATTTGATCACCAGCGAGTCCAAGAAATACTTGCAACCCCTATAGGAATGCCTTATGCAGAAAACAAGCTAGTTTGGATGAAAAATAGATTCGGCACATACACAGTAAAGAGCGGCTACTTCTCAACCAGAGAAAGACCAATCAACAGTCATATAACAGCAGCAACTTCATCTCATCAGACAAAACCTGAATTATGGAAACATATCTGGCATTTTGGTACCCTCCCCAAAATCAAAATGTTCCTATGGAATGCATGTCACAATGCTCTACCAACAATGGACAATCTATATAAGCGAAAGATTACACCTGACCCAATTTGCCCCCTATGCAAACAAGAAGTTGAAACTGTGGAACACACCCTTATGCTCTGCTCTTGGACAGCCCACATATGGAAATTAGATCCCCTGCAAATTAAAATTTCAAGAACGGGGTTAACAAGGATAGATGAGTGGTTGTATAAGGTAAAGGCCGGCCTAAGCTATACCACTAAGTTTGACCAAATTGCTGCTACCCTTTGGAGTATCTGGAAGGACCGAAACCAATACATCTTCGGCCACCGTCCCCTGCAATCGAAGTAAACAGTATTCAAGGTAGTCGCCCTACAAGAAAACTTCACCAAATGGCATCAAAAATCAAAAGGAGAGCAACACACCTCGACTCAACCCAACCGATGGCCTCCCCGACTCCAAACTCGCTAACAATCAACATTGATGTGTCCTTTGCTCCGATTGAAGTAGCTGCTTTAGATTCCCAAGAGAGCAGAGGACCGGACAAGCACAAGGGAGCTATCGTGTGCATTTGTCAAGACTTTCGGGTCACCTAGTCAACGGATTCGCCAAACCAATAACAGCCTCCTCTATGGAGCAGGCGGAAGCCATCGCTCTTCTTGAAACCCTAATATTCCTCTCGAACAGATCTCATCTCCAACTACAAGTGCTTTCTGACAGTCTTCTCCTCGTGCAAGGCATCTCGACTTCGATGGACATAAGTTGGGAAGTACAACCCATCTTGGACTGGGCCAAAGCAAAACTGAAGGACTTCCCGGGCCTATCCTTGGCCCACTGCAATAGGGAATCAAATCGGCTAGCAGATTGGCTCGCAAAAGCTTGCAGATCTAAATGTCTTCCACCAAATTGGTTATCTAACCCTCCGCTTGTGTTTTTTGATCTATTATGCACTGATGTTTTTGATTTAATTCTCCCAAACTTGGCTAAGTAAATCAATGGCAGTCTTATTCCGACAAAAAAAAAAAAAAAAATCATCAATCAATAAGTACCTTCATTGAGTGCCTTTTAGTTTTCAGCTTTTCATCTCTCAGAGTTTCGTCTTTTAGCCTTCCAAATCGGTTTTTAGCATTAGACAGTTAATTATATCCACAATTACTTTTACAATAAAACTTATTAACATTGTAGATTTTTAAGTGGACGAAAAATGACCCATAACTCTTTTATTATCTTTTTAAGCGTACGTGGCAATAATGAAATTATTCAATCCACCAAAATCTAAAGAAGCTAAAGGAGTAACAAAAATAAATAATTTTGGCAAGTGTTAGGATTTGAAAATTTGACTTTGAGAGACATGAGTCCATGGATTGTAGACAAGATAAACAAAGGTGGCCACTTGTTATGCTTCTTTTGGAGGTTAGAGTTCGAATAACATGTGATTTACCATCCGTGGTAATCAATCATCATCAGAGGATGACCATCCAAAACCCACCATTTTATTCATGTATCCACTTGTAACTCTTATAAGCAAAGTTTTATAAAGTAGGATTATCGCAAGATAAAACTCCGGAAACACATTGTCATCATCAAATAATTGGTGTTGAGCTTAGTGACATGATCAGTGTTGTATGTGTGCCTTTAGGGGGAATTATTTAATCATTCAAAAACTTATTATACATATACCAATTAAGTTCAAAATTTTTCAATTTTGTTAATTTAATTCTAAACTTTTATGCAAAATTCCAATATATTCCTTCCGGTCATTTCTTCTCAAAAATCACATAATGAACTGAGAAGTCTCCGGGACCTATTGTTAAGAATATTGAATTACATCGTTGATGTGGCAATTTGCCACATAGGGCGGCTAATGATTATTGGACCATTGTGTCAATGATTTTTGACGAAATTTGACTAGAAGAATTACATTTAAATTGCATGCAAAATTTTAGGATTACATTGGCAAAATCGAAAAATTTGGGGTTGAATTCACATATGTACAATAATTTTAGAACTAGTTAGGTAATTTTTCCTATAATGGATGGTGACAAAAAACTAATTAGGTTTTTGGGCTTTAGTAATTCTCACCGACATTGTGCATTATTTTCTAGCAAAGTAAGACAAATTAGATAGTACAAATCAGCATTTTTTGGTGGGGGAAAAATTGTCCAAAAAGTCTTAAATTTATTATAGTCAATTTAGTCTTAAATCTTTCAATTTTATCAATTTAATCATAAACCTGTTCACTTCTTACCAATTGAGTCAATTCTGATTATTTTGGCTGAAATTTGCTAACATGGATGGCCAGCGTTGACGTGGTACATTTTTAATAATATTTTAATGATATTTTAATATTTTATGATCCTTTTTTTTTTATTCTTTTTTTCTTTGGGGTTTGGAGTTTGGTAGGTGAGGGCGGCTGGCCAACCCTGCGGCCCTATTTAAGGGCTCGCATCACCTTGCTTTGGTTGGTGAGGGCATCACGGCCCTTGCCCAAAGCTGGCAAGGGGCCTGGCGCCCTCGCTTAGGATCGATGAGGGTTGGCCGGCCCTCGCCTGTGACTGATGAGGGTTGATTAGCAACCCTGGTCGGCCCAAGCTAAAAAAAAAAAAGGGCAAAAAAATTAAAGAAAAGAAAAAATAGTTAAAAATATTATTAAAAATTGTTACGTCAATATCAGCTATCCATGTCAATAATTTATGGTCAAAATTAGTTAAATGGACTCAATTAACAATAAATGAAAAGATTTAGGATTGAATTAGTAAAATGTAAAAACATTTAGTAATGAATTGACAAAATTGAAAGGTTTAAGATTGAATTAGCAAAAGGGCAATAGGTTTAAAACTTTTTGGACAATTTTTCTCTTCTGGTGGGTCAAAAAAACACAATTTTAAGGTTTCATTTGTTTAAGAAAAATAAATGATTTTTAAATATATATATATTAAAAAAACGATCACTTGTATAGTTTCCAAAAATGGTTAATACCCTGAAAAACCCAAAACTAGTACACTTGTGACAAATTTACCCCAAACTATTTTTTTGACCACCAAAAACCTCAAACTGGTGTACTTTTGATAAATTTATCCCAAACTGGTACAATTGTGATAAATTTACATTTTGTTAATTTTCGTTAAATTTTAATGTCAAATTATTAAGTTAAATGACATGTGACAATTAACTTATATACAAATTTGAGATTTTACGTTTTGTTTGTCACAGTTTACAATTTTTGTGATTTTTTTGTGGTATTAATCCAATTTAGTGGAGGGTATATTTGTTACAAATTTACCAATTTGGGGTTTTTTCGGTCGAATAAATTAATTTTGTGTAAATTTGTCATAAATGTACTAATTTAGAGTTTTTTATGGTCAATCATGTAAATTTGTCATAGATGTACCGGTTTGGGGTTTTTCATGGTAAAAAAAAAAAATAGTTTTGGGTAAATTTGTCACAGATGTACCAGTTTAGAATTTTTCAGGGTATTAACCCTTACAAAAATAAATGATCGAAAAATATTTTTATTATCCAAAAATGTTTAGAAATAAATTAATATTGATAATGAAAATAATTTCCATTGATTAATTATTTCAAGTGATACAAATATTCATTCAATTTCCGTGAAGGTGATGAAGCATAAAATGATTGGTTTATGATCAAATCAAACTGTAGAGATTCCAAAATATAGTAAAACAAAAATTGATTTTATTACGTGATAGTCACTTTTTCCCAAATACAATAAAACAAAAAATTGATTTTATTACATGATAGTCACTTTTTCCAAAATATAATGAAACAAAAAATTAATTTTAGTACATGATACTGACAGTCACTTTTACCGACAAATGATTCCTTCACATAGTTATCTAGAAATACTGTACATATGAGCGAACTTGAATGATGTTTTCATTCCCAATCTTTACTTCAAAGTTTCATGAACGCTTATGTATAGCATTGGGACGAATGCAAATTATATAATTCAAAATAAGGAATAAATTTTAGTTTATAAGTAGTCATAATAACTGGAAAAATTATCCAATCAATTCTAAAACTATTGAATATATGCTAATACAGTCATACTATTTTTCAATTTTGCCAACATAAACCTAAACCTTGATACGAAATTTTAATGTGGTCTTTCTAGCTAATTTTCGCCAAAACATTGTTGACGACATGACATCGAGCTATTGCCGCACGTTCTGCGTGGCATGCTAACGTAGAGAATTTTACTTGATATGACATCTTATGTGGATCATGATGTGAGCGAGTTCCAATGGCAATTCATCGAAAGGACTTTATTAGAGTTTCGCGATATGTATTGGACTACATTGGTAAAATTGAGAAGTTTAGGACTAAATTGATTTCCGTACAATATGTTCAAAATTGAATTGGCAAATTATACTAATTGCCAATAAAAATTTCACAATTCTAATTTCATGCATTCTACCTTTAAATGTTTCAAATTGACATTAAAATCTCTCTCCTCCTACACTTACTTAATTTGTTAATAACTAGATCAAACGTCAAAGTGTTATATCTTTCTTTACACTGCACAATTTTTTATATCTTTATTTCTTGCAATGCGTACGCATGTTTCTTTTGTCGTTTGTGAAATACTTTTAAATGAATGTGATGATATCGGTCATCATATGATAATATCTTCTTTTTTTTTAACAACTTAAAAGTTTATGGACGATATTACACATTAAACCAAAGTTCATGAACCATTTACATAATTATCCTCACTGGAATAAGCATGGGAGTCACACGTGCAAGCCGGCCAGTGAGCCTGAGCCCTTATGAGACTAAGTTGGTTATATTAAAATATATAAATAATAAATCACGCATTCATTTAATAACTTAAACTTTTAGAAAGTGACCGTGGCCCCTTTCATGGCTTTATTTGAGAAAAGTTTTGCTCTAGGCTCTCATGAGAAAACGACTCCATGGTAGACCATTATTCGAAAATTTCATCATAATTAATGTATTAGAAAGAAAAAAAAATCTTCCCCTTCCTTGCTTGATAAGAAATGTGAATTGTGATTTAAAATCAAGATCACATCCATTACATTACATCCCACCTCTCCTTGACCAAATGTATCAAGATCTAAAGACTTCATAAGACAATGTCCATGCTTAATTATGGGTATCTATATGCACTATAACATAGTTTAGAATGTAAATCACATCTCGAAATGCATAACAGGGGATGCGAGTCTTGCCGAAGGAAACTTCCCTGGACGTTGGGGATCACTAGATCTCAACTGACCCCCTTTTCCCATTGTGGTTAAAGACAACATGATCGCCAGGAGACAAGAATGAAAAAGCTCTAATCGCCAATTAAAGTAAGAAGAACGAGAGCTTGTCAACAGAAGCAATAAATTCCCCCTAGCAAAAATCTAGATCCTAATTTTTGTTCTCACATAATTAAATTAAGCTTGGGAACTTATACTAATCTAGAACTCCGGCCCCCACCATATACTTTATCTCTTTTTTCAGACACCACTTACGTGGCCAGTGCTACTTTACTGGACATGCAAGAAACTTCAAAAATCTGTCCTCCTCCAAGGTTGGTGCCTCAGATGCCAAATCGACCTTTGCCCATGATTCAGCTTAAAGACAAACGTGAAATTTCCTTCCCGACCCCTCTCTCTTTCTCTCTCTAGACCCAGCATAAGTACGCACACGAAGAACTCACACCCGTCATATCATCTAGCCCTCGTATAAGCACAAGCACAAGCACAAGCACAAAATGGGGTTGTCCTTGAGCTGAGCTGCAGACAGACCTGTCCAGCGATGGCGAGCCTGAAAGCCGGAACGAGGCCGCCGTGGGTGGGCTTGGGAGCGGCGGTTTGGGTTCAGATAGCGTCGGGCAACTCCTACACCTTCCCTCTGTATTCGCACTCGCTCAAGTCCGTTCTCGGGTTCAACCAGCACCAGCTGACCCTGCTCGGCGTGGCCAACGACGTCGGCGAGAACTTTGGGCTTCTCGCCGGGTTCGTCTGCAACAGGTTTCCTCCTTGGGTCGTCCTCGTGATTGGGGCTATAGCATGCTTCTCCGGCTACGGCGTGCTCTGGCTCGCCCTGAGCCGGACGGTCCAGTCTCTGCCTTACTGGTTGGTGAGTTTTGACTGGTAGTTTTTTTTGTTTGTTTTGAATTTGATCGTACTGAAGTTTTTCTTGTTTTCTAAGCTTTCTGGACGTGTAGCATGGTCTTTAGTTTGAAAAAGCTCGGTTTCATTGCCCACATTGAGAGTAACATCAAGTTCTACATCTGAGAACGAACTTGTTTTCTTTATCATTCTGGTTTAGTAAAGTTTTTGTTTTGATGAACTTCTATGTCTTGCTTTCTGGCATATCAAGACCTGAGAACGTCTGGATCAGATTGAAAGGTTGACTGATATGATGTACATGTTGATGGTGCCATCTAGTGTTTTTTGCAAACTAGAGAAATTTCCGGGCCAATTTTCGGTTTGTTCTGATAAAACCCGAAGGATCGTTTCTTTCTAAAGCTGAAAACATGAGAATATCAACAAAAGAAGAATTAAGCCAAAAAAAAAAAACACAATCGCAGCGAATCCTGAACTAGGCTTCTTTAGATGAAGGTTGTTTTGAGGGAGGGTGTTCGATGATCGAAGAAATCGTTGAAGACTTCAACTTGAAGTCTGTCTTTTGTGTTCGAGACAAGGAAAGATATTTTCTTAGTTTTCTCCAAGTACCTGGTCATTCACGAATTCCCTGACCTATTTTATCAGGCATGGGCTGGTTGTTGGCCATATAATGAAACCGATGGATAACAAACAGTCAACATGAAA
Source organism: Eucalyptus cloeziana (assembly GCA_014182715.1). Taxonomy (NCBI): domain Eukaryota; kingdom Viridiplantae; phylum Streptophyta; class Magnoliopsida; order Myrtales; family Myrtaceae; genus Eucalyptus; species Eucalyptus cloeziana. The sequence continues at coordinate 53,465,102 of CM024636.1, read as the reverse complement.
TTCCTAGCTTAAATGTTTCAATCGTTTGCCACGAATGCCTGGAACTTGGGAATTGTTTGAACAGGCCAATGTAAGAGAAGTAGACCCTTCAGGTAGGTTAGACCGGACCTTTCAGGATTTAGGATGGTATTCGTGGCTTCCTAGGTAACCGTGATAAGGTGCGATATTTATCGAAGGAGCAGATACTGCGCCAGAGAATGTTTCCAATTTTGAAATGAACCCAGTTTTACGATGCGGAGTCCCTGTTGACTCATTCTCGAAATTGTCTCTTGCTTTATGTCTTTGATATGTATGTACTGTATGTTTAAACTGCTTTGCAACCTCAATGTGGCTCAGCTAATGATGCATTGATGCCAAAGGAACATGTATATAAAGATTGTCGGATTCCATGTTTTCATGGTTACCAGAAACATCCATCCGAATTATGCTATAAGTTGATGACGGTCAATCACATCATCATCTGTTAACTCATCCTTGAAGTTTAATCTTCCCTCCGTATTGAAATGGTTAAGAAGTTTGTGGCTATATTAGCGCAAGCAAAAGTTTCGGTACTTCTAGCTAAAGACATGTTAATTTTCTTTGGTGACTATTGACTGATGGTACATTATTGGAATCTCTTGCTGGCCACAAGGACTGTGATGATAGAACTCACAGAAAATGTCGAAAATCAACTTTGTGACATGAAGCAATTACAGATCACTGTTATCTTGCTGGAATCTACCTGCATTTTTGCCGAAGTGGTTTTTGCCTCCTTACTATCCATGGTTGTCGCCCAATGCGACCATGTACTCACTTCCCGAAACATTGTGTAGACTTGGCAAACAGACTTATCTCATGCTTAGTATCTTCTCTAAATTACCTTTAGGCTATGCATTCTCAAAATTGTAGGACAATATTTCAGTGGAGCAAGATTGGCTTGACATGCTATGCCCTACATCAATTTTTAATATCCCTTCACCTTTTGTTATAATTTTCACTGCAGCTATGGGTTGCTTTGTGTGTCGCCACCAACAGCTGCGCGTGGCTCGGCACAGCCGTTCTGGTTACCAACATGAGGAACTTTCCTGCTGACCGAGGCACAGTCGCTGGGATTCTCAAAGGGTACTGCGGCTTAAGTGCAGCCGTCTTTACTGAAATTTATGGCGTCATGCTTCACCATTCTTCTTCCAGACTCCTCTTGTTCCTCACACTTGGAATCCCGGTTTCGTGCTTCATCACTATGTATTTCATCAGGCCTTGTGTTCCAGCCTCCAGCGAAGACTCTTCGAAGCATGGCCACTTCATGTTTATACAGGCAACAAGCGCTGCACTTGGCTTATACGTTCTGACGACGACAATATTGAACGACATCCTTCCTCTGACTTCTAAATTATCTTACTCAGCAATTGCCGTAATGGTTCTCCTCCTTCTGGCTCCTCTTGCTGTCCCTCTAAAGATGACATTTTATCGCAGAAGTAGGGCTGTGATACAGGAAAGCCAAAATGACCCTTCCGATGGCATTGTTCGTGAAGGACGTGAAGATAAATCTGAACCACTTCTCACGAATTCTTCGACGGAGATGTACCTTGGAGGCCCTGATGAGAACAATGATGTGTCTGAGATTAACATGCTTTTAGCAGAAGGCGAAGGGGCAGTGAAGAAAAAGAGGAGGCCTAAACGGGGAGAGGACTTTAATTTCTCTGAAGCTCTCATCAAGGCGGATTTCTGGCTTTTGTTCTTGGTGTTTTTTGTTGGAGTTGGTACTGGGGTTACCGTCCTTAATAACATGGCGCAAATCGGGATCGCAGTAGGCGTGCACGATACAACTATCCTCATGTCCCTGTTCAGCTTTGGCAACTTCATGGGTCGGCTTGGTGGAGGCGTCGTGTCTGAACATTTTGTCAGGTTAGTAGAGCACTGATTTCTGAGCCACATCTATATCTACTCTGATCACTTCTTTATATGTCCTCAGAAGCTTTTACTATTTCAATTTTTTTGGCAATATGCGATATTATGGATGCCTTGGGTGTCCTGAATTGAATTTACCTTCATAAAACACTTCTTAGGCACCTTTGCATTTACAGTTTGGCCTAGTACTATGCGTATCTTGTTCCAACTTCATAGTATTATCCAGATGAATCACCAGAATCTAAGTCACTACTCCTCGCAGGTCAAAAATAATTCCTCGTACCATCTGGATGACACTGAGTCAAGTAATCATGATCATCACGTACCTTCTTTTCGCATCGGCTATAGACGGAACACTTTATGCAGCAACTTCACTACTCGGGATCTGCTACGGTGTTCAGTTTTCCATCATGGTCCCGACCGTCTCCGAGCTTTTTGGGCTGAAGCATTTCGGCTTGTTGTACAACTTCATCTCACTGGGGAATCCCATCGGCGCGTTCCTCTTCTCGGGCCTCTTGGCTGGTTACATATATGACAATGAGGCAGCTAAGCAGCATGGATTTGATGCGCTCGCCTCGACCATGACTTGCTTGGGTCCTGATTGTTTCAGGCTCACCTTTCTGATTTTGGCTGCAGTGTGCGGCTTTGGCGTAATTATGAGCCTGATACTGACCATCAGGATAAAACCTGTCTATGAGGCTCTTTATGCTGGCGGATCGTTCAGGCTGCCTCAAAGTTCAATTCACTGAGGTCAGGTTGATATGCCCAAGTTTTTTTTTTTGTTTTTTGTTTTTTTTTTCCTTCATTTCTAGACAAGAACTTGCTTACCAGGTTCTTTTTCAGAAGTTGCTATTCCAGGAATAGTAATTTTTTTCTAAGCTCTACTATATGATGAGAAAACATGGAACCAAGACTGTCCATATCTTAAGAGGAAAATTGTATATCTTCACAGTATACACATATTCAGCATGTACAACTAGAAGTTGCACAGTTTCTTTCCTGCTATAACTGTGTCCTTGCAAGATATGGAATCATGCAGAAGATGTGAAAAGGCAAGCTGAATCATATGAAGAACCAGCCAGAACATTATTTAGATCGAAAAGGAGTAACTCATAATCGAAAAGACAAGGCAAGAGTAGGACTATCACATTAATCCTATATTATAGTCATTTTGCCAACAAATCATAGCTTCTGAATGAAAATTTTCACATACTTAAAATATTTGAAGTTCAGTACTTCTAGGCAAACTTTTGAGAATGCTGGAATGTGGCTTTTGGGGCTAGAGGAAGTTAATTTGATCTAGTCAAATGTATATCGACACAGTGAAAGAAATGAGGCACAATGATTCAGCTCGAAGATAGAAGCTCAAATAAACATGAAAATCACGGAATACAGATTAAACTGGCAATCAAGATGAAGGCTCGAGTATTTCAGCGATGAAAGAGATTGCCATATTTGTCTTGGAGGGAAAAGTAGAATATGATGAGGCAATTGTAGAATGTGGTGATGATTACGTCGACATAATGAAACCATGCCCTTTGACAACAAGGATTTATGAACAGAACAACTGGAATTACCAGTAGAACGTTACATAACACACTTCGAAGCTCAAGTAGAATGTTGTCGTGACTATGATTTCGTCTTCGCCTTCATTTCCCCACTATTGTTTTTCCCTGTGGCTTGTCCACGTCCATTTCCCTGACTGTTGTTATTACCGGTGGCTTGTCCAAATAAAAGAGGATTTCCGTAGTATCCACCGTTATCAAATGACTGGAATTGATTCTTATGTGATGTTTCATCCGACAAGTTGTAGTATACATTAAAGAATACCAAGAAGTTCAACTTGGAGAGGTCATCGGCTATAGAGTGGGCCACGTTATTGCAGGAAAGATTAATCCCTCTATAATGGTCAGTGCAGAGAATGACCAAATAAATGTCCTGCAAGCTCATTGTGAGAAAGATATAGTGCACGAATGTCTTGTAAACCTCCTATCTCTTTGGGGCATTCGACCTGTGGCCAGTTGCAAGAAAGATCCAATCCCCCTCCATGAGAACAAGAACACCACATTCATAAGTGTTAGACCTTCTCTCTGTTGCGAACTCGACCTTCTCGGGTGGGATTCCTGTGAGCCATTGGTTCTACACAAGAACATCATAACAGTCAAACTCGATGCCTGTGGTTGTCTTGAAATATGAGGAAGATGACCGTTCAACATCTGTTGCTTCAGTCGAATGAGGCGTCGTGTCTATCTTATCAAATACTTCTTTAGTGAAGTTCATTAGATTGAAGCAACTTGGCAAATGACGAGAAAAGTTGTGGACAAAAAGATCGATCATGCTCAATTGTCTCAAGCTGCTCAGTTGGTCTGGAAATGTGCCACTGAACTGGTTAGCTCTGAGTTCAAGCTAGGATGGTTTCTGACCTGACCAGGGATAACTCCATTGAAATCGTTACTGCTAAGGTCCATCCTGACCAAACCTGAGCTCCTAGAGAGGCATGTGTCACGGCTCGAAAGAAGGCCGATCCAAGAGGTTCCCGAGGGACAGCAGTGACACATTCATGGAGGACCTCTTGTGTTCGTTCGGATTTCCTACGAGCCTTCTTCCAAAAGTTTCCAAGGGCGGGCAATACCATCATTAGTCTCTAGCTATTTATGTTGTTAGTTGATAGTTTCCTGTCATAAGTGTAGATGGTTAGTAGCCACCATTAGTATTGTTAGTTGAGGCGATGCGATCTCGTCCGTCGGATGAATTATAGATCAACGGATATAATCAGAGGGCCTCGAGTATAAGAAGGTCCCTCATTTGTATCCATCCAACTATTTCAGCAATATAAAGCTCCTTTCTTTCTAGAGCCCCTCTCTCTAGAAACTTTCTCTCTCTACGATCTAGGTGTGCGAGCGAGTGTGCGATTGATCGAGCAAGGCTTAGCTTAGGTGATCCAAAATAGCCTAAGTCGCCACGTGGTCACGATCCCAATTGATTGGCCCATGACAAATGCGTGATGGAACCACTGAATTTGTTCTTATTTGGACGAACGTGACTCAGAGATTGCTGGCTAAGGCACAAATGCTATAGGGCCAGACAGATCTTTTGCTGAGAGGTCCAAAAATTCAAGCTACTTCTTGCGACAAACCACCTTGCGACTGATTATTGGCCAAATCAATCGCCACTAAGTTTGTCATTTCACAAATCCATCTTGGAATCTCACCGGAGAAAAAGTCATTGGTAAGATCTAGTACCTTCAGACTCATGAGAGTTGATATAAGAGTTGACATGATAGGGATCTCCCCATGAAATTTATTGTGGTCCAACCGAAGCGATCCCAATCCTGTAGCAGCGTCTTCTGAGAGCTGAGAGACTTGAGACCGAGAGCAAAAGGGGTTCATGAAATTACCAGACTGGTACTCTGATCAGCTAAGTTAGTACCTTGGACTCTTACATATTGAAGCGGTGACTTCGGATCGCTTGAATTGAAAATATAGTTGGCATGTCACATAACAGAGAACAGAGAAATGTATGCAGAACCTCACTTGAAAAAGACATGGTTTCCTACATAATGATGGTCCTTGTCTATCACATTACCTATAGGACAGATTGCTGTCGGTGATCCGACAACTGCACAACTGAAAATTCGTGTCTTTCTACTAAGAATCATCCTCATGGGTATAGACTTCGGAGAGAAGTATGATATGATGCATAACCGAGCAAAGCATGTTCAAGAAGATGATGGATCAGGGCCTTTCTCACTAGGAAAATGAAGAATTCAAAGAAATAGAGGCCTTGCACATATTGCAATACCCAATATGTAATACCCAAATTCCCCAATACATTGAACCATCTATTCTCTTAGGCTTACCAAAACTCAGATGCTGGGCCAGCGCATGTCGAACCGCCAGTCCAAACTTGTTCACCTGTTCTCACAATAAAAAACATCCCGATCCTCCTCCTTCCACCCTTCCGTGCCTTCTCACAAAAATAGGCTCACTGCATCGCATCAGAAAGTTATGCAACTAGCATCCCGCAAATATGATGACAGGAAAAGACTCAACATGCACCTCTTTCCATGGCTTTGAGAGGAGCTGCCACCATGCCCGACCCTTTGCAAATGCCCTGCAAACCAGGGCCAGGGACCATGTGTGCAATTGAACTACTCTTCAATCGCAACAGAAACTGTTCTCCTCATCACAAGGAGTCAGCTATTGGAATAGAGGGAAATATGCATCATGTAAAGTGTACTCTGGGCCAAGTATGAAATTCGCCCACTGATAGGCTCTCTCAATTCCTCGGCGGCTGAAAACAGAGGCCTTTGGGCAAATCGAATGGCCTTAAACTGCTCGGCCGACAGGCTGAGATATCCAAGAACCTACCATGGTGGAATCGAACTCCACCCCGCAACAGGATGATTGTTATATACGATGCTCCTGAGCTGAAGTAGAAGTTGGCATGTCCATAAATCCTCATTCATTTCCCCAACTATTGTTATTCGTGGAGGACACTCCAGATAAAAGAGGGTTAACATTTATATTTCTGGTGGCTAGTCCAAATAAGCGAGGATTTCAATAATAAGTGCCGCTATCAGAAGATTGGAATGGATTCTTATCTGCTATTGCACCCAACAAGTTGCGGGACACATTAAAAAATACCTAGAAGTTCAACTTGGTGAGATTGTCTGGTATTGAGCCGTCCAAATTATTGTAGGAGAGATCTAGACTCTATGTCTGTTAGTACCGAGAATGATGAAGATATAGAACCTGTGAGTTGGCTGGGCAATAGGTTTAGTGCTCGCAAGCACAACTATGAGAAAATCACTGTCATCTGCAAACACAACTGAGAAGCTATTTGGCTGAAACTCTCAAGTGAGCTGCAATGCACATTGAGGACCGCATTTGGGAGATGCAGAAATACACTTGGAAAATGACACTTCCATTCGATCATCTGATTTCGAAGAAGCCTAATACCAAAAACATGTCCTAAAACTACCGAACCAACACTTCATTCCATGATAAATTTCAGCAACTTGGACAGTGAGAAATGAGCGATTAGGATCCTTTCAATTCCACTAAATTGAGTCTTTTGCAATTCAGAAAACAGAGAAATCTCTTAGTGAACCCCACTGAGAAGGACATATTACTTCCTACATAATGGTTATTATTCTCGACAAAATTGACTGAAACAGCGATCGGAGATAGTGATATGGACTATGGAGAAAAGTTGCAATCACAGCAAATAACTACGCAAAGCATGTTCAAGAAGACATTGTTACAATCAAGACCTTGTTTACAAAGATTATGCTTGCAGCACTCACAAAACAGAGACATATATACATACTCCGATACCAAAAATTCCACACTACATGAACTATCTAGTCTCTAAGGCTTACCCAACTCAGATGCTGAGCAAGCGCATCCCGAACCACCTGCCCAAACTTGTTCAGCTCACCTTCATAAGCCGGAACCTCCTGATCCTGCTCCTCCCACTCTCCAACTCCATTTTCATCAAAAACCGGCTCGCTGCACTGCATTAGAAAGTTATGCAACAAGCATGCTGCGAATATGACGACTGGGAAAAACTCTAAATGCTCCTCCTTCAACGGCTTCGAGAGGAGCTCCCACCGTGCCCGGACCCTCGCAAACGCCCTGTGAACCAACCCCATGGCGCGACTGTGCACGGAATTGAACTCCATCTCGATTGAGCTGACACTATTCTCCTCATTATAAGGAGTCAACAGCCATGGTAATAGAGGGAAACAGGCATCACCCAAAATGTACTGTGGGATCGAGCTCCCATTATTCAGTACAAAGTTTGGCCCACTCAGAAGTTCCCTTGATTCCTCCACGGCCGAAAACAGCGGCGTCCGGCACAAAATCGAATTGGGCCTTAAGCTACTAGGCCACCCGGCCGAGACATCCAAGAACCTCCCTTCAGAATCCACCAATGCCTGAACTAACAGGCACCTGTTTCCCCCCAACCAATCACCCTCGACGCGAAACCTCCCAAACCCCAAGATCCCACAACAATTCGGCAGCAAAATCCAACCGAACCCCACTATGATCCTCTCCCTATTAGAGTACAGCTCAAGCAAATCCCCCAAATTCTCATTGATAGCCCTACAGACAGCAAAGAACGACCGGCACGCGTCCGCCGAGTCCAGGCCGAACTGCCTCCCGACCGCCTTGTACGGGGCGGCGTGCGCCAACCGGTAGAGGGCAGCACCGAGGGCGTGATCGGGAGGGATGGAAGGCAATGCCGATTGCAGGGAAGGCGAGATGAGGCGGAGGAGGAGCGAGAAGGAGGGTTTGGACATGCGGAAGAAGTGGGTCCACCGGGGGTCGTAGTCGGCGCCGTGGGTGGCGGCGAGGAAGCGGCGGAACCAGCAGTCCCGCGGCGGCGGCGGCAGAGGAGGAGGAGGGGGGAGGAGTTCCGGCGGCGGCGCCGGGAGGGAGAGGAGGGAGGCGAGAGAGTGGAGGGAGGAGGAGGCGGAGCGGAGGTGGGATTCGAGGGCTAGGGCTTGGGGTGGGAGGAGGTGGAGGTCGTTGCGGAGGAGGAAGGAGCGGGCGGAGGAGGTGGCGGCGGTGAGGAGGGGGACGAGCGGCTGCAGGCGGTCGTCCCGGCGTCTCTTGGTCTTCGGCCTGGTGGCGGCGGTGGAGGAGGCCGCGGCCGAGCTTTCGCCTTCGCCGCCGCCGGCGACCATTTGGTGCCGCCGGCGACCATTTGGTGACGGCGAACGGAGGGAGAGCTTTATTCAGCTTCCCATTTCGATGCTTCCGAGGAGGCAATGGAGAAGCAAAGGCTGCAACTGGGAAGTGTCCTTCAGATAATTAACCAGAAATTCTTATTTTAAATTACTTATTTATTTTTGGTTAAAAAAATTACTTATTTATTTGTTGAGATAAATATTTGTTTTTATTTATTTATTTTTTTTCTAAAGTCAAAATTGGAACATGATTGCTGACGGATTCAACACGAATGCCACCGACAATTTGTCGGTGGAAAGAAATTGGAGAGAGTGGGAAGGAAATTGGAATTGATGACTATATCTTTTTTTTTTTTTGATTAATTTCAATGAAATATATAAGTGTAAGGAATCAATGTTTAGCTGGAAAATTTGTTGTACTTATAAATTGTTACATTCGTTCCCAAATTCCATAATCGGTTTAGAGAATGTAATAAGCCAAATATATATTTTTTTTTTTAAATTCAGAATTTTTGCATAATTAATGAGGCATTTTAAAGGATATTTAGCTCAATTGTAATTCACGTTTCAAATTCCTTGACCATGGGCAAGCTATTTTAAATCAGAGTCATTTATGTAGAAAAAAATCTAACCAACTGGTTTTATGTGACTTACAAGTCATTTTGTGGATATTTAGGTAGTCCGCTCTTCACGCTTATATCTTTTGGATTATGAAAAATAACCCTTTCCATAATAAATTAATGTAGAGCTCAAATTTTGTCCAGGCTGTCATGAAAATACAGTATACTTGCATATGATATAGTATTTTCACCAAAATATTAAATAATCAATCATTCTTGTAAGGACAATGAAAAAAAAATCACCTAGAAAAATAGGGAAAAAGGTCATATCCCGTTTCTTTGGGAAAACTAATATTATCCTTTTTGACTATTCAAATTGAAAAATTAATACACAATTTACAAATCAAATCGAATGCTCAAACTTGAACACACGATTCAATTAGATCACTAAAAGTTGAAATTCAAAGTAATTGTGTAGTCTCAATTTAAATTCTTGGCGCACCGACTGGATTTTGCATATTAAGCAAAATGAGGAGTTATACCGAAAGCATTTTGCATATTAAGCAAGTTATATTAGGAAATTCTTTGGCAAAAAAATATCTCAATGTGAACACATGCTAACGAACTAGCATTCCAACGAGAAAATGAGTTTTAAAACATCTGGACCGCCCGAAAACGCCATAACTAGGGACTTTGAACCTTAATGTTGGTGCAATCACTTCCGTTAGTTGCGGCATGGTTGGATGATTGCTTGAATGGCTTTTGCGAGTCCCTGCTCTGTGCCTCCACAAACTTAAAAACAATTTGCAATTATATTTGAATTGAAGTTGGACCTATCAAATGGGTGAGTAGTCCGACCCAAATTAATCAATTTAATTTATTTTGAACCATTTTAATATCACATAAATCTTGTTAGATATCCAATCTAATCCATATTACTAAAATATTTTTATATCTAGCCTAATATAAAAAAAAAAAACTCATATCCAAGTTGAGATAAGAGTGGAGCTAGCGAGCGTGAAATTGAGTATGACAAAAAGAAGTGAATAAAGAGTTATAGAGGTTCACCCCGTGCGTGAATGCGTTGGCTTTCATCACCCCAAACGTCATTCGAGGAGGGAGAGGTTGGAAACTTCGCGCTCCCATTGCGTGACTAAAATGACGTCTTTGTGAGAGGTGGATCCTCGCGGTCATTTCTTTCGATTCACCTCGCCGACCATTTCCGGCTATATGGTAGTTCCAAGGTCACTAAAAAAAAAAAAAGAGTTATAGAGGTAGGTTATGTTCAAGTAACCCGCGAACACATTATTTTATGTTTTGTTATTCTAAACTTATTTATAATCCATTTATTGAATATATTAATTTATATGATAAGTCTATCCATAAAAAATGAGTTAAGAAATGGATTTATGGCCCGTTTTTGGCGAGTGTAACTAGAGCTGGTCTTCAAGAACCTTGAGTCGGTCCGCTGCTCTAGAGAAACAAATAGATTAGTGAATTGGGTAGTAAAAGCCTCTAGATGTTGGTCCCTTTCACTCTTGTAATTGGGCCCGGTTTCAACAAAACGCAAGTGTCTATTCATACCCCAAAAAAAAATAAAAAAAAGTGGGAATGAGCTCCTTCCCAAAATGGAAAGTAATTATAATCTCTTTTCTTTTTTGGTAGATTTCAACGTGCGGGATTAATGAATAAGATTAGGGCAAACGATGAAAATAAAACAAGATACGGGTCCCGGCTAATTCTCAAACGTCTATTGCGCCGACATTTCTGCGCCGGACGAAGCAGAGACGCCCTGTGCTCACGCCCACGGGGATCCCGACGTGGACCCACCTCGAGAATCCCAGATCGCCGTACGCTCGCGGCCGGCGCCTCAATCGGACGCGCGGAAAACAGCTGGTCAACGTCAAAGTTCACCTTCCACGTGAACCTCCACGCGTTTTCACGCCAAGTAAAATACGCCTTCGCGCACCCAACCAGAACCACGCGTCTTCTCTCTCTCTCTCTCTTTCTCACCCACGAAAACAACGCCTCCTGCTCCGGAGGAAGACAAGCTCCGCCGCGCGCCCGCTAGATCTCCGGCCAGATCAGCGCCTCCGCCGCCGTCCTCTCTCTCTCTCTCTCTCTGTGCCCCCTCCCCTCTGTGCTCCACTCCAGTAGACGAAGAAGCCGTGGTCGGCGGATCCCGACCGGCCGGCGACGACCACCCCGCCCCCTCGGCGACAGCACTCCGGCTTGCCTCGATTCGAGATCCTTTCTTCTTCGAAGGGATTCGACGGATCGCCGGTTGTGCCGACTCCGCCGGAGCCTGTTTTGTCTGGATCTGATCGCGCTTTTCGGAGATCCGCCTCATCTCTCGCCGTTCTCAGACGCAGAAGACGAAGCGTAGCGATCGGCGATTGTAATCGGCGGATCCATCCGTCGTTCGAAATTCGCGTCGCGGGAGCTTAACTTCTCCAGATCTGACACACTTTTTCTAAAGGTAATTTCCCGGAGGTCGATGCTACTTTGATCGCTTCGTTAAGCATAGTGGAGCGTGGTGAGCTGAAGTTTTGAAATGATTATAACCTATTTTTGCGGTTTAGGTTAGTGAAGCCATCGATCGTGCTGAATGCTTCATTGATCGCGTGATTAATCGCAGTAAAAGCATGGTTACTTCAAGCACTAAAATGATTAGATCATCCTCAAGCTGTTGATTTTGTGAAATCACTGGAAAAGCTGGTTAGATCATCATCAAGCGACACTTTTGAGTCAATTTTGACTAATTTAGCTAATTTTGTGCGGTTTAGGTAGGTAAGGGTGACGGTGAAGATGTCTCAAAGCACGATCCGCAAAACGCTGGGGGCTGTCAAGGACCAGACAAGCATCAGCCTAGCAAAGGTGGCAAGCAACATGGCACCAGAGCTGGAAGTAAATATCGTGAAAGCCACGAGCCATGATGATGATCCTGTGGATGAGAAATACATTCATCGGATCCTGAATTTGACTTCATACTCACAGGGATACGTTAGTGCATGTGTTTCTGCACTTTCGAAGCGACTGAGCAAGACACGTGACTATATTGTGGCTCTCAAATCCCTAGTGGTCATCCATCGTTTGTTGAATGATGGAGACCCAATTTTTCACAATGAGATAATGCATGCGACCAGGCGTGGTGCTAGGTTGTTGAATTTGTCTGATTTTAGAGATGAGGCTCACTCTAGTTCATGGGACCACTCGGCTTTTGTGAGAACTTATGCTATGTATTTGGATCAGAAACTCGAGTTGATTCTATTTGATAGAAAGAGTGGCGGCGGCGGCAATCCCAGTGGAAGTGCTAATGGTGGTGGTAGTGTTTACAGTGAGGATAGGTATGGGAATCGAGATGATTTTCGGTCCCCACCCCCCAGAGGGAATGATTATGATTATGGTGATTATAGAGGAGAATATGGTAATTATGGGGGGATGAGAAGGTCAAGGTCATATGGCGATATGAGCGACGGTGTGGCTGTGAAAGAAGGGAAAGAAGAGAGAAGGGTAGTGACTCCACTGAGGGAAATGAAGCCAGAAAGGATTTTTGGCAAAATGGGCCACTTGCAGAGGCTATTGGACCGGTTCTTGGCGTGTAGGCCCACTGGTCTGGCAAAGAATAGCAGGCTGATCTTAGTTGCATTGTACCCTGTTGTGAAGGAGAGTTTTCAGGTATATGCTGATATCTGTGAGGTTTTGGCTGTTTTGCTTGATAAGTTTTTCGATATGGAGTACCAGGATTGCGTCAAGGCTTTCGATGCTTATGCTAGTGCGGCTAAGCAAATTGATGAGTTGATTGCATTATACAATTGGTGTAAGGATACAGGGGTGGCTAGATCATCTGAATATCCTGAAGTGCAAAGGATTACCAGTAAGTTGTTGGAGACATTGGAGGAGTTTGTGAGGGATAGAGCAAAGAGACCTAAGAGCCCAGAGAGGAGAGCAGAATTGCCCCCTGTGCCTAAGGAGGAGGAGGAGCCTGTGCCAGATATGAATGAGATAAAGGCATTGCCTCCACCAGAGAATTATACTCCTGCACCACCACCAGAGCCAAAACCAGAGCCCCCAAAGCCACAAGTGACAGAGGATTTGGTAAATCTGAGGGATGACGGAGTTACTGCTGATGATCAAGGTAATAAATTTGCATTGGCTCTATTTGCGGGGCCGCCAGCTAATACAGGGAATGGTTCGTGGGAAGCATTCCCTTCTAATGGTGAACCAGAAGTGACTTCTGCTTGGCAAACCCCAGCTGCCGAATCTGGCAAGGAAGATTGGGAATTGGCTTTGGTGGAGACTGCTAGTAACTTGTCAAAGCAGAAAGCAGCTTTAGGTGGTGGTCTTGATCCATTGCTACTGAATGGCATGTATGACCAGGGAATGGTGAGGCAACATGTGAGCACTGCTCAACTGACTGGAGGTAGCGCGAGTAGTGTTGCTCTACCCGGCCTTGGAAAGAGCACAACCCCAGTATTGGCTCTCCCTGCACCCGATGGAACTGTCCAAACAGTTAACCAGGACCCTTTTGCTGCATCATTGAGCATCCCTCCTCCTTCATATGTACAGATGGCGGAAATGGAGAAGAAACAGCATTTGGTTGTGCAGGAGCAACAACTATGGCAACAGTATGCTACAGAGGGGATGCGAGGTCAATCCACTTTGGCCAAGATTGGTGGGACAGGTTACTATGCACCAGGTGCTCCTGTGATGCCTTACGGCATGCCACCGGTCAATGGGATGGGACCGCCAGCCGGGTATTATTATTCTCCTTACTGATGTTGCTTGCCAATCACCATACGACTCTGTTTTTTCTCATTTCATCCAGTTGTGTATCTAGTTATATTACAATACAATCCTTTTTGTATTCTGATGTGCCGGTTTTGGGAAGAGGGAAGAGTGAACCCGGGGAGATTCTTTTTGGGGAAGATGTTTGGATGGTGACATCCAGTGCGTCCTGTACCTGCTCGTGCTTCTTGTGATAATCAGAATTTCCATTACCACAGCCTCTTATGCAGTCAAAGTATAGACAGAACCGAATCTGTCATTGTCTAGTAGCTCTGCGCTTTGTTGTTTCGTGCGTAAAAGTAGACTGACCATCAAAACCGGTTCTCTCAAAAATAGCAGCACTGCTGACTTTCTTGTATGAATGGAATGATTACAATAGAATTGAGTTCTTCAAACTAGACTTTTGTCTTTTTGCTCTGATCTTTCTGTTTCTTGTTAAATAGTTCCTAACTGATATCATGGATAAAGATCCCTCAGAAGATGATGTCGCGGAATGATTTTTAGTGGTCATGAAAAGGCTCAAAGCATAAGCTCGGGATAGAGTAGGCATAAGATGTACTACTATGGGTGTGTTTGGTTAAGACTTTTGGGGAAAGCCATTGAGAAAATGCAAAGGACTTTAAGTCAAAGTAGTTTTCCAAAATGCAAATTGCATTTTGTAAATTGTAATCTAAAAGTGTATTGCGAAATATCCTTGGGCAAAATAGTGTTTGGAGAAATTTTCATTTACAAAGAATTTTTATGATAAAAAGAAAGGAAAAAATAGTTGGCCGGCGAAGGATAGGCGGCTGCCGCAACGTCTCAAGTTGCAAGATCTCAGGTAGCTAGTGGACACCATCGGCGAGGGCCGCTTGGTCGGGTGAGCCCCAGCAACCGCTAGTGAGGGCCACTTGGTCGCGCGACCTCAGGCGACCCTTCACGGCGATGGCGGTGTGGGTCGCTGGAGATCGCGGTGATCGACCTCGCTGAGACCCAGGTGAGTTCGTGGGTCACCTGGGTCGCAGCGACCTCGGTGACCTCCATGACCTTGCCGGAGGTCGCGGCAAGCCTTCGACGACCTCCGAGCCCAGTCCTCCCTCCTCTCTTCCTTCTCCCTCTCCTGGCTTGACATTGACTCTCACTTCGCCCTCGTCGAGGCCTCCATCGCTTGGAAGTTTGAGCTCCTCGAGTCACTTGAGTCCACTCATTGGCAACGATAGCGATAGCAACCGCCACGGAAGCTGGAGGAAGAAGCGGTGCCTAATGCTCGACCCAACTAGCAAGCCCTCGTCTTGATCGAATTGGTGGTGATGCAGGCTGAATCGATTACCTCGCCCGGTGGTCCTCCGCGACCTAGATTTAGGTTGTGGCAAGGTCATGCCACCTAGATTTGGGTTGCGCGACTGGTCGGCGACGGTCGCCGGGTGCTGGGACCACACCAGCCTTTCTTCAACTCGTTGCTGACCCATCGCAACCTCGCCGGTCGACATCTAAGAATCTGACGAAGAAGAAGATGAACAATGCACCAGCCATTCCGAAAATGTCGAAAGCCCAAGGTAGCCTAGGACTCGCCTTGGGCTTTCAGCCTTTGGAAGGCCAGCATTAATTCAAGGTGGGTTTCAAAAATGTTCCAAAACACCCAATATTTGTTAAATGGGCTTTGGACATCCAAAGATATTTGAGAAAGCTCGTCCCAAACGTAACCTATATCTCAAGGTTGAGCCTAGGTTCCCAAGGTTCCCATTTCGACTGTTTATCTGCACAACCCGAGGTCCAAGCCTACAAATTGCCTCGATGAGGACAAAATGTTGAACAATTGAACTGAAAGCACCGCGAAATTTGATTTTATAGAGTTTGAATAATAAGTTATAGTAAAAAAGCTGACAGATGGTTCAATGCATATTGCAAAAGGTTTTTTTTTTTTTGGTCTAAGGGTTGTTTATCTTTTAAGTTGGTGTCTTTCTCTGAAAATGCAAGTTGTGTATCTTCAAAAGTGGGGATGGTTTTTCCAAAGGTTCTCTAATATTTTCTTTCTTTTTTGAGAGAAAAATGGCATGATACCTTACTTATATGTTATCTAAGGGTGATTGGTTTCCGATCCGATTGGATCTCACTTAGGAACCAGGAACTGGATTGGGAGGACCGTTTCCTAGTTTCTGGGACTAGGTATGGTCTAGTCCCATGGAACCGATCACTTAGCAAAAAAAATTAAAAAAATTAAAAAAATACTAGAGTTGTTTATTGCTATTTTTTTAATAATATATATACATTTTTTTTAAAAGAGTCGATTCGTCGATTTCATTTGATTCGTCGGTCCGGTTCCCCCTCAAAACTAGGAATTAATCGATACTTGCAGGAATCATACCACATCGATTGGGCTAATTTGGTCCAGGCTGTTCTCGAATTGGGCGATTCGATATGCTCACCCCTAAGTCGTTATTTGATATAATATTTCTCTTCTTCCATGTTAAACTTGATTCTACATATTTCAGATAATTAATAAGGTTGATGTTATATGATCTGTAGCTTTCTCACAATCCCTTCTCAAGAGAGCGAGAATTCATTAAGAGAATTTACAAAAATAAATTCTAAACAGTATTGCAAAGTGAAAAGTCATGTAAAACATAAAAACCGCTCTAAACATAATTAAAATTCGATATGGAGGTTTTCCTTTGGCCCAAGCATTGGACCGCGTGGCCGGGCTTGGTTGGGGAGCTCTACTATGGCCAGTAGCCATTTTCATACATTTGCACCGATCCAAGCCTTGATTCGGGTTGGTTCTTTGTCGAATTTGGCCTAGACACTAAGACAACAAATTTGGTCTCTTTCAGAATGAACGGGAAATACCTTAGTGCAGTATTTTGTTTTTTAGGCTAGAGCTAAGCTCCTAGCAAAATGTTAAAACATCATTCCACGTAGATAGGAATAGCAAAAGGAGTCATATATATATGCAAGTTTGACCATGAATTTAGTTATCTCATGATACACTTCATCACAAGTAAACCTTCGTAAGAGGGAAACCGATGTCATAACCAAATTGTGGATCTGCCATAAACCTAGGACTCTGAAGGACATTTAGTTGTTCATGCTATATTGTCAAGCAAGAGGAGCTTTATGTCTTGAACGGTTTGTGAATGGACCGAGTGATATACGGAGACGGAAATGTTCACTCGAGAAAGGAAAGCAAATGCGTTACCTAAAAAAGAACACCAATGAGAAGAGATAGCTATGTTTTTCTAGTGTCGTTTGTCGTCATTTGTAGTATGATCATTTAGCCAAATAGAGATGAGCAAGCTACTATGTAAAAACCACCTTTTCGAAAGTGGGAAAGATCACACAATGTATCATCTTCAAGGAAATTAGAACAAGACCTAATTCAATTATGAAGGCAAAAACTTACATTGACTTGGTAGATCCACATTGAGGCTAACGTTGATCAATGGCAATAACAAATGATACGAAAAAAAACCCAATCCAGCCAGTACTAAAAATGCAGATGAGAGAACCAAAATTGTTTGGCAATTGGACAATTTTTGAAAACCATCATGCACAAA
This sequence comes from Eucalyptus cloeziana, assembly GCA_014182715.1. Lineage (NCBI taxonomy): Eukaryota > Viridiplantae > Streptophyta > Magnoliopsida > Myrtales > Myrtaceae > Eucalyptus > Eucalyptus cloeziana. The sequence continues at coordinate 53,447,637 of CM024636.1, read as the reverse complement.
ATAGTAGCATGTGATGAACAAGCTTGACATGTGGTGATAACTAGTTCCACATAATGAAACCATCCCTTTCGCCATTGGGGGTTGATGAACAGAACAACCAGAATTATCAATAAAACTATTGTGTATGACATTCCGAAATTGATATAAAATGTCTCTTTGTCTATGCAACCATCTTCATTAGCTTTCGCACATGATTTTGTGCTGAGCTATTAATGTTAATGGTTGTTGAACAATCTTACTCAATGGCAGTCCACACAGAAGATGGTTTCTGTAGTAGCTACTTTCATCAAATGTCCCAAATTGATTTTTGTTTGGTATGGCTCTTGACAAGTCATTGCAAGACACATTGAAGACTTCTAGGGAATTCAACTAACTAAGCTCTTCAGGGATAGAACCAATCAAGTTGTTGTAGGTGTTGACACCTAATTTTGGCAAATCTAGGAAAATAAAGAAAATAAAAATTGCATTAGAATAAATAAAAGGAAAAAATGATAAAGATTGGGAAAATTGATTTGATTAATTATGCATGGAAATTTGAAATTTTGAATATTCGGATTTTGTTAAATACATAAGCAATTTAAAAATCAAGTGAATAAAGGGCAATAATTTTTACAAAATGAAAGAAATCTGAGCAAAATCGAGCTGATTGCGAAATTACGCTATAATTTACAGCTTTGATTTAATGCGACAGAAGATGGAAACTCGGAAAATACCATACAAATCGCCGTCTAGAATCACTATAAAAGGGAGCTGCATTTTTCGTGACCGGAGGGGGAATGAAAAAATTCAGAGCAAAAAATTTCGGAGAGAAAAATTGGTGCGAAAAAAAATCGCACAAAGGAGAGAATTCGTGAGAAAGGAGTGGTTTATTTTCCTTCATTCAAAATTTCTTTTGTGAAAAAGAAAAGTCAAAAGAGACTTGACTTCTGCAAGAGAGTACAGCAGCGAGAGACAGAGAAGGGACGTGGGAGGTAGACGTGCGGCCAGAGAAGAAGAAAAAGAAAAAAAAGCAGCAGCAGCAACTGTTCGTCTTCTTCGCGTGGACGCCCCTGCCCGCGCCGGCTCCACGCTCGCGTCGCACCTCCTCTGCCAGCCACCACCGCCGCTCCGCCTCCTCCGCAGTCGCCGAACCCCAGCGGCGGCCGCCATACCAGCAGCGTTCGTCCCCCGTGCTGGTCTCTGTGTCCGGCAGCCAGTCCGAAGCACGATGCACATCACCTGCAAACCGCGGCCACCCCCTCCGTCCATCGCCGGAGTGCCACCGCGCCTCTGCCCGAGCAGCACCTTCACCTCCCGTCTTCCTCCTTCCGGTCTTCTCCGCCTGGCGCCCGACGTCCGCGCAGCCCCCTGCTGCCGCGCCCGGCGCCCGGCGCCCGACACCCACAGCTGCACCTCCGACCACCGCTGCGCGCCTGTACGAGCACCGCCGTCACCAATGCTGCAGCAACCCGACGCCGAAGCCGCAACCGCCCGCTTCTGGACGCTGCACCTCCACTGCTCGCCTCTGCCCGAGCACCACTGGAACTCCGAGCGTCGCTGCCACCCTCCGCCCGACGCAACCCGCTGCACTCGACGCCACCCACTCGCCCGGCAGCCCGCGCCTGCAGCAAACCTCCGTCCCGCCGCCCGGTGCCGCCACCGTCACTATCTCCCCTTTAGGTAGTTTTAGCTTTTTTTTTTTTTTTTTATTCCATTTTTTTTATTTTATTTTTTAGTTTATTTATTTAAATTGTAATATTTTATGTCAATATTAATAAATTTTGTAGGCATTATCCGCATAGATTTTGTCCAAAATTATTGTAATTATTAATTTGATTAGTAAGACATCAGATCATTTTTTTAATTATATTAATTTTTGGGCATTTTGGTAATATTTTAATTGTTAAATATTATAATTATTAATTTGATTCGTAAAATTTCGGATCAGATTTTTAATTATTTTGAAGTTTTTTATATGTTGTGATGCACAGGGTTAGGGTAATTGTTAATTTGACCCGTGAGACAACAAGTTATTTTTTCGATTACTTTAATCATTTATTTGTTGAATATCTTGATTGTTTAAATTTAATGTTTATTTGATAATTACTTGTATTGGAAAAACCCAAAAAAAAAAAAAAAAAAAATTCAAAATCTTGCATCAAAACATGTAGGTTTAGTAAATTAGATTTTTTTTAGGATTAAATTTTAGGATTGCATTTTTAGATAATTTTTTGAAATAGGTTGGGGTTGGACCTAAATAACTTTTTTTTTTTTTTAAATAGAGGTTTAGATGATGTTTACACATTTTTATTATCTCATTTTTTCTAAAAAATAGTTTTCTAAAATAGGATATGGTTTAAGTCAAATTAATCCCTAAAAATAAATTAGAAAATTATTCTTTTTTAGATAGTTTAATTAGGGTTTTTATTAATTCCGAATTTCAATAAAGAAATACAAAAATATTAGGTGCATGTTAATTAGTTTGCATAATAGGTTCATTTAATTAGAATTTGTTTGTTAGTAAAATTAAGTCATGTAGTTAAAATGCATGTTTATGATAAAATTCTAATTTCAAGAAAACCAAAAAAAAAAATTGTTTACTTTGTGTGTTTAATTCTTTTGATGCATTTATTTTATTTATTTTATTTTATTTGAATATTTAATAGTGGATGAGCATCCGTGTGGTCACCACATTTGCATGATAGTAATTTAGGTTAAAATAAATCTTAGCTGCCTATAAAAACATTTTTAAAAAAAAAAAATGGTACCAAAAGGGTTTTAGTGAAATCTAACATAACCAAGTCCCCATACAAAAAATCTCTGGTTTGTAGGAGTAAAATAATTCTCCCATTATTTTACTTAGGTATTTAATCGACCTACCATAAACTAATTAGTGGCGATTTCTAGATAAAATCCACTCGCATGTTAAAAACTTGAATCTAAGTCGCGATTTGATATGGGAAACTTGAACCTAAGTCGCGATTTGGTATGGGCTTAGAAGAGCCTAAGCTAAGTTAGACTTAGTAGTCCATTAACCAAACTTTAGGTGGTGCACCCAAAATTTAGGTCGCGACAGTAGGAAAGGTCAATGCTCTCTAACTTCGTGAGGCACAACAATGACGTCGATATATGTCATGTAAACTTGTTATTAGACAGGTTTATCACATGCATGTCCTGTAAGATTGCAATCTCTGGTGGAATCTCCCCATTGAACTGGTTGCAAGAAAAATCTAATCCTACCATGTAAAGGAGTGCATAGCCTTTATAAGAATCAAACATTCTTTTTGCTGTGGACCCAACAATATGTGGAAGTGGTCATGCTTCTTCCAGTTCTATATAGTTGTAGAACCCAAGATGGCTTTTAATTGTCCTCACAAAAGACCAAGGTGACCATCCTTTGTATCTCGGCGAGAATTCAATATTGAAGTTACCTTATCCACGTATCCACTAGAGAAATTGATCGGTCCCAAGCAACTAGGTAATGGCCCAAATAGATTGTTCTCAGACAGATCGATCATACTTAAACTTTTCAAGCTGCACAATTGCTTGGGAAATGTTCCATCAAAGCTATTACTTCTCAATGAAAGAATGCTCAGTTGAGAGAGGTTACTTAGCCAATAGGATATACTTCCAAAGAATTCATTTTCACTCACATCCGAGATCACCAAATTGGAACTGTTAGAGAAAGCATGCATGAGGGCACCATTCAATTTGTTCCTATTCAAATGGATGTGACTCAACCCCTGCGTGATAAAAAAATGATGGTAATGGACCATACAGATTGTTGTCAAGACAAATTCAAATACTCGAGCCCACCAATATTGTAGAGTTCTTGAGGATGAGGCCGTCTAATTGATTTTTGGACAAGTCAAGGGCCGCAAGCAATGATGCGTTCGCAATCAATCTCAGAAGCTTGCTGATGAAAAAGTTGTCGCTAATGTCCAGTATGAACAAATTTTCCTTGTGATGAAAGAAAATAGAGATTTCCGGTGAACATGTTGTGGTGTAATCGTAGATACGACAGATTTTGGTTCATGGTGTCGTCGGAAAATACAATTTCTCCTTGCAAGCTATTACATGCTACGTTGAGCCTCTCCAATGATAAGTTACTATCTAGTAACTGGACAAGTAGTCTCCCTTGAGAAATTGTTGCTAGATAGGTCTAAGATAGTAAGGATTTTATACTACCCAGTTTAGATGGAATACTCCCTTCCAATCTGTTGGCTAATAGATTAAGGTAGAACAAATTTGGGACATTTGCCCAAAATTCAGTAGTGAGCTCTCCTCTCATGCTATTGTTGGATAGATCCATCTCCCAAAGATTAAAAAGGGTCATTGATGGAATCTTGAGTGTTGTAAATAAGTTATTTGCCATAAAAAGTTTTTCCAACTTAGTATTGTTTCCCAACAACTAAGCTTGAAAGGTACTTGGAATGTCATTTGAGGAGAGATCCATGATTCTTAGTTCATATTGATGATTGAGAAAGCCCAGAAAAGTCACTTTGAATCCTTTTGATAGACTATTTGACATACTATAAACCTTCAACCGGGGCCTTGGGATCGAAGATGCAACTTTGGTATCAATTGTTTGTTTATTGTCATCAAGCAACAGCACCTTAAGTCTTGAATGGTTTGCAAGTGGGCTGAGTGATGAGGGGATTTCAAAATGGTTGCCCAATATGGAAAGAAATTTGAGTGAGGTAAAACTAGTGAGGGGAGATGAGGCAACACTATCTATGAGTTCATTGTCGTCGAGGTTCATAATCCGAATAGAGGTCATGTTTCACTAGCATGTAGGAAGCCCGCCAGTAGTCTTGTTAGTGCTAAGATCCAGCTCATCTAGTTTTACCAGGTTACACAAGCTTGTTATCGATATCACAAATCAATTCAACTACAATGAGATATATCGGTACATACAAAGAGGACATTCAAGGGCATCAAGGATCCATTTCATGTCTAGCTTTTAAACCAAGAGATAAGAACTTACTCTTATCTGATAGGTTGCCACTTAGACTAGTGTTGGATGAGGACAACAATCTAACAGATGTCAAAGGACCAAGGCTGGAAAGGATTCCCATGCTTGTGTTCAACGAAGAACCATCCAAGATGAGTTGTTCCAACTTATGGGAGTTATGGAAATCTTCCCAGAAATCAAATGATAACTGAACATCATATTTCCTTACACAAGCATAATCAAGAAATGGTATAGAAATATCATGAGTGAATAGAACTTCGTTAATAAAAACTTAGGCTCCATCCATATCGCGAAAAATAAGACATTTATGGAAAATATTTTTCAAGAATTCATTTTTCAAGAAAATGACAATATTTTTCGATATTCGGCTGAAACTTGAAAGTAAACTAGAAAATATTTCCATCATTTGGTATGGAAAATCTAATTTGATTTTCATCCGTGCGTTCCTTTCAATAATATTTTATTTTTTATTTTAAAATAGAATTTTTAATTTTTTTTTTTTTTTCCTTCTTATTCATTCGATCATTGGCCATAGTTGAGGTGAAGATTGCCCGAGGCCGATAAGCTTGAGCCTCGTCAAATCAACAAGGCCTCGGCTTTTGGTGAGATTGTCCATCGCCTGTTGTTGGTTGTTAGTTGTGGTCGTAGTCGGTGATCGTGAAGAAGAAGGAAAAATAATAAGAAGGGGAAAAAATGAAAGAAAGAAAAAAGAAAAATAATTAAAATTTGATTTTTTATAAAGAGAATAAGAAAAAAAATAATTAAAAATAATGCATGGAGGAAAACGGGTTTAGGTGAAAGAAAGAGAATGGAAAATAATTTCCTCATTTTCCTCACATTTGAAAATGCTTTTTCCATTGGAGGAATATGTTTTCCTTTACTTATTTATTTTCCGTGACCTGAACACTAGAAAATTTGGACATTTTCTTTGAAGTTGTTTTCCGCGAAACAAAGTGAGTGTTATTTTGAGTATACATTCACTAATGGGTTTGACTAACCTTGAGTAGTGATTTTTCCTTTTAACGTATTATCCTAGAGAGAAAAAATCTTGAGGGATGATAGTGTCCTTAATGCTTGTAGGATAGTACCCATATCCTTCAAGTGGACACCATCTAGGTGGAGGTTCTCTAGGTGGCTCAAGTTTTTGATGCCTAGCAGTAAAATTCCAATTAATTAACTTGCTTAGTAGTAAAGTTGTAAAAGCACCCATGCAGATGCCTTAGGGATAAGAATCTTTTGAATCAACAACATTTGTATATGGAAAGAGAAGGGGGTTGCAATATATGACTTCTATATTCTCAATACAAGGCACATGTAAAGGTATCATAGATATTGCATGACTTGAAGGCTAGTCAATTTAATATATGAATTAAAAGGAGAATTCTGCATGAAAACTAAAACAGTCCCTTCAGCAATTGCCACTACATCAATTGCATTATAACTTATATCCAACCCCTTTAAATTACTGAAACCACCTAATTTATCCACAAACATTGCTGTCTCAAGTCGAGGATGGTGGTTTTGTATCGAATCATGAGTAGAGAATAAGCTGGAGAAATTTACCATTCACATGTAAAGTCCCACTCAAATTGTTGTATATGAGGAACAAACACCGAAGAGATGGAAATTGTACCCAGAGTGGTTAGAATAGAATTATCCAGAATTACCACTCAAGTCAAGCACCTCTAGTTTGCTCAGCCTTGAAGATAGCAGGTTTGTAATTGCAAATAAAAAATGAAAAGCAGTAAAATCTGCATAAGTCTTTTAAAGTACACGCACAAACATGTATTGTCATACTGGGGGAAATATATCGTAGACTTGTGGATCAATGAGGATGTAGATGTAATCATCTAAAATGGAGGAAGTGAGTAAGAACCCGGCATGGTTAACTTTTGAGTTTATCAGATAATGAGTATCTCTTGTTTTATAGGAAATGGATGAGTGGCGAATTTATACCTTTTGGTGCAATCCACCCTCCTAAATAGTTGTAGGACAAGTCAAGGCTCTTGAGTTCTTCAAAGGAAGAAGTAGAGAAGTGTTTAGGTGCCAAGTATTGGAGCTGAAATGGTAAGCCTTCAAATTGGAGAGCATTAGCTCGGTGGCTTTTCCCGTGGTGGGGCTGCACCTAACACATGCCCAGCTGCAATAGTTGAAATATGATCCACCAGCATCCACCCAATATATTAGGTCCAATGTGGCATTGAGCGCTAAGAGTGCAATCCTTTCTTGCTTCCAATACCCATTAGAGCCACATAAACACGTGATACCTCAAACCACCACAAGCACCCACAATGTTTTCTTTTTCGTGACTGCAAATTCAAGTAACTTCATTTGTATCACACTTTGGAGTTAACTTATTTTTTGCAAGGTAGAGTGATTTTATAGGAGTGTAGAAAATTTTGTCATGGACAAAGTCTTGGTTATCTTTAATGATGAATGTAGCTCAGCCCCTTTTGGTGACAAGGTTGGGGCGGGGAATGTACCTTTTGCAATGGCCAGATTTCATTGATGGGGAATGCCGAAAGTCTCTATTGGAATAATTTTTCCATACGTTAAGCCTACTCCTAGTCAACTGTTGTCATTTATATGACTAATTCAATCTCTATCCAAAGTAAAGCATAAGTCTTGTGATTTACTTGGTTCCTAGTTGGAACCTAAGATCGTATTATTTAACAGTTAGAATGCAACTAAATGATAGTGGCATGAAAATCAGTAAATGTTAAAGAATTATTCACAATGAACTGATCTTTTGCTCGAGAAAGAAAAATAGGATGTAGATATGGTAATGGGTTCGCTGAAGTACTCTTCTCATTGATCAGCTTGACTAACTTAGAATGCTTATATTTTCAAGATACTGAAAATTACTAATGTGCAGTTTTTACACATTTCACACAACAGAAAAAGCATGACGGATTGCCTTTCGGTTTCTCAAAAAGTAGCTAATTTAACTTGATGAGTGCCTAGTTAACATTATTCAAATTGCTTCTAATGCAAGGTTGATGGTGATTATCCCTACGAGTCCGTACGTATAAGTGAAACTTCACTAGAGTCTGGAAATTGGATGGTTCTAAATATGGAAGATCTATTAATCTACTTCGTATTTGAGCTTTTAGGAGGAAGTGAAGATCTATTAATCTACTTCGCATTCGAGCTTTTAGGAGGAAGTGATCTTGACTAGAGGTATTTCAGAAGTAGACATGTCGTAAAGTAAACACAAAAAATTGAAAAAATCTTACTATTAAATCAATGCAAAAACATTGAAGAAATAAATGGAGAACGACAAAGATACCAAATATTTACGAGATTTAATCCGAGTATCGGTATCTATTTCAGGAAGAGTCGATAACAAATAATTCACTATAATCGGAGAATCGGAGTTATAATCGCTCGCACATTTAAGTGTTTTCCATGCTTAGATTAAGATCAAATTGAAAAGTATAAATAAACAACTTAATTGGATGTAAAGGTCACAGCACAAATCACCACGCATTTAAGCCCATAACAAAAACCTTCACACAGTTAATTCAAGAAAATCCATAAGTTCTTTCTCTGATTCTTCGTGCGGGGAGCTCAATTACTAAAGGAACCCACTATTCGGTTTGTCCAGGAAATGAAACCCAAAAAGCAAAACCTTGCCATTAATTTATGTTCTCTCTAACCACTTCATGACCCACGCGCTTTCTTTTGGACGACCAAAAAGTTTGACCGTGAGAATTCATTGCTATCCGCTAATGGGGCCCTTGGCGGCTGTGCCCATAAAATTTCTCAATCAATGTTTAATGTGTCGGTGATTATACTCTCCGTTCCCCCAAATTATTTTGTATCTTTTTCTTACCGAAACTCCAAGCGATGCCCTCTCAAGTCTGTCACATCCTGAGGTCCGGATGTAATTGTGGCTATATTATATATCCAACTAAATAGAAGAAACTCTTCGCTCGAGTTTGTAGTCAAAATCCAAACATACTTTAACAATCATCTTTCTTGGGTCGAGTTTGTAGTCAAATCATAGTGATCGTCATCTATGCCAACTCTCTCAACGCTCCAATGAATGCTCACTCTCTATAGATTGACAATTATGCTCAAGTAAAACTTAAGTTTTGTTAAAGGAACAAGCTTAATCATCATGTCTGGTGAGTTCTCTACCTTGGCTTGATGTATGTGATGTATTTATATGTTAATGGGGTTAACCAAGTCGATTTGCCTCCTTAATGATGGGACCCCAATCATTCTTTGGCTAAGTATTGAGACACTTGACATTGATTAAATAAGTGAAATAAGAGAAATAAAAGAATGGTCATTGAGATTCTAAAAACCGAGTACGAAAGAAGTCAGATTGCACACAAATTGGCTTTGCCTAGATGCTCATTCTTTCTTAGCGGAGATACCACATTGATATAATTGGACAACGACTTTCCTGGTTGCTTTGTTCTCGAGTTTCTCGTGTCTAGGAGCCCGAAGAGGTCCTTGTGACAATCCTTGCTTTGCATTTTGAAGATAGCATATCATGATGCAAATCATAAGAACTATTAACTTCACGTGATGGCGGATTACACTTAATTTTTTTTTGCTCTCTAGTTCTCATAAGGCTCAGATTACCCAGATGTGCAGTGGAAGATTTGGTGTGGAAGAGAGACATTTGTGTGGAGAAGGTGAACGTGGGATGTGCAGTGGAAGATTTGGTGTGGAAGAGAGACATTTGTGTGGAGAAGGTGAACGTGGGACTGCAGTATTTTGGTTGGTAATTTGTTACTGTGGTTGCAGTAACCATCCTTACTTTAGCAAATTCCATTTCAAGTTGTATATGACATTAGTAATCATTTTAACATGATTCATCAGATCTGTCATTTTTTTTCTATCAACTTTGCCCCTCCTAACTCACCAGTCAAAAATTGCCCATCGCCAAAACCCACCTATCCAAGACCCTAACCCAACTCGACGCCTTCGAGTTAGGCCCTTCCCTCTGGCACCGCCCGCGATTGTTGAGTCACCGAGCCACCGCCGCCCCGCCTCAATTGCTTCCCCTCTTGTCTCGAGCTTGGGCATCCGTTGCTGCCCAAATTGTGTTGTGGAACTTGATGCCAAATCTAGGTGGCCATGGCGAGCTTGCCAAATCGGGTGACTTTCGAGCTCGAAGACCATGGGCATTAATGCTAGCTTTGATCTTGTGGCCATGGCCTCGGGTGTGACTTTCGAGCTCTAGTGACCATGGAGAGAAAAGTCGATATTAGTGTGGCGGAAGGTAGAGAGATGGGGATAAAAGATGGGGTGGAGGGGTAGTTTGTAAATGCAAATTGTGTATTTTCAAAAGTGAGGATAGTTTTTGAAAGGTTCTCTATTTTCTTTTTTGAAAAAAAAAATTCACAAAAAAGTTTAAGTTATGTCCACTATAACACAATTTCTCCAAACTTTTTTTTTTTGTGATACAAAAATCCTAAACTTATATTCATTTGATACGTTTATCTCAAACTTCTTTTTGTGACATAAAGACCCCAAACTTATTATCATGCAATACATTTACCCTAAAATTTTTTTTGTGACACTAAAAACCCAAAACTTGTATTTAAATATCCCAAATTTTGAGATAAATGTATCATACAAATATAAATATGTTATATAGGTACAATTTGAGGTTTTTTGTGTCATAACAAAAAGTTTAGAATAAATATAACACAATGGACATAATTTAGAGCATTTTGTGGCATTTCCCCCTCTTTTTTTTTCCTTTTTGAGGAAAAAAAATGGCATGATACCTTACTTGCACGCTATTTGATATAATAATTCTCTTCTACACATTAAATTTGCTTCTTCATATTTGAGACAATCAATAAACCTCATAAAAGAAATTTTAAGTACTCTTGCAAAGTGAAGAAAAGTCATGTGAGACATCAAAATGCTCTAAAAATAATTAAAATTCAATATGGAAGGTTATCCCTTTGACCCAGGCGCCTGGCCACACGGCCTGGCCAGGCCTGAGTGGCTAGTAGCCATTTTCATACGTCTGCACCAATCCGGGCCTCAATCTTGGCCTAAACATCAACACGACAAATTACTAGAATAAAAAAAGATACTTTTCACTTCTCAGATTAAGAAAAACCTATTGCTAGTATCCAATGGATTACGCGCCGATCTTCAACAAGAACTCGTCAACACTAGCACCAGAAAAGGCATGGTATGCTCATCACAAAGGAACACCTTCAATCGCAGGACAAACCAATCATCCGAAAATTTCAAAAATAATCTTTCTTTTTCCTTCACCATGATCGAGGGAGAAGCCACCTTATATGCCACGTCGTGCCGCCGTGAAGCGCCAGAGCACAGCATCGCCGGAGCCAACTCGAACAGAGCGGACACCATTCCCGCCACGTAAAAAGAACGAAACCAGAAGGGCGACCCAAGGCATCAAAACGAGCCCGATCATGAACGTGACCGATCCGACGAGCATTAGAGCCAGAGATATCCCCAGGAAGAGCGGCGGGAGGGACCCGCGCCGTCGACGCGATGGCGAGACGCGGCCGCCTCGAACTGGAGGCGACAGACCGGGAACGCGGCCCGGGGAGGAGGGAACTTCATGATGTGGGCGACCTCCACTTGAGGTCATTTCTTCTTCCAAGGGAGTCGATTGATTGCCGGTTGTTCCGACTCTGCCGGAGCCTGTTTTGTCCGGATCTGATCGCGCTCTTCGGAGATCCACCTCGTCTGTCGCCGTTCTCAGACGCAGAAGACGAAGAGTAGCGATCGGCGATTGTAATCGGTGGATCCATCCGTCGTTCAAAATCCGCCTCGCCGGAGCTTAATTTCTTCAGATCTGATACACTTTCTCTAAAGGTGATTTCCCGGAGCTCGATGCTACATTGATCAATTTATTAAGCATAGTGGAGCATGGTGAGCTGGGGTTGTGAAATGATTAGAACCTATTTATGCGGTTTAGGTTAGTGAAGCCATCAGTCGCGCTGAATGCTTCATTGATCGCGTGATTAATTGCAGTAAAAGCATGGTGACTTCGAGCACTAAAATGATTAAAGCTTATTAGTGATGTTGATTTTGTGAAATCACTGGAAAAGCTGGTTACATCATCTTCAAGTGATGCTTTTGAGTCAAGTGTGACTAATTTAGCTAATTTATGCGGTTTAGGTCGGTGAGGGTGACGGTGAAGATGTCTCAGAGCATGATCCGCAAAACACTGGGAGCTGTCGAGGACCAGACAAGCATCGGCCTCGCGAAGGTCGCGAGCAGCATGGCGCCAGAGCTGGAAGTAAAGTATCGTGAAAGCCATGAGCCATGATGATGATCCTGTGGATGAGATATACATTCGTCGATCTTGAATTTGACTTCATACTCGTGGGGATACGTTCATGCATGTGTTTCTGTGCTTTCGAAGCGACTGAGCAAGACCCATGACTACATTGTGGCTCTCAAATCCCTAGTGGTCATCCATCATTTGTTGAATGATGGAGACCCAATTTTTCATGAGGAGATAATGTGTGCGAGCAGGCGTGGTGCTAGGTTGTGGAATTTGTCTGATTTTAGAGATGAGGCTCACTCTAGTTCATGGGACCACTCGACTTTTGTGAGGACTTATGTTATGTATCTGGAATCAGAGACTTGGGTTGATTCTGTTGGATAGAAAGAGTGGCGGTGGCCGTGGTCCTATTGGAAGTGCTAATGGTGGTGGTAGTGTTCATAGTGAGGATAGGTATCGGAATAGAGATGATTTTCGGTCCCCACCACCCAGAGGGAATGATTATGATTATGGTGATTATAGAGGAGAATTTGGTAATTTTGGAGGGATGAGAAGGTCAAGGTCAATGGGGATATGAGCCATGGTGTGGCTGTGAAAGAAGGGAAAGAAGAGAGAAGGGTAGTGACTCCACCGAGAGAAATGAAGCCAAAAAAGATTTTTGGCAAAATTGGCCACTTGCAGAGGCTATTGGACCGGTTCTCTGCTTGTAGGCCCACTGATCTGGCAAAGAATAGCAGGCTGATCTTAGTTGCATTGTACCCTGTTGTGAAGGAGAGTTTTCAGGTATATGCTGATATCTGTGAGGTTTTGGTTGTTTTGGTTGATAAATTTTTCGATATGGAGTACCAGTATTGCGTCAAGGCTTTCGATGCTTATGCTAGTGCGGCTAAGCAAATTGATGAGTTGATTGCATTCTACAATTGGTGTAAGGATACAGGGGTGGCAAGATCATCCGAATATCCTGAAGTGCAAAGGATTACCAGTAAGTTGTTGGAGACATTGGAGGAGTTTGTGAGGGATAGAGCAAAGAGGTGCTAAGAGCCCAGAGAGGAGGGAAGAATTGCCCCCTGTGGCTCTGGAGGAGGAGCCCGTGCCAGATATGAATGAGATAAAGGCATTGCCTCCACCAGAGAATTATACTCCTGCACCACCACCAGAGCCAAAACCAGAGCCCCCAAAGCCACAAGTGACAGAGGATTTGGTGGATTTGAGGGATGACGGAGTTACTGCTGATTGTCAAGGTAATAAATTTGCATTGGCTCTATTTGTGGTGCCACCAGCTAATACAGGGAATGGGAAGCATTCCCTTCTAATGGTGAACCGGAAGTGACTTCTGCTTGCCAAACCCTAGCTGCTGAATCTGGCAAGGAAGATTAAGAATTGGCCTTGGTGGAGACTGCTAGTAACTTGTTAAAGCAGAAAGCGGCTTTAGGTGGTGGTCTTGATCCATTGCTGCTGAATGGCATGTATGACCAAGGAATGGTGAGGCAACATGTGAGCACTGCTCAACTGACTGGAGGTAGTGTGAGCAGTGTTGCTCTACCCGGCTTTGGAAAGAGCGCAGCCCCAGTAGTGGCTTTCCCTGCACCCAATGGAACTGTCCAAACAGTTAACCAGGACCATTTTGCTGCATCACTGAGCATCCCTCCTCCTTCCTATGTTCAGATGGCGGAAATGGAGGAGAAACAGCATTTGGTTGTGCAGGAGCAACAACTATGGTAGGAGTATGCCACGGAGGGGATGCAAGGTCAAGCCACTTTGGCCAAGATTGGTGGGATAGGTTACTATGCACCAGGTCCTCTGGCGATGCCTGGCATGCCACTTGTCTATGAGATGGGACTGGCAACTGGGTATTATTATTCTCCTTACTGATGTTGCTTGCTTATCACCATATTACTCTGTTTTTTCTCATTTCATCCAGTTGGGTATCTAGTTATTTTACAATACGATCCTTTTTGTATTCTGGTGTGCGGGTTTTGGGAAGAGGGAAGAGTGAACCCAGGGAGATTCTCTTTGGGGAAGATATTTGGATGGTGACATCCAGTGCATCCCATATCTGCTCGTGCTTCTTGTAATAAGAATTTCCATGACCACAGCCTCTTGTGCAGTCACAGTCTAGACAGGATTGAATCTGTCATTTCTAGTAGCTCTGCACTTTTGTGCTTTCATGCGTAAAAGTAAACTGACTATCAAAACCAGTTCTCTTAAAAATGGCAGCACTGCTGACCTTCTCGTATGAATGCAATGTTTACAATAGAATTGAGTTCTTCAAACTAGATTTTTGTTTTTTTTTGCTCCAATCTTTTTGTTTCTTGTCACTCGGAATCATCTGGAGCTTAGTGCTTTTGTTAAATAATTCCTAACTGATATGATGATGGTCTTGATTATAAATATCTTGGATAAAGATCCCTCAGTGAAAGATGATGTTGCGGAATGATTTCTAGTGGTCATGAAAAGACTCAGAGCATAAGCTCGGGATAGAGCAGGCATAAGATGTACAACTATATCTCCCCAAAGGTTGAGCCTAGGTTCCCATTTCGACTGTTTATCTGCACAACTCGAGGTCCGACTGTCCGAGCCCACAAATTGCCTCGATGAGGACAAAATGTTGAGCAATTGAACTGAAAGCACAGCGAAATTTGATTTTATAGAGTTTGAATAATAAGTTATAGTAAAAAGCTGACAGATAGTCCAATGCATATTGCAAAGTTTGGAGAAAGCACAAATGCTCAGAAAACTGAAAAGGGCTCCAGAGTTGATTGGTATCGCTTCTGGTCTCAACCTTATCCGTCTGCCCTTGATCTTTTCTCTTCGTTTTATTTTTTCTGCTAATGACGAACCTACTGATCTCAATGTCATTTGGACTTACCCCTGATCCGAACCTCCAAAACGCCTGGCTCTCCCAGCCGAGGTTAGACAATTTATCCTGGTTGTACACTTAATGCATCAATCAGGTGAGTCCCATGACCTCCACCCCTTGAAGCATGTGGTTTTTGGGATTGTCCTGGACAACTAGTCTAGCTGGGCGGAATTCGATTCGTTTTGCAATTTGATAGGGATCCTCTGAAACTTTTTGGCTTAGGCTACTGAAATCACAGCCACGGTGGTTTGTCATGTATTTATATGTTAATGGGGTTAACCGAGTCAATTTGCCCTTTCAAGTCGATGGGATGCCAATTATTTTTTTTTTTCTAACTAAAGTCTCTGGATACCTGACATTAATTAATGAAGGCGGGACAAGAGAATGACCACTGAGTTTTTGCATACCCAGTATGATTTATTCATCGATACATGAAAGATCTCTAAGTAAAAACAGTTCCTTTATTAGTGGAATGAAGTTGGATTGCGCACAAATTAGCTTTCCTAGATGCTCATTTCTTTTTAGTGGAGATACCACACTGATATAATTGGACGACAACTTCGCTGGTTGCTTTATGTAAGTTTGTCATGTTTGGGAGCCTGAAGATGTCCTTGGGGACAATCGTCGCTTTACATTTTGAAGATAAGCGCATTATGATGCAAAATCATAAGAAAAATATGCATGTTCCTGCAGCAACAAATTACACTTTAATTTGGTTTTCTCTCCAGTTTGCATTAGCCTCAGCCAAATGTGAAATGGAAGATGCGGTGTGGAAGAGAGATTATGTCGAGAAGGTGAACGAGGGGACTGTATTTTTAGTTGGCAATTTGCTACCTACTTTGGCAATTTGTTTTGCTCTCCAGGTCGCTAGATCTTGTGACTTTTGAGCTCAAAGGCCAGGGCCATTCGTGCTGCCTTTGAGTTTGTGGCCATGGCCTTGAAGGCGACGTTCGAGCTCTAACGGTTAACATCAGTGTGGTTGGAAGATAGAGGGATAAGGGAGAAAAATGGGGTTTGGGGTGGGGTGGAGGGGTTGTTTATCTCTTCTTTTTCTTTGGGTCTAACGGTTTGTTTGTCTTTTCAACAGGGGTCTTTCCCTGAAAATGCAAATTTTGCATTTTCAAAAGTGGGGATGGTTTTTCCAAAAATTCTCTATATTTTTTCCTCCTTTAAAGAAATAAATGGCATGATACATAATTTATACGTTATTTGATATGATTATGTTAAAGATATATATGAAGCTTTCTCACAATCCCTCTTTTACAGAAAAATTCGAAATGCTCTTGCAAAGTGAAAAGTCATGTAAGACATCAAAAGGCTCTAAAAAATTTAAAATCTGGGAATTTGACCCAAGCGCCTACATATTCTACTAGTGGTTAGGATTTTATCATTTATAAGGCCTCGAGGTTGTTCTTATGATGGGACATCAAGACAACAAAGCTTTATCATGTCTAAATGCAGTACTCTTTGTTTTTAGGCCAGAGCTAAGCTCCAAGCAAAATGTTAGAATGTCATTCCCGTAGACAGGACTAGCAAAAGTAGTCATGAAAATGCAAGTTTGACCATGAATTTAATGATCTCATGACACACTCTAGCACAAGTGAACCTTCATAAAAGTTAGACAGAAATCGATGTCCTAACCAAATTGCAAATCACCCATGAACCTATGACTCTAAAGAACATGTAGTCGTTCGTGTTATATTGTCAAGCAAGGGGAGTTTTATGTATCAAATGGTTTGCGAATGGACCGAGTGATATATGGAGACGAAAATTTTCATTCGAAAAGGAAAGCAATTGTGCTATTGCAGAAATAACAAAACTGAGAAGAGACAACTCTATTTTTCTCAATCTTGTTTGTCATAGCTAGTAGTATGATCACCTAACCAAATAGAGATGAGCAAGCAACTATGTAAAAACCACATATTCAATAGAGGGAAGGATCACACCGTGTATTGTCCGTAAGGAAATTAGAGCAAGACCTTTTTCAGTTGAAGGTAAGAACTTACATCGAACTAGTAGATCGACATTATCAACGACAATAACAAACGACAAGGAAAAACCCAATTCTGTCATGGCCCATAAATGCAGAACGAGAGGACCTAAATTGTTTGGTCACTAGACAGTTTTCGAAAACCATCCTGCACAAAATAGTAGCATGTAATGAACAAGCTCTGACATGTGGCAATAACTAGTTCCACATAGTGAAACCATTTCTGGCGCCATTGGGGGTTGATGAATAGAACAACTAGAATAACCACTAAAACCATCACGTATGCCTCTCCAAAGCTGATATAGAATGCCTTTCTATCTATGAAACCACCATCTTCTTTAGCTTTCGTGCATGATTTTGTCAAGCAGTCATTACTCAATGGCAATCCACACAGAAGAGGGTTTCCATAGTAACTTCTTTCATCGAATGTGCCAAACTGATTTTCGTTTGGTATGGCTCCTGACAAATTGTTGTAAGACACATTGAAGACTCCCATAAAACTCAACTGAGTAAGCTCTTCAGGGATAGAACCAGTCAAGTTGTTGTTGGAAAGGTCCATGCTCTCTATCTTTGTGAGGCTTGACAATGACGCCAGTATATGTCCAGTAAGCTTGTTATTGGACAAGTTTATGACAAGCATGTCCTGTAAGATTGCAATCTCTGGTGGGATCTCCTCGCTGAACTGGTTGCAAGAAAAATCTAGTGCTACCATTTCAAGGAGTGTGTAGCCTTTATAAGAATCAAGCCTTTTTTTTGCTATGAACTTAACAGTATGTGAAGCTAGAGGTACTTCATCTTCTTGCCATTCTCTCCGTATTTGGTTGAACCCGGTACGGAATGGCCTCACATAATTCCAAGGTGACCATTCTCTATATTTGATGGACCAACGCGGTGCTGAAGTTACCTTATCGGCATAATTACTAGAGAAATTGATGGGTCCCAAGCAACTAGGTAATGGACCAAACAGATTGTTTTCAGAAAGATCGATAATAGTTAAGCTTTTCAAGCTGCACAATTGCTTGGGAAATGTTCCATTGAAGTTATTACCTCTCAGCAAAAGAATGCTCAATTGAGAGAGGTTGCCTAGCCAATGGGGTATGCTTCCAGAGAATTCATTTTCACTCAAATCCAAGGTCACCAAATAGGAGCTGTTAGAGAGCGTATGCACAAGTGTGCCATTCAATTTGTTCCTATTCAGATGGATGTGACTCATATGTTCTGCAACAAAAAAAGATGGTAATGGACCATAGAGATTGTTGTCAGACAAATCCAAATACTTGAGCCAACCAAGATTGCAAAGTTCTTGAGGGATGACGCCATCCAATTGATTTTTGGACAAGTCAAGGGCTATAAGTGATGACATGTTTGCAATAAATCTGGGAAGCTTGCCGATGAAAGAGTTGCTGCTAATGTCCAATAGTACTAAATTTAGGAGTGATGAAAGAAAAGAGAGATCTCCAGTGAACATGTTGTGGTCTAACCGCAAAAATGACAGATTTAGGTTCATGGTCTGGTCGGACAATGCAATTTCTCCTTGCAATTTGTTATATGCTATGTTGAGGTTATGTAATGATGAGTTGCTATCTAGTAACTGGCTAGGTAGTCCCCCTGAGAAATTATTGTGAGACAGGTCTAAGGAATATAGGGATTTTATCATGCCCAGTCCATATGGAATATTCCCTTCAAATTTGTTGGTTGATAGATTAAGGTGGTCCAGATTTGGGAAATTCGCACAAAATTCGGTAGTAAGCTCTCCTCTCATGTTGTTGTTGGATATGTCCATCACCTGAAGATTAAAAAGGGTCACTAATGGAACCTCAAGTGTCATGAATAAGTTATTTCCCATAAAAAGCTTCTCCAACTTAGTGTTATTTTCCAACAACCAAGTTGGAAAGGGACCTGGAATGTCATTCGAGGAGAGATCCATGATTCTGAGGTCATATTGATGATTGAGAAAGCCCTGAAAAGTCACTTTGAATCCTTTTGATAAACTATTTGACATACTAAAAGTCTTCAATTGGAACCTCGGGATCAAAGATGCAACTTTGGTATCAATTGTTAGTTTGGTGTCATCAAGCAATAGGACCTTGAGTCTTGAATGATTTGCAAGTGGGCTGAGTGATGAGGGGATATTAAAATGGTTACTCGAAATGGAAAGAAATTCGAGTGAGGTAAGACTAGTGAGGGGGATGAGGTGACACTATCGGTGAATTCATTATCTTCAAGATTTAGAATACGAATAGAGGTCATGTTTCGCCAACATGTAGGAAGCCCGCCAGTAATTCCGTTAGTGCTCAAGATCCAGCTCTTCTAGTTTTGCTAGGTTACACAAGCCTGTTATTGATATCACAAGTCAATTCAATTGCAATGAGATATATCGGTACATACAAAGAAGACATTCAAGTACATTAAGGATCCATTTCATGTCTAGCTTTTTCATTGAGGGATCGGGACTTACTTTGATATGATAGGTCGCCACTTAGATCACTGCTACTTGAGGACAGCAATCTAAGAGACATCAAAGGACCAAGGCTGGAAAGGATTCCCATGCTTGTGTTCAACGAAGAATAATCCAAGATGAGTTGTTCCAACTTACTGAAGTTATGGAAATCTTCCCACAAAACATAATATTATTGAACATTAGATTTCCTAACACAAGCATAATCAAGAAATGGCACTAAAATATCATGAGTGAATAGAAATTTTAATAAAAATTGAAGCTCCATTTGCTAAAAATATGACATTTTTGGAAAATATTTTCCAAAAAGTCATTTTTCATGAGAATGACAATATTTTCTGATATTTTACTAAAATATGAAAATGAACTAGAAAAATTTTGAATATGGAAAATATTTGATTTTCATCGGTGTCTCCTTTCAAAAATATTTTATTTTTTATTTTAAAAAATAGATTTTTAATTTCTTTTTTTTTCCCTTCTTGTTAGCCGATCACCGGCCACAAGTGAGGTTAAGATTGCTCGGGGCCGACCAGCTTGAGCCTTGTCAAATTGGCGATGCCTTGGCCTTCATCAAGCTTGTCCCTCCCTTGTGGTTGGTCGTCGGCCATTATCATAGCCAGTGACCAACTAAGGAAGAAGGAAAAAATAAATAAAAAAAATAAAAAAATAATTAAAAAATCAATTTTGTTTAAAAAGGAAAAAATAATTAAAATTTTGATTTTTTAAAAAGAAAGGAGAAAAATAAAAAATAAAAAACTAAAAGAGTGCATGGAGGAAAACAATTTTAGGTGAAAGAAAGAGAATGGAAAATGATTCCCTCATTTTCCCAAATGTTGGAAAATCTGGGAAACATTTTTTTGGAAGTTATTTTCCCTGAAACGAATGGAGTGTTATTTTGAATGTGCATTCATTAATAGGTTGGACTAACCTTGAGCAATAATTGTTCCTTCTACTGTATTATCTTGGAGCGAAAGAATCCTGAGGGATGACAGTGCCCCTAATGCTCGCACGATGGCCCCCACATCCTTCAAGTCTACACTGTCTAGGTGGAGGTTCTCTAAATGGCTCAAGTTTTTGATGCCTACAAGTAAAATTCCAAGTAAATAAATTGCTTGGTAGTAAAGTTGTGAAGGCACCCACACGGATGCCCCGGGATAAAAATCTTTTGAATTAGCAACATTTCAATATGGAAAGAGAAGGGATGAATTCTATATTCTTAATATGAAGCACATGTAAAGATATTAAAGAGCATGCATGAATTGTAGCCTAGTTAGTTTAATTTATGAATAAAAACGAGGATTCTACATGAAAACTGAAACAATACCTTCAGCAGTAGCCGTTGCATTGACTGCATTATAACTTATGTCCGACTCCTTTAAATTACTAAGACCACCCAATTTATCCACAAACATTGCTAACTCAAGTCAAGGATGGCGATCTTGTATGGAATTATGAATAAAGAATAAGTTGGAGAAACTATCATTCACATGTAAAGTCCCCTTCAAATGTTGTTTCCGATTATAGACACTTAAGAGTCGAAATTGTACCACGAATGGGTAAAATAGAATTATCTAGAGTAAATAATGATAGGACCCACGCGGATGCCTCGGGATAGGAATCTTTTGAATAAGTAATATTTCTATATGGAGAGAGAAGGGGGTTGCAATATATGACTTATTTATTCTTAATATGAAGCACATGTATAGGTATTAAAGAGCTTGCCTACATGACTCGCAGGCTAGTTAGTTTAATTTACAAATAAAAAAGAGGATCCTGCATGAAAACTGAAACAATACCTTCAGCAATAGCCACTGCATTAAATGCGTTATAACTTATGTCCAACTCCATCAAATTACTATAACCACCTAATTTTTCCACAAATAGTGTTAACTCAAGTCAAGGATGCCGATTTTGTATTGAATTATGAATAGAGAATAAGTCGAAGAAATTTACCATTCATATGCAAAGTCCCACTCAAATTGTTGTCTCCGAGGAATAGATGCTGGAGAGATGGAATCGTACTGAGAACGGATAGAATAGAATGATCTAGAAAGTTACTGCTCAAGTCAAGTATCTCTAGTTTGCTCAGCCTTGAAGACAACAAGTTTGGTTCTACAAACAAACGATGAAAGAGAAGGGGGTTGTATTGCGAACGAGTAAAATATAATTATCAAAAGTAACTAATGAAAGCACCATGCAAATGCCTCGGGATATGAATCTTTTGAATCAACAACATTTCTATATGGAAAGAGAAGGGGGTTGCAATATATGACTTCTTTATTCTCAATATGAAGCACATTTATAGGTATTGAAGAGCCTATCCGCATGACTCATAGGCTAGTTGGTTTAATTTACGAATAAAAATGAGGTTCTTGCATGAAAACTGAAGCAGTACCTTCAACAATAGCCACGGCATCAATTGCGTTACGACTTATGTCTAGCTCCATCAAATTATTGAAACCACCTAATTTTTCCACAAACAGTGTTAACTCAAGTCAAGGATGGCAATTTTGTAATGAATTATGAATACATAATAAGTCGGAGAAATTTACCATTCATATGTAAAGTCCCACTCAAATTACTATTTCTGAGGAGTAGATGCCGGAGAGATGGAATTGTACCGAGAATGGATAGAATAGAATGATCTAGAAAGTTGTAGCTCAAGTCAAGCACCTCTAGTTTGCTCAGCCTTGAAGATAGCAGGTTTGGTTGTGCAAACAAACAATGAAAAGCAGTAAAATCCACATAAATCTTTTCGAGTTCATTCGCAAGTAGGTATTGCCATTTTGGGGGAAATATATCAAACTCATGGATAAATGATGACGTGGATGTAACCATCTATAATGCAAGAAGCGACTAAGAACCCGGACATGGTTAACTTATGAGTTCATTAGATAACGAGTATCTCTTGTTTTGTAGGAAATGGACGAACAGCGAATTTATACCTTCTGGTGCAATCCACCCTCCTAAATAGTTGTTGGACAAGTCAAGGCTCTTGAGTTCTTCAAAAGGAAGAAGTAGAGAAGCGTTTAGGTACCAAGTTTTGGAGCCGAAACGGAGATATCTCGAATTAAAGAGTATTAGCTTAGTAACTCGTCTTGTGGTGGGGCTGCACTCAACACGTCCCCACTTGCAATAGTTGAAATATGATCCCCTCATGTCCCCCCTATAGGTCAGGTCCAACGTGGCATTGAGTTCTAAGAGGGCAACCCTTTCTTGCTTTCGACACCCATGAGAGCCACATAAACATGCGATACCCCAAACCACCACAAACACCCACAGTGCTTCCTTTTTCATGATTGTAGATTCGAGTGATTAAACTCTATATGTATCACACTCTTCTTCTTTTTTGCAAGCTAGAGCACTTTTATAGGAGTTCAGCGATGCCTGTGCTTGAGCGTAGAAGTTGTGGTCATGGCCAAAGTCTTGGTCATCTTTAGTGATGAATGTAGCTCAACCCCTTTTGGTGACAAGGTCAATTAGCGTGCAGGGCAGGGAATGTACCTTACGTAATGGTTAGATTTCATTGGCGGGGAGTTTTCCAAATGTCTCTATCGGCATAACTTTTTCCACACGTTAAGTCTAGTCTAGCCTAGTCACTATTGTCGTTCATATGACTAATTCAATCTCTATCCAATGAAAAGCACAAGCCTTGTGATTTACTTGGTTCCTAGTTGGAAAGCAAGATCATATATTATAGTTAGAATAAAACTAAATGATGGTAACATGAAAATTAGTAAATGTTAGAGGATTACTCACAATGAACTGATTTTATAGGAGTTAAGTGATGCCTGTGCTTGAGTGTAGAAGTTGTGGTCATGGCTAAAGTCTTGGTCATCTTTAGTGATGAATGTAGCTCAGCCCCTTTTGGTGACCAAGTCAATTAGCGTGTGGGGGGGTGGGGGAGGGGTGGGATGTACACAATGGCTAGATTTCATTGGCGGGGGAGTTTTCCAAATGTCTCTATTGGCATAACTTTTTCCACACGTTAAGTCTAGTCTAGCTTAATCACTATTGTCATTTATATGACTAATTCAATCTCTATCCAATGAAAAGCACAGGCCTTGTGATTTACTTGGTTCCTAGCTAGAAAGCAAGATCATATATTATACTTAGAATAAAATTGAATGATGGTAACATGAAAATTAGTAAATGTTAGAGGATTACTCACAATGAACTGATTTTATAGGAGTTTAGCGATGCCTGTGCTTGAGTGTAGAAGTTGTGGTCATGGCCAAAGTCTTGGTCATCTTTAGTGATGAATGTAGCTCAGCCCCTTTTGGTGACAAGGTCAATTAGCGTGTGGGAGGGGGAGGGAGGGGGGGGGGATGTACCTTACACAATGGCTAGATTTCATTGGCGGGGAGTTTTCCGAATGTCTCTATTGGCATAACTTTTTCCACACGTTAAGTCTAGTCTAGCTTAATCACTATTGTCATTTATATGACTAATTCAATCTCTATCCAATGAAAAGCGCAGGCCTTGTGATTTACTTGGTTCCTAGCTAGAAAGCAAGATCATATATTATACTTAGAATAAAATTGAATGATGGTAACATGAAAATTAGTAAATGTTAGAGGATTACTCACAATGAACTGGTTTCTTGCTTGGGAAACTAACATAGGATGTAAATATGGTAATAGGTTCTTTGAAGTGCTTTCTTCTTATTGTTAAACTCGACTAACATAGAATGCTTATATTTCAAGATATTAAAAATTACTACTTTATAGCCTTTACACACTTCACCTAAAGAAAAAGCATAACAGATTGCCTTTCGGATTCACAAAAAGCAGCTAGTTTAACTTAATGAGTGTCCATTTAATGTCATTCAAATTGCTTCCTTTGCAAGGGTGATGATGGATTATCCCTATGAGTCCGTATGTATAGGTGAAAACTTCACTAGAAAACGTTTGGAAATTGGATGGTTCTAAACATGAAAAATCTGTTAATCTACTTCGCATTGGAGCTTTTAGGAGAAAGTGATCTTGACTAGAGGCATTTCAAAAGTAGACATGTTGTAAAATTAACGCAAAAATTGAGAAGATCTTGCTATCAAATCAATGCAAAAACATTGAAGAAATGAATGGGGAATGACAAAGATACCAAATATTTACGAGATATCATGGATGGCCCCTGGGCGAGGATCGCCACGCCTAAGCGAGGCTATCCTTCGCCTATAGCCAGCATGGGCGGCCCTCATGGCAAAGGCAACCCTCAACCAGCCCTCTGTAGGACCAACCACCAGCGAAGAGGAAGAAGAAGAACCATAAGAAAAAAAAGAGAAGAAAACGGAGGGAATTGACAAATGACGAAAATACACTTGATTGCTAGAAAGTCAGGTCCTTATTTGAAATGCATATAACCACTTCAGACCCTTATTTGAAACAAACATAACCATTTCAGGTCTTCATTTGAAACAACATTCATTGCAAGCCTTTATTTGAGAAAATGATGGCACTTCATATCCTTATTTGAAGTAAGGTCCACTTCAGGCTATTCTTTGAGAAAAATAGGACACTTCGGGTCCTTTTTTGAAATCATGCATTGACTTCACAAATAAAATCAATGTGAAAATCTAGCTCTATATAATTTTGTAATTACACCCTCTACCCAAAGGCTGCATTTAAGAATTCAATTTCATGCACTCTCCAAAAAAATTGTGGCCATCTAAGCTCCACATTAAATAATATTGCGCACTACTAACCAAATAAATTATTGATATAATTGCACAATTAGTTTTTAACTTATTATATAGAAACCAATTGAGTCTTAAATTATTTGTAATTGAATTAATGTAGTCCTAAACCTTTGAGTGGAAAATGCAATCCAGTCATTCCTACCAAGTCACACTTGGTATTGGACGTTTGGGTAAGAAAATGATATAAGTTTTTTTTTTGTCAGTCCTACGCTAATCCTACTCTAACACTCACTCGGACTTTTGCTCGCCTCCTGCGGGGTGGGAGTCGAAACCCACTCTTGAAATGAAATCTTCCCCACCCCTAATTCCCGAGAAGGTGGGGATTTGAACCCCCAACCTCCCCCTTCCAAGATGGAAGGGTGGCCACTGGGAAATGATATAAGTTCAATTTGGGAGGTTTGGGCGTGTAGACTCCGGCGCATTAAACGTTGATAGATAAATTTTTCTGTGGACAGCCACCAAGGGGCCTAGTATCGAATACAATGAACTCTCGTAGTCAAATTGACTGTGGACTTTAATTGCCTAGTTGGAATTTTCTGTGACCTCTCTCAGTTGAAGTATGTCTCGATTTTGAGCCGTTATGCAATCTAACTTGATTGGATAAGAAATAAATCCAAAAGATCTTTCTTTGAATGTGTATATATTGAAGAGTTTTTTTTTTTTATTTGGTTGGACGTATCCACGATTACATCTAGACCTTGCAATGTAAAAAAATTGAGAGGATATTGCTTGGACGATTGGGTAAGAAAAAGATAAAAGTTCAATTTGGGAGGTTCAGGCGTGTAGACTCCGGTGCATTAAACATTGACAAGGAAATTTTTCTGTGGATAGCCGCCAAGGGCCCCAGTAGCAAATACAATGAACTCTCGCAGTCAAATTTCCTATGGACTTTAATTGCCTACTTGGAATTTTCTTCTTAGTCATACAAAAGAAAGCGCGTGGGTCAGGAAGTGGTTAGAGAAAAGAAAATAAATTAAAAGCAAGGTTTTGCTTTTTGGGGTTTCCTTTCCTCGAGAAGCCTAATAGTGGAATTCCATTAGAAATTGGGCCACCGCACGAAGAGTAAAAGAGAGAACGTATGAACTTTTTTGAATTAGCTGTGCAAAGGGTTCTGCTATGGGCTTAAACACTCGGTGATTTGCCCTATGAGCTTTACATGCAATTAAATTGCTTATTTATAAACATATTTAGATATGATCTTAATCTAGGTGTAGGAAACATTCGAGCGTATGAGCAATTGTAGTTTTGATATTTCAATTATAGTGAATTATTTATTGTTGGCTCTCTCCAAGAATAAATATTGATAGTCGGATCAAAAACCGGGTTAACTGAGTCAATTCGTCCTCTCAAGTAGCTGGGACCCCAATCTTTCTTTGACTAAGCATCGGGACACTTGGCATTAATTAAATAAGTGAGATAAGAGAATAACCGCTGAGTTAGGAAGTCAGATTCCACACAACTTTACTGGTAGCTTTATGCTTAGAGTTTGTTGTGTTTGGGAGCCCGAAGAGGTCCTTGCGACGATCCTTGCTCTACATTTTGAAGATAGTGCATCATGATGCAAAATCATAAGAACTATTGAGTTCACATGACAGCTTATTGCACTTCAATTTGTTTTGCTCTCCAGTTCTCATTAGGCTCACATAACCTAGACGTGTAGTGGAAGATTCGGTGTGGAAGAGAGAGCTTTGTGTGGAGAAGGTGAGTGTGGGACTGAAGTATTCTGGTCGGAAGTTTGTTACTGTGGTTGTAGTAACCAATACTTTAGCAAATTCCATTACAAATTGCATTGGACGTTAGTTATGATGTTAATCATACTTACGGATCTGTCATTTATTCCCCAACTTTGCCCCTCTCGCCTCACCATCAAAACCTACTGCCAAAACCCACTTATTCAAGACACTTACCCAACCCAACCCAAAGCGTACGACTTGAAATTCCTGGCACCGTCTACACTTGTCGCGTCACCAAGCCACCACCCTGCTGCCTCAACTGTCTCCCTCTCTCCTGTCTCGAGCTCATGTCCGTCGCTACCCAAATTCCATTGTTGAACTTGACGCCGAATCTAGTGGCCATGGCGAGCTCGCCAGATCGCGTGACTTTCGAGCTCAAAGGCCACGGCCATTAATGCTGCCTTTGAGCTTGTGGCCATGGCCTTGAGTGCGACTTTCGAGCTCTAGTGGCCATGGAGAGAGAAGTTGACATTGATGTAGCGGAAGGCAGAGAGATGGGGATAAAAAATGGGTGGAGGGGTAGTTTATAAATGCAAATTGCGTATTTTCAAAAGTGGGGATAGTTTTTCAAAAGTTCTCTATTTTCTTTTTTGAAAAAAAAATCACAAAAAAGTTTAAGTTATTTCCACTATGACACAATTTACCTTAAATTTATAACGTGTGATATGTTTACCTCAATTTTTTTGACACAAAACCCCCTAACTTATTATCATGCGACACATTTTTCACAATTTTTTTTTGTGACACCAAAAAACCCTAAATTTATATTCATGTAACATATTTATATCAAATTTTGAGGTAAATATGTTGCACGATGATAAGTTTAAGGTAAATATGTCATATAAATTTGACATTTTTTGTGTAACAACAAAAAGTTTAGCATAAATATATCATAGTCAATATCATATTGTGAGCGAGTAGGAAGCGAGTTTAAGTGAATCAAGTGTTAGAATGAGGAAGTAAAGCATCGAATTCCAATTCGCTACGCAATTGATGTAATAGACCTCTCGCATGATTGTTTCAATGATGTATTCAATCAAGACAAGAAAGATTTTTTCTGTGGCCTTTCCCCTTTTTTTTTCCTTCTTATGAGAAAAAAATGACATGATACCTTACTTGTATGCTATATGATATAATAATTCTCTTTCGGATGTTAAATTTGCTTATTCATATTTGAAACAATCAATAAGGATGATGTTATATGATTTGTAGCTTTCTCACAATCCGTCCTTGAGGTTATCGCCTGGCCAAGCTTGGTTGGGAGCCCTACTAATGACTTGTAGCCATTTTCACACATTTGCACCAATCCGGGCCTCAATCCGGGTTGGTTCTTGCTTGAATTTGGTCAAGACATCAAGACAACAAATTACTAGAACCAAAAAGATGCTTTTGAGTTCTCAGATTAAGAAAAACCTATTACTAGAATCCAATCGATTAGGCGCCGATCTTCGGAAAGAGCTCATCAACACTCACGCCAGTTCACCTATTCCGTATTTCCCATATCATCAAAACCATTGCCCCAGTAAAAGGCATGGTATGCTCATCCCAAAGGAACACCTTCGATTGCAGGACAAACCAGTCATCCGAAAATTCAAAAGAATCTTTTTATTTTTTCTTCAACATGATCGATAGAGAAGCCACCTTATCGGCCACGTCGTGCCGCCGCGAAGCCACCGGAGCACAGCCAACTCCGACAGAGCGGACGCCATTCCCGCCACGTGAAAAGAAGGAAACCAGAAGGGCGATCCAGGGGCATCAAAACGCGCCCGATCACGAGCGTGACCGATCCGACGATCATTGGAGCCAGAGAGATCCCCACGAAGAGCGAGGCGAGAGCGGCGGGACGGACCCGCGCCGTCGACGCGATGGTGAGACGCGGCCGCCTCGAAGTGGAGGCGACAGACCGGGAACGCAGTCGGGGGAGGAGGGAACTTCATGATGTGGGCGACCTCCACTTGAGGTCCTTTTGTTCTTCCAAGGGAGCCAACGGATGGACCGCCGGTGGTTCCGACTCTACCGGAGTCTGTTTTTGGAGATCCGCCTCATCTCTCGCCGTTCTCAGACGCAGAAGACGAAGAGCGGCGATCGGCGATTGTAATCGGCGGATCCATTCTTCGTTCAAAGTCCGCGTCACCGGAGCTTAATTTCTCCAGATCTGATACACTTTCTCTAAAGCTAATTTCCCGGAGGTCGATGCTACTTTGATCGCTTTATTAAGCATAGTGGAGCATGGTGAGCTGTAGTTGTGAAATGATTAGAACCTATTTATGCGGTTTAGGTTAGTGAAGCCATCGGTCGAGCTGAATGCATCGTTGATTGCTTGATTAATAGTCCAAGGTCAAGGTCAATGGTGGGATGAGAAGGTCAAGGTCATATGGGGATATGAGGGATGGTGTGGCTGTGAAAGAAGGGAAAGAAGGGAGAAGGGTAGTGACTCCACAGAGGGAAATAAAGCCAGAAGGGATTTTTGGCAAAATGGGCCACTTGCAGAGGCTATTGGACCAGTTCTTGGCGTGTAGGCCCACTTGTCTGGCAAAGAATAGCAGGCTGATCTTAGTTGCATTGTACCCTGTTGTGAATGAGAGTTTTCTGGTATACGCTGATATCCGTGAGGTTTTGGCTGTTTTGCTTGATAAGTTTTTCGATATGGAGTACTAGGATTGCGTCAAGGCTTTCGATGCTTATGCTAGTGCCGCTAAGCAAATTGACGAGTTGATTGCATTCTACAATTGGTGTAAGGATACAGGGGTGGCTAGATCACTTGAATATCTTGAAGTGCAAAGGATTACCAGTAAGTTGTTGGAGAGATTGGAGGAGTTTGTGAGGGATAGAGCAAAGAGGCCTAAGAGCCCAGAGAGGAGAGAAGAATTGCCCCCTGTGGCTGAGGAGGAGGAGCCTGTGCCAGATATGAATGAGATGAAGGCATTGCCTCCACCAGAGAATTATACTCCTGCTGACGATCAAGGTAATAAATTTGCATTGGCTCTATTTGCGGGGCCACCAACTAATACAGGGAATGGTTCATGGGAAGCATTCCCTTCTAATGGTGAACCAGAAGTGACTTCTGCTTGGCAAACCCCAGCTGCCGAATCTGGCAAGGAAGATTGGGAATTGGCTTTGGTGGAGACTGCTAGTAACTTGTCAAAAAAGAAAGCGGCTTTAGGTGGTGGTTTTGATCCATGACTGCTGAATGGCATGTATGACCAAGGAATGGTGAGGCAACATGTGAACACTGCTCAATTGACTGGAGGTAGTGCGAGCAGTGTTGCTCTACCTGGCCTTGGAAAGAGCGCAACCCCAGTATTGGCTCTTCCTGCACCCGATGGAACTGTCCAAACAGTTAACCAGGACCCTTTTGCTGCATCATTGGTCATCCCTCCTCCTTCATATGTACAGATGCCGAAAATGAAGAAGAAACAGCATTTGGTTGTATAGGAGCAACAACTATGGCAGCAGTATGCTACGGAGGGGATGTGAGGTCAAGCCACTTTGGCCAAGATTGGTGGGACAGGTTACTGTGCACCAGGTCCTCCCGTGATGCCTTACGGCATGCCACCAGTCAAGGGGATGGGACCGCTAACAGGGTATTATTATTCTCCTTACTGATGTTGCTTGCTTATCACCGTATGACCGTTTTCTTCTCATTTCATCCAGTTGTGTATCTAGTTTATTACAATACGATCCATTTTGTATTCTGGTGTGCGGGTTTTGGGAAGAGGGAAGAGTGAACCCAGGGAGATTCTTTTCGGGGAAGATATTTGGATGGTGACATCCAACGCGTCATAAACCTGCTCCTGCTTCTTGTAATAATCAGAATTTCCATGACCACAGCCTCGTGTAGTCACAGTATAGACAGGATTGAATCTGTCATTGTCTAGTAGCTTTGCGCTTTTGCTGTTTCATGCGTAAAAGTTGACTGACCATCAAAACCAGTTCTCTTTAAAATGGCAGTACTGCTGACCTTCTCGTATGAATGGAATCTTTACAATAGCATTGATTTCTTCAAACTAGATTTTTGTCTTTTTTGCTCCAATCTTTCAGTTTCTCGCGTCACTTGGAATCATCTGGAGCTTAGTGCTTTTGTTAAATAATTCCTAACTGATTTGATGGTGGTCTTGATTATAAATATCTTGGATAAAGATCACTAGGTGAAAGACGATCTCGCAGAATGATTTCTAGTGGTCATGACAAGATTCAGAGCATAAACTCGGGATAGAGCAAGCATAATATGTACAACTATATGTCTCCCCATAGGTTGAGCCTAGGTTCCCATGTCGACTGTTTATCTGCACAGCTCGAGGTCCGAGCCCACAAATTGCCTCAATTAGGACAAAATGTTGAGCAACTGAACTGAAAGCACCGCAAAATTGATTATGGAGTTTGAATAAGTTATAGGGAAAACGCTGACAGATAGCCCAATACATGCGGCAAAGTTCGGAGAAAGCACGAGATACTCAGATAAGTGAAAAGGGCTCCAGAGTTGATTGGTATCGCTTCTGGTCTTCAACCTTATCGGTCCGACATTGATCTTTTCTCTTCGTTTTTGCCCCCTAATGACGAGCCTACTTAATGAGCCTACCCCTAGTCTGAAGCTCCAAACGCCTGGCTCTCCCAACCGAGCTCAGACAATTTATCCTGGTTGTGCACTTGATGCATCAATCCGGCAAGTCCCTTGACCTCCACCCCTTGAGGTATGGTTTTTGGGATTGCCCTGGACAACTAGTCTTGCTAGGCAGTATCCGACCTCGATTCATTTTGCAATTTGAGAGAGATCCTCTGAAACTTTTGGCTTAGGCTACTGAGATCACCGCGGTTTGTGATTAATGGGGGTTAACGAAGTTTATTTACCCTTTTAATTGACAGGACCCTAAACTTTCTTGAATGGAGTCTCTGGATACTCAGACATTAATTAAAGAAGATGAGACAAGAGAATGACCACTGAGTTTTTGCATACCCAATATGATTTATTCATCGATACGTGAAAGATCTCTTAAGTAGAAACAATTTCTTCGTTAGTGGAATGAAGTCAAATTGCACACAAATTAGCTTTCCCATATGCTCATTTCTTATTAGTGGAGATATCACACTGATATAATTGGACAACTTCACTAGTTACTTTTTAAGGAAATGGACGAGGGGTGAATTTACACATTCTGGTGCAATCCACCCTCCTACATAGTTGTCGGACAAGTAAAGGCTCAAGTTCTTCAAAGGGAAGACATAGAGAAGCACTTAGGTGCCAAGTATTAAAGCCAAAACGGTAAGCCCTCGAATAGGAGAGCATTAGCTGAGTGACTCATCCTGTGGTGGGGTTGCACTTAACAGGTTGCCAGCTGCAACAGTCGGACTTGGATCCTCCGGTGTTGTCCAGCATGGCAGGTCAAATACGGCATTGAGCGCTAAGAGTGCAATCCTTTCTTGTTCCCAACACCCATGAGAGCCACATAAACATGCAATGCCCCAAACCACCACAAGTACCCACAGTGTTTTCTTTTTCATGACTGCATATTCGAGTGACCAAATTTTAGATGCATCACCCTCTGAGTTAACTTTTTTGGAAGTTAAAGCGATTTTATAGGAGTTCAGCGATGCCTGTGCTTGAGTGTGGAAGTTGTTGAGTGTAGAAGTTGTGGTCATGGTGAAAGTCTTGGTCAGTTTTGATGATGAATGTAGCTCAGCTCCTTTCAGTGACGAGGTTAATAGTGGTGAAATTGATTTGATTATTGATCAGAAAATGCCAGACGATCCAATCACATCTTTTGGGCAGCCAATATGCACACACAATGGCCAGATTTCAATGATGAGGAGTTATCCGAAAGTCTCTATTGGCATAATTTTTCCACACATTAAGTCTAGTCTAGCCTAGTCAACTGTTGTCATTTATATGAATAATTCAATCTCAGATGACGAACTCCCTTAAAAGACTTGCAGAGACATGTGTAGGTGCTCCATTTAATCTCACTTGTTGATGAAAGTTGCAATGGAATGGAAGGTGAAGCTTTTACGGTCTTGCAGGTTTTGCAGCAAATGCTATTAGTTGGAGATAAACTGACTCCCGTATTGTACTGGTTTTTAAGAGAGTTAAAAGAACTGTAAGTCGTATATTCATGCACTAAATGCACAAGGTGATAAACTAGCAGAACTTTGCCATTTTATAAAAACAAAAATCAACGGAACCTAGGATTACAAGATCCATTTCTGAAGTCAGTCGTTAATACCATATTGTCATCCTGGAGGATTTTCGAGTCTGAAATAGTTCGTGAATGGACTCCGTTGTATACGGAGATGGAAATTTATTGGAAATGGACACGTGCTCGATGGAAAAAGGAGTGGTAAGAGGAGGCGTGTCGATGTCTCCTAGATATAATGTTCTCATCATTAGAAACCTGATCAATCCATTCATTAGAGTAATAAGCTTTGTTGTGTTACTTCTTGAGATGAGTACATCGAACTGGTAGGTTCTCCCAAAGACCTATATCGATTAATGGCTATAGGCAGATCCTCCATTACAAACGAAGCCAGAGTTATAGTCTCTGATTATCTCCTAAATTGGTGACAGTATTAAAAAAATTGTCCTGTAAGAAGTTGGAGAATGTGATGAAACAATTGTAACAGTTGGAAATTGACAAACAGAACAGATAGGATCACAAGTGAAACTGTGATATCTGATACTCTGGAACCCAAACAGAACTTCCATGTCTCTGTAGCCACTGTTTTCGTGCATGATGCGGTATTCGAACAGTTAACGTTCCACATTTTCGAGCAGTTATTACTCAGGGGCAACCGACGTTGAAGACATTTTCCACGGTAGCTGTTTTCATCAAATGTCCAAACTAATTACTTGATACGACTCTGGACAGACGATTGTTGGATAGAGCGAGGACTGCCACGAAGTTCAACTGAGAAAGCATTTCAGGTTTGGGACCAATCAACTCAATAGTACTCTTTGTTAGGCTTGACTAGTTCGGTACAAGCATGTCACGTAAAGTTCCGACGTCTGGCAGGATCTTGCACTGAACTGGTTGCAAGAAAAAATCGATTTACCATTCTAGGAAGTGCATCACTCTATGAGAAATCACGCCTCCTTTCTGTTGGGACTCAGACATTGTGTTGAACTATCAACCCGTCTTCACCTATTGTTGTATAGTATGTAACAAGGAAAATACCATTCTTCAAGTTCAAACCCAAATATCAACGTCGCGTTTACTTCACCAGTGAATTCTCTGGAGAAATTGATTGAACCCTTGTAACTAGGTAACGACCAAAAATATTATTTTCAAAAAGATACAATCACATTTAGGAGTTTCAAGTGGTAAAATTGCTCGGTACTTCGATAGGTAAATAGTGATGGGCCGTCATATCTTAGTATATCCTGTTCGGAAGTCAATCTACAATTCTGGAGGTTGGTGATTTAACGGGGACAATTCAACGCCAGGCTCAACAGAGTCAAAGACAAACATTCTATGACAGGGTATTGATACAGATCCTAGGAAATCCACACTCCAAAAGCATCACAAGAGCTGAACACTATAAGAAGCCCACACCAAAGTCTCACACTACGATCCAAGTCAACATACCTTGCAATTTGGACCGTAGTAGGTGTGGGCTTCCTATGATAATCTTCAGAAGAGGTAGTTACGCTGATTGTCCCCTCTTACCCTTGTTCTTCTAGCAAAAAGTTTGTCTATTTTAGGGGATATTCATGGCCAGAAGACCACTGATTAAGCACTACTGTCAACGGGAGTAATGAAGACTGTATGAACTGAGCTATGGCTCTTGTAATTTGGAGAAGTTAGGGGTTCAAGCCTGCCAGTGACTTTTTGACCGATCACAAAAGGAAAACAACCTTATTCTTGAGCGGAACTTGATGTGCCACAGAGCCTTCATTCATGAGAAGCCATATTATTAAATTTTTGCATGTTTTGGATTCTAACTAGGGATGATCAACTCTTTGGTGGGTAAATTTTTTATTAAAGATTGAGAATCTATCCTCTTATAATCAGTTCTCTCGAGACAAGTGAAAAATCGAACCAATTGCTTACTTTAAATAATGCTACTATTATTTTAAGAAAGCATACGATGTGAACATTTAGCAGCATGATGGTTAAGGTATTGATGAATTTCTTATCTATCGATTAAAATTGATTCTACTTTGAAATCAAAAACCAAGTTCACATCCATTTACTCAAGTTGAAAACTCATTTCGTTCGTATCGATCGGTTCAAAACCAATTCCACTATCAATCCGGTCCCACCTTAAAATAGAAAATCGAATTTAGGTAACAATCTCTAAAATACAATTGAATTCTGTACTAATGAACATATATATGTGTGTATATGTATATATATATATATGGCATATTCCCGCATCCGGATACGAAACCAAAGCCGAACTCAAGCCAAAAGCAGACAACTTTTAACTTATCCGAAGTGCAAATCCCATGTAACGATCCAACGACGTCTCGCACTCGGGAAGGAAAAGAAGAAAGACCCGGCTTTGAAATCTTGCTCATCAAGCAAAGGCGACGCCTTTCTCCCTCAACTATAAAAGTCTCCATCTTTCAATTGCTTACTCACTTCTCTTCTCTTCTCTTCTCTTCCTCCCTCGCTCTCTTCGATCCCAACCCTCCCATCGATGGCGGCGAAGCTCAAGGTGGCCGGCACGTGGTCCGGCGCGATCGAGGTCGAGCTGGAGGGCTGGACGGTCCCGATGCTGCGGGAGGAGGTGGCGCGGCGATCGGGCCTGAGCCCGGACTCGATCAACCTGATCTGCGGGGGAAGGTGCTGAAGGACGGCGACGGGGCGGCGAAGTTGAGCGAGCTCGGCGTCAGGGGCAACGCCAAGATACTCTCGACCCGCGTCTGCGTTGACCAGGGCAAGTCGCTCAAGGAGGAGGCCATGGCCGAGGACGAGCGGTCCCGCAGGCTCGCTCGCGTCAAGTGAGTGTTTCTGTTTGTGCGTGTGTTTTTGGGTACTCGTTCCGGTGTGTGCGCGAGTGTGCGATCGTTTATCTTTTTGCTTAAATTTGCTGGGTCGCCGGTTCCCGGCAGCGGATGGGTGTGCGAATTGATCGGTCGAGCAAAGTTGTTGACTGTCCTTGCTTATTGGATTCGTTGCGTCTTTTTTTATGGTGAATTTATCGAGAACTTGTTCTCTTTGTTTTCTGTTTCTTGATTTCTATCATGTACATTGTGAGGAGCATGTTTGTTTTGCTCATTTTTTTCTGAAATGTTGGGTATTTGTAATTGGATCATTCACCTTGTCGGACTGGCCATGTGAAATATAATGTGGGATAATGGCAGCTTCTGCCGCTCTCTATCTCTATTGTTCTTTCCCTTCTTTTTGTAATTGATGGTCTTGACAAATCGTGCTTGGAATGATTGAAGTGGGTTCATATTTGATGAGTCGAAGAATTGTCGACATTCAGTGTATCAATTACATCTCCCTTTCTCTTTTACTGATGGCAGCGAGCTCTGTATTCTCTCATTATAGGTGAAGGAATTTGAAATGCCCCAGCTTTTCTAGAACAGGCCTGAGTCAAATAGCAATGAAATTGGTGGTCTTAGGATGAGCTTGTCCGAGTTCAAGAGATGTCTTCCTTGGTTAATAATGCTTGGTCTGAAGCTTTTGGGATTTCTTTGATGCAGCAGTTTATAAGTAGCTTTGATGCTTTGGAAGATGCTTTCTCCTCATTCCAAGCTCACTTTAACTCTTAGCGGCCACCATCCAGTCAATTCTTTGTCATGCATCTCATTTGCATATTTGGTTTTGCTTTCAACCCTTTTCAGCAACTTTCATGTATAGACTCGCAGGACGAATCAACATTCTTAGTGTGTTGTATGTTACTTTACTCATGAGGCAGCGCATCTCGATACTTAAGAGGCATTCGGCTGTGAGCAGGGGACTTCATTATCATTCAAAAAATTGCATGTCTTGATAGAGTGACATGTTTATGGGGAGAAGCACTGATGAGCCTTGCAATTTGGATATACATACCTCAGATGTTCATTTACATAGACAGGCTTATCTGCTTCTGCAGTACACTTTCCTGTACTATTTTTCTTTTTTTATGATATTGGCCAGCGTGTTGGTTGTTTTCAGAGACAGTAGTCTTTTTGGCTACTGTTTGTGTATGTACAATCCACTCATATAATTAAATGTGTGTCTGTCCTTCTAAATACAGAGCAGCTGCCACTGCACTGGCTAAGAGACATGC
Source organism: Eucalyptus cloeziana (assembly GCA_014182715.1). Lineage (NCBI taxonomy): Eukaryota > Viridiplantae > Streptophyta > Magnoliopsida > Myrtales > Myrtaceae > Eucalyptus > Eucalyptus cloeziana. The sequence continues at coordinate 53,410,489 of CM024636.1, read as the reverse complement.
AGATGGGTCATTGCCACTGGAAGACTATAACATAGAACTTGAAGATCAGAGTGGACACAAAGTAAATATGGGATCTGAAACTGATCAGAGGTTTGGCAGTAGACTAATTTGTTTTTTAAAAAAATTCTTTCTCAAGCAATTTTTTCTCACAATCTGCTGTTTGGCTGCTAATGTTTTGAATTTGCTTTTAAAAAAACCTTTGGGATTTTCTCTAGGGCTGTGATGATGGGCTTGATGCTTCACTCAAATGCAAAGCAACTTATAAGGAGGCAAAAGTATAAAGATGCATTGGAAGTTCTTGATATGGGTGAGGTCAGTTACTGGTGCTCTGTGGTTACTTTTGATAATCTAAGCATTGTTGGCCTTATCCAGTAGCAAACTTCAATGCTTTTTAATCTGTAACATGCATAATGTGGGAATTGAGATGTAAAGTATTGTGAGGGATGTCGTCTTGTAGACAAGTTTACCAACTGTTCAGATCAATAGTTGGTCACATATACTAAAAGAGAGTGGTGCCACCTAGTCCTTTCCCATCAGAATGCCATAACTTGCTACTGAATTGATGTGATTCCCTGTTGCAATTTAAAAATCAGGATATATTACACGATTCTAACCAAGGTTTCAGAAACAAGGACAACTCTTAAAGAAGGAATGTCAACCGTAACTGAAATTGTTCCTTGTCTAAAATGTAATATTGTGAAAGTAGGCTTGTTTTAATCATTGTGTTGGAATATTAGTCAGTATTAGTTTCATGTGTACCAGATGGTCTAATATGCTAGATATATAGGTCAAGGACCAATTCTTACTTGATATATGCTTTAGGACGAGGTAATACTATACATAATATACTTTTCACAAGAAAATCTGATGAATATCTCCACACCAAAACATTTTGAACCTTTACAATTTCAAGTGGTAAATTTGCCATAGCAAGGATTTGTGATGCAAATCGTGGATTGGAATGATCAGTGTATCCTGCCAGGGATATGATTACATAATATAGAAACCCGGCAACCTATTTATAAGTTAGACAGTGCATTAGTCTGATTGTAAAAGATTTTTCTTGGATTCATAACACCTTATACTGTCACAAAAGATATAGAATGCACCCATTGTAATAGATGACCCAAATCCAGGCACAAAAGCATGCACCAATATGAGTTAGCACATGATTAAGCCTATGAAGGTATCATCACTATTATTTCTTAATACAATTAAATTATATATCAGAATGACTAAGCATACCTACGTTGTGCTGCATGCTAGATCAACTGGGAATAATTGCCTGGACATTCTCCTTTGCATGTCTTGCCTATAAATATAGATTGTCATGGCCAATGTTCTTATAATAGAATGATTGTCCTCAAAACTGCTTGTCAAAGCTGCATCTTTTGTATGTTCCTGGAAACCACCATAAAGCGCTGAGTAATTTCTTATTAAAAATGGAGTCTGGCTTCTTTTTTCTCTTGCTTGTGAGTATAGGCTCATGATTATCTGATAGTTGTTTCTATTACTTCAATAGACATACTGCCTGTTACATTTTCTACCAATTTGTAAAAATTGACGACTACAATTATTCTTTCTTCCCCATGCAGGAGTCCTTCTCTCTCTGCAATCCCGAGTTCATTGAGGTCAGTGATACTCTCCCAAGTTAAGAAGTCTGCATGTGTTCATCTGGGAATTTTATGTAGTATATTCTTCTATTTTATTATTGTTTTTTGGATGATATGATAGTGCAGAAGCTTCTGATAATATAGTGGATGTTTGGCACTCTAGAATTTGAGGATGATAGCCGCTCATGTGGAAAATGCTTTTCCAAATATTTCACTATTCGTTTGCATTGTAATTATTTTTAAGCCTCTCCTTTCTCATTGTGATTCACCATGCATTCATTTCACGTATAATTGACTGAATGTCAGTGTGACTTATTATGCTTCATTTTCTTTGGTTTCAGATGGTTGACAATGTTCCTATACTGCAAATAGACATGGTATGGTGCTATTTCATGCTTCGAGACATCTCATCACTCTCTGTGGCTGGAATTCGACTGCAAAAGGCCAGAGAAGGGATTGAGCGTGCTCATGGAAAGGATTACTCTCGTGTTAGACTCCTTCAAGGAGGTCGCTATCCAGAGATTGCTTTGTGAGCATCAGTTTTGCAATTTTTCATCCCGTGCATTCTAGCAATATGTGTAGTGAATTTTCTGATCCTGAAGTATTGGCTTCAGACTAATGAATTGGAATAATTAACTTCCAGGCATTTGCGGTTAGAGCTGTTGGAAGGAGTGGTGGCTTATCACAATGGTCATCTCGATAAGTCACGAAAAGCATTGACATCTGCACAAGAAAAGTTCCTCAAGGTTAGTAAAGAAGTCTTCTTCAGTTATTCAGGTGCTCAGCCCCATTTTATGCTTGTACTGAATTCTTCTGTAGCAGTTCACATAACAAATAGTTTTTTTATTTTTTTTATTTTGTTCTGTTATTCTTTGAGGTAATGATAGGTATTTATTTATACCTTCCATACCTATCATTCAAGAATTTCAGCATTTTTAGGGTACTATTTCCTTTGCATTTGTCACATTATATTTAAGCTGTTTCTTTGAGTCTCTCTTGGTCATTTCTGCAACCAACACTTATTACTGTGATCAACCAGCAGATCGTGTCTCATTTGCATGCATGATTAAGGAGCTAGGACTGTAATTTTGTTGCAGCACTGAAAGAACGTTTGTAATTCCAGAACTCATGGCGAGTAAATTTCTGAATCTTTTGTTTAAAAGGAAAAAAAAAAAAAAATTGACTCTAAAGTTAATGGTAGGATAGTTCTAACTCTTCTGCTTAAGAACTTTTCATCTGACTGTCCATTTCTTTTAAATCATCTCTTATTTCCTTGTAGTTTTGACTCTTTCCCTTTCCCAAGCTGACAATTCAATTTTGGTTATTTCAGCTGCAGGTGCCGGATGAATCTTTATCACTAGTCATGAGCATGGGCTTCCAGGAGCATAATGCCAGGAGGGCACTTCGCATGAACAACCAAGATGTTGGGAGTGCTATTGATTTTCTAATCGAGGAAAAGGCTAAGAAATTACAGAAACATGAGGAGGATATGAAGCGAAGACAGGAACTCAGGTGTGTTTTATGTTGCCCCTGTATCTTGTCTAATGCATACAAATTTCTATGGGTAGCATAAAAAATCTATTAAAATTTGCAGCGAGCAAAAGTCTTATGGGGTGACACTTACGAAGAAGCCTGTGGACCTCCAAAGATTAAATGAACTGGTCTCCATTGGGTAAGGAACTTTTGGATAATCGAAGTAATTACTGGAATTATTTTGTGAAGGTCCTCTTAAATCTGTGTTAGTGGTTTGCAATCTACGGTTTGCATGTGACAGATTTCTTATGGATGGTTGCTTATGTTTCAATGTCACTTCATTTTATATTGTCAATATTAAAATATTAAATCACATTTATTTGACAGCTTTAAAACAGTTAGCCCTAATCCTGCAAAAATTTCATGTGGTATCAGGGCAAAACGTTTTGAGGTCAAATGTTTTCGGACAACATCATTTGCCTGGCCAGTAATATATTTCCATACCTTGGTCTTAGGCCAAAATCTAATCTATGCTTGAGGGGGTATATTAGAATATTTAAATATTAAACAATGCCTTCATTTAAATAACTTATACTTTTTGAATAGCTGGCACTAATTCCACAAAAATTCCACAAATATATTGCACTGCTCTTTAGATATTATGAATTTTGGTAGTAGTAAACATATATCTTCCCTCCCCCCTTCCCCCTTCATCGTAGAGAAGTCTTTATTGAGCCCCCATGAAATGGCATGGCAGGTTTGAGAAGGCACTTGTTGCTGAAGCCCTTCGAAGAAATGAGAATGACACTCAGAAAGCACTAGATGATTTGACCAACCCTGAAACTAATGCTGCCATTCAGGTTCATTTCATGTTTCCTACTATATTGTTGGTTTCGGTTCATTGGAGTCTTGTCAATAACATATTACGATTGTTTTATATCATGTAGAATGACATAGAATCGAGAAAAAGAAAAAGACAACGGAAATCAGATAAAGCAGCAATCGAGCAGCTTGTATCAATGGGCTTTGAAAGATCGAGCGGTACATGTTCAATGATTGTGTTTTTGTTTCACTTGGTTCTTTCATGTTTTGCATGGATTAGCATTATTTAACGATTTGGATATGGGAACAAGTTTAGCATCCACTATCTGAATAATTTCCTTCTAGGGACTGAATCTAATCATTTTCCACTATTATAAAATGAGATCATTGTGTTGCAGCATACTGCTTGTTGCATAATCGTAAGTTTCACATACCAAGAGAATTCTTACATCATCTCATCCCACTTAGCAATATGTCATGCTACTCGATCATAGCCTCAGTTCTGTGACAATAAGACCCGTGAGATTTCTTTTTATTTCAAATAATTACACTGAAAAGAGTTTCACATCACATATAGTTGTTTTCTCTGTACGCTCGATTGAATCTCGCCGTTCATTAAGATCTCTTAGCACGTGCCATCTTTTGTTTTTCTTTTGGATTTCTGCAGCGGTCCAAGCGCTTAGTGGTGGTCATACTGTGGAGCAAGCAATGCAACAACTACTTGCGCAGCCTCAGGGTCTTCCAAACCAACCGGAGAATGCCAATCCTGCAACTGCTTCTGCCTCATCAATCAACAATGAGGATTCGGGTAGTACAAACGATATTGATGAGGAGGGAGATACATCTACACATGCTGGAATGGATGACCGGGATGTAGAGATGGAGGTAGAACTTGCAGATGAGTTGGCTCAAGCTGATGCTTTTTCAGACTATGATATTGAAGTCACGAAAGAAGGAGAAGCCATAGAGGAGTACCTTTCTCTGCTTGCTTCAGCAGGTGGCAGTAGCAGCGAAACTCAACCTCGGTAGGGTATGAATGTTTTATAGCACCACTGCCATGTAAATAAGTTGTTAGGTACTGCATCAGTTCAGGCAGTGTGTAAACGTGTAATCTGATCATTGGAGGAAAACCTAACTGCGTAGAGCGTTCAGGTGAACTCACACTACTGATTCAGTTTCATCAAAATAGGTTTCGACAACTTCTTTACATATATATTAATGTCCATTTGGTGCCACAGTGGCTTTTCCGCCTTTAACTTATGAGCTGGATTTATGAGTTTTTTACAATGGTTATTTCTTCAAAAATTGTCGTTCCTGCGGCTTGTTCCTTGAAGAGTGATAAATACATAGATACATACGTACACGTATTTATACGCACGCCAAAATAATTGTGGATATTTCTTGGTTTTTCTTTTTCCATTTTAGCTTCATATTTTATACTTGGTAGCTGCAGATTTCTTCTGACTCCGTTTATGCTCTCAACTATTTCTCCTTTTCTTCCTTTAGTTTCGTGAATTTTAAAAACCAGACATTCATCTTCAGTCTGAGCCGTTCTTTTAATTTTAAAATCTAATTTCATCGTTGCCGCTGACTATCACCTCCAATCCAACACCATACCACAACCAAATCATACTTATCACGGCAACAACGTTGCCATCTACAGAAACTCCGACATGACCATGTGACAATGCTCCCATTCCACCACTCCCCTGCCGCCTCGTTCCCAATGTTATTGCTGATCTTGATTTCCATCTCCACTGGCACCACTTCACCATCACCATTGTCACCGTCACGTCCGCCTCAAACCACCAGCACAACCATCGACTTCACCACCGGCACCTGTAGTCTGCCATTTTATCACCATCTGGTTTTACTCATACTCACCCATTAGTGACCTCTCTTTTGTAAACCATCTAGTATTCAGTCTTCTAAGAACACGAATTGCATAAGAAGCTAACTCGAGTGCCAAAAGCTTCAGGCTTTCGGTATACCATTAAGTTATCAACCAAATCCTACAACTCTAGCCAAAAATCATAACCCCCGAAACAGGTATAAGATATTCGTAGGCATTTGGAAAGTAATTGAAGTATATCTGACATAGAGAACATGAACCGTTAAAGATGTTACTCTCCTCTACATTGGCCCAAACTTGCAATGCCCGTTAGGGTAGAAAAAGCATGAAATGTTACGTCCAGTGACAAATCGGCATGAATACATGCGGAATTGAACCAATCTAAGCATAACTTAATTAACACAAGAACGTGCAAGATGGTCAATGCCAAAAACCAGATAGGTTTTACCAGACCAGGGAAAGGAAAGAAGACACTTTTCAGCTAAACAGTTGTTGTCATGTTGTACATGATGGTAGCAGAAATGTAATATAAAGTTTCCTTTGATTGACATAATGAAATTACACGTAAAAGTACATGGCCTAACACCCTCTTGGAACAGGTAAATTCCAAATTCCAGGAAGTTGCGGGTTCCAAATCCCAAAATTGAAATCTAGACAAAGCAGTGGATTCAAGTAGGACAGATTTACCCACCCGCCCCCGTAACCTGCAGTGCCTAAACACGCAAGCACATGTAAACACTTCAATAAGGACTAGATAACCAGGATGCCCGTCACCACCACTATATACCACCTTGAAAACAACTGAGGAAGAAAAAGCTACTTTTTACCGCAAAATCGATTCAATTACAGAAGCTAATTAGATGTACAATACAATAGGTGACATTTTCAGCCATGCGAAAACAAGAGTAACATCATGAGGCCGCAACTGACCGTGCACCACTCCGTCCAAGACCAAGACCCAAGCCCAATGGCACATTATCACTTTTGGTCTTACCATGGTTGTGACTGCAGTGTGATGAGTGAACATGTCCATGATGACTGTTAGAACTAGTAGAACCAACATTTATAGCGATATGGCCATTTTCAGTAGGTTGATGAGAATGCACATCACCATTCTGCAGATTCGAGGTCCTTTCCATGTGCATCATGTCAATGCCCTCAGCATGAGATGAATCCTCGACATACTCCACATCTTCATTATAACCATTGATCAAGAAATCGGAACAATTCTTCTTGAAACCATGATCATAAGGGTTTCTGAACCTGCCACCTGGACCCTTAAGATAGCTATAACGCATTGCATTTGCCATCTCATTTGTCGTGATGTTGTGTGATATCTGGCAAACAACAAAAGGCAACTCAGCTTTACATTGTCAGTCAGAAGGGATGCAGAAAATAAAAGGCCATACTCTGAAATAGACAAGCAGATTATACGATAGTGAGGTGCCAATCTTCCCTGAACATAAAAACAGCAGTCTGGCAAAGATACAATGGGGTTGCATTATATACTCTCTTTTTGGCATAGCAACTAGCATCTAGGACCTCTGTTCTCATACATGATAAACAGAGCCAGACTCAAAATTGTACTGAGAACATATGGGACAGAACAAGCTACTGGCTCAGTGCAAGCACTTTAATCTGGGCAACCAAAAAAAAAACACTTGATTATGGAACATGCAGGAACTGACTAATGAGATTTGCATTATAATTGTGATGTTAATGCATAAATAAATGTCAACTTACAAGGCAACAGCTACTGGGCGCATGTGGCTTGCACATGGATATTAAATTAGGAAGAAGAATTTGTGTCAACTTTCAATTCGGCTTCATTTTAAAGAATTTGTGTCAACTTTCAATTCGGTTTCATTTTATCTCTATAACTTTCAATATATAATGTGAAACTTGCAAATGCAATATGCTTCTGTGCATGAAAGAATGACATGACAAGCTCAAGTGATGGCACCTCTAATATCAAATGTAGAAGAGCAACAAATGTAATTAAAGAGTTCACTGATAGCCGATAAGTTAGATCCAAGAATACCTGAGACGCTTGAACAGCAGTCAGCACTGCAACCCCAAAGAAGAGAGAAAAATCTGCCAAGAAGAATGACAAAGCACCAACATGTTGGGTACCAACATGACTCAACCAGGCCCCAAAGGAAGATGGAGCCAACGGATCTCTTGAAACTCCTGCATGCAAAAGTTTTGCACTCTTGACAAAGCTCACCTCCAAAGGAAGAAATACATCAAAATTAAAAGTAGCAGACTGACTTATGAGAGCAACTGCACCCGTAATCAGCATAGCTGCGACCTCCAGAACAAGAAACACAAAGAACTCCCATTTGTTTTTCTGTATCAGGATAAGTTAGATAATAAGTCAACCACTTAACAGCATTTACTATATTGATCATAGCATATAACATTTCTTATTTACATAAAAGATGAGGAGAGAATCCTGCATTTAGCAAAGTTGAATCCATGCAGGCTACCTTGCCAATACAGTTGGATACCCATGGACAATGATGGTCAAACTGTTCGACACAGCGATCACAAGTAGAACAATGTTTTGCACGAAGAGGCCTGACAATCTGTATGATGAGATAGAAGCATAAGAGAATAAAAAGCAATCAAATTGAACCAGCAATAGGCCACAAACTTAGCAACTAGCATCACCTTGCAAGTTGCACAGAGTTGCGACCAGTTCCCAGCTAGCAAAGCAGGATTATTTATCTCAATCTTCAAAAGCGGTTCCTGGAAAATGATTAAGCATAAGTTCATAAATAAGTAGTCTAGCTCATTCCATTTCCATAAGAAAAGGAGAATGGCTAATGATTAAGAACTAGACCAATCACTGAGCAGAAGCAGAAGGAAATGGAAGGAATTTCATGACAAAGGGCATGCATGAAGAGAAATTTGAGCTCACGTCATCTTTCATATTTTGTGGATCATGCACGTTCATCCTGATGTAACCTGGATCCTTTCTGCAAGGAAGAGGAAAGAAGCGCAAAAACGATTGATGAAAATCAAACATAATAACCATGTGCCATGAAAGAAGCATCAAGTGACCGCTTGCAAGTACATGCAACTGGAAAAAATGTTTTGACATGAAATGAGACGAAGATTACACAGAATGTTCAAGCATCAACACAGGCAAATTAATTGAAAACAATGTGCATAAAGGAACTTCATTATAGGATGGATGACACTCGGGAAAAAACTTCACAATGATGCTGGATAATTGCATGAGAAGCTAATCACAAACAAATAAACTGTCAAACAGCCAAAAGAAACTCAACTAATATGCCGAGTTCTTGAAGAGAGGGAAAATAAAATAAAATAAAATAAAATAAAAATAGCATGAAGCACTGAAGTGATACAATCAGAATATGGCACCTAAGCAGAATCATGATCTAAGCACCCAACAATTCTCTCAACAAAGATAGATGACAAAATAATCACACATTGCAGTAAGATGCACAAATCAACTAGAAGAAGACAGGATGCGATGATCATGTAACCATACGTTGATGGAGGATGCACAAATCAACTAGATGAAGAGAGAATGTGATGATCATGTATCACATAAAAGAAACTGGTGATCAGGAAAGATAACAGTAGAAATTTTGAAAAGTATCAACCTACTTGCTACAAGAAACATGAAAACTAATTAACCAAAGAGAAAAGCTGATAATTATGTATCAAAAAAATGAAACTGGTGATCAGGAAAACTTACAGTAGAAATTTTAAAAAGTACCAAACCACTTGCTACAAGGAACATTAAAAGCTAAGTTAACCGACAGCCATCCCCAACATTATAATAGTATGACCATCAAGTTTTTTATATAAGGTGAAAATACTATTGCCATTTCAACCCTATGTTTTCTTTATTTTCTTTCATATAGAGACTCACTTTCCATTATTTGGCAATATCTACTAAAAGACAACTGGAACCTTAAAACAGTACTAGATCCTTACCTGCTACACCTGTAAAACAGTACTAGGCCTGCGCTAGCTAGAAAAACACCCGACCATGCGAGAAGGCCAAAACCAGCTGTTAACTTTGGCAGAGTTGGTGCTGCAGCCAAATGCACAAAGTGTGTGATCAGGATAATAATATAATTAAAGGGAATGTCAACATCAAAGATTTGAGTGTGACAGATGTACCCCGGATGACCGAATTTATATAGATAAGCAGCAGCAGAATGATCAGAAACCATAAAACAGGGGCCTGCCCTAACTTGGAGAGCTTTCCTAAGCGGCTATTTCCATCGCAACGCTTATCAAGCAAACTTCTGGCATTACCCTGTAGCACCAGATTTTATCAATCACATTGAAAATCTCCAAGTAGAACAACCCTCAGTACTTTGGCACTCTAATATAAAATTGCTTTAAAGATGAAGTACAACTTCTTCAGATGAAAAAGAAACCAAATATTGCAAATACCTAAGGTAGCGAAAAAACAACCACCTAAGGTTTCTAAGTACAACTGGTTGGAGAAGGAAATCATATTCAGATACAAACGCCACAACCTCTAAAAGACTGGAAACTATAAAAGCTACATTCTGGTAATGAACAAGAGACAATTGGATTTGTCATGAAGAATCAAGTATCACCAGTATTTTCTACTTTTTAGAGCTCAACAATATTACTCGGTCAGAGCCATTGCCACATATAATTTTGCCAACAGAGCAAGATGGAAAAGATAGGCACAAAAGGATTGTTTGTACATGGCAAGAAATTTTATGTCCTTCTCAACAGGGAAAATTTATATGGGATGAATTTCTTTTGACATGACAAGCCCTAAAGTTGCTTGACAGTAGAGACTGGAACTATTAAAAATAGTAACAAGTACAACATACTAGTTATTGAACACCTACAAGGAAAAAGGCAACTTGTCTGTGATTCTTTTCAGATGCAAGCTGTGCCGGCGTAAGGCCAGTATTATCAGTCACCATCAAGTCCTCCTTCTTACCAGCCTGCACCAAGACTGTGCATGCCTCTAAATTACCCCTAATAGCGGCCCAGTGAAGAGGAGTGCAGCCTGAACTCATAAACATATGTACTCATCATATAGCACTCCAATATAATATAGGAAACAGAGCATAGAACCTTCAAAATATCCAAAAGACAAGAACTCTAAATTACCTTCTTTATCTTGCCGCCCCCGATAAGCATCCAAAAATAAAAGTAGACGTATACAATCAGCAAAACCTTTGTAAGCAGCCCTACATTTCTCCAAGAAGACAGTGGAAGCATCCATCAATTATCAATCGACTATCACCAAAAGCAAAGTTAAAAGTTTTGAAAATCAACACAATATTTAAAATTCTCTCCAGAAACAATCCGTTCTGAAATCTATCTCTGTCCAATGTCTCCACATTAATTAAAATAATATCATTTTAGTTTCAACATTTGATATCTAAGGTCCAACCCCTAAAAACTTCAATCCCTAAAACATAGCCACCCTCTTTTTTTTTTTTTTTTTTTTTTGGGGGGGGGGGGGGGGGGGCGCTAGATATAGACACCCTCATTGACATAACATAGAATATCCCTGAAGTTCAATGATGATCCACAATCGTTATAATCCCTGGTGTACTTCCCATTGACAACAACATCTATACCAAAATTCCCATGTTTACACAAAATGCATATGCCTAAATGTAATTCCCTCTTAGTATCCACCAATCCCCATTCACTACTTCAAAACTCACTACTCTTCCAATGCTAATTCTACATCAATCCAAGTCTTAAAAAGTTCCCACTGTGACCAACCATTGAAAGATCTGAAGTTGTAACTTCATCTGTAATTCAAAAATATAATACTCTCATTGATATGTTCCCAATTAAAAGTTTGTTATCTTTCAAGAACATCTTGTAGGCCTCAGTGGGCTTTTCCTTTATAGGCAAAGAGAAGTCTCAAGGCTCAGAGTGGAACTGTGCTTCTTTGTAATCAAGAATTCCTCCTGTGACCACCCTACTGTTTCTATCAACCAACAAACCTGTCATAGGTGTCCTCTATATCTAGAAATAATGCAATTTGTATCTCCTTCTAAACAGCTCTCCAAAGAAATTCCCTAAGAGTTCTATAGACTTCCCTAAGAATTAAGATTAAAAAAAGAACAAGATAAAGACTAAAATTTTTTACAGAAACATAGGAGAAAGACCACTAATATAAGCATAATATTTTTTTCATCTGGTGACCAGAATATGATTACCCTCCGTGAGGAATAAATGTAGAAAGAAGTCTCAACAGGAAAATAATTTCTGAGGAAAATAGGGTGTATTTATTATAGTAGTAAAAATAATTACTGAGAATTGCCAGACATATACATAACTATGTATACGCTGTGTAAAAGAGATTCGTGTATACCAGTGCAAGGGGCTTCTTCCATCATTATCTGGAACATCTGGATCGGCATTCCACTTTGAAACAACGTGATAAAGGAAAGAAGTCTGACCATACTGAGCAGCAACGTGTGTCGTCTGTAGATCAAGCCCAAAGTTCCATTAAATGAAGTTTTGACTGTGATGTTAACAAGATCAAAGAATCTAGAGCCACCATATCATGTATGGTTTAATCTACAGACAAGCAATTTAAAGCACTAAAATATATAAAGTGTGGTTTAATCTACAGACAAGCGTTTAAAGCACTAAAATATAAAGTGTCCACATGCATCTTCCAACTTCACTATCATAGAACTTACAATGACATTGATGTTATGAGAACCTACACCAGCGAAATAAGTGTGCTCTATCACCATAAGTTAGTAAACCAACTGATGCTAATCAAAACAAATTTATTTCAATTAATCTAAATTTTGGATCCAACCCTGCAAAAGCATATTCTGATCGCACTATCCTTCATTAAGTCTATGCACTCAGCAGTATGTCTTTCAGATCAATCGGCATGCAACATTAGTACATCAGTGTTATGCTCCTATTCGCAGGGAAAGGAAAGGAGATTCTGCACCTCATATCAAATTTACGATATGTCATATATAATGACCACAAATAACATCTCTAGTAACCATAAATTCACTCGAATCAAGTTACCTGATATACCCGATACAATTAAATGCAGTTGGAAGCGTTTGTTTGAGTTATTCAAAGGGCAATGTAAGAATGAATAACTTTTAGCTACTTTTGTTTCAATATTTCAAATAATGGCAACATTGACTACTTTCAACAGTGTAAAGTAAGAGTATAACGTATCAAGTTCTTTTTGTGATTCTGAAAATCCTAATTTAGTTACAGGACGTACTAAATTTATTCTAGAAGGCTTATATTGATATCTCTAGCTGTATGTACATTTCAGGGCCTATAAACTGCAAAAATGCCAATTCGAAACAGAAGAATGCACAAAAATAAAACAATCTAACAACATTAGTGGTCGTAAGGGGTATGAGGATCTTGATCACTTTATATGAAACTCATAAAGTCGAAAATTTCAGATAATTTTAATATCCTTCAATTAATTGGATCCATGTTCAATTAGCAAACCACAGTCTATTGAAGGAAAAACGGAAATAAATTGACTTTCTAGCTCCTTGCCATTTGCAAAGACACTTTCAAGCTCTTACAATGGCCTCAAGATGTAAGATAAGAAAAGCTGACTGACATGAATGCCCCATCGGTTTCATTCAGGGACATTCATTATCTCAGCATCTTATCCGTTTGTATTACTACTGTTGGCATACAGATTACAACTTACAGGGACGATATACAGTTGAAATTTTGTACTGATCATCATACTAGGGTAGCTCTATATAGTAGCCAGTATCTCAATATAGTAGCCAATATAAAATAGCTAAATTATTGCCTTAGTATGAATCATCAAAGAAATCTTGAAAAGTCATCAGTTCCATCGATGAGAACATAAAAGAAGATATAGAATTGCAATTATTGAAAAATCTAAAATCCTCTCCCAGAAAAAGAATAAATTCCAAATTCATGAGATGGTGTCTTACCAATGACCATATTAACATTCAGTAGAATCAGTACGAATTATCTCATTTCTCGTTCTTTTTGCTTGCTCTGCTTTTATCTTTTTTTAGCCAAACATTCATTTTACTGGCTTAATTATTAATCATTGCAGCTGGAAGTAAGGGACTGCATATCTTCTTGTTAGGTTCCATTAAAAGCTCACACATAAGTGATTTCACGTCATGGTCAATTTCTTTTTCAAATAGTGATGACTACTTATGACTTCTGCTCGTTGACTGAGATATCTTTCACCAGGTTTACAGGAGAATGGGGCCTTAATCTTAGGTGTGCAAAATAGGAATGGCTGGATAAACTGACTCTCTTCACATTGTAATACTCATGTCTGAGATAGTCATAAGTGTTTTATAAAGATATGACCACTCCTAAGATGTTTCCTAGAAGCTGGTAGTCAATCCTGAAAAGATGGGTCATCAACAAAAAAACAAGGCCTTCAAATGATCACACTCATTGATTCAAGATGTCAAATGAACAAATCACATCATATCAAATTCTAGGCTGCTGAAGCACAGGACTGAGATCGGTAAATGTTTTAACCATAAATCAGGATACTCCCACTGAAGAAAGTAAGGAAGTTAAAAAATTATCACTTCCCTAGCAACTTGTGGCAATTTATAAGTACCAACTTATATGATGGAGAAATATTGCAACAACCATTAAAGACTTACAAAAGGCATGCCAAATGAAGATTTGCAGTTTATTCTCTCCAAATAATAAGGAATCTTCTTAAGTGATTAGAATCTATTAGGATTCTAATAAGTTTCCCTTTCAAATTTGGAATTGCATTCAGCAGTTTCATAGTTTTATTAGGATATATGAGGTTTCCTATTTTGAATTGGAGTAGTACTTTAGAGAGTCTATATATATTATTGTAATTCTTTCTTTTGAACGGAGTTGATGATAATTTAATTTGGCAATTCTTTGCTTTGGGATCATGTGATGCTATTCTAATCTTAGGTGTAATGCTCTAGCAACCCTAAGTGTGACACTTAGGAAGCTTTGGGTGTGAAGCCTAAAAATTTATTCTGTGTTGTCGGACTCACTGTCTTACGTCAATGACACTTGAAAAACAAATATTTCTATGCATACTTGTTAAAGGCCAAATAAGAAGCTTACTTGTCTGGTGAAAGTAATCAACCACCAATCACTACTTCTGCCGGATGAACGACTCATGAAGCACTAGACTGATGAATCAACAAATTCTAACCTGGTACCCATACAAATCAGCAGCATTTACTCGAGCACCCTCTCGAAGTAGAAGCTCGGTGACCTGGATTGCACCTCGAACTGCACTCCAGTGCAATGCTGTCTGCCCCGTATGATCGGCAGCATGTACGTCTCCCCCGTGCTGGTGCAACCGCAAGTAACTTATTAGTTCTAAATCACCTAACAAAGACCCAATCCAAACTAAAGCAACAGATATATGGCACGACAGGGAATAAAAGGAACGAAAGAATATATCTTCCACCACCGGCAGCACTACAAAAGGCCAATAGTCACTCGATAATCTGCCAACCTAGTCAGTCACATCCTCAGTAAGCTAGTTGACAATCGACGATGAAGACACAAGATGAAACGAACAGAAAAGAGCGAAAACACAATCATAGCACGGTCGAAGCTCCCAAGTTTGTCATTTGCTGGACGAACAAACACGATCTAGACAATTCCATTGAAGAACCAAGATCAACAAATGCAAATTCCCAATCAATGGAACCCCATTCAGCACGCGAACCGCACATTACGCGGCGACGACGATCAATCACGATTCCCCCCACACGCCCCGCCCGACGCCACATGACAAGCAAGACCCCATCTCGGAAAAACGGCGAAGAGAGGGCGGGGGAAGACCTCGATGATGTACTGAGCAGCGGCAGTCCGGTTGTTGAGAGCAGCCCACTGCAGCGCGTAATAGCCCAGGCCGTCGGGCTCCGACACCGAGCATCCCTCACTCTCCACCAGCCCCCGCAGCTTCTCCATGTCCCCGTACGCCGCCGCGGTGTACACGTCGTTCCGCAGGCTCTCCTCGGCGGCGGCCCCCCCAGCAACGGCCCCGCCCGCGGCGGCCGCGTCCCGATCGGCGGGTCGCGCCTCGTCGACGACCTCGATCTCCGACGACATTGCCGCTGGAAACGGGGAACGAATTCGATCGAGGAGAGAGAGAGAGAAGAGAGAGAAAGAAGAGAGAGAAGGGAGGGAGGGAGGGAGGTATTGGAGGACGGTTTGATCGAGGGTTGACTTGGTTTATTTCTCGATCGTGCGAGGTTGTGACTCGTCCAGGGGGGAATTTCTCGGAAAAGAAACGGCAGGAAGGAAATTGGAAGTTTCGGAGGATATTTTTGGAGGTGGTGGCTGGCTGCCGGCCCGTGCTGACCACGCGGCGGCGGTTGCGGCGGTTGCGGCTGCGGTTGCGGTGGTTGCGGTGGTGGTGGTGGTGGTGGGAGGGATATGTTCGAGAGGGGGAGGGAGAGGTGAAGCCGAATTGACGCTTCAGCTTTTTGCTTTTTTTAATCCTTTTATCCCCTATGGATTTCCGCCACTGTACGTTCGTCCAAAATGGAGATTTCATTTTTTATTTTTACTTTTATCATTTGGTGCATGTGGTGGAAAATGGAAGAATACCTCTTGTGATTTGTGACATTGTACCTGGCTGATTGGCAATCTATAAGTAGTAAATTTTTCTTAGGCTATGTGGTGAGCATGTGAAATGTACAATTTTGCAATCTCTCTCTCTCTTCCTCCCACATTTCATTGCCCTTCGGCAAATGTCGTTTGGTAAAATTTCACATCGAGACAACTTTGGCCAAAATACCGTTTGGTAAAATTTGCATTTGTAATTAACTTTTATTAAATTAAAAAAGAAAAAATATGTTTATACCCGACCAGGGTGACCGCCTAAATAAAAATATGTTTATATTTTTATATAACATATTTTTATATAAAATATATAAAAATATAAACATAAAATATATTTATTAAACATAAAATATATATATATATAAAATAGATATGTTTATATAAATATATATTTATATAAAAACAATCGGAGAAAAAAATAGATATGTTTATATCTATATAAAATATATAAAATGTATATATAAATATATATTTTATATAAATATATATTATATATATTTTTATAAATATATATTTATTAAACATAATATAAAAATATAAACATATCTATTTTTATATAAACATATTTATTTTTATATTTATTTTTTTAGATTTGAAACCTAACTTAAGAATCCAGAATTTACCCTGTACATCCTACAACTGACCATGTTGATTTGGTTCGGCTAGAGGTCTACCATATAGACAATTAATTCCCTTTTTTTTTTTGCTTTCCTTTTTTATTCCTTGAGATAAAAAAAAAATTAGTAAAACATTCTCTAATTTAAAGCCAAGACAAATAGCATTTATAGCAAAATAGTAGAACAACAAAATGGTGAGAAAATGCCGTGGAAAATGAACAAAAATACAAAGCAACTTAGCAAATGTCCAACTCAACCTTTAGACAAACAATATGGAAGTTAAAACAACTAAAATTCACATTTGTCAAAAATAACAATCCATAAAGGATGAAAAAAGTTACGACGTTTTCAACTATATTATTGTGGAGTAATGAGAGGTGTCAACGGCTTGAAATAATTAAATTCTTTAAAGGAGATGGAGATCAAACAATACATGTCATCAAAAAGTTTGTTCGATGTGTCAGCATTCACCAAGTTGAAGACAGATTGGATGCCGCTAGAAGCTACCACGCACGCCGTACGACCAAGGAACTAATTGTGACTTTTGATATTGTAGGACGCATAACCATGATCTTGAAAATGCAAGAAATTTCTTTGAATGAGTATGAAAGGTGTGCAAATTAGGGGTGAATGATTTTGGGGTAAGTAGGTTTCAGACTTGAAACTTATAACTTACTTCGTTGGGAGTAATTTTCAATTTTTGGAACTTAAAACTTACCCTATAGACTTTAAAACCGAACCTATTGCAGCCAGACATAATCGATCCGACGTGATTCTAAGGTTTAACCTAGATTGGTGCTCACCCCAAACTTTTTTCATGCTTGCAACTTAGCAAAGCTCACACATCTATATTAAATTTGGAGCTTGCACCACACATCAGTTTGTTCTCGCAGACGGTACAATCTTTAATAGAACTCGCCAAAGTCCAATTTCATTTGGGCTGGAAATGAGACCTGACTAACGTTCAATTTGATGTCGACAACAATCGGAACGACCTATTTGAGATTAACAATAATTGCAACAATCTCAAACACACAAATAGAGAGCGAGAGAGGATTAGATTCAATTTCAATTATATGACCTTCTTTTTATTAGTATTATTTTTATTTTTATTTTTATTTATTTATTTATTTTTGCACCAAACAATTTGAAATGGAAAGAAGATGAGAATTTCGAAAAAGGTGCACTCGAGATGTAATCAAAAAGGCATGCTAGAAGTAGGGGTTAGAGCATTTAGTTGAAAATTTTAAATTGATAAGTGGACAAAGATTATATATATATAAAGCATATAAATTCCATAGTCAAGCAATGTTGGATATGTTAACATGCCTCTCATGTGAAGACCGACTTAGAAATAACACATGAAATTCGATGATGAGATGGATGCACACGCGAAATAAATTAAGATGCATACTAATTCAGCCGTGTTAGAATGTTCATCACAATCTCTTTTAACGGAGAACATGGAGCTATGACCGAGTTGCAAAGTCAACATTTTCCCTCAATCAACTGACTGGACTTTTCAATGACCATGACTCATTGAGGTTGCGAAGTTAGCGCGTTTTTCTAAGCGCGTTTTTCTCATTGCCCAGAACAAGTCTAGTATTGCTCTCAAAGACTTAATTAGACTTTCGATACTATGGAAAAATACCAAAAAGTATCTCCAATTTCACTAAACGGGGACTTACATGTCTCTATTTATGAAAAATACCACTTTCATGCTAAAAAAAAAAAGGGAAAATTGCCTCCTGTTGCATGTCCCCGAGCCCTCAAAGTCCCTAACAAATCCTATCATCTTTTATCCACAACCCTCCATTCCTGCTACCTCCTTCATCACTGTCGATCCTTCTCCTTGGCGTCGCCATCTCTCTCGCTCTCTCTATCTATTGCATACTACGTAGCAGTGGTGGTGGCTCACGACCTCAATTGAAGTCTCTCGTGGTGTCACCGTTGGTCATGACTTCACAAAGGGTGCAAGATGGTCTCCAAAAGCAAAAGTCAAGCATGAAATGGATACTTTCAAAAAGTAGAGATGGAAAGCCACCACAACAGGACAAAGTCTTTCTCCATTCCCCTTGGAAATATTATGAAAATGTGGTGGTTGCACGGACATTTCTCGCAAGTTTCTTTTCTTTTGATGTGTCAGTTTTGCTATATTCAACTTTTATTGTTCACATGAGCTCGGAGCTATTTTTTTCTGTCGACTCGAAGCTTATGGTTTAAATGTTAATACTTGCAATTTGTTAAGGTGAAAAACAAGAAAAACAAATTCTCAATAGGTTCAACTCGAAAATCAATATTGATTCAAAAATTTGAATGGAGCTTCAAGGGTGTAAACTATCCCCAAAAAATTGCAAATAATTTGTTCCTTTGTAAAGTATTGTTTTTTTTTTTTAACGTTTGCAGATAACTTTCAGTATTTCAATTGTATGATAGTTTATTCACTTGTAATTCTTTTTTTTTCACACCTTGAAAAACCTCAAACTGGTACACTCGTGACAAATTTACCTCAACTATTTTTTTTATCAAAAAAAAACCCCAAACCGATATACCTTTAACAAATTTACCCCAAACCGGTACACTTGTAATAAATTTACCCTCTATTGGTTTTTATTAAATTTTATTGTCAAATTATTAAGTTAAATAACATATGACAGTTGATTAATATACAAATTTGGGATTTTATGTTCTGTTTGTCACAGTTTACAATTTTTGAGATTTTTTTCATATTAATCCAATTTAGCGAAGCGTATATTTGTCACAAATTTACTAGTTTGGAGTTTTTTGCGATCGAATAAATTAGTTAGGGGTAAACTTGTCATAAATGTACCAATTTAGGGTTTTTATGGTTAGTTGAGGTAAATTTGTCACAAGTATACCGGTTTGGAATTTTTCATGGTCAAAAAAATAGTTTAGGGTAAATTTGTCATATGTGTACTAGTTTGGCGTTTTTCAGGGTATTAACCCAAAATATTAATGGAAGACTAGGTGCACTAGGCCAGTTTTGGCTATACAATGTGAAGCACGAAAGCCCAGCCCTTCTGAATATAAAAATTATAAAGCTCGAAAACCCATCCTGGTCTATTTGGGTTGAGGATTTTTTTAGCCCATTTGGGTCGGGACAGGTTTTCGGGCTTTCGGACTCTTATGTTCACCCCCTAGAGTCTAGGTAAATCCTAGAATTGAGCAGGTCCTAAGCATTTTATATCTCAAAATCGAGAATTATAAGGGTTCTCATCTCGTCGAAGTGGACATGAAACAAGCCGAGGAGGCAGATTCTAGGGATAAATAGGACTCGATGCTCCCCTCTAGTATATATGGACGAAGCTTCGACATGGAACCCGACTTCTTTTTTTTAAGCTGTGATCCTGTAAATAGGCTCACCAAGCATAAGGAATAAAGGAGAAGCTCACCAGGTATAAGGCATAACTGGTGTTAGGGATTCGTAACGTGTTTTTGAAAAGTCCAGGGAAAAGCCTTAGATAAACCGTGAAATTGATTTGGTGTTAAAAGGAATCGCTTGTGTGTTTGGATCAGACACACCATATGGAGCTTGATTCGCACACTGCCAGTCCAAACAATTTTATATAAGGACCATGTATTCGGATCTAACTCAAGTTTCATCTCATCCATATGGTTACTACAACATTGCTGGACCAAGTAGAAACAATTCTATTTTTTGGGTCTAACTCGCGTTTTATCGAGTTCACAAGTGGGTGTTTCATCAGTTAGGAATTACCTAAAATAAGGTGAGCTTAGAAGATACGAACATACACATATAAAGAAAAGGTCATTGATGACATTTGTTGATCGTGAAACTTACCTAACAAAATATGTCCTCGAGAGGAAGGAAATGATACTATTATCGGGAGTGCCAAACACCCCAAGCATTAAAACTTGGCATGAGTGGACATAAGTTCCAAAACTTCCAAAATGTCCTTAAATACCAAAATTAGAGAAAAATGAACACTCAAGTATAATTTCTGGCCAAATTGCTGATGTGGTATTTTCCAACTAGATTTTTAACTGATGTAGCAATTCTTTAAAAAAAAAAATTATCCACATGGCACTGATATGATTGGATAAGTCTAAAATAACGTCGTTTTGATCCAAATTTGATTTTTAACATAAATAATCATTTAATTAAATTTTAAAAACTAATTCTTTTTTTGAAAAAAAAAATATTAGATTTGGGGCCATGGAGTGCCCGGCAACCTCGATCGATCCTCCCCTACGTCGATGACGTAGACCCGTTTAATGCCATGTGGGTTTTGTTGGATTTGACATTTAAGTATGTAATTTATCAAAAAAAAAGTGGCATTAAAGTGTATTTATATATCCACTTGCACCGAGTTTTGACACTTAGGGTCCATTCGTTTCGCGGAAAATGGGCCATTTCAGAAAAATATTTTCCCATAAGTCATTTTTCAAGAAAATGACAATATTTTCTGGTGTTTGATTAAAACCTAAAAATGTTTAGGAAAATATTTTCCAGTGTTTGGTAAGGAAAATATTTTCCGCTCCCTAGATTGGCGAGCACGAGCATCAAGCTTGAGGCTCGCTAGATCAACGAGCGCAAGCTTGAGATCGACGAGTTTGAGATTCTCCTAGTGACGGCCAACGACTAGCCAAAAAAGAAGAAGATGGGAAACAAAAAAAAAGTAAAAGAAAAGAAAATGAAATTAAAAATAATTCGAATAAAAAAAGAAAAGAAAATGAAATTAAAAATAATTCGAATAAAAAAGAAAAGAATAAGAAGAAAGGGAAGGAGGAAGTAATGATTTGTAGAGGTGTGAGATAAGAGAGATCGAGTAAGAAAAATGTTTTCCATTTTTTAAAAGCGGAAAATATTTTCTCTTAATTTAGAAAACTTTTTTCTTTTCATGGAAAACATTTTCCCTCAGGAATTCATTTTCCGTGAAACAAATGTCGGAAAATTCGGAAAACGTTTCCTCGGAAATTATTTTTCGTGAAACGAATGGAGCCTTAGAGTATATTTCTTTTCTATTATTGGGTCATTAACAACGAAATGATCTTCCATATCTAAGAAGTTTGGATAAGGCTTGAGATGAAATCTTTTAAGAATTTGCTTAGGCCCTAAGGAACCTAGGAAGAGACAAGAGTGCCAATACGCTAATCCTACTCTAACACTCATTACTATAGCGTGAAATGCTTTCTAATCTTCTGAATCCTTTAGTTCAGCAAGTAAAATGTGGAGGTTTGCCCGTTTGGTCTCTGCTCAGTTATGACTTTCTCCAATGGGTATAGTCATGTGATTCCCAATCCAACAGGGCAAGTTGGCCTTCCATTCCATTCCCAGGTCTGTTTTCCCCACCTTGATTTGTACCTAATGTCTCCAAGCTTAAATGGCGTGATGATGGGTGATTACCTCTGTCGTCCGGTGCATCAGACGTGAAGCAAGCTCTCATTTTTGAGCTCAATAAAGAAATAGATCCAAAAACCACCAATTAGTTTCGTGATTTGGGTTTTATATGCCAGGCAGCGTTAGGGTTTCTGTCTTGTGCCGGCCTCTTTCCCCTCCCCCAAAAACAATATTAGGTGGATAGACTGTTACTTACATTACAAACTGTAAACAACGTAAATATTTCTAATGTTAGGTCTCATGTTTGCGAAACTTTGTCACAAGAAGTTCCATAGGAGATGGCACTTGTGCGGAAACGTAGTTCAACTTTCTACCAGAAGTCTCCCTCCCCCGGCTCCCTCCCTCCTTATAAATAGCCAAACTTGGCTCATCTTCATCTCCCATCACTCGCACACCTTCCTCATCGTTGCTCCTCGGACGAAAATGGCATCCAGAACCATCGCAATGCTCTTGATCGCCGCATTCGTCGTGAGCTTCGCTCCTCCTGCATCGGCTCAACAGGCTCAGGACCTCAGACGATGCCTGTCGTCGATCAGGAGCGTGAAAGGATGCCCCGTGGAGATCGCCCGTGCCCTCTTCAATCCCCAGGGCAGTGTTATCGGGTCCTCTTGCTGCGCAGTAATCGACGGATGTATTCTTGTGGTGTTCCCTAGTGTCCGCGCTCAATCGATAATCAAGAGCATTTGCGCCCAGGGAGCAGCACCTTCGCCAACTCCTGGTAGGAAACTCGTTCTTAATACTATATAGTATGTCCGTTCACTTATTCATATGCACAAGCTAAACAACAGACTTAACAATAAAAATTCAATGCATATTTATGCCAAGACTACTATGATTCAAGTTTGTACAAGTTGACGGGATGATTTTCCCAGAAAAAAGATAGTTGTGAGACTACAATTTAGTTAGAATATTACATCATGATAATTATAGAAGAAGTCGTTCAATTACTTTCGTAGCGTAGAAAAGAAAATGTCACTTTATGCACTGTTATCGATTGCATTCTTTTTGTTAAAAAAATCAGTTTGTCAACCTTCTTTTGGCTAATAAATTACTGGTGAACCAAAACATATATACAAATCTTGGACGACCGACATAATATTAAAACAAAAAACAAAAAGAAGAAAATCAAAAGTTGGAACGTTATAAATATAGGTGGTTATCATGAGTTATTTGCAGATCGATGTTCCCTAATATATTAGCGCTTGATCAAATAAAAGATGTAAGAAACTTAGGAAAAATGACACTAGTAATTCCTAAACTTTGGCTCAATATTATTTTCAGACTTCTAGCTTTTTCATCATGGTTCTTGAATTTTTCTTACATGTTCAATCTAGTCCCAAAACTTCCCCTTTGCTCAATCTAGTCCCTTAATTATTCCTAAATGTTTAATGTCATACTTCAGTACTATTCACGATTTTTTCATAAACACATTATGGCCTAGATTTTAAAAAATATTTTCATTGCTTTTTTCTAAAATCTTTTTGGTCTATATATATTACAATAGTCCTTGTCAAGTATATATATATGTGAATAGTAAGTGCGGAACCAGTAGTATGAGGTTGATGTTCTTGCTATATAAATATCTTAATTTACACATTTATTTAAACAAACTATGAAACAAAAAAAGCTTACGAGGTAATTTATCTAAAAAATTAGGAGCAATACATAGATCAATACAAGTACGATTATCTATAGATAAATAAATGTCATTTAACCACTTTAGTGGATGCATAAGCAATTATCACGAGCTATTTGTCTATCATTTTATTCCTTATTTTATTAGTGCTCGATCAAACAAAAGACGTAAGAAAATCTAACCAATCATTAGATAAAATCAAAAAAGAAAAAAGATTTAGTGGAACTGCAGTCAAACTATTTTAAAGGCTTAAATTATTAAATGAATATAATATCTAATTACTTTATAAATCACAATAATTATTACACACGTCTTTCACATTCTTCATGTTATTTTTGTTGTGCTATTTCCTTTACCATCTTGACGTATGACCTGCCGCAGGAGCTGCACCTTCGCCCTGAACGAAGAATGGAGGAGCTGCATCTCCGTGGGGATCGCACCAAGTCCAGTAGAAATTGAATCGTTACGTCATGACTCTTTGCTCGCTGAATGAGGATTGAGAAGAATATTGTGTCCTCAACAGTTTTCAGACTACTTAAATAAAGTCAAAGAACATGACAACAGCAATATATAATAAGGTTTAATCGCTATATATAATAAAGTCAACATCCTTCGTTCGAGTGGTCTATCATGTCCATTTTCATTCAGACTTGTTGGATACTCTCTCCCCGGCTCTCCTTTTACTTTTTGTGTTGGTTATGACAGTCGCGGGATAACAAGCACAGGCCTTAAAATGACTCTGAAATGGCATGTGGCTTTCAAATAATTAATTCAAAAAATGAACGGGATGAAAAATAGTCTAATGTACATTTACTCAAAAAACTAAGTCGGTTTTTAAAGTATTGATACTTCACTCATATTATCGGAGCAACAATTATGAATTTAAGGTTACTTAAAACGGACAAGAGTATAAGATTGCAGTAGGCTTATCTCAAAGGCTAATTGACTTTAATAATTAACGATATTTTAGAGTTTCTAGCTTTAGGGTCTGTTTACTTACATTTGTTTTTTGGTAACATGTTTATTTACATTAGCCAAATAAAAAAAGAGCTATTTTTTAATTCCGGTCAAAATTTACAAAATTCCGAAAAAAAAAAATGTGTGATTTTGCAACATTTTTGAGTCTTGCGAAACTTTAAGGAGTTTTGGATTTAAAAAAAAAGCAAAATGTGTGAATCGCAAAATTGGAATTAAACATAAAGTAAATAGTAAAAGTCGAACACCGCCTCGCTTCTCCACTTTTAAACTCTTATCATCCTATTTCCAGACCTCATGGCATGTGCTCTTATAAACTTGTTTACACATACAATCTCAGAAAGGATAAGTTCACTAATGAATTGAATACGATAATAAAAAAATAAAGAAGGTACATAAATGACGATGCTCAAATGTTGACTATGGAAGTTTATGTTTATTTCCCCTAATTGATAGGCCAAATAAAAATGCAAATGGATGCAAAGAACCAGTTATTAAGAGAATGAAATGATCGGGGAAAATCCAAATCTTGTCAATACATGCATTCCTCAATTGATTTCAAGAAGTTATAAAACCATTCTTGGTCCAAGAACAAAATGACTTTGATTTCCAAAACTCAACCGGATCAAGTGAAGTCTCAATCTCCAAATTATAAGCATATAATCCATTTTCGTAAAATGTATCAACGGTAAGAGAGCTAGCTCTTGTTTTTCTAATCTTATGTTCAAGCATTAAAGGGGACATTTGATGATTAAAATCCCGAATAAATGCATGAGTTGATGTAAGAGAATGCACTTTTAAGATCATGAGGAAGGTATTTGTCGAATTGTGTGAAAGTTGGCCCTGTCACACTTAGCTTTATACCTATAAAAAAGGCTCACCCCATTTTCACTCTACTTTTGCCACTAGCATCTCAATCACAATATTCTTTTTGGGTCATATTTTAGCATGCTTTTGGAATTTTAAAATTTTCAATTATAATTCTAACCACACATCGAAAAAAAAGTCAAATATGCAGTCCACTTGTGATGAGAATTATTTCTTATATTTTTTTTTCCTTTTTTTTTGTTTAGCCTCATCTTCTTCTTTTTATTATTTGGAATGAAGCTGGAGTCCTTTAAAAAAAGACACTTATTTGTCATATAGCAAAGTAATTCCTTCGGTAATAAATCGTATATTTCATTTTTTAAATATTATACTAGAAAAGTATTATTCTAAAATAACCTAATTAAAGGAAAATATAATGAATTCCATTGGGGATTTGAATATATTTATTTATTTCTGAATAACAAAGGACTTTTCATTTTCATTTTCATTTTCTTTTTTGATATATATATATATATATTCAGAGAGAGAGAGGAAGTAGAATCCGACCCGCACCCGACCGCCCACGCAATCGCTCCCGGCCGGAGCCCTCTTCCTCCCCTCGCCGCTGCCGTAGTCAACGGCGAACGGACCACCAACTCCGGCGACTCGGCGCTCGACTCACCTCCGCCTCGCGGAATCCGCCGCTTCGCAAGTATCGTCTTCTCCCCCTTTAGTTTTCCCGTTCGGCGGCGGAACCGATCATCCCTTACCTGCATTTCCCATGCTCGTCGCCTAGTCATTCGATCGGCTCTCGAATCTGTACGACGATTCTTGATGCGCGCGCGCGCGTTCCGATGCCGGTTCTTGCTTAAAATTCTTTGATTCGTTGGTCTTGTACGGGCTTCATCGGATCCTGTGGGTAGCTGCAGGTGGAATGCTTACAGTGTCGGTTGTGTCAATTAGCTAGGATGTAACCACCATCGCTGTCGCTAGTATGAACTTTGCCCCTTTTTGTTTCAATCTATGTTGAAGTCCAGAATCGATACTTTTGTTGATTAGGATTAGACTATGATTTGCTGGTCACTTCAAAAGCTAAGCTTTCGTTGAACAACTCACCCGAATGCTGTCTTTCCTGATAGACATCCCCCTTGAATGAAGATTAGTAGCTCAATGCAGGCAAATAATCTGAAAAGGGTTTAATTTTACTGTACTAAATAGACCAAATCTTCATGCTTTTTGCATTTTCGCTTCGCAAGTTCGGATTTTTTTTCTTTCTTTGTGCATTTGTTCATTCTAAACCTGTTGTGGAAATTTTAGTTGTCATTAATTTCACTGTAGAGTTCCAGGGCCCTGTGTGATGCGGTTTGTATCACTATCACTTATGGAGAAAGTGTAGGTTGAAGCTTTTGTCTTCTTCCTCGCTCTCAAAGTTACCATCATTATCTTGCTTGTTTTTTCATACAATTGCCGATCGAAATCGAATTGGTGCTATTATCTCTAGCTGTTGATAGAGGGTTTATGATTTCTATGGCGATCTTCAGATTCTTTCGATTCGTTGAGCTTCCTGATGCCATCCTCTTTTTATTGCCGTGAAAAAAAGAAAAAATGTAATATGAAGATTCTCGGTTGCATAGACAAGGATCGAAATGATGTATTAACGTGCTGTGATATCTTCAGTTCTGGTTTCTTCCTGTTTTTGAATGTTGAAACTTGCATTGCACTCATTTTATTCAGCGAACTGCTGGTGATGCATGGCTTCTCTGATCTAGCTGCTCCATTGTTAATTAGGGGCCATAATTCCACTATGCAGGCTAGAGTAATGCTAAATATAGGACAAGCAACAGTGCCACGACACTTGGTCAATCAACTTAGACAGATTAGTATACCTAACATCACTCATATAGGCAATAGCTACATTCTAGCAGATAAGTTTGGTGGGCGTTTTGAAGGAAATGCACCACTTTCTCGAAAAGTAGTTTGATTCATGGCATATGTGATTGTTTTGCTTCTTTTGGTTCAGCATGAAAGCTTTGAAGTTTTTTCCTATTTAAAAGTATGTTGAGCAAGTCGAAAATGAGAATTGTCTTGTATGTGGATAAGTTGATGAAAGTTTGCCCTTCTGTTGCAAATTTGTGGCAATATAATGAGTTAAAGACCTAATTGATGAGAGGCTAATAGTGTCACTTGTTGCTTTTCAGCTGTCCTTGGCAGGTGGATGATTCATTCACTCTTATCTTATGTATCTTTGTTGCATCCACACCATCAGAGCAAAAAGTGAATTAGGATTGTTGAGCGACTCCAATCCGGAACCTCTTGCGGTTGTGTCCAGATTCAGATTATCATGTCATGTTGCCTCTAGACTCTTCGGCATGGACTGCAGGTTGAAACCAGATCCCAGTAAATGGAATAGGTGTTAACAGTTATATTTCCGTTGTAAATTTATGTCCCTATTTGAGGTAGCAAATACAGTTCAAAAACAGCATGAATTCTCAAGAAGCAGGCCCCCGATGGAGCGTTTTTGATGGTATCAAGAATTTCCCACCTACTGCGGAAGCTCTCATGGGAGAGATTAACACTGCCATTGCGAATGTTGAATATGCTCGTTCAAGCACATTTCTTGAATCCGCATCATCTGTCATATTGAAGAATAAGGGCTCTGATAATAATGCAATGTCCCAGTATGATGCTAAATTGGCAGATGAAGCATACAGGGCTGGACGTGCGGCCTTAGCTTCTGGCAAGCTTGATGAGGCTCTTTATTCGCTGAATGTTGCACTCTCTAAATGCCCGCCTGATAAGGCTTCTGCTGTTGCCAAGCTTCAGTCTCTTATTTCTCTTACTTCTCAGCACCTCCAAAAATCTGCAGACTCAAGCTAACTCTATATTTTCATCTGGCTAATGTCTGGATCAAGCTGATTGGTCATTCAAGTATGCATATACAGATTTTGTTGGACTTTTCGCTAAGTCCATTACAGACTGTGATCCCTTTATGACATAAGCTGTCATGTGTTGACACAAGAAAAAAGATGAAGGAGAGGATGGAAGGAATTACCTGATAGCAAAGAAGGATATGGGAATCAATATTGGCTGGTAGGCAGGGTCATGAGATTGTTACTATGCTTTCATTGTCGCCTGAGATGTCGATCTGGTCCAGGATCTAAGAGGAGGATACGGTTCTTCATCTGCCGTGGATCAAGGGCTTGAAAATAGGAGAGGAAACTTATGCACGGTACCCTTTGCCGAATGACTGAAGAACCTGTATTGGTGTGTCCATTGGTTACTTGAATGAATTCACGTAATGACTTGTCCCTTGATAGTTTCATCTCAAGGACATTAATTCCATATGTTCAGAATGACTCGCACTCTGTGGAATTTGCAATTAGATTGTCAAGCTTGTCGTAGATGGAATTCAGACATTGCAAATGACATGTGACAGATGATCAAACATTCCATGTGGAAACCAAGTCGGCTTTTCAATGCCTAAATTTCTCTGATGGCGAGCTCAAGACTTAGATCGTGGCTTTCTTTTAAACCTTAAGTCCTCAATTAATCAAAATAAGAGAACCTTCGGTTCTCCATTGACAAATGACCAAAACGTGAAGTCATGTTTATGCACTTCTCACATTATTGGAGTTATCGGTTCTCGGGTGGCTCACTTCTTGACTTGAAACTAAGAACTAAGCTAGTGATCCCTGGTTTATCTAGACCCGACGCCGAGCCAGCCTAGTCCCTCCTTTTTCCCCCATTGTAGAAATTGAAATATAGAAAATGCATCATCCAAACCCAAAATTGCTTTCTATGAAGTGGTTATGCAGGTGATTGCAGAGGTTAACTTGGAACCTATGGTTCGAACCTTCTTGTTGCCAGTCACCACTAGTCTGCTGTGAATTGGCACCTTGCTTATGAACTCCTTTCCCCCCTCCCGCAGGTAGTCGCCAATCACATCTGATATCCAGTTCTTTGTATCATCATCAATCAAACTTGGGTACATCTTCCACTGGTACTAATAGATGGAATTTGCAGCCCTCACAACCCATCGGTCCTTCCATATATCACTAGACTTGCCAGCCACTTTCCTCATAGCCCTTGTTTTGGCTACAGATCTCCCCTCCAAGATGCCGCTCGAAGCCCAGGAGGCTTAGGGCGTGTTTGTAACGAATTACATTCTTCCTAATGATTTTGACAAAAAATGATTATTTTTTATTATGTTTCCGGGAATTGATTCGAGTAAAAAAATACGTTTGGAATCGTCTAAAATTTCTAATTCTGGAATAGAATTGCATTTGGTACCGTGTTAATTGATTCTATTTCAAATCAATTTCTTTTAATTTTTAAATAATTTTTTTTAAATATTTTTTCCTTTTTTTTTTTTTTTTTTCTTCTATTTCTTCTTCTTCTTTAGGCGTTTGCTGGACTAGAGACTTGCTAGACGAGGGCCGGCGACCTCACCGAGCATCGCCTTTGGTAAGGCCGGCCCTCGTTAGCCGAGCCTCGTCGGCCCTCAGCGAGGCCAACCCTCATCGGCCGAGCCTCGCCGAGGCTGGGCGAGGCCTGCCTGGCCACCGATGGGGCTGGGCAAGGCTCGCCTTGTCGATGGCTGGGGGAGCCTCCGGTGACCGGCGGTGGCAGACGGCGGCGGCGAACGGTGGCGGGCGGCAATCGCGGGATGACGGTCAATGAAGAAGAAGAAGAGTTTTGATTCTCAATTTTGTTCTCGGAATAAAAATCAATTTTTTTTTATATTTTGATTATTTTCCTAATCTGTTCTCAAAAATTTTACCAAACTCGATTCTCGTTCCAAACTGATTTTGGGAATAAAAAAATCAGAATTAGACACTGTTTGGATGGTTACCAAACAGTGCCTTAACCTCCATTCGGTGCACGCCGAAAGGTACAAGTGAATAAAATAAAGCCCCCTTTTGTAACCTTACCCGCAATGCCTGAGGACAAAGAAGGATCATCCTTCGCGCCATTTCTGCTAAAAGTGCAGAGTCAAACTTCATGATATCTCTAGGGCCCAGCCCTCCCTCAGATTTGGCTTTACCCAAACTATCCCAGCTTTTTAATGAATTTTCCCTCTCCTCCTTTTGTTGGCCCTACGAAATATTTAGCAACATCATTTGCCTCCTCACTCTACATCTTGGGAAGCTTAAAACACGGCATAGAATACGAGGCACTGCATGAGGTGTACTGTTTTCATCAAACTTCATCTACATGGAAGAGAAAGAATGATGTACTTCCGCCCTCGAATCTTCTTCGACACCTTTCCCTCCAGAGTCTTTAGTGCTTCAGCTTTTTCCCTTACCCCAAAGAGTGGGGTAGGCCTAAGTGCTTCCCAGGGTTCTGTGCCTTGGAGATCTGGAGAGTTTTGACTGTCGTCTTGCTGCAGCTGAAAAGTCACGTTAGGGCTAAAACACAAACATAAATATTTGATGGCGATAGTTTCTTCTTGAGCATAAATATTTATTGATGTTTCACGTTAACTCTGGGTTTGCTTTACAGTGCAGAGAGATAATTAAAGTAAGCACATCCGGAAATAAGCCAAAGCATGTGAAGGTTTATTACATCCTCACTTTTTCATTTTCCTTTTTTGACTTTCTATCTCTTATGTTTTTCCAAACTTCCTCAGATTTATATATTAAGAACAGGAGGAAAGACCCAAAACAGAATTTCATGAATTTTACACTTAGACAAAGATATAAGTTATTGAATCCAAACTGAAAATCACCAAAATCCCTCCTAATTTGAAACATATCCCACTTTGTTTTTTTAATTATTTTTCACATTTTTTTTCCTTCACATTGCTCTTTTTTGGTTTCTTTTCACTTCCACAAGATAATTTCTACCTTTACAAAAATATAACAACATTCTACATTTACTTTTTTTTGGGTTCTCTCCGTTTTTTCAGGAAAAGCAGATCAAATTAAATTTACATGCCTTATTCTAATATACATATTCAATTTAAAGATCCATCTCCAAATAATTTCGATTTGATTTACCTTATCATATGATGTTGGAATTTATCATGTTATATAACGGAGCATTTTGTTTTCAGCCTGCGCATAGTGACATTGAGAAGTTGCACATAGTAGAATGCCATTGAGAAGTTGATGTGTGGCCCTCTCGATGTGTGGCACATAATCCACTACCTTTCACAAAGATTAAAAGTAATAGAACTCCCAAAATTGGAAAAGAGATAAACAAGTAATGACGCACAAGTCTAATGATACAAAAATGAATTGAATTAAATGGCCGATGAATTGTTCTCTTTAATATACAACAGTTCCTAATGTGTAATGAGATAATCTTTTTTTTCCCCCATGTCTTTGGACACAAATAAAAGTCCAAATGGGAGCAAATGACAGGTTATCAAACAAAGGAAAAGTGCCGAGAGAGGACAAACTGAGCAATTGAAGATACCCATTTGATCAAAGACATTAGGAAGCTTGGTTGGCAAAACAGACAGACGCAGGATTAGGTAAGAACAAAATGGTCATTGACTTTCGAACCTCAACCGAATCAAATGAAGTTCGACCAACATCACAAACCCTAATCATATGCCTCTGAATCCAATTTTGTACTATCTAAATGATTAGAATAATATAACGTCACTTATCACTTATTCAACACAAGATGAAAATAAATTATAAACTAATAGTCTTTTCTTTCGTGTAAGTATCTTATGATAGACTGTCATAAAAACTTCTGACGAAGTGATCACGTACCATTGATAACTTGATTAAACTTGGTTAAAAATCACAGCCTGAGTAATTATTTCAGCTTTTGGTCATCTCTATTCTTAAGGATTGCAACTTAAAGTTTTCTCCTGGCACGCTGCTTCCGCATAGGATCAACCCGAATTTCGCTACATCAAGACTTGATCACAATGTTATAAATAGAAAAACCCTGGTCCAAAGGCACATTTCTAGTTGCACAAGCTACAAAGTTCATTAACGAGACTCTATCTTATGTTATGTGTCATGTTATGTATGATTCACTATATCCTTTTTTAACTTGTCGTATCATTGACTTAACCAATCCACTCAATGACAAGTCATACATTTAAAAAGTCATGTGGAGCACAATGCATGATTTGATACAAAAAGTTCTGTGTCGGCACCTTAAAGTGATTTGTAAAGTGTAGTGGAGATCACCATATAAAATAAAGTTGGGTGGCAAAAATGAAGACCGGCCTAAGGTAAAATGACGACCTATCAGGGAATTTACTCAATAAAGCTGTACAGATTCTCCAATGCTTTTAGTTTAAAAAAGGTTATAAGGTTTTTGAGATAATTTTTCCCATTCTAAGGTATCCTCCTTTAATGTAATTACAATGATGCTCTCTCAGTAAATTTAGCAAAATTTGTAATAATAGAAGGTGCTGAAACATAGAATGATTTCTATGTCTAGTCATAAGTCTAAAGATGTCATGGCAAGATCATATGTTAGGATAGCCATAGCTTATATTTAGAGGTAATATAGCGGGTGAAGCAATCACATGGGGACCATATGTTATATATGACGAAATTAGAAAGATTAGGTTAGGTTAGGACAGCAACAAACCCCAAATTGAGTAGGTCTTGGGGCAAGTGGAAGCTCACACCTGATCCCTTTGAAAAAAAGAATGAGATATCTTCCTATATAATCAAGAAAAGCTTGTCGGTACACCATAAATGAAATGTGCAAAACGTTAGGTCCGGTTCATAGGCTGATCGTCTTCCATTTGTATTGATAACGTTGTTAATAAGGTAGGACAGATGCTTTTGAGAAAGAAAGTGGAACATGGGCCACCTTTTTCAGCTTGCTCTTTGTTCTTTTTCTCTCTTTACTTTAATACGTGATTGCAAGCTAGAGCCGACGTATGACATGGATGGCATAGGCGTTGTGATAGAAGAAAACGTAGCAATCGGTGTATGGATTTTCACTAATTATGCATATCCCCGAATTAATCGTAGTTTTATTTTTCCTTCTAAAATCTTTATCTTAGATAATTATCTTATACTCTTCACTGTGGTATACAAAGAAATTTTATAATTCTCTTCCTCGTACTATTATCTCTATGTCAAATGATTATGAGGAAATGCCCACCGAGTCACTCTCCGTGGTGGTTGTAGCATCATCCATCGCGTCAGTTTTCGCTCTCTAACTAAGCCTGTCGTGCTCAAGTGTTGATTCAAGACTTTCATTACATCTTTCGTGTTAACAATATTATATTAGAGATTTTTAAATTTTGCTATAAGATACTTCCTAGGTAAGAGATAATTATGATATTATTGTTGATTATTTATATCTCTCAAGATTGTACGCATATCTTTTTTGATTGTGCATATCTTGAGTGATCTATGTAGTCGTTTCATAAAGTCTATGAATAAGTTGATGTAAATTTCATTATAATATATCAAAATATACACCAATTCCACATTCTTGTTGAGTGCCACACGCATTACCATTGGACTCACTGATCTTTTGACGAGCCAGATCTTGAAATCTTACTGCATTTGGCTGCAATGCCCACCCTCATGTGCCTCCGTGCATCAAAGGATCAAGCACGAGAAGGCAGGTCATCCGGCCCGTCATCGGACTCATCAACAAATATTGTACGAGTTTCCGTATAAAGAAGTGTGCTAATTGGGTGCTGCTCATGTGACTAGAACGTGGCCATTAGGGCATCATCGTGGTGGTAGCACCGCTTAATTTTACAGCGTATATTTCATTCTTTGTCCAAATCATAATCTCTTTTTGATCACTTTAAGGGAATTTATGCTCTCAAAACTCTCCTCGTATACATCGCTTTTAGTTTTTTTAGTTTTGGGCCTTTTGGCAAGTGATGGACAACATTTGTAGCATTAGCGTCACAGGGGATTTACTGGCGCGGTTGTTTCGGCCGCAGTTCTCCTCCTGTCTCAAAAAAAAAAAAAAAAAAAAAAAACATTTGTAACACAATGAAAACGTTTGGTAAAAAGATTAAAATATATCCAACTATGTTGTGAATAACTCTTTACCATGCATCAATTGTAGGAATTTTTCGTTTCCAATTTCTTTTTTCGCAAAGACATGATGTCATTTGTGACATTGAAGTATAGAAAAAGAGGCAAGGAGATTGATCACCCCCATGTGAAATTAGAATCAAATCAATCAATGGGGTTGGGTGGTTCCAATTCACTCTCTCCCACCATTGCCCCAAATTGAATCCTCAAACCCCCATCAATTGGCCCCACCTATCGTGTTTGGACTTGCCAAATGAGTAAATCGAGTTGAGTCAGCCCAACGCCCCAATCTCTCTTGTTGGTCTCGTCCCCAATGTTGCGAATAACTCTCTACCATACGTCAATTGTAGGAATATTTTCGTTTCCAATTTCTTTTTTGGCAAAGACATGATGTAACCTATGACATTGAAGTACAAAAAAAGAGGCAAGGAGATTGATTACCCCCATGTGAAATTAGAATCAACTCAATCAATGGGGTTGGGTGGTTCCAATTCACCCTCTCCCACCATTGCCCCAAATTGAATCCTCAAACCCCTACACCAATTGGCCCCACCTATCATGTTTGGACTTGCCAAATGAGTAAATCGAGTTGAGTCAGCCCAACGCCCCAATCTCCCTTGCTGGTCTCGTCCCCAATGTTGCGAATAACTCTCTACCATATGTCAATTGTAGGAATATTTTCGTTTCCAATTTCTTTTTTGGCAAAGACGTGATGTCACCTGTGACATTGAAGTACATAAAAAGAGGCAAGAAGATTGATTACCCCCATGTGAAATTAGAATCAAATCAATCAATGGGGTTGGGTGGTTCCAATTCACCCTCTCCCACCATTGCCCCAAATTGAATCCTCAAACCCCTGCACCAATTGGCCCCACCTATCATGTTTGGACTAGCCAAATGAGTGTATCGAGTTGAGTCAGCCCAACGCCCCAATCTCTCTTGTTGGTCTCGTCCCCAATGTTGTGAATAACTGTCTACCATGCATCAATTGTAGGAATTTTTTCGTTTCTTATTTCTTTTTTGGCAAAGTCGTGACGTCACCAGTGACATTAAAGTACAGAAAAAGAGGCAAGGAGATTGATTACCCCCATGTGAAATTAGAATCACATCAATCAATGGGGTTGGGTGGTTCGAGTTCACCCTCTCCCACCATTGCCCCAAATTGAATCCTCAAACCCTTGCATCAATTGGCCCCACCTATCATGCTTGGACTTGCCAAATGAGTGAATCGAGTTGAGTTAGCCCAATGCCCCAATCTCTCATGCTGGTCTCGTCCCTAATGGGAGCTAATCTCATATCTATCTCTCTAATTTAATCTTGACGTGATGAAAATGATCAAAAATCTCAAAACACAAAAACATATAACTGAAAAAAAAAAATATCTTTTCATGTTCTCTTCTCTTTCTTCAACTTCACTTCAATGATTAAGAGATAGGCTGGCTATTGAACTTATTAATATACCATGCCGTCAACTTAAAAGTTATGATTGAAAATAGTTCATTTCAAAGGGACACATTTAACCCGTTTCGATTAATTTTCATGCGATGCAAACCTAGCGACCCATATCAAATTCGATCCACACCCGACACATTGCTAACCAAAATCATGTTGCTAAAACACTTCCGCATTTAATCAAATTGCTAAACATATTTTCATATTTCACCCAATTTAGGAAAATGAGAGTGCAGAATGAGTAATGAAGAGTCCCAAAAAAAGGGAAAAGTAATAGAAATGAATTGAGTCTCCAAGAGTTATGAATTCATCTGTCAAACTTTCATGATCATTTACGACTTATTTAATACTCATGATGGCTAAACTTGTGTGCGGAGGTCTAGTCACGCCCTCAACAGTCGTCTCCTCCTTTCATCTTCCGGATAATGGTTCCTCTGTTTCTGATGCTCTCTCTCCCTCCTCCTGAAGAAAGCAATGGCCCACCTCCGAACAGACATTCACATCATTCCAACCTGTAAAGATCCAAATCCAAGAAGCAAACTCCATTTCTCTCTCTCTCTCTCTTCTCTTCCGACAACGCAACTATTAATGCCCACCTAATGGATCCAACCCATCGCCTTCTCCAGCCGAGGGGAGAAGCAGGAGCGCCATTTTCTTGCTCCTCCATTCGCTTCTTCAGGTGGTGAGTGATATCTCGGCCGTGGGAGATAGGAAGGCCCCGACCCGTGAGGCGGTAGAGACTAGAGACCGAGCGGGAAGATGGGTCGGCGCGTTTCGTTTCTGGGTCTCTGTTTCTGGGTTTGCATGTTCTGCTGCGGCGCCGCTAGTGCTGATTCGCGGGGATCTTCTGGGGAGGAGGGTACTGTCCAGGTGGATGTCTCCGTCGGGAAAAGTGCCATTGCGGAGATCGACGACGACTTCGTGTGCGCGACTTTGGATTGGTGGCCTCCCGAGAAGTGCGACTATGGAGTCTGTAGTTGGCACCACGCTTCTCTGCTCAATCTGGTAAAACGAGTTCCTCAGTTGTAATGCTTCTGAAGTCTTATTCTGATAAAAAGAAGGAAAGATGAAACTTCAAAATGGAAGCTTTAATGCCTTCGAACGGTACAATACAATGAGAAAAATGTTTCCTTTATTATCTGGTTGATTTGTATAAGTTAGTTCATGTGCTTCTTTGGTATGTGCCCATAAATTGGTGCTGAGTTAGCAAAGCTTGTTGTTTGTTGTATTTAATTTGAATTGAACTTGGCTTCTGTCGAATGATATGTGTAGGCATATCGTAGGAGAGCCATTCTTTTGCTTCTTATTTAGTAAACTGAGCTCTGAATCGCCGTCTGATACTCTGCTTCCTTAATGGTGCAGGACCTGAGCAACAAGATATTACTTAATGCAGTGAAGGGTAAGACATCGATTCCAGGCATTTGCACTTTCAAGCTAATGGAGCATAATTATTCTTGACTTCTTGTTAATTATTATCAATAGTGTAAATTTGAATTGCTGCAGCATTTTCACCATTAAAGATCAGATTGGGTGGTACTCTACAAGACAAGGTCTTATACAACACTCCCGATCTTAAACAACCCTGTACTTCATTTGTCAAGAACAGTTCCACTCTGTTTGGATTCACTCAGGGATGCCTACCCATGGCTAGGTGGGATCAGCTGAATGCTTTTTTCAAGGAATCTGGGTAAGAGACATTTTATCTTAAAATTTTTCGTGAAAAAAGGAACTGGGAAAATTCCTTTCTTATAGTGATGTTATTCTATCCTTACAGCGCAAAGATTATTTTTGGACTAAATGCTCTTAATGGACGAACAATGACGCCTCAAGGTCCTGCAGTGGGTGCTTGGGACTCAACAAATGCCGAATCTTTTATACGTTATACTGTCAGCAAAAACTACACGATTTTTGGCTGGGAACTAGGTAAGCACATACATTATTCTGCTTCTGGAGCCACAACAGTTGACTCTTCTCTTTCATCCCAACATCCATTTGTTCTGGTCATTTCTTTGATGCACATGCCTGGGATTATGGTTTTATTAAGCTTA
Organism: Eucalyptus cloeziana; assembly: GCA_014182715.1. Taxonomy (NCBI): domain Eukaryota; kingdom Viridiplantae; phylum Streptophyta; class Magnoliopsida; order Myrtales; family Myrtaceae; genus Eucalyptus; species Eucalyptus cloeziana. The sequence goes on along the minus strand of CM024636.1, from coordinate 53,372,189 downwards.
AATTTTTATCTTCTTGCTGTGTTTGTAATATTCTATACTTTTGCCACAAGTGACATTGAAGCAAGCTCTGAGTGAATTCTGAGTAGATGTAAAAGCTTTTCGCCATCCGTGATGATGTGGCATGTAGACATTAACATTTCCACCCTTTTGGTCAGGGAATGAACTGAGTGGGAATGGAGTCGGTACAAGAGTAACAGCAAGCCAGTACGCGTCTGACACAATCTCTTTGAAGAACTTGGTACTAGACATTTACAAGGATGTAGAACCAAAGCCTCTAATCCTAGCGCCAGGAGGATTTGTTGACTCACTTTGGTTTAAGGAATTCCTGGACAAGACACCAAAATCCTTGGATGTAATTACGCATCACATCTACAATCTGGGATCAGGTATCCTTTTTAGGAAAATTTGAATCTTAGAGAAACAAATTAACTAGTTAATCATTCTTCATTCAGACAAGTATATTTTTATTGCTTGCAGGAGCTGATCAGCACCTTGTCGAAAGGATTCTCGATCCAACTGTGCTTGATGGTGAACTTGCGACATTTAGCAATCTGCAAGGCATAATCAAAAGTTCTGCGTCTGCTGCTTCGGCTGTTGCGTGGGTTGGTGAAGCAGGAGGAGCTTACAACAGTGGCCGGGATCATGTTTCAAATACTTTTTTATATAGTTTCTGGTACTTTATCCGATCAAAGAGACAGCTTCTGTTTTATTTTGTTGACAATATGATAGAGACTCTCTTCATGTGGCAATAGGTATCTGGATCAGATGGGAATGGCATCTACTTTTGATACAAAAACATACTGCAGACAAGCATTTATTGGTGGAAATTATGGTTTGCTCGACGCGACTTCTTTCATTCCAAATCCTGACTTCTACAGGTGATTTAATAGTCGAAGTCCTGTATCATTTTCGAAATTCCCATGCTTGGCATGTTCACTCTCTTCCTTTTTGGTTGGTCTGCGAATAATCATTAATGATGAAGGATTGCGAGAGAAAGGGATGGTACCTCCTATTTCACAATTCATGGGGTATTAGGGCCTAACAGCCATCATCATTCAGAGAAAATAATCTTGTCCTATAGTGTGAAGAAGCAGAAAATTTTTTGATTTTTTTTTTTGGAGTTGTTGCCAGTAGAAGGATGTTGAATTGGGTAGGCATGTTGTTAGAATAATTATATAGACTGCCATTCTTCAAGTGCTTAGCTTTTGGAATAACTGGTTATGCTTCTGCTAAGTATGATAGTGTTATCAGAGCCAGAGGAGTCAAGTGTTTTTTTCCCCTCGTGCTCTGTGTAGTGGAAGTACTTAGACATAAACTAAGACAATGGCATTCCACATCGATGTTACTGCTAATTTCTTTCTCAATGTACTTCTGGGGACATGATTTGTGCGTTTCAGCTAGGACATAGCAAAAGTATTGAAAACTACATTCTAGTGCAACTTGTTAATAGTCTGCTTTGCTCTGCAGTGCTCTACTTTGGCACCGCCTCATGGGGAGGAAGGTTCTAGGAGCAAGCTTATCTAGATCGGACAAGATCCGTGCTTATGCTCATTGTGCAAAAGCCTCTGTAAGTTTGTTTTGCATCTTGACCAGTATCTCCTTCTATTTCTTGTGCATTAGGAAAAAAAGAAATACTCTGATTCTTGGTATTTAAATTGCAGAAAGGGGTCATGTTGCTGTTCATAAATCTGGATGGCAACTCCACTGCTGAGGTCACAACTGTTAACGGGAGCCCGATCCGCAATCATAGACACTACGCCTTCGGAAAAGGGATCATTCAGTTTTCACAAGATTCTGACGATGAAAACGTGAGAGAAGAATACCATTTGACCCCCAAGGATGGGGATCCGCTTAGCCGAACAGTGCTGCTGAATGGAAACGTTTTAGCTGTGAGTACGTCCGGCGAAATACCTGCTCTGAATCCTAAATATGTGAATTCATCAAGTTCAATAGTAGTTGCCCCTCAGTCAATTGTATTTGCTCACATGCCATACTACGCCATTCCTGATTGTAGCTGAGAGAAAGAAGGCACAATTTGGTGGTTATATTCCTACCATTGGTTAAGCAGGAGAAATAATATACCAATGTCTTTAATCCTACCGGGCTTTTTCTAGTTTATGAGAGATTGAAAAAAAAATGTTCTAATTATCTCTAATATCTATTCTAAAGAATTATCCTAATGATCTTTAATAGAATCTTGTCTTTTTCTCTTGACAATGCTTGCGGAAACTAATTTTCACAATAATAAAGCCGAAAGTAGAAGCTCTTAAAACAATGCAGAGGAAGACCCTCTTTTCTTGTTCATTTTTTCAGTGACGGCGAGCATAGACCGAAGTATGGATGATGAGAAAGTATCGCAATGGATCACATGGTCAGATCCAAAATAGGCTGCAATCTCGATGTAAATAAGTATGTCATTTGTGCTCTTTCCCCATTTTTCACCTCAAATATTCCAAACCCAGTTTTGATATGCGAGGCAGATTCCACGGATTAGAAGACTCCCGAGCTAAGCAAGATCGAATATCCATTTCATGAACGTGTACTGGATACAAATTTAAAAATCCCATTTCGAATGTGTGGTGTTCTCCTTAAATAGACTTCCTGTAGGGAGTTTGACAGTAATATTTTTTTTTTTTATACCGAGGATCCGCCCTGGCACACCTTACAGGTGCTCACGGCCCCCCTCGAGGAGGACTAGCACAAGATCCTACCACCCGTGGCCCCCCACTTAAGTCGCAATCAACCAGTTGGGGAATCGAAGCCAAGACCTCAAGGTCGACTAAGCCCTAACCAATTGCGCTGCCTACAGGTGGATGGAGTTTGACAGTATTTTTTTTTTTTTTTGATAAATGTGAGAGATATATTGACTTATAACCAAAAGCTATATAGCTATACGGCAAATACTCGACACCAAGAACTTACACTCAAGAAGACAACAAGTCAAAACGAGTGGAAGGGTGCCGAGAAGAAGTGGAGTTTGACGGTATTTATGTATGAAAAACCAAATAATCCCGAAAACATCATGTCATGTGAGAAGGTCGAATCAATAAACCACCTGATACCAATATAAGTCAAATGGGTGTTGAAATAATGATGGGCAATCAGTTTGCAAAACTTACAGACACCTCGTTCGATGTCAGTCATGTCAGAGACGTAGCTTGACTCAATGTTTTCATGACAGAGAAGAAGTGACTTCAGTGATGGCCTTGCCATAAAATTAAAAGAAAAGAAAGGTAGCTTCCACAGTCCATTTGACTGTCCGATGTAATTTGTCACCATTTGTCGACCCTCTAGTGAAATTGGTTATGATTTCCTCGTGTCGTTTTTCCCACACTGCTTGTGAAACTAGATCAAAATGACAGGCTGAGACCCTCCTCTTGTGTTCATATCTCAGTAAGCGCCAGCCTAAGTATGGATAAAGAAGGAGGTATTGTATGGAAATCAATTTAGTTATAAATTTTTTTTAATTTAATCAATTTAATCATAAATCTTTAAATGACTTGTCAATTTATTTATTCTAATCAATTTTGACTGAAAATTACTAATGTGGATGCCACCGTCCTAATTAACATAATCAACACTAACGATCAAAATGGACTGTCATTTTGATATAGACAAGTATGCCATTTATTCTCTTTCCCTCTTTTCATTTCGACTTTTCAAACCCACAACAGCCCATTTGGGGTTGTGTATATGAGGCAGTTATTTCCTTCTTAATATGATACCGGATTCTCTTTTACTGTTTGGGGTTCTTTATTTTGTTATGTTTCATTAATATATAGTTGACAACAACTTTGAAATTTTGTCATAAGTAAATTACCTACATTATCAAATATTTACCAAAATTCCAATGAAGTGCCACGAATTCTTTCTTTACTAGTTATCCTCTTTTTTCTTTGAATAACGAGAGCACATTCAGGCTCAGAATTTGAGATCATCAGAGAAGATGAGCTCCCTTGTTTCATTGATGGGTGTCGGCCTTCTGGCTTGCATCTTCAGCTACTACTCCATATATGCTGATTCACAGGGTCTACCTGGAGGTGCTACTATTCAGCTTCATGTCTCCGTTGGTCATGCCATTGCCAATATCGATGGTGACTTTGTTTCTGCGACTTTGGATTGGTGGCCGCCTGAGAAATGTGACTTTGGAACCTGCCCGCTACAAGCATGAGTAGTTGAACAGTAACTAAAGAAGGTACCTGATCCGAGACTGTAGATGTGCAGAGTAATTGCATCCAAGGATTTTGGGGTCTTGTCCAAGTATTCCTTGAACCAAAGTGCATCATAGCTTCCTCCTGGTGCTAGGATGAGAGGCTTCGGTTCACCAATGCAAAGACTACACGATTTTTGGTTGGGAACTCGGTAAGCACATTTATTTTTCTGCTTCCGGAGCCACAACTGTCGACTCTTTCATCCCAGCATTCATTTGTTCTGGTCATTTCTTTGATGCAAATACCTGGGATTATGGTTTTATTAAGCTTAAATTCCAATGTTCTTACCGTGTTTGTAATATTCTATACTTTTGCCACAAGTGATATTAAAGCAAGCTATTTATAGACAATTCTATTTCAAAAGTGGCTTCATGAGTGAATTCCGTGAAAGTAAGTAGATGTAGAAGCTTTTCACCATCTGTGATGATGTGGCATGCGGACAGTAAGATTTCTGCCCTTTGTGGTCAGGGAATGGAGTTGGTACGAGAGTAGCGGCAAGTCAGTATGTGGCTGACACAATCTCTCTGAAGAACTTGGTGCTAGACATTTACAAGGATGTAGAACCTAAACCTCTAATCCTAGCACCAGGAGGATTTGTTGACACGCTCTGGTACAAGGAATTCCTGGACAAGACACCAAAATCCTTGGATGTAATTACTCATTACATCTACAATCTGGGTTCGGGTATCCTTTTTAGGCCTTTTCTAACCCTTCAAGTAACAAATTAACTAGTTAATCATCCTTCAAAGAATATTTTTATTACTTGTAGGAGCTGATCAGCACCTTGTCGAAAAGATTCTCAATCCAACTGTACTTGATGGTGAACTCGTGACATTCAGAAATCTGCAAAGCATAATCAAAAGTTCTGCGTCTGCTACTTCAGCTGTTGCGTGGCTCAGTGAAGCAGGAGGAGCTTACAACAGTGGCCAGGATCATGTTTCAAATACTTTTTTATATAGCTTCTGGTACTTTATCCGATCAAAGCAAGACACAGCTTCTGTTTTATTTTGTTGACAGTATGACAGAGATCCTCTTTATGTGGCAATAGGTATCTGGATCAGATGGGAATGGCATCTACTTTTGATACAAAGACATACTGCAGACAAGCATTTATTGGTGGAAATTATGGTTTGCTCGATGTGACTTCTTTCATTCCAAATCCTGACTATTACAGGTGATTTTATAGTCAAAGTCCTGTATCATTTTTGAAATTCCCATGCTTGGCATGTTTCAGCTAGGACATAGCAAAAGTATTGAAAAATACATTCTAGTGCAACTTGTTAATAGTCTGCTTTGCTCTGCAGTGCTCTACTTTGGCACCGCCTCATGGGGAGGAAGGTTCTAGGAGCAAGCTTATCTAGATCGGACAAGATCCGTGCTTATGCTCATTGTGCAAAAGCCTCTGTAAGTTTTTTTTTGCATTTTGACCAGTATCTCCTTCTATTTCTTGTGCATTAGGAAAAAAAGAAATACTCTGAATCTTGGTGTTTAAATTGCAGAAAGGGGTCACGTTGCTGCTCATAAATCTCGATGGCAACTCCCCTGCTGAGGTCACAATTGTTAATAACGGAAAAAGGTTCAAGTCTCCACAAGATTCCAACAATGAAAACCTGAGAGGAGAATACCATTTGACGCCCAAGGAGGGGGATCCGCTTAGCCGAACAGTGCTGCTGAATGGAAACACTTTAGCTGTGAGTACATCCGGCGAAATACCTGCTCTGGATCCTAAATACGTGAATTCATCAAGTTCGATAGTAGTCGCCCCTCATTCAATTGTATTTGCTGACATGCCATACTACGCCATTCCTGATTGTAGTTGAGAGGAAGAAGGCACAATCTGGTGGTTATATTCCTACTATTGGTTAAGCAGGAGAAATAATATACCAATGTCTTTAATCCTATCGGGCTTTTTCTAGATTATGAGAGATTGACACAATCAGGCAACTCATGCAGAGTGCTGCGCCAAACAGAGTAATCTGACTTCCCTGTGTGTATCCATTTAGGCAGATTGATGTTCGATATCCAAGCGATCCATTTCAACACTGTTAGGTGTCCATACACCTCGCCGTTGTCCACACGAGCATTACATCTTCAAGTCGAAATAAGGTCGATAATCTGTTTCCGCAACAAATGTATTACGCTGATGCGGATGGTCAGACATTTGACATAATATTTCCCCTCTCTCGGGACACAGAGCCGGTGATTTCTTAACTGCCTGTGCCCATATCAGAATATGCGGGATTTCTTTACTGGCTGTGCCCACATCAGAATCAGTTTAGAGTAATAAACTATGTATGATAATAAAGTGTACATCGGGCTACTTTTAAATTTTATGAGATGACTATCTAAGATAGCATATAACAATCAAGATATGAGAGATTTACAAAAAATATTCTAATTATCTCTAATATTAGAAAATATTCTAAAGAATTATCCTAATGATCTTTAATAGAATCTTGTCTTTTTCTCTTGACAATGCTTGCGGAAACTAATTTTCACATTAATAAAGGCGAAAGTAAAAGCTCTTGAAAAAATGCAGTGGAAGACCCTCTTTTCTCGTTTATTGTTTCAGTGACAGCAAGCTTAGACCGAAGTATGGATGATGAGAACGTATCGCAATGGATCACATGGTCAGATCCAAGATAGGCTGTAATCCGATGTAAAGAAAATATTCCAAACCCAGTCTTGATATGTGAGGTAGGTGACTCATTAAGGTGATATCAGATCCTCTTTTAATGGTTTGGGGTTCTTTAGTTGGTCTGTCTCATCATCATCTTGTTAATCCTACTCCAGCAGTTGTCTAATAACTAATGCAAACTCATATAAGAGGAGTATAACGAGAATAATTGCCTTTCCTTAATGATATATATGAAAACCGGAAGAATGGAAGTGCGATAGATTTAACTAGTATCAAGTCAATGAATATGCTCACAGAGTAGTGTAATTTTCCCACGATAAAAATTAAAAGATAGTCCTTTAACTAGCTATTCGTTCCATACAAAAAATGAATATAATCTTTTACCATCTCATGATCAGTCCTACAGACAACATGCCCACGTAAATGATCCATCTCAACTTTGCATAAATTTCACGGATTAGAAGACTCCCGAGCTAAGGAAGATCGAATATCCATTTCATGAACGCCTACTGTAGACAAATTTAAAAACCCTATTTGGAACGCGTGGTGTTCTCCTTAAAAAGACTTCCTGTAGGGAGTCTGACAGTATTTATACACGGAAAACCAAATAATCCCCAAAACATCATGTCATTCGATAAGGTTGAATCAATAAATCACCTGACACCAATTTAAGTCAAATGAGTTTTGAAATAATGATCAGCAATTTGTTTGCAAAACTTACAGACACCTCGTTCGATGCCAGTCATGTCAGAGACGTAGCTTGACTCAGTGTTTTCATGAGAGAGAAGAAGTGATTTCAGTGATGGCCTTGCCCACAAAAAAAGAAAAAGAAAAAAAAGGGTAGCTTTCCATAGTCCAATTTACTGTCCAATGTAATTTGTCATCATTTGTCGACTCTCTAGTGAAATTGCTTATGATTTCCTGGTGTCGTTTTTCCCACACTGCTTGTGAAACTAGATCAAATTGACAGGTTGAGACCCTCCTCTTGCCTCCATATCTCAGTAAGCGCCAGCCTAAGTATGGACAAAGGAGGAGGTATTTATAAGGAAATCAATTTCGTCATAAATTTTTTTAATTTAATCAATTTAATCATAAATCTTTAAACAACTTGTCAATTTATTCATTCTATCCAATTTTAATCGAAAATTACTGATGTGGATGCCGTCATCCTACATAACACAATCAACACTAATATGACTTTTTGTCCTTTTTTTTTTCCTTCTTTCTCTACCAATCGCCCGAGCCTTAGCAATGGCCCTTGTTCGGCCTCAAGCGAGGCTCACTATTGCCAGATTCGGCAAGGTCTCCTTGCAAGGCCTGCTTGGCCTTCAGTGAGGTCACCTTCACAAAAAACAATGAGATTGGCCCTCACTTGTGGCCGACTGCTGACCATCACCTAGGCTTGACGACCGGTGCAAGAATAATGGGAAGAAAAGAAGAAGAAAAGAAAAGAAATTAAAAAAAAAATGCAGAAATTTCAGCACCGGCCATGTCACTAATCAGCGTTCATGTCATTTCTTGTCAAAATTGGCCGAAATGACTAAATTATCAAAATATTTAAGACTAAATTAATTAAATTAAATTGACATTTGCACGATAAATTTAAGACTCTGTTTTTTTTTTTTGGGTAATTTTCCTGGATTACATGCCCAAATTGCTTTAATAGATAACGACATCAAAATGGGCTGTCGTTTTGATATAGACAAGTATGCCATTTATTCTCTTTCCCTCTTTTCATTTCGACTTTTCAAACCCACAACAGCCCATTTGGGGTTGTGTATATGAGGCAGTTATTTCCTTCTTAATATGATACCGGATTCTCTTTTACCGTTTGGGGTTCTTTATTTTGTTATGTTTCATTAATATATAGTTGCCAACAACTTTGAAATTTTGTCATAAGTAAATTACCTACATTATCAAATATTTGCCAAAATTCCAATGAAGTGCCACGAATTCTTTCTTTACTAGTTATCCTCTTTTTTCTTTGAATAACAAGAGCACATTCAGGCTCAGAATTTGAGATCATCAGAGAAGATGAGCTCCCTTGTTTCATTGATGGGTATCGGCCTTCTGGCTTGCATCTTCAGCTACTACTCCATATATGCTGATTCACAGGGTCTACCTGGAGGTGCTACTATTCAGCTTCATGTCTCCGTTGGTCAATCTGCCATTGCCAATATCGATGACGACTTTGTTTCTGCGACTTTGGATTGGTGGCCGCCTGAGAAATGTGACTTTGGAACCTGCCCGCTACAAGCATGAGTAGTTGAACAGTAACTAAAGAAGGTACCTAATCCGAGACTGTAGATGTGCAGAGTAATTGCATCCAAGGATTTTAGGGTCTTGTCCAAGTATTCCTTGAACCAAAGTGCATCATAGCTTCCTCCTGGTGCTAGGATGAGAGGCTTCGGTTCAATACTCTTGTAAATGTCTAACACCAAGTTCTTCAGACGAACCGTATCAGATGCGTACTGGCTTGCTGCGACTCTTGTATGAACTCCATTCCTACTCAATTCGTTTCCGGAAGAGCAAGGGTCAAGATGTCCAACCATAAAATTATCACTCACAGTATAAGCCCCTCATCCTCCTAAGGTCGAGTTCACTCATTCATATAATCAGAAATTATGTCTAGCTCGCTTCAGTATTATATCATCAGAACTAAGCATAAATAGGATGTAACAAGTAAGTACTCAAATTTACGGATTCAAATGTGTGGCTGCAACATAATTGGAGAAGGAAGCGCTTCCAAAATCACTATGCATAGCTTAAGAAGCACAATAAAGAATGTACCGCTAATTATCAAATTCCCAACCAAGAATGTTGTGATTCTTGCTGATGGTATAACGTATCAATGATTCACAATTCTTTGAGTCTCAAGCACCCACAGCGGGGCCATGCCATCGCGGTATGGTACGCCCATTAAGTGCATTTAACCCAAGGATAACTTCGGCGCTGATGAAGATAAAATAGATCACCATAAGCACGCAGTATAATTCTTGTGATAACTTCAGAAACTCAAACTTATTATACCCAGCATGCTTGAAAAATGCATTCAATTGATCCCATCTAGCCATGGTCAGGCAGCCCTCAGTGAACCCAAACACTGATTTAGGGTCTTTAGCAAATTGACGGCAGGGTTGTTTAAAATCGTCAGTGGCATATAAGACATTGTCTTATAAGGTGCCGCCCAATCTGATCTTCAATCGTGAAAATGCTGCAGAAGTTGAAAAAGTATTCGCCATGTGCATTTAGTCCATGGTCTCGCACTCATATATTCACATTGTCAACAACAACTAAGCAGAGGTTTACAATGTCATGCTCCAGTAATGTAAAAGCATAAATATTTTAAACTAAGCTCACCCTTTACCGCGTTGAACAATATCTTGTTGCTAAGATCCAGCATCACAGTGGAGCAAAACATAAAAAGATATACATCGTTTACTAAGCCAGGTTTACCAAACAAAAAGAAAAGTAATAACAGGTTGCATACTACCCGCACAGCTCACTGAACAGAAGTCTGGATTTACTTAAAACCTTATGAAATTTGAAAATCCACTAAATAGAGCAAGAACACGACCCAACTATAGGTATCAATAATTTCCTGACCAATATCTAAGTCCATAAAGTTGTGAAGCAGTGGTAGTCAATAAGATAAAGAAGTACTTGAACTTGACAAAACCAATTTCTCTGCATTTAGTGGACTACTGTACATTTGCACTCACTCCCATATACGTCCAGTTTCATTTTTGTCTGAATGAAACTTCTCTGGCATGGTGGAGCCAAAATGGCATACCAGATTTAGCAGAGAAATAGCTAAAATATTTGGAAAGCTGCAAAACACAGTTAAGGGTTCTGCTGCGGCTACTTCGGCCGTAGCATGGGTTGGTGAAGCAGGAGGAGCTTTCAAAAGCGGCCATGATGGAGTTTCAAATACATAAGTGTACAGCTTCTGGTACTTTTCCTGACACACTGATGAAACAGATGGTCTAGATCTTGTTATACAGAAATAAAGGTCATACAGGGATGCTTTTTTTGTGAGGACAGATATCTGGATCACATGGGCATTGCATCTACTTTTGATACAAAAATGTACTGCAGACAATCACTGATAGGTGGAAATTATGGTTTGCTCAATGCAACTTCCATTGACCCAAATCCTGACTACTACAGGTGATTGTAATCGAATTCCATCATCAACCTTTAAATTTCTAAATTCAACATTTTCAAGCTCTTGATGTCTTTTGGGCTGGTTTTGACACTAGCTGATGGGTAAGGACATCTCTTCTTCTCTCATGGTTTATTCATGGTTATTTTGTCATTAAATCCTTTTCTCGCACTTCTACGTAATGGAACCATATAATTTTTTTGGCTCCACCTCCCTCAAAAAAGTCCTAAAACCTACATATTGACACAATTTGGCAGTACATTTAAAAACAAAGCGTAAACACGAGCATACTTGCTTGGCACACACTCTCTTTTTGCAGCATGTTACTGTAATGAGACATTTAGATTCTGATTTCTTCTCTGCAATACGCTGCTCTGGCACCAACTCATAGGGAGAAATGTCCTGGGAGCAAGCTTCTCTGGATTGAACAAGATCTGAGTCTATGCTCATAGTGCAAAAGCCTCTGGAAGTTTGTTTCGCATCTTAATTGGCCAAAAAACTGGGGTGTCCTTTGAGTTTGTGCTTGCTATCTGATTCAAAATACCAGATATTGCAGAAAGGGGTCACGTTGCTGATAATAAACCTGGACGGCAGCTCCATTTTGAAGTCATGGTTGTTGGTTTAAAGAATAGCATTCCGCTTCGAGAGGTTTAAACAATGCAAATAGGAGGGAAGAATAGCATTTGACAGCAAAGGATGGGAATCAGCAAAGCCAGACGGTACTGCGTAATGGAAATATATTAGCCGTGAGTCCGTCCGGTGATTAAATACATGAATTCGTTAGGTTCAATAGTAGTCAGTCCTCATTCTATCGTATTTGCTCACATGCCATATCATGTCATTCTGGCTTCTAACGGATAGGAGATGGAACCCGAATTAGATTATTACAATGAAGAAGAGGAATAATGCAATTTGTTCTTTTTTGCAATTCCTCCGTCAATCCTAGTGCCTTGTCTACTCTGTCAGCGAACTAATAGTCAATTGAATGTTCCTATTTGCGTGTCCAAAGAAAATGCAGAATTCAATGTCGAAGAAATTAATGGCAACAATCCTGTACGACTTTTGTGACAAGCCACGTTTACAATCGATTTACTAAATCCTTTAACAGATCTGACTGTTGCCTTCGGAATAACTTGTGGTGACAAACTGAAGCAATCCATTGGAGTCTAGATTAGTATATTAGCCTCTCACCTTGAAGACCATGATTGTGTCCACGCAATAAAATGATCCTTTTGTTCTGTCTTCCAACGACAACGCTGTCTAAAATAATCCGGAGAAGCAAACTAGAGGGACTAAAAGTATCAATTATTGTATAATTTAATGGAGACAGAGTCAATGTGAGGGCTGTGTTCTGTGACTGTACCTGAAGCTGAGAAGCGAATTCGTCAAATACATTTTTTCCACAATAACTCAATTTATTAAAGCTTGTATTGACTGATGACAACTTCACCAGACAGTTCTGCTAAGAAATCCAGATTATTTACATGCATGAATCCAAGAGACAAATCCAAGATAATCTTGCAAGTTGTTTCAGATGGGACCCCCTTGCTCCTCCACATGGGACACAATGAGAGTGAAACATAGTACTTTTCTGGCTGCAAAAATAGGATCTTTCTTCGCAAACTCCTACTCATTGGCAACCGCATCAAAACAAGGTCTCTTGCGTCTCTACCGAGCAAATTGGTCAATGGACATTTTTCCTCTAGAACTCAATTTTTACATTCATTAATCCAAGAAACAATTCCAAGATAATGTTGCAAGTTATTCTGGTGGGACCTCTTTGCTCCTCCACATGTGAAACAATGAGAGTGAAACATGGCACTTTGCCGGTTTGACTTCTCTGAACAAAACAAGTACAAATAGAATCTTTCTTCAGAAACTCCTAATCATCAGCAGCCCCGCCCTCTTCCTCACACAGCATTAATTATCATGGCTTGTGAAACAGAAAATGCAGATTCTGTGACATTTCCAGTGGTCGACATTAGCCTTCTCTCCTCAGAAGATGAGCTTCAGAAACTGAAGTCAGTTATCAGCTCTTGCGGTTGCTTCCAGGTCACTGTTTCTGAAATATTTCCATGCTTTTTCGGACTAGTCTCTTTGTTTATCTTTATAGTTACATTTATAACATCAAGCGCAAAAAATTAGATGATGATAGTGATATATATGATGCCATTAGTATTTACATCCTTAGTGGATGTCATGAACCATGACAGATGCAATTCCTTTGGAAGGTCACACGCTTAAATTTGCCACACATTCCAATTTCGGAGAAATATTTCCTTCATTTACATTGTTAAATGATTGAAACAACCTCACTGCAGATGAGCTACATTCAATAAGCGTTCCACCTTAATTAATCTCCCTTACACGTTTATTAGTTTTCTCCTTTTTCGGTACCTTCCCTTCTTTTTTAAGCTACGAAACATAGACTTTTACTGAAACCCTTGTTCTTTTGATGTCCAGAGGAAAATAAAACCTTTTCTATGTTAGGCGGCTAAGTTATCAGTTGCTCCATATTGCTATACAACGACTTAAAAGTTCAGTGAAGTCTGACTGCTCAAAATTTAAAACAAACGGTTGCATGGTCGTTGCATGCTCAAGAAGTCTTGAGTTTAGTTTCCTGCATCTTCTTTTGCACATTATTGGGTTCCATAGTTTCCCTTTTTCTGAAAACTAATTGTGGAGACGTGTATTCATCAATCGTTGGTACTGGCAGTTGTTTTTTCCCTATAAAGATATGCTAGAGCTTTGAAGTTGATCAGAGTTTTCAAAATGTTAGGCTGTGGGTCACGGATTATCAATTGACTATCTCGATAAAGTGCGTGAAGTTGCTCAACAGTTCTTTGCATTGCCAGTTGAAGAGAAACAGAAATATTCACGAGCTACGAATGAGGCTGAAGGGTATGGAGATGACTTGGTTGTAAATGAGAACCAAGTTAAGGACTGTTGCTATCGCTTGTTTCTGAAAGTACTCCCAGAAGATCAAAGGAGGATGAATCTTTGGCCCGAAAATCCTGCTGATCTCAGGTATGTCCAAAGGCAACTGCCAACTTGTTGTTTCATGTACCAAAATTGCAATTGTAAATACTCATGGAAAATGAAACGCTTCTGTTTCTCTATGAATTCCTCGCTATCCAAATATATTGTCTCAAAAGAAGTGAATATGTTGCTTCATTAAACTAGAGAAATACAGAAAAACAACCTACCCAAAAGTCTGGACAAGTAAGATGAGAAATTTGCAAGTCTTAGCAGCAATAGAATGATATTGCATGACTGCTTTATTCCATAATGATGTTATATACCCTGATTTAAATTTGTTCATTCTTTCTTGTCTTTCTCATTGACAGTGAAACCTTGCACGAGTATACTCTCAAGATAAGATCAGTGATGAATGATCTTTCTAAGGCGATGGCCAGGTCACTCAAGTTGGAAGAGAACAGCTTCTTGGATCAGTTTGGAGACCGGCCGGTGTTGGAAGTAAGGTTCAACTTCTATCCGCCATGTTCCAGGGCTGGAGTTTTTGGATCCAAGCCTCATTTAGACAGATCGGCAATCACCGTCCTTTTGCAGGACAAAGAAGTGGAAGGCCTCCAAGTCCTCAAGGATGGCATGTGGCACACGGTTCCCATTATTCCCCACGCTCTCGTCATCAATCTGGGTGGTCTGATGCAGGTACGCATTCTGCATCATTGTAAGGAAAATATCGAGAAAGTTGCATCAGTTGGGTCTGAAAATGCAAACATAGGCGTTGGAAATCTATCAATGGAGCAACCGTGTGCGCTTTCTTCACTGTGGAAGTGACTGTCACTATATATATTCATTTCATTAGATATAGGCATGGAGTTTGTTGAATGTCGAAATTATAAGGATTAATAAGCATTGACCTAGCCTATGCGCATGTTACACAAACTTTCCTAGATATCCCAGTGTTTACTACGTTAGTGAATTTGATTGGTGACGCGATTTGCAGGTAATGACCAATGGGATGTTCAAGAGCCCCCTACACAGAGTATTGACGAATGCAAACAAGTTGAGGATGTCAATCGCTGTGTTTGATGAGCCAGAGGCAGAGAAAGAGATCGGACCAGTCGACCACTTAGTCAGCCACACGAGGCCGAGGTTTTATAGAAGTGTCAGGAACTTTGCGGCTTTCAACTACGAGTGCTTCCAGAAAGGAAAGGATTCACTCGAGGAACTTCGAATTTGACTTACTCCAATATCTGCTGTCTAGGATGCATGTTGGTGTACATGGCATGAAACTGAGTGCTAGTTTTGTGCCCTAAATAAGCATCAGAAGTGGCAAATGTGGACACAAGATGCTCAATAATGTTGTGGTTTCTCAGTAGAGTGAAAGAAATATAGCCACAGGACAATTGTTATCAAAGCTGTAATGTCATCAATGATCATAATCAATATATGTAATGAGACATAACCTATGAGACGATACTCCAGCCTTGATGACTAGACGTTCACTAAAATTTACCGTATAAAGATATTGGAATAATGAATTTTCGTCCCCAACAACTGCTAGACGTGAGCAATGACCTCACTCAAGGTTTTTAAACCCTAATGTATTTTCTATCGATGTAGACAAGCTCTCAACTTGCTGGTAGTTTGCTGAACCTTAAGAAGCATGAAATGAGAAGCAACGTGTCAATGTCTGTCTACAAAAAGGGGTCTCATTAAAGCTTGCAATGACTGACAAAATGTCCACGTCTCTTTACATGCACTGATGAATCGAAGATAATGAATTCAAGGTTAGGAAGCAAATTTATGCATGGCGGGTCCCTTGTGTTCCCCCACATGAGGAAATTGAGAGTGAGAGAAATGGTCTCTTTTGCCGGCCTGAAGTCCTTTCATCATCCATTCCAGACAAGTACAGATAAGATACTCCTCACCAACTCTTTCTCACTGAAATTGTTAAATCGCGTCATGAGTTTGAGCCGTGCACGAAATCTGAGAGGATTTTCCGGTTTGCTGAAAATGAGGAGTGCCCAGTAATCCAAAGCAAACCAAGAAAGAGAAATGTGAGAAAAAGCTCCATGCCACTGCAGGAGAAAAGAGAAAATTCCAAAAAGGGCCCACCATAGAAAAAATGAAAAATTTCATTAAAAAACTTGAAGTGCTCTTTTTTTTTTTTTTTTTTTTTAAATAAGAGTTCACAGTGAACTTTATTTCAAACAAAAGTTTAAAGTGCAATTATTTTCTCAAATAAAAGCATAAAATAAATTTTATTTTAGATAAGAGCCTGAAACAATTTTGTCTGTTCAAATAAAAGTATGAAGTAGCCATATGAGTTTCAAATAAGAGCTTGACTTTCTAGTGATCAATAGTATCGATAAATTTTTTCATTCTTTCTTTCCTTTTTTTTTTTTCTCATTCTTTTTCTTCCTCTTTGGCCACCAATATAGCCATAAAAGGCTTATGAGGGCCGTCCTCACCCCATTCAGCAAGAGCCATTCACACTAGCCACGGCGGAGGGACGACCTTGCTTGGGCAAGGTTACACTCTCCCTGGGGAGGCCGCCCCTCGCAGCCACTTGTGAGGTCGGCTCTCGCCTACCCCAAGCGAGGGTTCGACAACCCCCACTAGCTGCCCACGAGGGGTGGCCTCACCCCTCACCGACTGCTGCCGAGCCTCATCAACTTTTGCTAGCAGTTGCTGGTTGACACCGAAAAAGAAAAGAAAATTTAGATGAAAATGTCCTTGATTAGTTGGAAAATTTAGCCACCTGGCGACCTGTGAGATCAAATCCTTATTTAAAATAATTAAAGTCACTTCAAACTCTCATTTGAAATAAAGTCAATTTCAAGTTTTTATGTGTGAAAATAACGACATTGCGGACTTTTTTTTAAGAACTTTTCTCATGAGAAAATAATGGAATCTTTACCTTTATTTTATGGGCTAGCGAAGTCTTTGCCACAGAAAGGGGAAAAAAAATTAGTGGCAAGATATGATCAGTTTTCACATTAATGTTACAACAACAATCGAACCACCATAAAGCAAGATTAAGCATAAATAAGCGCCTTCTCACCAGCTCTTGCTCACCAAATTCGAACCTACCAGAAGCAAGATCCCTCTCTACCACTCAGATAAGAACTTGTGATGGCTTGTGAAGCAGATGTTGATGTTCCAGTGAAATTCCCAGTCATTGACCTCAGCCTTCTGTCCACCGAAGATGAGCTTCAGAAACTCAGCTCAATCCTCAGTTCTTGTGGGTGCTTCCAGGTTTCCACCTCTGCAATCTGTTTCGTGCATGTTCAGAGTAGTTTTGTGTTTATGGTTCTGTTTATCTGAGGTACAAAGAAGCTTGCAAGCGGGAATTGGGTGATATTAGTGACGCCTATAGTATATTTGCACCGATTCACCACTGAAGATCTTGAAAAATTAGTGGGTGTTGCTTCCTTTTGGTGTCGAGTCCATAACTATTAGTGGGTTGCTTTGCTATTGTGATTTCGCTATAGATTCTTCATGGTCTTCAGTCAAATCTCACTGTCGAGTCAATGCCATTCGGTAAGTTACACTTTTTATACCTAAATTGCATCTCAAAAATTGTTCTTTTATGTAAGTTGTTAACTGGTAGAAAATTGCCCTAATTGCTCAAGAACTGTAATGCAGTTGAAGAATCGAACACACCAAGATTTCCCCTTTCTGACGTTAATTTGTTCTTTCGATTAATGATTAGTAATTTTCAGCTTAATTGTTTTTCTTTTAGTTATTTTGGTTTTACACCGGTTTGGGGTGAGTGGATCAGTTGCATATATGGATCACTCGATTAGCCGATGATAAAAATAATTTGGCTACTACTTGGTTGTTGATTCATATGTTTCCCAGACAATGTTAAGATCAATAAATTTGTGCTTATGTTTAATGACATATGCGAGATCTCAACTGATCAGTTTCTAAACTCTCAGGCAATCGGTCATGGAATGTCTGTTGGATATCTTGATAAAGTGCGTGAAGTTGCTAAAGAGTTCTTCGCGCTGCCAGATGAAGAGAAACAGAAATGCTCACGAGCTTCAAATGAGGTTGAAGGATATGGCAGTGACTTGGTTGTGACCGAAACCCAAATCAGAGACTGTTGCTATCGCCTGTTTCTTAGAGTGTTTCCCGAAGATCAAAGGAGGCTCAATCTTTGGCCTGAAAATCCCTCTGATTTTTCGTATATGTCTTGCCCTCTATTTATTTTGTTAGTTGATGGACCAAAACTGCAGTTGTAAATAATCAAAAGTCTAATTAGCAATAGAATGATATTACGTGACTACTCATTCCGTTTATGATTTATTATCTCGTGATTTACTTCTATTCATTCTTTTCTCTCATTATGATGGACAGTGAAATATTGCATGAATATGCCCTCAAGGTGAAATCGATGATGAATCATCTTTCCAAGGCCATGGCGAGGTCGTTCAAGTTGGAAGAGAACAGCTTCTTGAACCAGTTCGGAGACCAGTCGGTGATGCAAGTGAGGTTCAACTTCTACCCACCCTCTTCCAGGACTGACGTCTTTGGTGTCAAACCTCATTCAGACAGATCAGGAATCACAGTTCTTCTGCAAGACAGGGAAGTCGAAGGCCTCCAAGTCCTAAAAGATAGTGCTTGGTACACTGTTCCCGTTATCCCTGACGCTCTTGTGGTCAATCTGGGTGATCAGATGCAGGTAAAGCAATAAATTTTGCATTCAAGATCAATTCCTTCTCAGTTGTTTTAGGTATAGGATTCTGCATAGTTCGAAACAATATGAAGAATGCATGGGAGTAGTTTGCTGTCATTTTAGTGGATTCTACTTGAACCAACCCCTTTCTATTAATGTCAACAGCAAAATGCAGTTTAGAACAGAGGGCAACCAAATTTCAAGTTTATTAATTGTTGTTCTCCCTAGGTCAATTCAGATTTTTGCACAAACTGTTCGAGAGCACTTGTTATTTGTAGTATCATTATGTCAAGTACGATTGAATTGGTGGTGAATTTGCAGATAATGACAAATGGGATATTCAAGAGCCCAGTGCATAGAGTATTAACGAATGCGAACAAACTGAGGTTATCGGTTGCCCTGTTTAGTGAGCCGGAGGCAGAAAAAGAGATTGGACCAGTGGATTGCCTCATCGACGAGACAAGGCCTAGGTTATACAAAAGTGTCAGAAACTTCGCTGCTTTCAACTATGAATGTTTTCAAAAAGGCAAGGTGGCACTGGAGGAAATTCGGATTTGACTGATTGTCTAGAATGCATGTGCTTTAAAGTCTAAACCTGAACATGAACCATTGTTTTGTATTCTATATAAGGAGGTTATTTTTCAGACAATGCCTAGTAACCAGTGGAGGTACAAGAGCCTCTGCATCTATCTAATGGAATTCAAAATATAATTCAAGTCCTCCTTTCTTCTACTTCCCAAGTACAGCATCACAGCATCATAAGTACATGCCATTCCATGTGGATGGCGACCTGATTTGTGCAAGCATTGGCGTCCAGTTGCCTGCTGCCTTTTCTGGTTTGTTCTCACGCAACATTCATCAACGACAATAATAATCAATGCAGTGTAGCTTGAGGATCGGCTATCGTAGTGTTGAAAACTTTATTCCCGCCTTTCTTTCCATATACCTCAGCAATTAATAGTGATCTTTAATGAACATTCCTTATGCAGTGAAAATGTGGACGCAAGAAGCTCAGTATAGTTGTGATTTCCATGTAGCTTGAAAGTAATTGTTTCTGAATTATGGTGTCAACAGTCGTCATCATTAATCTTATGCAGTATACAAAATATGAGACAATAGGCCGGCCTTGACAGCTTGATGTTCACTAAAATTTGCCTCATAAAATTTCGTATGTGTAGCTTTATTGAAGGATATTGAGATTGTAAATTTTCATCCTGTTCCACGACTGATAGATCTCAGCAAAAACCCCAATCAAGGTTTTAATTCCTGATGTATTTACTATTGATGTGGACAACCTCTCAATTTGCTGCTAGTGTTCTGAACATGAAGAAGCATGAAATGAGAAGCAAAGTGTCAATATCTGTCCACAAAAAGTTTTCTCATTAAAGATTGTAATGATTGACAAAATATTTTACGTTTCTTTACATGCACCGATGAATCCAAGATAATGAAATCAAGATCAGGGAGCATATTTATGCATGGCGGGTCCCTTGTGTTCCTCTACACATGGAACATTGAGAATGAGAGATGGTATCTTTTGCCAGTCTGAAGTTCTTTATCATTCTTTCAAGACAAGTACAAATAAGCTCCTTCTCACCGACTCTTTCCCATCAAAATCAAACCACCAAAAAGCAAGACCGAGGTCTCTCTCTCCCTCTCAGAGTAGAACTTACGATGGTTTGTGAAACAGATAGTGATGTTCTAGTGACATTCCCAAAGATTGATATCAGCCTTTTGTCCCCAGAAGATGAACTACAAAAACTCAGTTCAATTCAGCTCTTGTGGATGCTACCAGGTTTCTATCTCTGTAATCTGTTTCGTGCTTGTTCAGAATAGTTTTGTCTTTATGGTTATGTTTATCTCAGTTACAAAGAAGCTTGCAAGTGGGAGTTGGGTGATGTTAACGATGGATTATAGTACACTCCGACTGATTCAACCTTAAAGATGGTGAAAAATTAAGTGGGTGTTACTTCCTTTTGTGTCGCGTCAACTATTAGTGGGTTGCTTTGATGATGTAACTTTGCCATAGATTCTTCACGGTCTTCAGTTAAATCTCACTGTCGATTCAATGCCATTCAGTAAGTTACATTTCTTATACCTAAATTGCATCTCGAAAATTTTTCTTTTATGCAAGTTGTTAACTGGTAGAAAATTGCCCTAACTGCTAAGGAACCGTAATGCAGTTGAAGAATCGACCACAACTAGATTTCCCCTTTCTGATGTTAATTTGTTCTTTTGATTAATGATTAGTAATTTTCAGCTTAATTGTTTTTCTTTCTGTTATATTGGTTTTCCACCAGTTTAGGGTGAGTGGATCAGTTGCATATATGGATCACTCGATTCACCAATGATAAAATTAATAGGGCTACTACTAGGTGTTGATTCATATGTTTCTGAGACAACGTTGAGATAAACAAATTTGTGCTACTGTTTAACTACGTATAAGAGATTTTAACTGATCAGAGTTTCTAAATTCTCAGGCTATTGGTCACGGAATGTCTGTTGGATATCTTGACAAAGTACGCAAAGACGCTAAACAGTTCTTTGCATTACCAAATGAAGAGAAACGAAAATGCTCATGAGCGTCGAATGAGGTTGAAGGATATGCAGTGACTTGGTCATGACCGAAAACCGAATCAGAGACTGTTGCTATCGCCTGTTTCTTAGAGTGTTTCCCGAAGATCAAAGGAGGCTCAATCTTTGGCCTGAAAATCCTTCTGATTTTTCGTATATGTCTTGCCCTTTTCTTATTTTGTTAGTTGCTGGACCAAAACTGCAGTTGTAAATAATCAACGGTCTAATTCGCAATAGAATGATATTACATGACTGCTCGTTCTATTTATGATTTATTATCCAGTGATTTACTTATGTTCATTCTTTTTCTCTCATTATGATGGACAGTGAAATCTTGCATGAATATACCCCCAAGGTGAAATTGATGATGAATCATCTTTCCAAGGCCATGGTGAGGCCACTCAAGTTGGAAGAGACCGGCTTCATGAACCAGTTTGGAGACCTGCCGGTAATGCAATTAGTTGTTATAGGTATAGGATTCTGCATCGTTGGAAACAATAGGAAGAGGGCATGGAATCAATTTGCTGATGTTTTCCGTCATTTTAGTGGATTCTACTTCAACCAACCCCTTTCTATTCATGTCAACAGAAAAATGCAGTTTAGAACAGAGGACAACCAAAGTTAGAGATTCTTCATTGGTGTTCTGCCGAGGTCAATTCAGATTTTTGCACAAAAAAACCGGTCGAGAGCACTTGTTATTTGTAGTATCATTATGTTAAGTACGATTGGGTTGGTGGTGAATTTGCTGATAATGACAAATGGGATATTCAAGAGCCCGGTCCATAGAGTATTGACGAATGCGAACAAATTGAGGTTATCGTTTGCCCTGTTTAGTGAGCCGGAGGCAGAAAAAGAGATTGGACCAGTGGATTGCTTCATTGATGAGACAAGGCCGAGGTTATACAGAAGTGTCAGAAACTTCGCTGCTTTCAACTATGAATGTTTTCAAAAAGGCAAGGTGGCACTCGAGGAAGTTCGGATTTGACTGATTGTCTAGAATGCATGTGCTTTAAAGTCTAAACCTGAACATGAACCATTGTTTTGTATTCTATATAAGGAGGTTATTGTTCAGACAATGCCTAGTAACCAGTGGGGGTACAAGAACCTCTGCATCTATCTAATGGAATTCATAATATAATTCAAGTCCTCCTTTCTTCTACTTCCCAAGTACAGCATCACAGCATCCCAAGTACATGCTATTCCATGTGGATGGCGACCTGATTTGCACAAGCATAGCCCCCTGCCGTTTCTGGCTTGTTCTCGGGTCAGATTCGTCATTAACAACAATAATAATCGATGCAGCTTAGCTTGAGGATCGGGTTGCGAAGTGTTGAAAGCTTCACGCCTCCCTTTCTTTCCATATACTCGGCAATAAATAGTGATCTTTAATAAACATTCCTTTCGAGTGATTTAGAAAGTTAAGAGATAAGGCACCGGAGTTGCCCCAGATCATTTGCTGTAAAAAGTTAAAGAGTATGATAGATTAGGGCAGCAGAGGATAGAATGAATATTTCTGGGCAACTTCAAGTGAAGCTCCAGAAAATTGATCGTCCTTAGACTTGTACAGAATGAGTAAATAAAGGGCACGCTTTTTTTACTGTGAACGACTGTGGTGATTTGCCTACGCACGTCGATTAATCAAACACCGACCGCATTATGGTTAAAACAGCAGATACTGCGGGTGTGAAATGTAGACCAAAGCCTCAGTTTTCTGGACTGGACATAATATTGTTCTATATGTTTTTTTTTTTTTTTTTTTTTTTTTCATGCTTTAACGTTGATGCTTTCCCTGCATCTGATGTTGTCCGTGAACGAACCTGGAAAGGATGCATGGTTCTATTGTGAATGCATGATCAATGTAACACCGACACGGACACGCGACACGCGACACGACACGATAACACGTCATTTTTCAAAAAATAGAGAATTCTGACACGTTCGACACGTTATATATGAAATATATATTTTTATATATAATAATAAAATGAGCATAGAATAATATTAATCCAATATCATTCATTATTTTAATTTGAGAGAGATTGAATGAGAAATTCAAAAATTGTTAACACAAAAGAGTAAATTTGAAAGAACATATCATGTTTTCTTACACTTGTCAGAGATTAGTGAGATTTCTTAGTCCCAGACAGAGTTTGGAATTTATGATATAGACTGGCGTGAAGCTCCTCTGCAAAACAAAGTTCGACAAGAACTCAAAGAAAAGGAAATAACTAAATTGGCCATGGAAAATATGAGATATAACTCACAAGCTAATGACATAGACCAAAAGAGAAAAGAAAATCACAACTTTAAGTCTGCAAGGGCGACGGAATGATGCCGGCGAGAAGAGGGGCGTTCCATCGTCACTTACGGGAAGGTCAAAACTTATAAGTGAGAAACTTGAGAGTGATAATTTTCTTTTTTCTCCTTTATTCTTGTTATTTTCATTATTTTTTTTATATATTTATATTTTGACCCTTCAAGTATTGAAAATCTTTAAAATTGACCCCGTGCGTGTCGGAATCGCGTGTTGGAATTTCGGACTCGCGTGTCGAAGCGTGTTGGGAAGAGTTAACCACGTGTCGGATTTCTCGACACTCGTTGACCAACACGTGTCGGACATGACACGAAAGCTTTCGGAGAGTGTCGGTGCTTCTTAGTGCATGATTCATGGCTTTCCAAGAATCAAAGGGACAAATTGAGAAGATTCATGTTACTCGCATATAAGACATGACTTAAGCAGTTTCACACTGAAAAATATTTAAAAGAACAAGACATTACAGAAAGAATCGATTCCTTACCCTTGAACGGTTCCTAGGAAAATTCGAAAAAGAGATGGAATATAAAGACACACAAGATCATTTAATAATTACAGGGGCCATAAACCCTCTATGGCGTTGGATCTCTCGTTTGATCCAACGCCATCAATGGCTCATGAGGTTTTTTTCTTCTTCTTTTTTCAATCTTTTTTTTTTCATTTATTATATTCAAAGTGAGTGAATAAAACATTGTTTCATCCATTCTTTTCAAATTTTTATTTTTTTATATTTTTCTTAAACATACCAATCTACATAATCAAGCATAAGTGCCCCCAGAAGAAAATGAAACGATCGATAATAAGAATGAAGCTGAAAAATGAACGGAAAATAAAAAGTAACCCGAGCCATGGCGGGCAAAATTATACAAATGCCTTATTGTTAAAACCCGAGACAAGGTCTCGTGAGCTATGCATAAAAGTAAACGGAATAATAGTCTAATAAATGAAATACAATAGTCTGAAACTCGCAATGCTAAGAACTAATCTAATTCTATTCATGTAATGCGTGAAACAACTAAGGGTGCATTTGATTCAGTATTTTAAAAGCTCAGGAAAATGCAAAGCAATTTAACCTAAAGGACTTTAGGTAAATGCAATCAAAATTTTTTTTAAATTATTTATTTAGGCAATGAGATTATCTAAATATGTATGAAAAAATAAACTTAAATGCTGAAACATAATAAATATAAAGAAAATTCTGCATAGGAATTGGAGAAAATGTGCCTACAATCAAAGATGGTATGGATTGTAAGGATGCGAGTGATAACCATTCTGTTTCAGAAATAAATTTTTCTATTTATATTTCTTAAACGACTTTCTAAGAAAATACATGTTTGATAATAATACGAAATTTTTGCTCCCAGAATAAAAATTCATTTAATAACGACACAAAAATTCTCCCTCTTATGTGGTGGTAGTAGACGGTGACGGAAGACAAAGACCAATGGCCAGCGGCCACCAACGGTGGGTGGTGGTGGAGGTAGGTGTGGCAGCTAACGGCAGGCAGCGGCAGGTAGGCAACTGGCTAGTAGTAAAGACGAATAATGAGAATAGTTTTTATTTCTCATTACTAGATATAGAGAAGTAAAAAAAAAATATTTTTTCTCATTTCTATTCCAAATCTATTTCTAGACTAAAAATTTATTTCAGAAATAAGAAAATGAAATTGTGTCGTCACACAGATTTCCGTTTCAAACCTATTTACAAATAAAAAAATAATTCTGACCAGAAATAAAATGGTTATTGTGCGTACCCTAATAATTGTCTAGCCTATTCGTGGGCTTGAGAACAGCCCGAAACGGGCCGTCATGATCCTAGTATGACCCCACATTAATCATTGACAAAATCATTGATTTACAAAATACAAATGCCAAAACGAACCAAGAAATACAAAGGAACTCAAATTGAAACAAAATTTATAAGCGAACTATATGTTATTAAAAAAAAAAATCAGTACCACACGAGTTATAATTAAAGCGATCAAGATCAAAACAAAGCAATTTATAATAATGATCGGAAGCATACTAATGGATTACGACGGGTCCAAATTAAACATGGAGAATTCTAACTCGAATTAGGGTGTGTTTGGTAACGATTTTGTTCCTGAGAGTAGATTCTGATCCTGAGAGTAGATTTTGATCAGAAATGATTTTTTTCCCGGGAACTAATTCTGAGTAAAAGAACGCGTTTGGTAATTGTCTTCTTCTTCTTCTTCTTCTTCTTCTTCTTCTTCTTCTTCTTCTTGTGGCTGGCGACCTCACCGAAGCGTCACCGGCCCTCGTCGGTCTCGCCTCGCCTCGCCCAGCCCCGCAGAGGCTCGGCCTCGCCAATGGCCAGGCTGGCAGCTGGGCGAGGCTCGGCCTCGCCGATGGCCAGGCCGACCTCGCCTAGCCCCGGCGAGGCCGCCTAGCCACCGGCGGGGCTGGGCGAGGCCACCTAGCCACCGGCGGGGCTGGGCGAGCCTTGCCGGGGCTAAATGCCCCTCGCCTAGCCCTAGCGAGGCCCGCCTGGCCACCGGCGAGGCTCGGCCTCACCGGTGGCTGGGCAAGCCTCCGACAAGCTTGTCGGACCTCGCCTTGGCTCGGCGAGCTTGCCGAACCAGCGGACGGACGAGCGGCTGCGGCGGCAAGCGGTGATGAAATTTGTTCCCAAAATCGATTTTGGACCAAAATTTTCCCAAATATGATTCTGTTCCCAAACTGATTCTGGGAACAAAAAATCAGAATCAGGCACTGTTTGGATGCTTACCAAATAGTGCCTTAGAATGCGCTCAAACGACGAATCATACCGCACGCTCGGTTTGAGGTTGCAAGCACACTTAGGCTGCATTTGGTCGTCCGGATTTTTAAACGGTATAGGACTAGATAGGATAGGATAAGAAATCCATGGATTTCTTCATATCCCATCAACTGTTTGGTGAACTACGGATTTAAAGTCGGATATTCTCATATCCTATCCAATCTACTGTTTGGTGAACTACGGATTTAAATTCGGATATTTTAAAAACAATAACATTAGGCAAGTACAAATTTGCAGGTTTAATATTCACAAAATCATCCAAAACAATATATCTTTTTCAAATTAATAGATTCTCATCAAATTTCATGATTACGCATCGTAATAATATTTTCTGTTCCTTTGAAATAATCTTTTGGATACCCCTCAACATCAAACGTTTTTAGAATTACCTCAATTTCAATATATTCTTTATACATATACATATTCACTTTGAAATATGAATTCTTTTTTCTCTCTTACAAGTTTTTCATTTGTTTCCATTTTGTTACAAGTCCAACACCAAATCAAACAAATGCCCAATTAGAACAAAGCATAAAGTCTAAAGTTCATTTGCTTTCTTTTTTTTTCCCAGCTGTCACGAGGATGCAATGACAGTTAATCACGTTAACGAATGATCTCTGAACAATTCGCATTTATAAAGTACATTACATTTGTTGGTGATGGAAGATAACGTGGTAGAGAAAATTTAATGATAGAGACAGCATAATACTTCAAATTTAAAATGATAAAGTCATAATTCAAACATTATATAGGAAATATATGTCTCAATAATGACAAATCAGCACCATATTACACATGTCTAATAGAAATGGACAAAAAAAAAAAAAACATCTTATAACACAAGTCTTGCAACAATGGAAAACAAATGATTTTTTTTAAATAATATAAAATCATACAACTCCTCCATGTCCTCGACTTGCATTCCACTCATTAAACATTTGTACTGCCAAATTTTGCCTCCATGTTGCCCAATGATCCGACAGCTCGACAACATCAATTGTTTCCACATCTTCAATAGTGGTAGCAACTTCATCTAACTATGCCTTGATTGGATCAATAGCCATTTCTCTTCTTATCAAGTTGTGCAAAAGGCAACAAGTTATGATTATTCGACCTTGCATTCTAATTGGATAAAAAGATGGACTCCAAAGAATAGCCCACCGTAACTTAAGAAGACCGAAGCATCTTTCTATGACATTTCTAGCTTGAGAATGCTTCAAGTTGAAGTACTCCTCTGGTGAATTTGGTGTACGACCTTCTGTCCACTCAAATAGATGGTATCGAGTACCTCTATAAGGAGCAAGAAAGCCCTCCCCATTTGTGCCATCTAATGCTCCTAAGCAACCCTAGAAACATAAAATTAATAAAACAACATTCTCTTTAAAGTATTAAATTAGTCCATGAAATAGCATAACAAACATACCTTAAACCACTTCCATCTCTCGTCGACACATTCCTCTGCAAGCGGTTCGGGTGAGACAAGAAGCACACTATGCATTCTTATCACCGCATTTAAAACTAAGTTAAAATACCTACTTATTGTCTCCCAGACCTCATAAATCTGAACTTGATGACTCGATTTTTCACATGATGGGCAAGTATATGTAGAAACATGGCCATTTGTTCTTCTATAGTGACAAGTCCATCTTCTTTTAACCCACCAATTGTACGTGCCAACTCGCATAGTAGAGTAAATGTACGTCTATCCATCCTAAGTTGTTCCACACAATTCAAGTCATTGCTCTTAATGAGGCGGTCGAGGTGATCTAAACGAGCTTGGATTCTAATAAATGTCCGATCCTTCAATATATGCTTGCGGTAGTGCCTTTCAGCAGCAAAGTGGACACTACTAGCATATACATCATACACAAAAGCAACATTTGGAGGCTCATCTCCTCTAATATAAGAATGGTGAAAATTTCCTCTCTATCATTGTGATCCATTTCTAATGAGAAAAAAAAAAAACATTAGACAAGTACAAATTAATAGGGTAGATAATAGAAAAAAATATATAAAATAATATCTTTTTTTCAAATTAGTAAATTTCAAGGAGGTTCTCCTTCCTCCTTGCAGTAAGGAGAAAATCCTTGATCTCGTGGATTTGCTTTGGTTGTTTTTCAAAGCCAAACTTTCAAGCATGTCCAGCGAACATTTGAGTATATAATTCGTGCATTCTCACCACTCTCAAATCACTCCCACAACAATTGTTTCATGGTATACTAGATATAGACTTCGAGCATTGAAATATGCTAGACTAGGTTTTTGATCTATTAAGAAATATTCTAAGCTTCTTCTGTTTTGGGTATTTGCCCCTTTCCTAACTAGATTTCCCCAATTAAGTTAATGGTACCATGAAAACAATCTCTAGAATGTAGACAGGTGTGATGTTCTCAGTTTACCAGATGCTGCACAAGCTATTTCACAGCTAAGAATCTATTAACTTGCGACATGTGCATATTGTTATTTGCAGATTTTACATTAGACATCACTTCCCTAAAATTTATGAAGTGAAAATTGAGAGCACACACACGAAAAGTATCCTAGTGTAGTGAGATTTTTTGCATATCTTTACATGGTTGGTGTCTACATTTCTTTGGAAAAAGCTTTTAGGTTCTTCTACAACACACGACATTTTCATCATCATCACCAACGAATCAACATTTGATTGAGTAAAATGGGCACATCTTGCTTTAGAAGCACCTAAAACTCTCTCGTGCGCGGTCGTCATGGGAAAGGCGTTGGGGGATGGAAGGGGGTGTAGGAGAAGGAAGAGAAAAAGCACGGCAAGACAGGAACAATTGGGAATCTTTTGAGTCAGCCACCATAGGAACATTGTCGATTCTCCACAATTATTTAATTATCTCACAGAGAGAGAGAGAGAGATGCAGTAGCAAAAAGATGATCTCCAAACCAGCAAAAAAACCTAGAACTACAATTCTGACGTAAGCTGAAACAGAGATGAAACAGGAAGACAATCCACAACTACTTTACAAATCAACGTTAGAGAGAGAGAATGATTATTTAACTTCGAAAATTCGTCGCTGTCGTAAAATTTTGATGAGAATTGGAGAGCTATTGAGGAGAAGGCTTCAACGTCGATACTTTGGAAACAGAGAGTCGTCTGTGGATGAATGATGGAGAAAGAAAAAAAGCGTAGGGTTTTATGTTTCGAATAAAAGAAATCCTATCCGACCTTATTCCACCCCCCCCTCCTCGGATTTTTTTATCCGGTCTATATCCAGTTTATATCCAACCTTATCCTATCCTAAATAGCTACCAAACACAGGATAGGATAAAACTATCCTATCCCGGTTTTTATCTGGTCGACCAAACGTAGCCTTAGGGGTTGAACACTTGGACCAAATTGAAAAGATGGTTAACAACTACTAACAGTAGATTGTCCGCCATCATAAATCATTAAATCATGATTTTATAGATGACTTACAGATTGGTAAAGTCTTAGAAAAGATGGGACGTTGCTGGCGAAGAATCCGTCAAAAAGTTAAAGCAGCCATCTAGGCCCTTATTTTTAAAAACTAAACATATTGTACATATATCAATTTAGTTATAAATTTTTCAATTTTACCAATTTAGTTATTATATTTGCATAAATTCTATTAAGGGGTGTTTGTTTATGTTTTTGAACAAAAATTCTGTTTTTTTGTTCCCGAGAGCAAAAAAAGAACAAAAACGCGTTTGTTTGCGTTTTTGTTCCAAATCCGTTTTTTTGTTCCCGAGAAAAAAATTGGGACAAAAATCAGAAACAAGAAAAAGTTGTTTTTTTTGTTCAAAAACACTTCTTTCTTTCTTCTTCTTTTCTTCTTTTTCTTTGGCCGGTCACCGGCCTCGGCCATGGCCGGCGACCGGCCGTCGAGGGTCGACGACCTCGCCGAAGCGTCACCAACCCTCGGCGAGGCCGAGCGTCACCAGCCCCTAGCGAGGCTAAGCCTCGCCTCGGCCGGCGACGCTCGACTTCACCTTGGCGGGCGAGCTCAAGCTCGCCCAAATTCGGCACCGCCTAGCGGTGGCCCGGCGAGGCCGAGCCTTGCCGATGGCTGGGTGAGCTCGGCCTCGCTGGATTTGGGTGAGCCCGAGCTCGCCCAGCCAAGGCGAGGCTGAGCCTCGTCGGGGGCTTGCGAGCCTTGCCGTGGCTGGGTGAGGCCGCCGGCCCTCGTCAGCCCGGTCACCGGCTATGGCCGAGGCCGGCGACCGGCCACAAGAAAGAAAAAAGAAAAAAGAAAAAGAAAGAAAAAAAATGAAAAATAAAATAAAAATATTAAAAAATTAAAAGAAACAAAAAAAGAACACAAATTTACCAAACATGTTTCTGTTCTTTTTTTATTCCAAGAACAAGTCTACCAAACGCATTCTTCTGATTTAAAATTGTTCCCCGGAACAAAAATAGTTTTTTTTATTTTTGTTCCTTGAAACAAAAAAAGAATAGAAACACCGACTTGGTAGTGTACCATGTAAAATGGCCGGCAATGACTAGACAATCACGTCAGCGATTTCCAACAACGATTGAAAAGACTATATTAGAATCTCACACAAAGGTTTATGACTGAATTGGCAAAATTTAAAAGTTTAAAAATGAATTAACATATGTATAATAGGTTCAGGATTGATTGGATAATTTTCATCTCACTTTCCTCGGTCAACTTGCAAAAAAAATAAAGACCGATGAGGCGAGAGTTAAAATAGACAGATTCATCGTTAGGAAGCGCAGTTACATTATACTAGCTCTCAATAGTGACATTTACAAGTGATTCCTCGTGTCCAGCGACAAAGATAAACATAGCAAGCGATCTCACGCAACCATCTTGCGTGAAATTTAAGGATCAAGATGCATTGGTGCACTTTTGAGAAGTCAACGAGGAGCAGATTTGTTAGGCCCTCTCTTTTGGTGACACATCTCCTTACTCTTTCAGCGATTTTTCTCTTTATTTTATGAATTACTATTTGATCACGGACGGTGTTAAAAAAATCATTACACTAAGATGCTGACATATATATAATTTTTAATTTTGGTGACTTAGCACTTAATTCCATTAATAGGTGAAATTTTCCATTTCGTGACTGCTCATGTAGCATATATTTTAGGCCGATGATATGCCTTGTATAAATCATTACTTGATTTCCTATAAATTCCGAAAGAGACAGGCTCAACAAAGTAGAGAGAAAAACTTTATTTTTAATGTTAATATCACGAAAAACTCCAAATTTATACAAATGTTAATCTCTTATGTCACCTGGTAATTTCTTCTCCTCACATTAGACTTGAATTACAAGATCCAATAGTTTCCCGCATCATTTCTTAACAAAAAGTTCATCCTCTAATATAACTTTATTATAAAATATGTCTAAGACCTTGGGTTAATGTTGAGAATGTACTTCATTAATTTGCCTTAATCCAAAAAAATAGTGCAGCTTCCAGACGAGGTCTCATCTCGACTTCTAGATTTGAGCTCTTTTGGAATTCGAAACCTTTCGATTTCCTTTCAATTTCAGCATGATATTCAAGACTTCTTATTCGACACAAGGTACAAAGTGGATGGTACGATAATACTGGTATGAAGAGGAGATGATTTAAGCACGAGCAAACAATCCAAAGGCGGGATTGATGGTGGTGAAGCCTCCATCCACCGCCAGATTCTGGCCACTGATGTACTTGGACTCGTCACTCCCCAGATACAGAGCAGCCTTCGCCACATCTTCTTCCTGTAGACTCACCCCATCCAAGTTAGAATACACTCGGACTCCTGCACTCTCGTCGACTTTGAAGAACTCCTTCGTCAATGGCGTCAGAATGAAATAAGGCGAGACACAGTTCACGCGAATTCCATATTGCCCGAGCTCCGCAGCCACGTTCCTCGTGAGGCCCACGACAGCGTGCTTGGAGCTGGTGTATGCGTGGGACGCCACCCCGCCCACGCTCGAGCTGACGCTCCCAACGTTGATGATGCTTCCGCTCCGCGACGGGATCATGGCTCGAGCAGCATGCTTGGTCCCTAAGAAGACACCCGTCAAGTTCACGCTAATCACCCTCTCGAAGTCGGTCTTGTCATTGTCCAATATGTTGGCCTTGGGCGGGTCGCTGATTGCAGCATTGTTCACCATCATGTCCAGCTTTCCATACTTGTCGACCGCAGTGGCAATGGCGTTTTCAACGTCGGACTCGATTGATACATCGCAATGCACAAAGGATGCAGTCTCGGCCCCCAGATCCTTGCACACCAACTCGCCCAAGTCGTCGCGAATGTCGGCTATAATGACTTTAGCCCCATGCTTGGAGAAGAGCCTTGCGGTCGATTCTCCTATGCCGCCCGCCCCACCTGTGATCACTGCCACCTTTCCCTCCAGTCTGCAAAACCTTGTGCTAATGAGCCACACAATCTAGTTTTACATGAACAAAAGAAACGAAAACGAGAGCATTTCCAGCTTTGATGAGCAAAGCTCTACTCTTAAACGTAATTTCCAACATCCTTAAATCGCACGCACATTGCCAAAGCCACATGAATGACAAATTTTCTCATCGTTTAGAAAGAATCTCTTTGGACGTAAGTCCGAGAGCAAAAGAGCAATACCTTCGTGCTTCCTGGGGGAGGAGTGTTGTGGTCGCCATGGTTTGAAAGATTGTTTCGAACAATGCTTAGCTACTAGCAAGGGGGTTTTCGTATGATCAGTGACAACAATCGAACCCGAACCTTCTTGTTATATAGACTTGTGGGGGTGGAGACTTAACCTACTCCCATTGAGCCACAGGATTCACGTGTAATTTCAAGGATAATGAAAGATCAGGGGGCTACCCTTGGCGTGTGAACATCATCCCAAACAAACCAGGTCGTGAATATCATATTATACAATGGGTTAATATCACGAGAAATTCAAAATTGGTATATTTGTAATAAATTTACCTCAAACTAATTTTTTTACCATAAAAAAATCTTACATTGGTACACCTGTAATAAATATACTCTAAACTTATTTTTGACTGTCAAAAATTTCAAACCGGTATATTCATAACATATATAGCCTCTGTTAGTTTCATTAAAATGAATTAATATCACGAAAAATTACTAACATGAATATTTATAGTGGAACCCCAAACTGTTATACCTATCGACTATCATATATTATCCAATTCAGCAACTTAAAGGTAAAATTTAACGAAAACTAACGAATGGTAAATTTATCACAGATATATCGATTCAGGATAAATTTGTTACATATGTACTAGTTTAAAGTTTTTTGTTATATTTACCCGATTGAAATAAGATCAAGCAGCCTTTTTCCCCCTCCGATATTAACTAATACGTGTCTGTGTAAGCCTATGATATTTCCCCAAGAACAAGTGGTCTTTCTTTTTTTCAATCCATCAAATGGCTTGATCCTCCTGGAGCATCTTCCACCAGCCTGTGGAATCTGTCGTATTAAAGATGCCTCCTGCAGATTAATTGAGGAGGTAACGTGCCACGGAAACCGTCCGAAGATATAAAGACAATCTCCCACTTGTTGACATAGAGCTTGAGGTCTAGAAAACAGTTCTTTGATAGGCAGATTGATAGTAAAATCTATTAGCCGAAATAAACAATGATGCTGATATTCGTATGTGCTCTTATATACGAGAAAAAGTCGTAATACAATTTTTTCTCTTTGGATGATCTCTTCTTTTAATGTGTAGTTTTGTTGTCTACTCAATAGAGCTCTGCATGCATTTGTGCTTCGTTGATAACTACAAAGAAAGCCGACAGGATATGTATCATTACCGGTGAAATGAGCATAACAAAATTCAATGAAAAGAGTCAAGAATTTATCGCTCGCCATTTTTCACATCGTTGCTGATATGAGAGATAAAACATAATGGAAAAAAGAAACGGAATAAGGAAATAAATTGAATACTGAATTTTACAATATTCAATCAGTATGACATATTCTGTGGAGAGATGAAATCTTGCTTTATAGCAATCCCCTTATTTTTCAAAAGATAGCAATCTCCCCATGACTTGACCATCACTAGATTGATGAGGCCGAGCCTCAACTGAGGTTGCTAAGGCCACTAGTGAGGGCGAGCCTCGCCTAGTGATGACGAGGTTGAGCATTGCCAATAGCCAGTTGTCAAAAAAAAAAAAAGGATCATAAAAATTCAGAAAAATTACAAAAAAAAAAAAAAAATTATGTTAACGTTGATCGCACCGCATAAGGAGGCCAACATAAAGCAAAGCATCATATTAACGATTTCTGGTCAAAATTAGCCGGAATGACTAAATTGGCAAATCGTTAAAAGATTTAAAACTAAATTATCAAGTTTTCAAAATGTTTAGAACTAAATTAGCATAATTGAAAGGTTTAAAATTGAAGTAAGCGCCGTATAATAAGTTTAGGATTCTTCTGGATAATTTTCCTAAGATAGTTCTTCGTTTATTTTACTTCTGCCCAGATTTTGTATGCTTCCGTTCCGACTTTTGACAGCATATGAACCCATCACGCAATGGCTCAACTTAATGATAATTACGTAATTAAGCTTACGCACGTACCTCTCACATTTAAAGCATGAGTGCTGATCACAGAGAGTTGATCACTAAGGAGGGTTTTGCACGGGCAAGACGAGATAAGTCTTCGTTTATTTTACTTCTCCCCCAAATTTAATATGCTTAATTTCTGACTTTTCACCGCATGTGAATTAGACTTGCAATGACTCAGCTCGATGGTTATTGGAACTTGAATTACGTAATTAGAAACCATTCGCGCATGAGTCTTGATCATGGTAAGTTGATCAATAAGGAGGGTTTTGCACATGCAATATGAGACGAGTCTTTGTTTATTCTACTTCTCCCCCAAATTTTATATGCTTAATTTCCAACTTTTCACCACATATGAACTAGAATTGCAATGGATCAGCTCGATGATTATTGGAACACGAATTGCGCATGAGTCCTTATCATAGAAAGTTGATCGATAAGGAGGATTATGCATATCCAAGATTAGATGAGTCTTTATTTATCCTACTTATAACCGCCTATGAACTCGTCATGTAATGACTTAGCTTGATGATTATCGAACTTGAATTACGTAAGTAAGCTCACAGTACGCACCTCCCATATCTGAATCCTCAATTGAACACAAGTTCACATAGACAGCCTTGTGAATAGCAGGAGGCAATTCTTGTGGGTCGTACAACCAGACTCCATAGCAAAAGAAAACAGCTCCTCCATCCCTGGGGTCGACCGAGGCTGGTGAGGCCACTGATGAGGTCAACCTTGCCAGCTTGGTGAGGGTAAGCCTCACCAAACGATGGTGAGGTTGAGCTCGCCAACGGCCGATCATCAATCATTGCCAAGACTTGATGACCAGCTAAAGGAAAAAGGAAAGAAAATAAAATAAAAATTCAAAATATTTATAAACAATTCAAAAAATGTAAAAATTGTTCACATCGACACTAACTGTACTATGTAAAATGATTGACAGCAATCTCCTACCAAAATTGGTTAGAATGACTAAATTAACCAATCATTAAAAGATTTAAAACTGAATTGGCAAATCATCAAAATGTTTTGAATTGAATGACCAAAATTAGCACAATTGAAAAATTTAGGACTAAATTAGCAATTTGCTAAAAATGTTTAGGTCTAAATTGGCACAATTGAAAGGTTATGATTAAATCGGTCATCGTACAATAGGTTTAGAACTTTTTAAATAATTTCCCTAGGAAAGATGAGTCTTTGTTTATTCTACTTCTACCCAAATTTTGTATGCTTCAGTTCCAACTTTTGACAGCATATGAACCCGTCACGCAATGACTCGACTTGATGATCATTTTTACGGTAAAATTTGTATTTGTAATTGATTTTTATTAAATTTAAAAAGCAAAAATATGCTTATGCAAGCACCTCGCACATCTAAAGCGTGAGTCCTGATGTCAGAAAGTTGATCACTAGGGAAGGTTTTGCATGTGCAAGACGAGACGAGTCTTTGTTTATTCTACTTCTCTCCCAAATTTTAGTATGTTTTATTTCCGACTTTCGACCTCATATGAACTACGTATTTAGAAACCATTTGCGCATGAGTCCATATCATAGAAAGTTGATCAATAGGGAGGGTTTTGCACATGCAACACAAGATGAGTCTTTGTTTATTTTACTTTTGACCGCGTATGAACTAGTCATGCGATGGCTTAGCTTGATGACTATCGAAACTTGAACTTGAATTACGTAATTAAGTTCGGGTACGCACCTCCCATATCTGAATCCTCAAATTCTGGTCGTAAAATCATTTTATAATCTCGATAATAATCTTGATGATAGTTTAAATTTATGAAATTCTGGGAGGGACCAAGTACATTAACAAGGTTGCATATGCGTATTAAATGGGTAGGATGTTCTTTTTTAACACGTATCGACACGTTTGTTTTGTTGACAAATTTGATGGGTATATTTAGATTGTTAAGTCCGTGTTGTTTCGCAAATATTTATTCATAGGGTGTAAATTGCAAAGTGCATAATTAATTAATTGGAAAGAAAGTTCGGAAACGCGCTCTTGAATTTCACGCTTTTATATAGTTTTTAGGTCTGAATTTAGATTAGGCTAACTGAGTACATGAGTGTCTATTCTACGCCACATAAATAGGTCATGCTCCATCTGATCGATAATATATTCTCTAGGATATGGCATTTGCTTATTTCTATCATTCATGTTATCTTTCGCCTCTAGCTCGGATATTCATTAGGGAAACCTGGAAGCATTTTGTGTGGTTGGTGATGTTGTGCGCTCCATGTTAATAGGTGATTAAATCGGGATATGCTTTCTTTTAATTGTGTTTCATATGACCATGAGGGCCTAGGCTGCGTTTAGTCGTTCGGATTCAGATTGGAATAGAATATGATAAAGAGAAATTTAAAATCCTCTGAATATCCCTAGATTGTAAAAATATCTCATCATATCTTTGGTGCAACTTAAAATATAATTTGAATCTTTGAAAAAAAAAAAATCTTTTAAAAATCTGCCACATAGAGTAAATTTGAAAATCCTTAAAAATCTTTGAAGGTCCCATCTTCAAATGGCTCCCCTTGTATATGACACAAGTTCACATAGACGGCCTTGTGAACAGCAGGAGGCAATTCCTGTGGTCGTGCAACCAGATTCCATAGCCGAAGAAAACAACTCCTCCACCCCAGGGGTCAACCGAGGTTGGCGAGGCCCCTGATGGGGTCGACCTTGCCAGCCTGGCGAGGGCAAGTCTCACCCAAACAATGGTGAGGTTGAGCCTCGCCAATGGCTGATTGCCGGTCATTGCTATGGCTCAGTGACCGGGTAGAGGAAAAATGAAAGAAAATAAAATAAAAAATTCAAAAATGTAAAAATTGTCAATGTCGACGCTAGCCATACCACACAAAATGACTAATAGCAATCTTCTATGAAAATTGGCCAAAATGACTAAATTGACAAATCATTAAAAGATCATGATTATATTGAAAAATCATAAGAATGTTTTGGATTGAATTATCAAAATTGGCACAATTGAAAAATTTAGCACTGAATCAGCAATTTGTTAAAAATGTTTAGATCTAAATTGGCACAATTATAAGGTTATGGCTAAATCGGTCACCATACAATGGGTTAGAACTTTTTAAATAATTTCTCTAGGTAAGATGAGTCTTTGTTTATTCTACTTCTACCCAGATTTTGTATGCTTCATTTCCAACTTTTGACAGCATATGAACCCGTCACGCAAAGGCTCAACTTGATGATCATTACGTAATTAAGCTTACGCACGCACCTCTCATATCTAAAGCTTCAAATTCTGGTCCTAGCAACATTTTTAATATCCTGATTTGAAATCATTTGTGCGTGCGTCCTAATCGCGCCACGTGATCATTTAGGGATGCGCGCCCGGAGGAATGGCCTCCAGGGAAGTAGAGCCCTATCAAGCCCGGGGTAAAGGTGGGAACCCTTTGGCGTAAAGCCTTTTCCCCCCAGCGGGGCCGGAATCTTTTACCTGGCCCAGATCCCGGCTAGGGAGGGGCGTAAGGGGTCACTTCCTAGGGAGGTTCTCCCTCCGTTTCCTTCATTGAGCAGTTTAAGGACCTGCTCAAGTCCAAGGCTATTTATGTTAGAGCCAACTTGCAAACAAGCATCTCTTTGTTGAAATGCGACAAACGTAGACCACCAACTTTCCTTGGGCAATTTATGGAGATAAAGACCGGAAAATATATATATATATTAGTTGATGAACAAGCACGAGAGTCTTGATGCAATGCATTGTTAAGAGTCAGCCAAAGGCTTTGTTTAATCTTCTTTTTCCCCAAATTTCGTATGCTTCATTTCTGACTTTCGAGAGCAAATGAACTGTTCTTGCAATGGCCCGGCTTACGTAATTAGAAACCATTTGCGCATGAGTCCTGATCACAGAAAGTTGATCACTAAGAAGGGTTTTGCACATGCAAGACGTGTCTTGAGTCTTTGTTTATTCTACTTCTCCCCTAAATTTAGCACGCTTCATTTCTGACTATTGACTGCATATGAGCTGGTCTTGCATGGCTCCGCTAGATGATTATTGCAACTTGTCTTACGTAATTCGAAACCAATTGCGCATGAGTCCTTATCACAGAAGGTTGATCAATAAGGAGGGTTTTGCACATGCAAGACGTGACTGAGTCTTTGTTTATTGTATTTCTCCCCCAAATTTAATATGCTTCATTTCCGACTATTGACCGCACATGAGCTGGTCTTGCCTGGCTCCGCTTGATGATTATTGCAACTTAAATTACGTAATTCGAAACCATTTGCGCATGATTCCTTATCACGGAATGTCGATCAATAAGGAGGTTTTGCACATGCAAGACGAGACGAGTCTTTGTTTATTCTGCTTCTCCCCCAAATTTAAAAATGCTTCATTTCCGAATTTTGGCCGCATGTAAACTAGTCTTGCAAAGGCTCAGCTTGATGATTAGCGCAACTAGAACTACGTAATTAGAAACCATGTGCGCATGAGTCCTGATCATAAGAAGTTGAGCACTAAGGAGGGTTTTGCACATGCAAGACGAGATTGATTCTTTGTTTATTCTATACCCTGAAAAACCCTCGACCGATACATATGTGATAAATTTACCCTAAACTGATTTTTTTACCATAAAAAACCTCAAGCTAGTACATATTTGACAAATTTACCCCAAACTAGTACACATGTAATAAATTTACACTCTATTTGTTTCTGTTAAATTTTACTATCACATTATTGAATTAAATGACATGTGATAGTTTATTAGTATGCCAATTTGGGATTTTACTCTCCATTTTTCATAGTTATACAATTTTTGTGATTTTTTGTGATATTAATCCAATTTAACGAATGGTATATTTGTCAAAAATATCGATTTGAGGTTTTTAATGGTCGAATAAATTAGTTTATGGTAAATTTATCACAAATATATCAGTTTGGAATTTTTTATAGTTAGTTAGGATAAATTTGTCACATGTGTATCAATTTAGAGCTTTTCATAGTCAAAAAAATAGTTTGAGGTAAATTTGTCACATGTTTACTAGTTTGGAGTTTTTCATGGTATTAATCCATTCTAATAATCATCAAGTTGAGCCATTGCAAGTTTAGTGCATAGGCAGCCAAAAGTAGGAAATGAGGCATATTAAATAGAGTTAATACCCTGAAAGACCTCAAACTGGTATACATGTGACAAATGTACTCAAAACTATTTTTTTTTTATCATGAAAAACCCCAAACTGGAACACCTATGATAAATTTATTTCGACTAACAAAAAAAAAAAAAAAAAACCCAAACGGTGTATTTATGATAAATTTACCCCGAACTAATTTATTCGATCGCCACAAACCTCAAATTGGTACATTTGTGACAAAAACACTCTTCATTAAATTAGATTAATATAAAAAAAAACTTCAAAATTATATAACAGTTACAAATTGAAAGTAAAATCCTAAATTGGTACACTAATAAACTGTTATGTGTCATTCAATTCAATAATTTGACAGTAAAATTTAATGGAAACTAACAGAGTGTAAATTTATCACAAGTATATCAATTTGGGGTAAATTTTTCAAAGGTGTATCAGTTTGGGGTTTTTGGTGGTCAAAAAATTAGTTTGGACTAAATTTGCCACAGGTATACTAGTTTAAGATTTTTCAAGATATTAACCCTATTGGAACTTAAATTCTAAGAAGTACTGACACTCTCCTAAAGCCTTCATATCGAGTTGAACACTCTGACATGTGTCCGACACTCAATCAAAAAGTGTCAGATTCTACATCTAGTCAACTCTCCTGACACTCTTCGACATGCGAGTCCAAAATTCCGACATGAGAGTTCAGAATTCCAACAAATGATTCGACACACACGGGGTCAATTTCAAAAATTTCAATACATGAGGAATTAAAATATAAATATGTAAAAAAGTAATAAATAAAAATAAATAAATAAATAAATAAATTGGGAAAGAAGAAAAACCTAGTCTTCTCTTCTTTTTCAACTCTCACTTTTCGTAACACACAATTCACTTTAGCATGGATCTCGAAAGATATGAAAGAAAGATCTCCCTCCAAGCCGTACATACAACTTTCATCAAATTTATTTATTTCTCTTCTCTTTCAACTCTCACTTTCCGTAACACACAATTCACCCCCCAAATTTATTTATTTCTATTCTCTTCCAACACGCTTTGACACTTGAGTCTAGAATGTGGGTTGCTTGTTTTTTTCATTTTCTCCAAGTTTTATAGATTATTGGAATAAATTTGAATTTGTCAAATTAAACAATGAATGATATTAACAAATGATGGATTAATGCTTTTAGTATAAATTCATTTCAGGCACTTTTATTATTATTTATTTATTTGTGAATTTAATTCAAATTAGTTTGATTAAAATAATCATAAAAATAATGATTTATCATGTCTATGCAAAAATATACATTTAATGTACAACGTGTTCCAATGTGTCAAAATTCTCTATTTATTTAGAAACGACGTGTCGGTGTTAGTGTTACTATAGAAACCATTTGCACATGAGTCTTGAGGGGTTTGCACATGCAAAACAAGATGAGTCTTTGTTTATTCAGCTTCTCCCCCAAATTTAAAAATGCTTCATTTCTAACTTTTGACCACATGTGAACTAGTCTTGCAATGGCTTAGCTTGATGATCGTTCCAACTTGGATTACATAATTAGAAGCCATCCGCATGAGTCCTAATAAAAAAAAGTTGATCATTAAGGACTCACACATGCAAGACAAGACAAGTCATTGTTTATTCTAGGACAAAGTACACCACAAGTGCCAAAACTTGGCATGGATGGACACTTAAGTGCCAAAAGTTTGGAAAATGACACTTAATTGTCAACATTGGAGCAAAATGGATCATTTAAGTGCCACTCCGGTCAAAATCCGGCCAAAATGCCGACGTGGCGATTTTCCAGAGAACAAAGTGCAAAACAACGTCATTTGTACGCCGACATGGCTACACAATACAGAAACGACGTTGTTTTGGTGCCGACGTGTTAAAAAAAATAATATAAAAATTAATTAAATTAAATTTAAAACTAAATTTATTTAAAACATTTAAAAATAAAATTAAAAAAAACCTTAAATTTTAAAAAATATATTAAAAAAACTAAAAATTTATAACATTTAAAAACTAAACTTATTTAAAACATTTAAAAATTAAAAAATTAAAAATTAAAAAAGGGACGGCGGCGAGCCCTCACCGGAAGGTCCCCCTTTTTTTAAATTGTTTTTTAATATTTTTATTTTATTTTAAATGTTTTAAATAAGTATATTTTTTTAATTTTAGTTTTTTTTTTTTTTTTTTTAAATATTTTTATTTTATTAAATGTTATTTATTTATTTTTAAAATTTTTAGTTTTTTTTTTTTACTTTTTTTATTTTTAAATGTTTTAAATAAATTTAGTTTTTAATTTAATTTAATTAATTTTTATATTAATTTTTTTAACACATCAAAGCACCAAAACGGCATTGTTTTGCACATCGTTTATCGGAAAATGGCCACGTCGGCATTTTGGCCAAAGTGACACTTAAGTGATCCATTTTGCTCCGATTTTGACATTTAAGTGTCACTCTCCAAACTTTAGACACTCAAGTGTCTTTTCGTGCCAAGTTTTGGCACTTTGGGTGTACTTTGTCTATTTATTCTACATCTTCCCCAAATTTTGTATGCTTCATTTACCACTTTTGATCGCATAAGATGTGGTCATGCAATGGCTTAGCTTTATGATATAAAAAATTGTTCAAAAAGTCATAAATTTATTGTACGACAGCCAATTCGGTTCGAAACATTTTGATTGTGCCAATTCAATTCTAAATATTTCAATTATATCAATTTAACCCTAAGCATTTTGGCAATTTGTTAATCATTAATTTTTTTTTAACTAACCAATGGGAGAAGAAGGATATATGTTGCAACAACAAATTATAGAGTCTCGTTTATTATCCAAATAATTAAAATCCAGGTACTTAACCTCAATGAGTTCAAGAGAAAATTATTAAAGCCTCGCAGAGATTTGAGA
Organism: Eucalyptus cloeziana; assembly: GCA_014182715.1. Taxonomy (NCBI): domain Eukaryota; kingdom Viridiplantae; phylum Streptophyta; class Magnoliopsida; order Myrtales; family Myrtaceae; genus Eucalyptus; species Eucalyptus cloeziana. The sequence goes on along the minus strand of CM024636.1, from coordinate 53,329,293 downwards.
TCCTATAATCGTCTGGAAGATAAAGTGCAAGCTTGAATTCTACTGGGTCGTATGCTACAAGTACATTTTTGGCCCTTTTCCTAACAAGTTAACCTTCTGGGACAAACAGATTATCTAACAAATTAAATGAATTAATACACGGGGTTGAGCCTGAGCCTGATTTTTGTTTGATGAACACAGGGGGAGCCAGCAAAATTAGAGTTAGTCCTAGTAGAGATAGTGGATATGCTATTCAAAGCATCGGAGGATGATGACAATTGGAATTGTCTACAGCTCCATGCACGGTCCTCCAATTCGCTTGATCACGCGAGATCGAACCTCTGAACAGACCCATTTTGTAGTTTTTAGTTAATATGGATGCAATTAGACCGTCGTCTATGTCTCTCTCTATTTATCTATTTGTGTATGAGACCTACAAGTCCAACATTTCTCTTTCACAAGTGCATTATTACATGCTATTTACAAGAAACAATTAAAAATAAAATAAAATTCCTAAGTTGTTGAATTCAACGCACGGCGTTCCTGCTAGCCGGCCAAAAGAAAGAGGATTTCGACCGCTTGTGGCGCAGGTAAATTCGGTATCTTCATTGATGTTTCCTTCTCTTCAACTCTATGGAACACATTATCCATTGCAGTTCTACAAACTGGAAACTGTGACAGCAACGACCATGTAAACACATCTCGCACGTACTGGCATGGATTTGTAATGTGACAGTCTAGTTTGTCAAGATCCCATGAGGTTAGGCAACTCAAGTTTTCCTGATTAACTTGCCGTCTAATTTTTATCATTTGATGCGTGTTGCCATCTGTGCATGAGTCCTAATTATAGAAAGTTGATCAATTAGGAGGGTTTTGCTCTCTTTTAACTGCGTTTCATATGACCATATAGACCTAGTGATTATTCCTGTGATGGCTTAGTAACTCGATATGCTAACAAAATGTTGTCAAACCTATTGGTAGTAAACCTCTGGAAAATTTATTAATTAACGGTATTATTAGGTAAAGGATAAAGATATCTAATCTGTATATAAATATGTTGATGCTATGTTTACAATGGTCTCAATAATTGAATATAATAACTAAAGACTAGATAGAATTTTGGTTTCTGAATAAGCTCGAGTGCTAATAGACAAATTCATTTGTCAGGAAGTGCAGGCACATTATACTGGGCCTAAGACATTGATGTCGGCAGACTTCTGGGACTTAAAAACCACCGTCCAGCGATGTCGTTGAATCCAACAATAGAGCATATACTATATTTAACAAGCAGTCTGACTTAACTATTTTACATCGATATCTTCATTAATATCTCCGGTTCTAAAAGTGCATCAAAAGCTAGAGTCATTAAATATAATAACTAACTGTAGATTGCCTGCCGTGATCAAGCGAACCCGTGAGAATTCTAAGCAATATTTAAGGCTATAAATATTGGAGCCAACTTGTGATTTAGTATCTTCGTTAAAACGTGACTGAGCTAGACCCTCTCTTTCCTTGAAATTAGAAAAAATATTAGTTAATGACTAAGCTCGTGTGTCTTGATGCAATGCATTGGGAAGAGTCAGCCAAAAGCCTTTGTTTACATCATATAAGAAGCCAGGGTAACATAGCACGCGAGGCTAGAGTTATACAAACAGACTAAGGGCGTATTCCTGTATCAATCGCCAATTCGTTAGATCGTATGGAATTTCTCTCTAAAACTGATGATTATTATGGCTTTCAAGTTTCAAATGGTCAATATAAAAGGTGCTCAAGAAAATGGTTTCCTCCGTCTTGAACTGCTTCCGCTACAGGCCGATCAATCAATTGAACAAGTCCACGTTGCTGTACTTGGTTAATATTCTCTCGTGAAGAAGATGGGAAAGAGCACCAGATAGAATCCCAAGAAAATATATAGTATTTATCAGGCTGCCCATATTGCTCCCCAAAGAACATGGTATCTGCAATGCTGATGACCCTGATGACCCACGATTCCACCACAGGACAAAGACAAAGAAAGTTGATCGTGTCAGGAGGGCTTTTCCACGTGCAAGACCTGATGAATCTTTGTTTATTTAACTTATCCCAAAATAAGATTCATTATTGACAGCATATGAACGGGTCATGCAGTGGCCAAACTTGACGATTGTTGGGACATGAATCACGTAACCATGCTGACGTACGCACCTCCCACGGCTGAAGTTTCACATTCTGGTCGACGGAACATTTTATAATCTTTGATATTGTAACTTGAAGACATCTGTGCATCTGTCGTAACCATAGTCTAGATTTTAAACATACTGGGAGGGCCCGAATATATGGATGAGGTTGCGTATGCGCATCAACTATTGAGCAGGATGCATCTGTTTAAATGTCATGACAGGATTGCTGGATCTGCTTATAAATAGGAACTGAGCTTCCTTCCTTGACCCTGCGCAGCCCAAATAGGAGGAGAGAACAGAGAAAGAGAGAGAGAGAGAGAGAGAGAGAGAGAGAGAGAGAGAGAGATTGAATGATGCAGGCTCTGAGCTCTGCCGAGTTGTTCCGCAGAGACTTGACCGAGCAGCCGGTCTGTTCTCTCTACTCATTGATCTCGAACCATTTAAATAGAAGCCATGCTTGGTGCCCTGATGGACCATGATTTCATTTGCCTTTGGAAGGTGCTGTTTGAAGAGCATCCGGGAGTGAGAAAGGTGATCTTGAACCGGCCTTCCAAGTTAAACTCCCTCAATCTCGAAATGGTGCGACCCTCTCTTCTTTCTTTTACTCATTTACGCAGGTCCATTACTCAAGTGCGTCTCCTCTGAGCGTGCAGATTTCTCAGATGTTTAGCAAGTTGAAGATCTACGAGGATGATCCTGCTGTCAATGCTGTCATCTTGAAGGTAATTGGAGGTTGTACTTATCTCTGTCCTTTCTCCCTACTGAGTTTCTACTACATATTTAAGCAAATAACAGTAAAGGCGTTTCAAGATTTCATCTAGTGTATACATTTAGATTCAAATTCGATTGATCATGCTCCATCTGATCAATGATATGTTCTCTTGGATATGCATTAGCTGATTTATGCTCTATGTTATTCTTCGCCTCTTGATCAAATATTCATCAGGGAAACGGGAAAGCATTTTGTGCGGGCGGTGATGTTTTCCAAAATATCAGCTCCATGTTAACAGGTGATCAAATCCGGATCTGCTCTTTTTTAATTGTGTTTAATATTAACTGTAACCCTTGAAATATGCAAGAGATATGGTATTCTTTTCCAAAAACTTACAATATTTGGTGGACAGCCATATATACATGCAATATTATAATGTTTCGTGTAAAAAAATTGGAATTTGTTTCTGTGCTGTTAAATTCCGATAAGTTCTAATGAGTGCTACAAAAAACCATTAGTAAAAAACAAGTAAATGGCGACATTTTTTTTCTAATTAAGTTATTGAGCTACCAACACTTGTTAATTTGACATAATAGTTGGTAAAGTTAAGGCTTTGTTAGAATATGTAAACAATAGTTGGGAAAAGATTTTAAAAAGAGACTGTCAAAGATACGAAAAAATAATCAAATATACGTTCATACCTAACTCAAATAAGAGTTGATGACTTTATCTTATAATCTGAGTAAATTCTGGTATCTCTGAAATCATTCAGGACATTGGAGCTTTGGAGCAAGCTTTTACAAGAAACAACTCACCTTGGATCACTTGATAGCCACCTATAAAAAGCCTTTGGTGAGATTTGGGGGCTTTTCTTCTTATGCAGTACTTCCATGGCTGATGAACCAAACGATAAGTATCTGTAGTTAAAGCTAGCAATTCCTTCAAAATCAACTTGAACATTTTCTTTTTCATATGAATGACCTCAAAGGTATGCCTCACCAATGGAGTTGTAATGGGCGGTGGCGCTGGACTCTCCATGCACGCAAGTTTTAGAGTCGTGACAGAGAAGACGGTAGATAGCCCTCATTTATAAATTCATTTGATTTCGATAACCGGACTCAATGGTGATGAATGATGTTTGCAGATGAGCTTTGTTCATCATACTGCATCTTCTGAGACATCGGATAAAAACTTGCTTGAAACTACAGAAAATGAATCTTTCTGAAGAGTGTTTTCGATTTCTGGTGTTGCAGGTATTTGCAATGCCTGAAGCAATACTCGGAATCTTTCCGGATGTGGGTGCATCTCATTTCCTATCCAAGCTTCCCGGTTACTTTGGTAATTCTGAACAGCTTTTTCTTTTCTTTTTTCACTTCAGATGGACCCATAATACACATACTGTCCAGTGTAGGGAAGGAATTAAAGAGGAAGAGAACTACAATTTATGGATCTTCTCATTTTGGACGTCTTTGTATTTGTGCCCCATTGTCAAATTTTAATTGACCAATTAGTGTGTGTGTGTGTGTGTGTGTGTATTGTGCCAAGCTTTTTAATTATCAAATATCTAGATTAGATTATACTATCCTTTAGATTTTACAAGTGATGTTACATCGAGCAGGTGAATATCTAGGATTAACCGGAGCACGGCTGGATGGAGAAACAATGCTTGCATGTGGCCTCGCAACTCATTTTGTCTTTTCAAAGGTAACTGGATGGTAGCGATTCCAAAACTTGCTCGCTTTCTTATTTAATATTTAAAAGGAAAAAAGGCGACACATTAGATGTATCTAATTACCAATACGATTTTAGTTTGTCTTTTATATGTATATGGTTAACCCTCTATTTTCTCGATAGGATCTTCCTCTTTTAGAACACGCTCTCTCTTCGGTGGATTCGTCAAAGGCATCAGACATTTTGTCGGTCATCAACAATTATGCGTTCAAATCCAATATGAAAGAGGAAGAACTCCACAAAAGGTTGCTGATGTTCTACTCTAGGACTTCACTCTCTTCCTGTCGAATATAATCTCTTACATCAACAAGTCTTCATTGTTGGAATAGATTGAAGAGCATAAACAGATGTTTCTCAAGACAGACGGTGGAGGGCATATTACATTCTCTTGTAAGCACACGCTGGTTTGAATTCTTTCTCCTTCTTCTTTTCTAGTTGCACAGCTGAGATACTTTCGCGGTGCAGGAGGAGGAGCTGCTAAATAACTTGGCAGAGAAATGGATCGCCGAGGCAGTGAACAGTATGAAGTCTGCTAGTCCGACCAGCCTAAAGATTTCTCTGAGATCGGTAATATGCAAAACAAAACGTATACTATCCAGCTTGGTGGTAATTTATACAAAGTAACGCGCTTTCGAATGATAGTGAAATTCAACAGATATCTTCCACTTCTCAAAATCTACTCTTATAAGGTTTGTGCAGATGGAAATTTGAAAGTAGAAAGTACTCAGCAGTTTGTGTTAGAATGGAATGGGAGTTTTCCAGTCATAAACTAACTCTTTGCGTACGTACAGTTATGTCTGTGTATGCTTGTTCCAGCAGTTGTTGGGTACATGGTACTCACGGATATCAATCATTTATGTGTAACATTACAAGGAGCATGGCATATTGCATCTAACAGCTAAAAGAACTTGTCGATCTTGATGATTATTAGATAAGAGAAGGACGTGGTCAGACGATTGAACAATGTCTAGCTCGCGAGTACACCATCTTTTGCAACATCGTGCGAAGGAAGATCACCAATGACTACTATGAGGTACTAACTCTAAATGGATATTTTAATAGGTAGGACATATTCAAGTATCCAATGGGATCTTTTGATTTTTCACGTCACTTTTATAAGCAAACTCTCCACTGGCCGAGAAGTTATTTCGTGAACTATGAACCACATAGATCTATACCATCTCAATCATTGATTATGTGGGGCCAACTGTGAAGCTTATATGATCAATGGTATAGATGAACATGATCTAAATTATCTATAGACCATATGATATGTTGGCAACTAGAGCATTCGCCAAGGGTGTCTGTCATGTGTCGTATGTATCCTTCTCTTCATCGATTTGTGTAATGCATTGGTGAATACGTTTTGGTGCAGGGTTCAAGGGCGATTTTTTTCGATAAAGACAAAAAACCCAAGGTAAAAGCATATAGACTATTACCCTGCTATTTGACTTGTTGAGATGGATCTTGAAACTTTATTTAGTAAGAGCAACTATGTATCGGTTTATTTGTCATTTAATATGGTGATGACATCGTGCTTTAGACATCTTTTTACGTCCGAAACCTTTTGATTGGTACTTGGCTTTATCTGTCATTTGTTCTGCATTGGCTAAAAGAAGACGAAGGCGGTCCGAATCATAAATTTCTCGACTAATAAATGAGAGGAGAAGGGTATATGCTGCAACAACAAATTATAGTCTGTTGTTTATTATCCTTATAATAAATATCCAAGTACTCAAACTTTATTGAGTTCAAGAGACAATCATTAAAGCCTCGCAGAGATTGGAGATCCTATAATCGTCTGTGTAAGGTAATAAGGCATGGTGTAAGCTAGGATTGTATCAAGTCATATGCTAATAATACATCATTCGACCGTTTCCTAACAGCTTAGCCTTTTAGGACAAACGGTTTTTCTTACAATTTGGATGAATTAATGCACGATGTTGAGCTTGAGCCTGATTCTTGTTTGATGAACACAGTGGGAGCCGTCAAAGTTAGAGTTGGTCGGAGCAGAGATGGTGGACATGCTATTTAAAGCATTCGAGGATGATGACGACTGGAATTGTCTACAGCTCCCTGCACGGTCCTCCAACGTGCTTGACCGCGCAAGGTCAAAGCTCTGAATGAACCTATGTGTGACACAACTCACTCATATCGCAATACATCAAACTGGAAACTGTAGCATCAGTAACCATGGAAACACAACTCATATATATTGGCATGCATTTGTAATGTGACAGTCTTCTCTGTCAAACTCCCATGAGGTTAGACAACTCAAGATTTCCTGATTAACTTCCTGTCCAAATTTTAGCATTTGATGCGCACTTTCCCCTCTGGGAATCACGTTGCCCTCTAAAACTACAAGCAACGAAGAGGAATAATTGCTGTTAATGCATCTAAAGATAGAAGAGTGCAGTATCTATGTCGAATTTCAACTGCACAAGTACTCCTCAATGCCAACTTCAAGGCTAAGCCAGGACATTATCAAGTTTTCTGGAGATGAAAATCCAGTAATAACAGCAGAAGAAAAAGATTAATTTATTTGTTTCTAAAATAATAAATGTGAGCTTGGACAGTTCCGCAAAATTGAAACCCCAAACTCGATTGTACAAATAAATAAGGAATACACTAGATCATTCCATTTTGAAACAAGCTCGCATTCTAGGCCCGAAAGCGGCACAACAATTGTCAGTGACTCAAGCAAAGTCTATGCTCAAGCATTTAGATCCTCAAACAAAGTCACAACCATTGCACCCACAAATATGCCTTCAAATAGACAAACATCCAGAATACAAGTTTAGCTTCAGGTTGTCGTCTTTGCGGCCAATACACGCAACTGAGCATTATTTGGCAGACATAGGAAAGTGCAGGTATTGCTCCCCAAAATAAGAAAGTACTGCTCCACCAACGCTTTCAAATCAAAGTATCTTATCTTAATTTCTCTGGAGAAACTTAATAGTAAATACACTGGCAGCTTTTTCCTAACCTCAAAATGGAACTACACTTATTGTCCAATCTTCTTCTCCAAAATCACTCTCTCAGCATTAGATTTTGTGGAAAATTAAGCACAAACCAATGCCAGGCAGAGGTGGGAAGCCTACCTTAAAACAACAAAGCTTAGACTTCATAAGTTTTGAACTTGGATCCGATTTGAAGACAACAAAGCAGCAACATCCTGAGATGGCTTTGGCAATACAGGTTTTTCACGAAAAAACTTTACGCTTATCCGCATTCTCAGACAATTGCTTCCGGAGGACACCATGCAAACGCCCAAAGAGTTGCTCCTTTAGGGATTCAAATGCCAAATCCAACCTCTCCAGCTGCTCCATCGCATTCACATTATACATGAATAGCCCATAGTAAAGGTCAAAGCTATCACCTGCCGTGTTCTCCACCAAATTTAACAAAGTCTCATAGCCTTTCGTGTTGATCGGGGTGGACTCCAACCGTAGTTTCTCCAGAGTCCTCCCCATTGTGTGCGTGATAAACTGTGACCCAGCTGCATGCCAATCATGTTCAGCACAACAAATCTCCACCATCAGACACCCTTCCTGGGCAAATATGCCCAAAAACTGGTCACATCGTGCTGGTCTTAACTCATCACTTCCAACCCTAACTTGATCATAAACAAAGGAAAGACCATTCCATCCATTCTTGCCGCTCTCGGGTCCGAACATTGGGTGTGTGCAAAGAATATCAAAACCTAATGGCAAGTTCTGGAGAAACAAAACCCTTGGAAATTCCTTCACTGAAAGTACATCGACAAACAAAGTATTCCTTTTCAATCTTTGGAGAGGCAATGACTTAAGGACACTCTCTGTGGACAAAATTGAGCTGCAAAGAAGAATCACGTCTGGATGCTCTTCACAAAGATCATCTGCATTAGAAAAGAAAGAAACCCCCAACCTTTGAGCTGCCTCAGAGTAATCGGATCGAGAATAAGCTATAACTGTGTGACCTTGGCAGACCATGGTCTTTGCTAGAAACTGGCCAAAGTTTCCAAATCCCACAATGGCAATCTTGAGGGGTGACCTATCTTGAGAATTGCTGGCGCTAGGCACTGGATAGCTGATTGATGGAGCAACATCTTGGAATCTGATGGTTTAGAGAAAAATTATGAATGAGATTCTACATCGCATGAATTTTCTAGAAGAGGTAAAATGATCTTACAAATCTTTCAGCAAACACAAGAAACAACCAGGGTTTCCTTACGTTAAGTATATCTCATTTGTTCCACAGAGTAAACAGTGAAAATGGGAACATTAGTGGCAACTGGCTATAAGTTTTGAGGTATATCAAATCATTAAACCATAACACTAGACTTCATTTGCACTGCCACAACTCAAAAGGGAACAGCATAATGCCTAAAAAACTTTGCACTGGCAGCTTTTACACTGCTCTGGTGAAAAGCAGAGAATATACAGTCAAATGGTCAAGGATAAGCGAGATAAGTTCCCACAGCCAAAACTGAAAGCCGTAGGAACGGCAACCGAGGACCGACATAGCTAGAAGCTCAGAAATTTGTGCACCTGATTTGTGATCCATGTTTTGTTGAAGCTAAGCGACAGCAATCCGTGTCTATTGCGCTGAAGATCTTCTCCCCTATTCCCTCAATACCTTGGCTTGATAAGTAGGCCTCTCACTTGGTTCCTTATGTGAGAGAGAGAGTATTTGTTCTTGTATTGAAAACAAGAGAGGGCTAGAAGGAGGGACCTTTAGCATATTTATAGAATTTGGACGGGCCCTCTTATCACGGGCCGGGCCCAATTCAGCCCACACAAGCCAAGCCCATATTTGACTGTTAGGAAACTTTATATCTCGCTTTATTAGATCAATTCCGTAAACGGATAATTATAATCTTAATTAATGTGGCCCAAACTAGGAAAATTCTTACATTCTCCCACTTGGGCTATATTAATTGAGATCATACTGTATGTGCACACCTTTATGTTGATCTAGAGATAATCCTCTGCAAATCAATCCGATCCCATAAAGTCTCTAACACCGGATCAAGGCGGTAATCGTATATGCATATACGAGCCTTCCATGGTCACAAATGCTATCAACTTTACTGATATGGATTTAATATGGTTGTGTGGCAAATCGATAACACCTCATAAAGAGTTTTACCTTATGTGTTATCCCATTTGTCGGTCACCATTCTCTTACCTTAAGTGTCACGTAAAACTGGATGTGGCACTAGAGAATATCTTTATGGTTCTAATGAACCCACATATGTCTTATCTTTATGGTTAACCTTTTCTTTATGTGTAATTGAGACATATGCACAAGGCTAACAAATTGGATGCCCCTAGCCTTTACTCAAGATTTACACAGTACCTTGAGATTTTCTTTAGATATATGTACACAACTCAATAACCATTTATACAAAAGGAGTTGACATATATCGAAATGTTACAAAAAGTAACAAAATGCAGACTTAAACTTTATTAGAGCAAACCTGAAAAAGCTCCCACTAGACGATATTATCCACTTTGATTCTCCTAAGCCCATGTTCATGACATGTCGATCAAATACACAAGGGCGTAGGCCTTTAGTCGGTGGGTCCGCCAACATATCGTCTACGTGGGAATGTGCTCTACCACAATGTCACCATTTCGTACCATTTCCTTTATGCTCAAAAACTTGACCTCCATATGCTTAGACCCTTTTAGACTTCGTTGTTATTAACAAATAACACGGCAGAATTGTTATCGCAATATAACTGCATGGGTCTATCCACAAAATCAAATACCGTTAATTCTCTGATGAGGTTCCGAAGCCAAATTGCTTGAGAAGCAGCTGAAAAACATGCTATAAACTCCGCTTGCATGGTAGAGGAAGATATAGATTTTGTTTCTCACTTTTCCACGATCTTGCCCCTCCCGCTAACATGAATATATATCCCGTTGTCGACTTCCTATCATCCTCACAACCAGCAAAGTACGCATCCGAATATGCCAACAATCGCAAATCATGGACATATTTATAAATCAGCATATAATCTCTTGTCCTTTTTAAATATCTCAAGACCTTTTTGGCAGCAACCCAATGATCGTGTCCCGGATTCGACTGATATCTACCCAAAAGCCCTGTTATAAAAGCAATGTCCGGTCTGGTGCAAACTTGAGCATACATGATACTTCCAAGTGCATTAGCATAAGGCACATCCTTCATTTGGTTTTTCTCAAAATCTGAACGAGGACATTGTGAGAGACTCGGCTTGTCACCCTTAACTACGAGGAACGTTTCCTAACTTGCAATCCCGCATGTTGAATCTCTCCAAAATACGATCAACATATGCCTTTTGAGATAAACCTAACACACGACGAGAACGATCCCTATGAATTTCAATGCCAAGAACGAAAGATGCCTCGCCTAAGTCTTTCATGTCAAAATTCTTTGACAACATTTGCTTTGTTTCACGTAGCAATCCAATATCGCTACTTGCAAGCAAAATGTCATCCACATAAAGTATAAGAAAAATAAATTTCCTCCCACTGACCTTGCAGTATATGCATTGATCCACTTTGTTCTCAATAAAACCAAAAGATGTAACAACATTGTGAAACTTCAAGTACCATTGTCTAGAAGCTTGTTTGAGACCATAAATAGCCTTCTTCGGTTTACATACAAACTTATCTGAATCATTTGCTGTAAAACCTTCGGGTTGCACCATATAAACCTCCTCATCAAGATCTCCATTTAGAAAAGCAGTTTTGACATCCATCTGGTGTAATTCCATGTCAAAATGAGCTACTAACGCCATGATTACTCGAAAGAGTCTTTAGAAGAAACTGGAGAAAATGTTGCTTCATAGTCTATCCCTTCTCTCGAGTGAAGCCCTTGGCCACAAGTCTGGCTTTAAATTTCTCAATCTTTCCTTTCGAATCTCTTTTGGTCTTATAAACCCACTTGCAACCTATGGGTTTACAACCTTCGGAAATTCAATAAGCTCCCAAACACCATTATATTTCATGGATTGCATCTCATCTCTCATTGCATCCAACCATAAATTTGATTGAGGACAGGAAACAGCGTCCAAATAAGTTCTGGATCTCGTAATGCAACCTATATCGTAATCATGTTCTCCTAAAAAGACTATATAGTCCGGTGGTATAGCTGAACGCCTTTCCCTAGCAGACCTCCTAAGTGGAGCCATTGTAAGCTCATTTTGAGCTTGAGGAACTTGAAGGACTTCATCTCGTGGCCGCTTCATCAATAGGATCTTCGGTGTTAACGGGTTCGGTTTGCGGCACGGTAGGCTCCATAATCGTCCGCATAGGTAAGGAGATAGACATAGCAGTCCAGTCAAGTTGTCATGTTCACGATTTGTGAGCAATCATGCTCTTCGGCTACATCAAATTCTAGAAACTTGGCCGTTTGTGATTCCACAATCCTTGTTCCTCCACTTGGATTATAAAAACGATATCCCTTTGAATGTTCGAGTAAGATACAAAGCAACATCGAGTGGTTTTAGCCTCCAACTTACCCAATGTTGGATTATACAATCTTACTTCTGCAGGACATCCCCAGACCTTAAAATGATTCAAACTTGGTTTGCGTCCAGTCCATAACTCAAAAAGAGTCGATGCAACAGCTTTAGTAGGAACACGGTTCAATATATAAAGGGCTGTTCTTAAAGCCTCACCCCATAAAAAATCAGGCAAATTAGTCCTACTCATCATGCACCTTACCATATCCATGAGAGTACGATTTCGCCTTTCGGCCACACCATTCTGTTCGGGACTTCCGGGCATAGTGGGCGAGCTACTATCCCAGAATCCTCTAGGTATTTAGCAAATGGTCCTTTAATTTGCCCAACATTTCCATGTCTACCATAATATTCTCCACCTCGATCAGATCTCACCACCTTTATTACCTTTCCTAACTGTTTCTCAACTTCAGTCCGAAAAGTCTTGAATTTGTCAAGGGATTCAGACTTTTCCTTAATCAGGTAAAGGTAACCATATCGAGAATAGTCATCAATAAACGTGATGAAATAAACTTTTCTACACAAGGTTGCAGCATAGGGTCCACGATATCGGTGTGAATGACTTCTAGTAATCCGAACTTCGAACTGCGGTTTTCTTCTTTATCTTAGTCATCTTTCCTCTACAACAGTCTATACAAGTTTCTAGGTCACCTTTAAGAGTAGGCGGGATGTTTGTCTTTATCGGCCTTTCTACTCTTTCTTTAGATATATGACCTAGTCGTTTATGCCATAATGTATAAGACTGTTCCTTAGGTAGAGGTCTTTTGGAAACAATATTTTCAACAGTATTAGCGACGTATATATCATTGGGAGATAAACACAAACTGTACAATCCATTGGACATGATGCAGCACCCAACCTTATTTGAGCTAAAGAACATAGATACAATATTGTTCTTTATTTCAAAAGAGTAACCACACTTATCCAACATGATACGGAAACTAAGTTCCGTCTAAAGGAAGGTACATAAAAAGTGTTTCTTAATATCATATTAAAACCAGTATCTAACACCAAAAAGACATCTCCCACGAACTCAACGTCGATCTTTTCATTGTTTCCCACAGTGAGCTTTGATTCATCCTGATTTGGCATCCTTCGTTTGTGAATCCCGTATGGTAAATGCAACATGATTAGTTGCACCACTATCTAGCCACCAAGAACTGGATGGGGCTTCAGATAGGTTGGATTCACAAACAAGTGCCAAAGAATCATTACCTTTATGCTCATTTCTGGACAACCAAGCTTTATATTTATCGCAGTGTTTCTTTATGTGTCCCCTCTTCCTACAAAAGTAGCAAAGAACACCTTCCCTTTTAAAAGGTGCCTTTCTAGGAGCCATAGAAGTGGAGGGGCCAGCGGCTTCGGGATTTCCTCTCTTAGGAGCTATATTGTTAAAAACACCTATAGCTTTAGGATTTCCTCTAGGATGTGCAATCCATTTACCCTTTTTGGCGTAACTAGAGGCATACAAGGCAAGATGCCCTCTTTCTTTCTTCGTTTCTCTTCCTCTCGCCACCACTCGACTATGAGGTCATTGATTGACCAAGCCTCATTTTGCGAACTATAGTTTGTCTTGATAATTCCAAAGTCGGGAGGAAGAGTATTCAATGCCCGATGCACTATGCAAGTTTCGGGGATATCAACTTTGAAGAATTCGAAGTTTTGATTGAAGATCTACCATTCTCAGTACATAATCTCTAACTCCAGTCGAACCATCATATTTCATATTAAACAGCAATTGCATAAGTGTACCAATCTCAGCATTGGAAGAGACACGATACCTAGCCTCCAAGGCTTCCATCATATCCTTAACAAGTACAATCGGATGGCAAGCCACTCAACAAATGCTCCTGAATTGACCTTTTCATAATGAGCAAGCAAATTCTGTTACTCTTTTCCCATGCAGCAAAACGTACTTTCGGACTTACGTACTATCATCGGTAAAGGTCCGCCGGCCTATTTTCGGTGAGAGCAACATGAACATCTGCCAACTCCATACCAAACTGAAAATCCTCTCTCCATCTCTTGAAGTTTGATCCAAAAAAAGAACCTCAATAGCAATGGAATTGCCATTCACGAGAGAAGGTGACTGTTTATACAAGCAATACATATAATCAGCATCATGTGAGTGCTTAACACACATCTCAAGAGCTACATACATCATCATATAAACACCTTTGGGCAGAATACATGACATGCAATTGTATACTCTTTACATGACAGCGGTCCATGAAAATATATTCTAACCTTTCGCGAAGTCACCACCTTTGGGTGTATGAACCACTAAGGTTAGTCACTTTTTAACCATATGCTGTACATGCTTCCCTCCATGAACTAATACACAATTACCTCCTTTGGGAGTGTGACCACGCATTAGAACAGGAGACATCCCATCATAATACAAGACCGACGTTTCTCAAATTCAATCAAGTGTGCCACTTTGGCGGTCACAACCCAATTGAATCATTGAAACTTTCTCATATCGAGGATATAACTTTATGACTCACATACACCTTTCAAAAGTGATTTTAGACTTGATGACGGGGCTGTATGTCACTAAAATCACATGTCATGCTAATTGTATTGCTCTGTTCATTAATACATGCTAATAATAAATCAACACCACACATATTCCTCAAGTGATGATGTAATCATAAGCATGCAATTGTATTTCCAAAACCATAGAGAAATACATGAAAATTACGCAAAAAATACCCTCAAAATCACGTACCTTAGGGTTTCACATGCATTTTCATATCTTTAAAAACATCAAAACATGAAAATAATCATATCACAAGATAGGAAATTCACATACGAGCACGTACATATTATCCACGCGCCAAACGGACTTCACACGCGCCCTCACGCGCCGCTAGAGTGTGCGGCGCGTGAGCCACACGCGCTACGCCCAGAAGCCGGCCCGAAGCCGGTCCGACCGGTCAACGGGTCGAACCGGTCAACGGTCCGACCGGTCAACGGGTCGAACCGGTCAACGGTCCGACCGGTCAACGGTCAACCCCCGGTCACCGGGTCGGGTCAACCCCGGTCAAACCGGGTCGGGTCAACCCGGTCAACACGGGTCGGGTCAACCCGGTCAAACCGGGTCGAGTCAACCCGGTCAACACGGGTCGGGTCAACCCGGTCAAACCGGGTCGGGTCCTAGGTGACGTCATCCGTGACGTCACACGCCACGTGGCGGTTTACGTGACGTCACCATGACGTCATCCGGACACCTGTCCATGACGGTGACTAAGGCGGTGGATGACGTCATGGATGACGTCATTCCAGCTAAGGCGGCCGACGCGCTGGCTCGCACGTGCGCGCGTGCGCGCGCGTGAGGTCGCGCGGCGGCGCGTGCCGCCGACTCGCAGCACCGCCTGGGCGCGTGTCGGCGCGTGAGGGGTTTTCCGGCATCGTCTGACGACGATATACCCACCATTTTTCTCGTATTGATGAGTAGAATCTGTTTATGCAATAAAATTTCACTTTCATCGGATCAAAAAACACGAAAGAACAAGCAGAACCCTTTCGAGCTCGAGTCAAGTCCGAAACAGCCATAGGCAGCTGATTTGGGTTCGGC
The DNA here is from genome assembly GCA_014182715.1 of Eucalyptus cloeziana. NCBI lineage: Eukaryota > Viridiplantae > Streptophyta > Magnoliopsida > Myrtales > Myrtaceae > Eucalyptus > Eucalyptus cloeziana. The sequence goes on along the minus strand of CM024636.1, from coordinate 53,313,637 downwards.
GAGAGGCATAACAGACACTGAAGGACTCAGCTCAACAAGATTAACCCGAATATATAGTTGAAATCAAGTTTCATGCGGATAAATTCTTCAAGACGGGCAAATCAACCAAGTTCTAGTCTATGTTAGGCTCTGATACCAAATGAAAGCCGTAGGAACGGCAACCGAGGACCGACATAGCTAGAAGCTCAGAAATTTGTGCACCTGATTTGTGATCCATGTTTTGTTGAAGCTAAGCGACAGCAATCCGTGTCTATTGCGCTGAAGATCTTCTCCCCTATTCCCTCAATACCTTGGCTTGATAAGTAGGCCTCTCACTTGGTTCCTTATGTGAGAGAGAGTATTTGTTCTTGTATTGAAAACAAGAGAGGGCTAGAAGGAGGGACCTTAGCATATTTATAGAATTTGGACGGGCCCTCTTATCACGGGCGGGCCCAATTCAGCCCACACAAGCCAAGCCCATATTTGACTGTTAGGAAACTTTATATCTCGCTTTATTAGATCAATTCCGTAAAACGGATAATTATAATCTTAATTAATGTGGCCCAAACTAGGAAAATTCTTACAAAAACAACAAAACCATTTATGAGCAAAATCATACCACTTTGATTTTGAAGCAGCCGCACCATTTGTAATATTCGTCAGCGCCTTGTAATTCTCTGGCGAGATGGGCTCTGTCTTAGCACTTTCAACCAACTGCTTCCTCACTGCATCGTGTAACCTTCCAAACAGCTGCTTCTTCAATGCCTCGAAAGCCAAATCCAACCTCTCCAACATCTCCAACGAGTTCTTATTATACATGAACAACCCATGGTACAAATCGAAGCTGTCCCCTGCAGTATTATCCACCTGATCTAGCAGCTTTTCGTACCCCTTCGTATTAATCGGCGTCGATTCCAAATCCAACTTCTCCAGAACCCTCCCGACCGTGTGCGTAATGGACTGCGATTCGGCGGCACTCTTATCGTGCTCGGCGTAGGTCATCTCCACCATATGACACCCCTCCCTCGCGAAGGTTTCTAGAAATTTCTCGGCCCTCGAAATCCTCGATTCCTCATCGCCAATCCTAACCTTCTCATACACAAAATTAAGTCCGCTCCATCCATTCTTCTCACTCTCCGGTCCAAACATCGGGTGCGTGCAAATTATATCGAAATCGCGAGACAGAAGCCGAACGAGCAAAGTTTTCGCGAACTCTTTTACCGACAAGACGTCGACGACCAGCGTGCTCCGCTTCAGTCTCTGCAAAGGCAGCGCCCTTACGACTTGCTCCAGAGAAATGATGGAGGTGCAGAGCAAGATGACGTCCCGGTGCTCCTCGCACAGGTCGTCCGCATCGCGGAAGAACGTGACGCCGAGTTCGCGGGCGGCGTCGGAGTGGTCGGATCGCGGGTGGGCGAGGACGGTGTGGCCCTGGCGCGCGAGGGTCTTGGCCAGGAACTGCCCGAAGTTGCCGAAGCCGACGATGGCGATCTAGAGCTCGCTGCGCGATTCGGAGCCGGCGGAGAGCTTGGGCTCGCGGTCGAACGGCTGGGCGGCATCGATGGACTGGACGCGATGGCGGCGGCGGCGGGACTAGGAAGCTTTGCAGAGAGGAGAAGAGGAGCGGCATGTCGAAGAAACGCGTTAAAGTTCTTTGCGAGGGAGAGGGAGGTTTTTGAAACGAAGTTTATCTAATCTTTACCAAATTTATAATGGGAAAATTTCAAAAAATGACCTAAACTATCCTTATTTTCTCAAATAAAAAGCTTGAAGTGAATTTTATTTTAAATAAAGACCTGAAGTGGTCTTGATTGTTCAAAGAAGGGCTTGGAGTGGCTTTGATTGTTTCAAATAAAGACCCAACCTCACCAGTTGCCGGCCGACAATAGCAAAAGTGGTGTTGGCGGATGGAGATGTGATATAAAGACCCGGCAGCCGGTATAATCCATCCTTAAGCAAATCTTAGAGTAGTGGTGTTTTACAACAAAGTGAAATGGATGAAACTTAAAGAAGCAATTGTTATCATGTGTAAAATTGTGTATAAAAAGCAAATTTCGTGAAATTGTAGGGACATGAAGGATATTTGAGAAAATAAAAAATTAATTAAAGGGGTTTTTAAGAGTGGAAGAATTGACATTAAAAATGTCTAAACTTGGTCCATTACCTACACGAAGAGATATTCGTTATCGTTATGTGGTGCAGAAATTTGCAGATTAACAATGTCAAGCGTCACATGGTGAGTAGCTGCAGTATCCGGAGACTAGTCTTGCTGTGATGGGATAGGAAGAATCCCAACCATATTAGCAGTAGGTTGAGATGCACTGTTGTTAGACTGCGAATACCTGAAATAACATCTTGCAGTCATATGGTTAAATTTCTTAAAATTTCAACATTGGTCTTTCCTTTTTTGGATTGATTGCCTGGGTTTCTATGATTATGATGGTTGCCTTGCCAACGGTATCGAGGGCTTTATGTGGTAGACCGTTGGAAATTGGAAATCTGTTATGATTGAGTGGTAGGGATGGATGGAGGGGTGTAAGTGGTAACATTTGCCTTGATGATGGGCACCATGGCAGATTTCATTCAAAACTCATGATTGAGAAGCAATCATGGAGTTCAGGAAAAGTTATTGGATCAGGTTTTGTAGCCAAAGTAGCAATAATGTCAGTAAAATAAAAACCAAGATTATGAAAGATGATGGCATTTAATTCTTCATTCCCTAGAGGTCGATTGGCAGCAGCTAATTGATCTGAAATGTACTTTACCTTGCAGAGATAAATTGAGACATATTTGTCACTTTTGGATGTATTCTTGAGCTAAAGAATGCTTGTATGTGATAGAGTTCCAAAGGCAATTTGTAGAGCCTTCCAGACATCGGCAGCGGTAGTTAATCCAACCACATAGGGTAGAACATCAAGTGAAAGAGAAGATATTATCCAACTAAAAACAAGTTGGTCTTTCCAAATCCATTCATCATATGCAAGATTTGGTGCAACAGTAGTGGAGTCCGTGGGGGTGATGGTTGAAGTGGGACAGATAATTGTGCCATCAATGTATCCCATTTAGGATTGGCCGTGAGCAATGGAAACAATTGAGTTTTCCATAATAGAAAGTTATCACTAGAAAGTTTGAGACTAAGGTGGTGTTGCACAACTGGAGTGGAGATGGGAGATGACATTGTGAATAGGAGAAATTGAAAAATGGAAGAGAAAGAAGGAATAGTAGATGTGTCTTCAAGGATCTTACTAGTGCTCTGATACCATGTAAAACTAGACTCTGAATTTGAGCATGAGTTTCGCTTATCCATTAATACTAGGATAGCGTTTATATTTATAGAGTTTATGTACTAGCTACTTCAGTAATTACATGGACTAATTCAAAATATTTTGAATTTTGAATTAGTCCGTTACAATAAAACTAAATGATTACATTAATAACTACAGTAATAACTAAATGATAAAAGCATTAACGAATTCAAAATATTTTGAATTTGAATGAGTCATGCATTGCTATCCTTAACACATCCGATCTTTTCATTTTTTTTTTTTTTAATTTCCTCAAACGTACGAATCTATATCATCGAGCATAACTGCTCCCACAAGAAAATGAAGCAATCAATAGTAAGAATGAAGCTGAAAAAAGAACGGAAAAGAAAAAGTAACCTGAGCCATGGCGGACAAAATTATACAAATGCCTTATTATTATAAAACCGTGAGATAAGATCTCGTGAGCTATGCATAGAAACAGGTAATAGTCCAACAAATGAAATACAAAAGTCTAAAACTAGCAATATTAAGAACTAATCTAATCCCATTCATGTAATGCGAGAAACATCTAAATGCAATAAAAAAATTAAATTATTTCTTATTTCTTATTTATTTAAGCAATGAGGTTATCTGAAAATTTATGAAAAAATAGACTTAAATGCTATAAAATAATAAATATAAAGAAAATGTCTAAATTCTACATAGGAATCGGAGAAAACGTGCTTGCAATCTAAGATGGTTTGGACAATGACGGCACAAATGATAACCATTCTGTTCCAAAAATAGAATTTTCTATTTCAATTCTCTAGATGAGTTTCTAAATAAAAATAACATTTGGTAATGACATGAAATTTTTTTGTTCGGCAACAAACGATGGAATAGAAATGGCGGGTGGTTAGGGAGCGGTTTGATAACATGTCGTGATACAAAATTTCTCCGCTCTCATGCACGTGGTCAACTCTTCCCAACACGCTTTGACACGGCAACAAACGACACACATGGGGTCAATTTTAAAAATTTCAATACTTGAGGGGTCAAAATATAAATATATGAAAAAATAATGAAAATAACAAAAATAAATGGGAAAGAATAAAATTCTCACTTTCAAGTTTCTCACTTATAAGTTTTGACATTCCCATGAGTGACGAATAGGGACCAATTGCAAGTAGCAGCTAATGGCGGGTGGTGGTAGGCGAATTTAGTTATTTCCTTTTCGGTGAGTGGGCAATTGGCTAGTAACAAGGGCGAGCAATAAGAATATTGTGGAAAATTCCCTTATTAGTTTTGAAGATTGATAAAACTTCCCATAATCCTTCTTTGATTCTGATGGTAAGCAAGTGGAAACTTTGATGAGTATCATGAGATGTTACCCATCAGACTCAATAACTTAGTGAAGATGCTATCCTTTATATTCAATCTCGATGGAATAAGAATATTATTGGATCTTGTGCTAATGGCTAGAAGATCGGCATGAATTTCCTACCTACTATACTTTGATTGTCCGAAAGGAAATTATGAAAATCAATCTTACTGCATTTGGAATGTTTCAATCAACCAATGGAACAATCATATTGAAGAAAAAAGTTCTCCAAAGGAAAGACTCAACTTTTGGAAGCTTCATCTATTGTATGGGCGGCAGATGTCTCGGCAATTAAGAAGCAATCAAATCTTCATGAAGGTTCAAGTCCAATAGTTGATTTAATGGCTAATCCTCAAAAAGAAGCTCCAACGGTCAATTTGGACAGTAAGGAGTATTAAAGGAAGTCGTACTACTGAAGGAAGGACGCAAGAGAAAACACAAACGTTCGGAATTCCAAAGTTTACAAAAGTTTTGTCTCAAATACTTTGTCTTACTTGAGCTAAACATTGCAATCTGTTAGAGGTCATGAATGTGAGATTAGCAGATCTTTCACACAAACTCAAGTAGCACTTACTCTGTCCTTGTAACCTCTAATTGATTCACACTAGTAGGGTCCAACTAATAGGCTATTAGTGCTGGAGAGTGAACATAGGCTTGTCAAAGCCAAATCACTATAATTCTGTCATGTGCAAATTTCTCTATCCCTAAACTCCTGTTTATATTTCTATGATAGTTTATTGCACACGATAAGATCTAAATATAGCACAGTTTATCGTTAGACGTTGTCCTGTTGCAATATTGTTTCAACTTATTTAAATTCCACACTTTCACTTATTCACCCCCTCTAGGTGATTAATCTAATTGGAAAAGAGTTAATTTTCTCATTTCTATTCCAAATAAAGAAAAGTAGGAAATTTTTACTTCTCATTTCTATTTCAAACAAATTTCTAGACTAAAAATTTGTTTTAGAAATAAAAAAATGAAATTGTATCACCAAACAAATTTATGTTCCAAACATGTTCTCAAAAATAGAAAAATAGTTTTGCCCTAATTGTTTATCCCATCCTTGGGCCGAAGAACAGCCCAAAACGGGCCTCTATGACCTGGGAATGACCCCATCTCAATCGCTGACAAAATCATTTATTTAAAAAATACGAATGCAAAAATGAACCAAGAGATACAAAAGAACACGAATCGAAACAAAATTTATAAACGAACTATATGTTATGGAAAAAAAAATCAGTACCAAACGAGTTATAATTAAAGCGATCAAGATCAAAACAAAGCAAGTTCTAATAATGATCAAAAGCATACCAACGGAATACCACGGGTCGAAATCAAACATGGAGAATTCTAACTCGAATTAGAATGTGCTCAAAGGACGAATGATGCCGTACTCTCGGTTTGAGGTTGCAAGCGCACTTAGGGGTTGAACACTTGGACCAAATTGAGAAGATGGTTAGCAACTACTGACGGTAGATTGTCTACCATCATAAATCAATAAATTATGATTTTATAGATGACTTTATAGAGGTTGGTAAAGTCTTAGAAAAGATGAGAAGTTACTAGCAAAGAATCCATCAAAAAGTTAAGCAACCATCTGGACCTTACCGTTCGAAAACTAAATATATTATACGGATATCAATTTAGTTCCCATGATTTTCAATTTTGCCAATTTAGTCATTATATTTGCATGAATTACATCATAGTCCTTTCGGCAATTTTCGCTAAAATTGCTAATGTGACAGCCTACCGTGTAAGACGGTCATCAATGATTGGACAACCACGTCAGTGATTTCCGGCAAAAATCAATCGAAGAGACCATATTAGAATCTCAAATAAAGATTTAAGACCGAATTGGTGAAATTAAAAGTTTGGAAATAAATTAACATCGGTATAACAAGTTTAGGATTGATTGGATAATTTTCCCCACACATTCCCCGGTCAACTTGCAAAAAATAAAGACTAGATAAAAGAATAGTTAAAAAGGAAGCTCATGTGTCTTAATGAAATGAATTGGGAGGAATCAGCCAAAAGCCCCTGTTTGCACCGTGCAAGGATCTTAGGGTGACATAGTATGCGATGAGGCGAGAGTTGAAATAGACAGATTCATTGGTTTTTTTTTTTTTTTGAACAGGACAGATTCATTGGTTAGGAGGCGCAGTTATGTTATCCTAGCTCTCAATAGTGACATTTACTAGTGATGTCCTCGTGTCCAGCAACAAAGATAAACATAGCAAGCAGTCTCACGTAACCATCTTGCGTGAAATTTAAGGATCAAGATGCATTGGTCCACGTTGGAGAAGTCAACGAGGAGCTGATTTGTTAGGCCCTCTCTTTTGGTGACACATCTCTTTACTTTCAGCGATTTTTCTCTTTATTTTATGAATTACTGTCTGGTCACGGACGGTGTTAAAAACATCATTACACTAAGATGCTGACATATATATAATTTTTAATTTTGGTGACTTAGCACTTAATTCCATTAATAAGTGAAATTTTCCATTTTGTGACTGCTCATGTGGAAAACATTTTAGGCCGATGGTATGCCTTGTATAAATCATTACTTAATTTCCTATAAACTCAAAAAGAAACATGCTCAACAAAGTAGAGAGAAGAACTTTATTTTTAATGTTAATACCATGAAAAACTTCAAATTTATACACATGTTAATCTCTTATGTCACCTGGTAATTTATTCTTCTCGCATTAGACTTGAATTACAAGATCCAATAGTTTCCCGCATCATTTCTTAACAAATAGTTCATCCTCTAATATAACTTGATTATAAAATATGTCTAAGACCTTGGGTTAATGTTGAGAATGTACTTCAGTAATTTACTTTAATCCAAAAAATTTGTGCAACCATCAGACTGGTTTCATCTCGACTTCTAGATTTGAGCTCTTTTGGAATTTGAAACCTTTTGATTTCCTTTCAATTTGAACATGATATTCAAGGCGTCTTAACACAAGGTACAAAGTGGAGGGTACGCTAATAATGGTACGAAGGAGGAGATGTTTTAAGCACGAGCAAACAATCCGAAGGCGGGATTGATGGTGGTGAAGCCTCCATCCACCGCCAGATTCTGGCCACTGATGTACTTGGACTCGTCACTCCCCAGATACAGAGCAGCCTTCGCCACATCTTCTTCCTGTAGACTCACCCCATCCAAGTTAGAATACACTCGGACTCTTGCACTCTCGTCGACTTTGAAGAACTCCTTCGTCAATGGCGTCAGAATGAAATAAGGCGAGACACAGTTCACGCGAATTCCATATCGCCCGAGCTCCGCGGCCACATTCCTGGTGAGGCCCACGACGGCGTGCTTGGAGCTGGTGTACGCGTGGGACGCCACCCCACCCACGCTCGAGCTGACGCTCCCGACATTGATGATGCTTCCGCTCCGCGACGGGATCATGGCTCGAGCAGCATGCTTGGTCCCTAAGAAGACGCCCGTCAGGTTCACGCTAATCACCCTCTCGAAGTCGGTCTTGTCATTGTCCAATATGTTGGCCTTGGGCGGGTCGCTGATCGCAGCATTGTTCACCATTATGTCCAGCTTTCCAAACTTGTCGACCGCAGTGGCAATGGCGTTTTCAACATCGGACTCGATTGATACATCGCAATGCACAAAGGATGCGGTTTCGGCACCCAGATCCTTGCACACCGACTTGCCCAAGTCGTCGCGAATGTCGGCTATAATGACTTTAGCCCCATGCTTCGAGAAAAGCCTTGCGGTCGATTCTCCTATGCCGCCCGCCCCACCTGTGATCACTGCCACCTTTCCCTCCAGTCTGCAAAACCTCGTGCTAATGAGCCACACAATCTAGTTTTACATGAACAAAAGAAACGAAAACGAAAGCATTTCCAGCTTTGATGAGCAAAGCTCTACTCTTAAACGTAATTTCCAACATCCTTAAATCGCACGCACATTGCCAAAGCCACATGAATGACAAATTTTCTCATCGTTTAGAAAGAATCTCTTTGGACGTAAGTCCGAGAGCAAAAGAGCAATACCTTCGTGCTTCCTGGGGGAGGAGTGTTGTGGTCGCCATGGTTTGAAAGATTGTTTCGAATAATGCTTAGCTAATAGCAAGGGGGTTTTCGTATGATCAGTGACAACAATCGAACCCGAACCTTCTTGTTATATAGACTTTTGGGGGTGGAGACTTAACCTACTCCCATTGAGCCACAGGATTCACGTGTAATTTCATGGATAATGAAACAAAAAGGGGGTCACCCTTGGCGTGCGAACATCATCCCAAACAAACCAGGTGGTCAATATCTATTATAAAATGGGGGAAAAACCACAAAAAACCCTAAACTTTGTTCAAAGTGGCAAATTTACCCCAAACTTTTTTCTGTTATGTGGAAAAATCATAAACTTTGCCAACCGTAACACATTTACCCCAAACTTTTTTTGTGATACAAAAAACCTCGAACTTTTGTCGTGTGACACATTTACTTTAAGTTATAGGGCATTTTGGTCTTTTCACTTAAAAAAAATTCTTTTTTTTTTCTTCTCTCTTCCCTCCGCCGGCGGAGGAAGCCGGCGTCCAACGAGGGCTGCCCTCGCCGGCGTTCGGCTAGGGTCCCCCGCCTAGGTGGCTAGGGTCCCCGCCCGGGCTGGCTAAGCAAGGGCCACCCTCGCACCCTTGCCCAGATTTGGCGAGGGAGGCCCTCGCCCAACGCCAGTGAGGGCACCCCTTGACGCGGGCGAGGGCAGCTTGTTGGCGTGGGCAAGGGCCTCCCTGCCAGATCTAGCGAGGCACCCCTTGCCCGAGTCTAGCGAGGGCCCTCCTCACTCGACACAAGCGAGGGTGGCCCTCGCCCGCCAGCCCGGCTAAGGGCTGCCCTCGCCCAACGTTGGCGAGGGCGACCCTCACCAAACGCCGGCTTCCCTCCGTCATGGCCAGCAGAGGGAAGAAGAAGAAAAAAAATAGAAAAAGAAAAAGGAAAAAAAAAGATAAAAATGTCTTGATGGAGTAAATGTGTCACAATTTAAAAAAATTTGGAGTTTTTCACGTCACAAAAAAAAATTTTTGAGTAAATTTGTCACTTTGGGCAAAAAGGTTTTTGGTGATCTTTTCTCTAAAATGGGTTAATACCACGAGAAATTCAAAACTGGTACAATTGTAATAAATTTACCTTAAATTAATTTTTTGACCACAAAAAAATCTTTAATTGGTATACCTATGAATTTAGAGCTGTTAAATAAATGGGTCGGGTCGGGTCGGGTTTGGGTCGGGTCATAAATGGTCCGACCCAAATTGACTCATTAACCCATTAATGACTCATTTATGCCTAATGTAAATTTTTTCGACCCATACCCGACTCATTAAACTAAACTTAAGAAAGCTTATTTCTTATATATATAAATGGTATTGCTAAAATAGTTTTATACAACACAAATTTAATGGAAAATTTTTATAATTTTTAAAATAATTATTTTAAAAAATCGAATTTTAATTATTTTTAAAATTAAAAATCTAATTATTTTTTTTTTTTTTAATTTAAAATTTTAATTATTTTTTAAAATATAATTTTTCTTTTTCTTTTTTTCTTTTATGGTCTTCTTCTTCTTTGGCCGACCGCCCGCCAAGACCACGCGGCGGCGGCCACGGCGAGCCTCGAGGCGACTCACATCTTTGGTGAGCTCGAGCTGAGCTCACCCCTCGCCGGCGAGTTCGAGTCTCGCCGAGCCTCGCCTAGTGTCAATAAGGCCTCTGCCTCGCAAGATCCGGCGAGCTCGATCTCGCCCAACACCGGCGAGCTCGAGTCTCGCCAGATCGGCGAGGCTCAAGCCTCGCCAAACGTCGCGAGGCCTCCCCCTCGCGAGATTTGGCGAGCTCACCCCTCACTTGGCCGATCGCCGACGACCGAAGGAAGAAGAAAGAAAAAAAGAAAAGAAAAGAAAAATAAAAAATAATTATAATTTCGATTTTATAAAAAAATATTTTCGTAAAAGTTAAAGAAAGAAGAGAGAGATTGTGAGATTTTGGGTGAAAATGGGTTCTAAATCCAACCCATTTAAGATCTATTTAAGCCCATTTAAGACTCACATATCTTAAGTCTTTAGTTGTTAAACACATTTAACTAACTTCTTCAAAAAACAAGTGACCCATATATGTTAAATGGGTCATATATGGGTCTATGACCCATTTTGCCACCTTTACCTATGATGAATATAATCTAAACAATTTTTTATTGCCGAAAACCTCAAACCGGTATATTCATAACATATATAACCTCTGTTAGTTTCATTAAAATAAATTAATATCACGAAAAATCACATACATGTATATTTGTGGTGGAACCCCAAACTGTTACACCCATCGACTACCATATATTATCCAATTCAGCAACTTAATGATAAAATTTAACTGAAACTAACAAATGATAAATTTGTCATAGATATATCGATTTAGGATAAATTTGTCACATGTGTACTAATTTAAAATTTTTTATGATATTTACCCTTATTGAAATAAGATCAAGCAGCCTTTTTCCCCCTCCGATATTAACTGGCACGTGTTCCCCAAGAACTAGTGGTCGTTCTTTTTTCCAATTTATCAAATGGCTCGATCCTCCTGGAGCATCTTTCACCAGCCTGTGGAATCTGTCGTATTAAAGATGCCTCCTGCAGATTAATTAAGGAGGTAACGTACCACAGAAACCGTCCGAAGATATGAAGACAATTTCCCACTTGTTGACATAGAGCTTGGGGTCTAGAAAACAGTTCTTTGATAGGCAGATTGATAGTAAAATCTATTAGCCAAAATAAACAGTGATGTTGATATTCATATGTGCTCTTATATACGAGAAAAAGTTGTAATACAATTTTTTCTCTTTGAATGATCTTTTTTTCTATGTGTAGTTTTGTTGTCTACTCGATAGAGCTCTCCATGCATTTGTGCTTCGTTGATAACTACAAAGAAAGCTGACAGGATATGTATCATTACCGGTGAAATGAGCATAAGAAAATTCAATGAAAAGAGTCAAAGAATTTATCACTCGCCATTTTTCACATCGTTGCTGACATGAGAGATAAAACATAATGGAAAAAAGAAATGGAATAAGGAAATAAATTGATTATTAAATTTTACAATATTCAATTAGTATGACATATCCTATGGAGAGATGAAATCTTGCTTTATAGCAATCCCCTTATTTTTCAAAAGATAGCAATCTCCCCATGACTTGACCATCACTAGATTCGATGAGGCCGAGCCTCAACCAAGGCTGCTAAGGCCACTAGTGAGGGCAAGCCTCGCCTAGTGACGATGAGGTTGAGCATTGCCAATGGCTAGTTGCCAGCCATAGCCAAGGCCTGACAATTGGCCAAAGGAAGAAGGAAAGGAAAAAAGAAAGAAAATGTGACGAAAAAAGAAAGATCATAAAAATTCAGAAAAATAACAAAAAAAAAAAATTATGTTAATGTCGATTGCACCGTGTAAGGAGACCAACGTAAAGCAAAGCATCATATCAACAATTTGTGGTCAAAATTAGCTGGAATGACTAAATTGGCAAATCGTTAAAATGTTTAAAACTAAATTAGCATAATTGAAAAGTTTAAAATTGAAGTAACCACCGTATAATAAGTTTACGATTCTTCTGGATAATTTTCCTAAGATAATTCTTCGTTTATTTTATTTCTGCCCAGATTTTGTATGCTTCAGTTCCGACTTTTGACAGCATACGAACCCGTCACGCAATGGCTCAACTTGATGATAATTACGTAATTAAGCTTACGCACGCACCTCTCACATTTAAAGCATGAGTGCTGATCACAGAGAGTTGATCACTAAGGAGGGTTTTGCACGGGCAAGACGAGATAAGTCTTTGTTTATTTTACTTCTCCCCCAAATTTAATATGCTTAATTTCTGACTTTTCACCGCATGTGAGTTAGACTTGCAATGACTCAGCTCGATGGTTATTGGAACTTGAATTACGTAATTAGAAACCATTCGCGCATGAGTCTTGATCATGGTAAGTTGATCAATAAGGAGGGTTTTGCACATGCAATATGAGACGAGTCTTTGTTTATTCTACTTCTCCCCCAAATTTTATATGCTTAATTTCCAACTTTTCACCACATATGAACTAGAATTGCAATGGATCAGCTCGATGATTATTGGAACACGAATCACGTAATCAGAAACCATTTGCGCATGAGTCCTAATCATAGAAAGTTTATCAATAAGTAGGATTTTTCATATCCAAGATGAGACGAGTCTTTATTTATTCTACTTATGACCGCATCTGAACTCGTCATGTAATGGGTCAGCTTGATGATTATCGGAACTTGAACTTGAATTACGTAAGCAAGCTCACAGTACGCACCTCTCATATCTGAATCCTCAAATTCTGGTCAATAAACACTTTATAATCTCGATAATGGTCTTGATGATGATTTAAATTTATGAAATACTGGGAGGGACCAAGTATATCAATGAGGTTGCATATGCTTATTAAATGTGTAGGATGTTCTTTTTTAACACATATCGACTCGTATTGTTTTGATGACAAATTCGAACTATATTGTTAAGTCCGTGTTGTTTCACAAATATATATTAATTGGGTGTAAATTGCGAAGGCATAATTGGAAGAGGAAAGAAATGCCCTCTTGCATTTCACATTTTTATTTAGTTCTTAGATCTGAATTTAAATTAGGCTAATTGAGCACATGAGTGTCTATTCTAGGCCACATAAATAGGTCATGCTCCATCTGATCAAATAATATATTCTCTAGGATATGGCGTTAGCTAATTTCTAATATTGATGTTATTTTTCGCCTCTCACTCAAATATTCATTAGGAAAAAACGTGGAAGCATTTTGTGTGGGTCGTGATGTCGTGTGCTCCATGTTAATAGGTGATCCAATCGGGATATGCTCTCTTTTAACTATGTTTCATAAGACCACGGGTGCGTTTTGGAAGACTTTTGGGAAAAGTTTTTGGGAAAATGCAAAGGTTTTTGAGTTAAAGGTATTTTCCAAAATGCATGGGCTGCGTTTGGGAACCACTTTGCAAAGCTCTTTGGGGGTCCAAAGCCCATTTGCCCAAATATTGGGTGTTTGGGAACACCCAATAAAACTCACCTTGAAGGAATGCTAGCATTCTAAAGGTTGAAAACCCAAGGCAATTTAGGGGCTGCGCTTTCAGCATTTCGGGAATGGCTCGGGTACTGTTCATCTTCTTCTTTGAACCGAGAGGCTGGCGAGGCGTTATGATGGGTCGGCAATGGGCAAGAGAGGCCGGCATGGTCGCGGCACCTCAGCGACCGTCGCCGACCAATCGCGCAACCCAAATTTGGGTCACAGCAAGGTGGCAGAGGTCGTGCACTTGGGTCGAGAAGGTGGCAGAGGTCGCCTGGGTCGCGGCATGCGACCTCGGCCACCTCGCCGCGTACCAAATCTGGGTTCTAGGTCGCGACAATCACACTCGCCGCGATCTCCGACGACCTAAGACATCGCTGCGACCCAAATCTAGTTCGCGGAGGTCGCCTGGGTCACGATGCGCGACCTCCTCCACCTCACCGCGACCACCTGGGTCGTGGCGGTCACAGAGGTCACCTAGGTCGCAGCAAGCTGTCGCTGCGACCTCCGGCGACCCACGACCTTGCCGCGACCTAGTTCTGGGTCTAGGTGGCCGGAGGTCATCTGCAACCAGATGGGTCACGACCTCAAATCCGGTTGCCGCGACCCTTGTTGGAGGATCACCTGACGTGCCGTGACCTCCACCGAGGCCGCACGATCTAGGTCTGCGACGCTCGCCAAACCGCCCGCCCTCGTTGGACAGCTTGCGTCAAACTACCCGCCCTTCGCCGAACCGCCTGCTCCTCGTCAACAACTACTTGTTCTAGCCAACCAACTCTTTTTTTTTTTTTTTTTTTTTGAATAACAAAAGGCTTTGCAAATATAATTTTCCCAAACATCATTTTACTCAAAGATACTTATAAAGGACTTTTACAATAAAATTTACCAAATACAAGGGCTTATCCTGTATTTGGTTGTTTGGATCCAAATTGGGATAAAATAGGTTAAAGAGGGATTTAAAATCCTCCAAATATCCCCAAATTATAAAAATATCTCATTATATGTTTGGTGCAACTTAAGATAGGATTTGAATCTTTGAAAAAAAAAATTAAATCTTTTAAAATCTGCCACATAGAGTAAATTTGAAAATCCTTAAAAATCTTTGAAGGTCCCATCTTCGATTGGCTTCTCTTGTATATGAGACTAAAACCTTTCCAACCACATATATGTGAAGTCGACCTTAGGAGCATGATGACCCTCAACTGACACAAGTTCACATAGATGGCCTTGTTAACGGCAGGAGGCAATTCCTGTGGTTGTACATCCAAACTCCATAGCCGGAGAAAACAACTCCTCCGTCCCAAGGGTTGAAAGGCCACTAATGAGGTCAACCTTGCCAGCCGCATGAGTGCAAGCCTTGCCCAAACAATGATGAGGTTGAGCCTTGTCAGTGGTTGATTACCAGTCATTGCCAAGGCTTAGTGACTGACTAGAGGAAAAAGGAAAGAAAAAAAAAAAAAAAATTCAAAATATTTATAAAAAATTTTAAAAAATGTAAAAATCGTCCATGTCGACATTGGCCATACCACGTAGAACAACCGACAGCAATCTCTTACCAAAGTTGGCCAAAAGGACTAAATTGATAAATCATTAAAAGATTTAAGACTAAATTGACAAATCATCAAAATGTTTTGGATTGAATGACCAAAATTAACACAATTGAAAAATTTATGATTGAATTAGAAATATACCAAAAAATGTTTATTAAATTGGCACAATGGAAAGGTTATAGCTAAATAGGTCACCGCTTAAATAATTTCCCTAGGTAAGATGAGTCTTTGTTTATTCTACTTCTACCCAAATTTTGGATGCTTCTTTTCCAAATTTTGACGGCATATGAACACGTCACGCAATGGTTCAACTCGATGATAATTACGTAATTAAACGTACGCACGCAGCTCTCATATCTAAGGCTTCAAATTCTGGTCCTAACGACCTTTTTATAATCCAGATTTGAAAACATTTGTGCGTGTCCTAATCACACCTCGTGATCATTTAAGACTATTTTATTGAAATGCGACAGACGTGGACCTCGTTGGGCAATTTATATAGATAAAGAGCGGGAAAAATATTAGTTGATGAGCAAGCTCAAGTGTCTTGTTGCAATGCAGTGAGAAGAGTCAGCCAAAGGCTTTGTTTAATCTGCCTTTTCCCCAAATTTCGCGTGCTTCATTTCTGACTTTCAAGACCAAATGAACTGTTGTTGCAACGGCTCAGCTTGATGATCGTTGCAACTTTAATTACTGAATTAGAATCCATTTGCACATGCAAGACGAGACTAATTCTTTGTTTATTCTACTCCTCCCCTAAATTTAATATGCTTTATTTCCGATTTTTTACCGCATATGAGCTGGTCTTGCATGGCTGCGCTTGATGATTATTACAACTCGAATTATGTAATTCGAAACCATTTGCGCATGATTCCTGATCACATAAAGTTGATCAATAAAGAGGTTCTGCACATGTAACACGAGACGAGTCTTTGTTGATTCTGTTTCTTCCAATAAAGAGGTTTTGCACGTGTAAGACGAGGCGAGTCTTTGTATACTCTGCTTCTCCGCCAAAATTAAAAATGCTTCATTTCCGACATTTGGCAGCATGTGAACTAGTCTTGCAAAGGCTCCGCTTGATGGATATTGTAACTTGAATTATGTAATTAGAAACCATTTGCGCACGAGTCTTGATCACAGGAAGTTGATTACCAAGGAGGGTTTTGCACATGCAAGACGAGATTGAGTCTATGTTTATTCTATTTCTCCCTCGTAATTGATATGCTTCATTTCCAATTTTTGACTGCATATGAACTAGTCTTGCATGATTATTGGAATTTGAATTCTAAGAAGCACCGACGCTCTTTTGGAATCTTTGTGTCTTGTTAAACACTCGGACACGTGTCTGACACTCGGTCAAAATGTGTCAAATTCCACATCTGATCAACTCTTCCGACACTTTTCGACATGCAAGTCCAGAATTTCAACATGCGAATTTGGAATTCCAATAAGTGATTCCTACACGCACGGGTCAATTCTAAAAATTTTCAATACATGAGGGATCAAAATGTAGATATATAATAATAATAATAATAATAATAATAATAATAATAATAATAATAAATAAATAAATAAATAAATAAATAAATAAATAAATAAATAAAAATAAATTGAAAAAGAAGTAAAATCTAGTATCATTTTCTTTTTTTATTCTCACTTCCAATGACACACAATTCATTCCCCCAAATTTATTTTTTGCTCTTTCCTTCCAACACGCTTTGACACGTGAGTCAAGAATGTGGGTTGTTTGTTTTTTCATTTTCTCCAAGTATTATGGATTATTGGAATATAGTTGAATTTGTCGAATTATGTCGACATAGACTTCTGGGACTTAAAAAACCACCGTCCAGCGATGTCATTGAATCCAACAATAGAGCATATACTATATTTAACAAGCAGTCTGACTTAACTATTTTACATCCATATCTTCATTTCAATTTCCGGTTCTAAAAGTGCATCAAAGCTACAGTCATTAAATATAATAACTAACTGTAGATTGCCTGCCGTGATCAAGGGAAGCCAACTTGTGATTTAGTATCTTCGTTGAAATGTGACTGAGCTAGACCCTCTCTTTCCTTGAAATTAGAAAAAATATTAGTTAATGACTGAGCTCGTGTGTTTTGATGCAAAGCATTGGGAAGAGTCAGCCAAAAGCCTTTGTTTACATCATATAAGAAGCCAGGGTAACATAGCACGCGAGGCTAGAGTTATATAAACAGACTAAGGGCGTATTCCTGTATTAATCGCCAATTCGTTAGATCGTATGGAATTTCTCTCTAAAACTGATGATTATTATGGCTTTATTTCAAGTTTCAAATAGTCGATATAAAAGGTGCTCAAGAAAATGGTTTCCTCCGTCTTGAACTGCTTCCGCTACAGGCTGATCAATCAGTTGAACGAGTCCACGTTGCTGTACTTGGTTAATATTCTCTCGTGAAGAAGATGGGAAAGAGCACCAGATAGAATCCCAAGAAAATATATAGTATTTATCAGGCTGCCCATATTGCTCCCCAAAGAACATGGTATCTGCAATGCTGATGACCCTGATGACCCACGATTCCACCAAAGGACAAAGACAAAGAAAGTTGATCGTGTCAGGAGGGCTTTTCCATGTGCAAGACCTGATGAGTCTTTGTTTATTTAACTTATCCCAAAATAAGATTCATTATTGACAGCATATGAACGGGTCATGCAGTGGCCCAACTTGACGATTGTTGGGACATGAATCACGTAACCATGCTGACGTACGCACCTCCCACGGCTGAAGTTTCACATTCTGGTCGACGGAACATTTTATAATCGTTGATATTGTAACTTGAAGACATCTGTGCATCTGTCGTAACCATAGTCTAGATTTTAAACATACTGGGAGGGCCCGAATATATGAATGAGGTTGCGTATGCGCATCAACTATTGAGCAGGATGCATCTGTTTAAATGTCATGACAGGATTGCTGGATCTGCTTATAAATAGGAACTGAGCTTCCTTCCTTGACCCTGCGCAGCCCAAATAGGAGGAGAGAACAGAGAGAGAGAGAGAGAGAGAGAGAGATTGAATGATGCAGGCTCTGAGCTCTGCCGAGTTGTTCCGCAGAGACTTGACCGAGCAGCCGGTCTGTCCTCTCTACTCATTGATCTCGAACCATTTAAATAGAAGCCATGCTTGGTGCCCTAATAGACCATGATTTCATTTGCCTTTGGCAGGTGCTGTTTGAAGAGCATCCGGGAGTGAGAAAGGTGATCTTGAACCGGCCTTCCAAGTTAAACTCCCTCAATCTCGAAATGGTGCGACCCTCTCTTCTTTCTTTTACTCATTTACACAGGTCCATTACTCAAGTGCGTCTCCTCTGAGCGCGCAGATTTCTCAGATGTTTAGCAAGTTGAAGATCTACGAGGATGATCCTTCTGTCAATGCTGTCATCTTGAAGGTAATTGGAGGTTGTACTTATCTCTGTCCTTTCTCCCTACTGAGTTGCTACTACATATTTAAGCAAATAACAGTACAGGCGTTTCAAGATTTCATCTAGCGTATACATTTAGATTCAAATTCGATTGATCATGCTCCATCTGATCAATGATATGTTCTCTTGGATATGCATTAGCTGATTTATACTCTATGTTATTCTTCGCCTCTTGATCAAATATTCATCAGGGAAACGGGAAAGCATTTTGTGCGGGCGGTGATGTTTTCCAAAATATCAGCTCCATGTTAACAGGTGATCAAATCCGGATCTGCTCTTTTTTAATTGTGTTTAATATAACTATAACCCTTGAAATATGCAAGAGATATGGTATTCTTTTCCAAAAACTTACAATATTAGGTGGACAGCCATATATACATGCAAAATTATACTGTTTCGATAAGTTTTAATGAGTGCTACAAAAAACCATTAGTAAAAACGAGTAAATGGCGACATTTTTTTCTAATTAAGTTATTGAGCTACCAACACTTGTTAATTTGACATAATAGTTGGTAAAGTTAAGGCTTTGTTAGAATATGTAAGCAATAGTTGGGAAAAGATTTTAAAAAGAGACTGTCAAAGATACGAAAAAATAATCAAATATACGTTCATAACTAACTCAAACAAGAGTTGATGACTTTATCTTATAATCTGAGTAAATTCTGGTATCTCTGAAATCATTCAGGACATTGGAGCTTTGGAGCAAGCTTTTACAAGAAACAACTCACCTTGGATCACTTGATAGCCACCTATAAAAAGCCTTTGGTGAGATTTGGGGGCTTTTCTTCTTATTACTTCCATGGCTGATGAACCAAACGATAAGTATCTGTAGTTAAAGCTAGCAATTCCTTCAAAATCAACTTGAACATTTTCTTTTTCATATGAATGACCTCAAAGGTATGCCTCACCAATGGAGTTGTAATGGGCGGTGGCGCTGGACTCTCCATGCACGCAAGCTTTAGAGTCGTGACAGAGAAGACGGTAGATAGCCCTCGTTTATAAATTCATTTGATTTCTATAACCGGACTCGATGGTGATGAATGATGTTTGCAGATGAGCTTTGTTCATCATACTGCATCTTCTGAGACATCTGATAAAAACTTGCTTGAAACTACAGAAAACGAATCTTTCTGAAGAGTGTTTCGATTCCTGGTGTTGCAGGTATTTGCAATGCCTGAAGCAATACTCGGAATCTTTCCGGATGTGGGTGCATCTCAATTCCTATCCAAGCTTCCCGGTTACTTTGGTAATTCTGAACAGCTTTTTCTTTTCTTTTTTCGCTTTAGATGAACCCATAATACACATACTGTCCAGTGTAGGAAAGGAATTAAAGAGGAAGAGAACTACAATTTATGGATCTTCTCATTTTGGACGTCTTTGTATTTGTGCCTCATTGTCAAATTTTAATTGACTAATTAGTGTGTGTGTGTGTGTGTGTGTGTGTGTGTGTGTGTGTGTGTGTGTGTGTGTGTGTGTGTGTGTATTGTGCCAAGCTTTTTAATTATCAAATATCTAGATTAGATTATCCTATCCTTTAGATTTTACAAGTGATGTTACATCGAGCAGGTGAATATCTAGGATTAACCGGAGCACGGCTGGATGGAGAAACAATGCTTGCATGTGGCCTCGCAACTCATTTTGTCTTTTCAAAGGTAACTGGATGGTAGCGATTCCAAAACTTGTTCGCTTTCTTATTTAATATTTAAAAGGAAAAAAGGCGACACATTAGATGTATCTAATAACCGATATGATTTTAGTTTGTCTTTTATATGTATATGGTTAACCCTCTATTTTCTCGATAGGATCTTCCTCTTTTAGAACACGCTCTCTCTTCGGTGGATTCGTCAAAGGCATCAGACATTTTGTCGGTCATCAACAATTATGCGTGCAAATCCAATAATAAAGAGGAAGAACTCCACAAAAGGTTACTGATGTTCTACTCTAGGACTTCACTCTCTTCCTGTCGAATATAATCTCTTACATCAACAAGTCTTCATTGTTGGAATAGATTGAAGAGCATAAACAGATGTTTCTCAAGACAGACGGTGGAGGGCATATTACATTCTCTTGTAAGCACACGCTGGTTTGAATTCTTTCTCCTCCTTCTTTTCTAGTTGCACAGCTGAGATACTTTCCCGGTGCAGGAGGAGGAGCTGCTAAATAACTTGGCAGAGAAATGGATCGCCGAGGCAGTGAACAGTATGAAGTCTGCTAGTCCGACCAGCCTAAAGATTTCTCTGAGATCGGTAATATGCAAAACAAAACGTATACTATCCAGCTTGGTGGTAATTTATAAAAAGTAACGCGCTTTCAAATGATAGTGAAATTCGACAGATATCTTCCACTTCTCAAAATCTACTCTTATAGGGTGCGTGCAGATGGAAATTTGAAAGTAGAGAGTACTCAGCAGTTTGTGTTAAAATGGAATGGGAGTTTTCCAGTCATAAACTAACTCTTTGCGTACGTACAGTTATGTCTGTGTATGCTTGTTCCAGCAATTGTTGGGTACATGGTACTCATGGATATCAATCATTTATGTGTAACATTACAAGGAGCATGGCATATTGCATCTAACAGCTAAAAGAACTTGTCGATCTTGATGATTATTAGATAAGAGAAGGACGTGGTCAGACGATTGAACAATGTCTAGCTCGCGAGTACACCATCTTTTGCAACATCGTGCGAAGGAAGATTACCAATGACTACTACGAGGTACTAACTCTAAATGGATATTTTAGTAGGTAGGACATATTCAAGAATCCAATGGGAGCTTTTGATTTTTCACGTCACTTTTATAAGCAACTCTCCACTGGCCGAGAAGTTATTTCATGAACTATGAACCACATAGATCAATACCATCTCAATCATTGATTATGTGGGTCCAACTGTGAAGCTTATATGATCAATGGTACAGATGAACATGGTCTAAATTATCTATAGACCATATGATATGTTGGCAATTAGAGCATTCGCCAAGGGTGTCTGTCATGTGTCGTATGTATCCTTCTCTTCATCGATTTGTGTAATGCATTGGTGAATTGGTGCAGGGTTCAAGGGCGATTTTTTTCGATAAAGACAAAAAACCCAAGGTAAAAGCATATAGACTATTACCCTGCTATTTGACTTGTTGAGATGGATCTTGAAACTTTATTTAGTAAGAGCAACAGTGTATCAGTTTATTTGTCATTTAATATGGTGATGACATCGTGCTTTAGACATCTGTTTACGTCCAAAACCTTTTGATTGGTACTTGGCTTTATCTGTCATTTGTTGTGTATTGGCTAAACGAAGACGAAGACAGTCCGAATCATAAATTTCTCTTGACTAATAAATGAGAGAAGGGCATATGCTGCAACAACAAATTATAGTCTGTTGTTTATTATCCTTATAATAAATATCCAAGTACTCAAACTTCACTGAGTTCAAGAGACAATCATTAAAGCCTCGCAGAGATTGGAGATCCTATAATCGTCTGTGTAAGGTAATGTTGGAAATTGTGATCCATTTTCTAAAATTAACTAGAAACTACTAACTTAATCATGAAGGCTAGAACCTTCTAGCAACATCCACATTGAAGATTGTCTAGAATTGTCTAGAATGGAGTTTGCTAGCTGAATCTAGAAGATTCACATGGGAATGCAAGCAAGCAAAAGCCTAGTGTCAAAGAAAATCCTAGAACAAGCTAGAGAAGTCTAGAATCCTCTAAGGCAGTGACTTATGCCTATAAATAGCCTTGTAGTTCATCATTTGATATGTGAGGTTTATACCTCCACCGGTGTGGAGGAGTAGAGCTAAGATAGTTTCTATATCATGAAATATTCCTCCATTACCAAAATATCTTGTACTATCCATTTCAATCAACTAGATAAATTATATCCCATGTTCTTTATCATTTAATTATTCTATCTTGTCCCTTGTCCATCCTCTACAAAATATACTATACACTTGCACACATTATTAATAAAAAACTATCATCAATACCAAAACCATGCTTCCGCATGCACACGTCCAAAAATTGTTTTTAACAGGTAATAAGGTATGTTGTAAGCTAGGATTGTATCAAGTCATATGCCAATAATACATCATTCGATCATTTCCTAACAGCTTAGCCTTTTAGGACAAACATTTTTTCTTACAATTTGGATGAATTAATGCACGAGGTTGAGCTTGAGCTTGATTCTTGTTTGATGAACACAGTGGGAGCCGCCGAAGTTAGAGTTGGTCGGAGCAGAGATGGTGGACATGCTATTTAAAGCATTCGAGGATGATGACGACTGGAATTGTCTACAGCTCCCTGCACGGTCCTCCAACGTGCTTGACCACTGAATGAACCTATTTGTGACACAGCTCACTCATATTGCAATACACCAAACTGGAAACTGTAACATTAGTAACCATGGAAACACAACTCATATATATTGGCATGCATTTGTAATGTGACAATCTTGTCTATTAAACTCCCATGAGGTTAGACAACTCAAGATTTCCTAATTAACTTCCTGTCCAAATTTTAGCATTTGTGATGTGAATCGTTGCGGAAAGATTGTTCTACGAAGGCCCAAATGATGCGAATTGCGAACCTCGACCTCCAATCAAAGACGCCACGAGCGAAAGAATTCGCTATCTCGCTCGATAAGTCGAATTGACCGTCACAAAGGAACCTTGATTAGGTCAAGTCCTTAAAAGAACAGTAGAAGATAATCTCTCAACTTTTTCCTCAAAAATAAAATATATCTGTCCCCAAAGAAATTCAGTTAGTCTTATATATATAGACCTTCTAGCCACCACACAAAACCTAAAATCAACCCTAGAAATATAATGCGTCATATTCTAGAATATTCCTAAACAATAAGATAATATCACAATAATCAAATTGCGCCCAAGATTTCCAAGATTCTTCAAGATTTGATCCAAGGTCATCTCCACGCCAAAGATCATGAACCATGACGCCAACAGCTTACCTAAATTGCTTGGCCCGCGCTCGAGTAATCAAACCAGTAGGAATAGAAAATGGGTCGCTAGCACCTCCTCCTCGATATGGCTCGATGTCCACATCATTCCCTCCCCCGTGCAAAGGATTTGCCCTCAAATCATCACTGGCATCAAAAAGAGTCAAGTCAGAAACATTAAATGTGGCATTAACGTCATACTTACCTGGAAGATCAAGCTTGTAGGCATTATTGTTAACTCTTTCCAAAACCATGAATGGTCCATCCCCTCACGGTAATAACTTAGAACGTCGCTACTCAGGAAATCTCCTTTTGCACATATGAACCCAAACCCAATCGCCGGGTTCAAACACCACTTCCTTGCGCCCTTTGTTGGCTTGCCTTGCATATTGCTCAGTCTTGCACTCAATATTTGCGCGCGTCTTCTCATGCAACGCCTTGACAAATTCAGCTTTCTTTACTCCATCTAAATTCACACACTCATCAACAGGTAAAGGGATTAAATCTAACGGAGTTAACGGATAAAACCATAAACAACCTCAAATGGTGTACATTTAGTAGCAGAATACATGCTCCTATTATATGCAAATTCAACATGTGGCGGACAATTTTCCCAAGATTTTATGTTCTTTTTAATAATAGCACGGAACAATACCCCTAAAGTTCTATTAACTACCTCGGTTTGACCATCGGTCTGTGGATAACAAATAGTAGAAAATAACAACCGTGTTCCTAGTTTTTTCCACAATGTTTTCCAAAAGTAGCTAAGAAATTTAGAATCTTGATCTAAAACAATCGATCTAGGCATGCCATGCAAACATACAACCACCCTAAAGAACAAATCAGCAACATGAGATGCATCATCAATTTTATGACAAGGTATAAAATGAGCCATCTTTGAAAACCGATCAACAAATAAATAGAATCTCTACCATTCTTAGACCTAGGCAATCCTAACACAAAATCCATAGAAATATCAGTCCAAAGATGCGTTGGAATAGGTAATGGTGTATACAAGACATGCGGTTTAGTTGTAGATTTCGATTGCTTACAAACAATGCATCTCTCACAGACACGTGTGATATCTCTCTTCATATGTGGCCAATAAAAATGTTCATAGAGCACTTCATAAGTCTTATTAATGCCAAAATGCCCCATTAAACCACCACTATGCGCTTCTCACACTAACAATTCACGCAAAAAACACTTGGGCAAACATAGTTTATTTTCACGGAAAAGATAACCTTCATGCCTATAGAATTTATCAAATGCAGCGTGTTCACATGCTTCATACACTCTCCCAAAGTCATCATCATCAATATATAAGCCCTTGATATGGTCAAAACCTAGACACTTTGCTTCTAAAATAGTTAGAATCACGTACCTTCGAGAAAGTGCATTGGCTACCACATTCTCATTACCTTTCTTGTACTTGATCACATATGGAAAAGTCTCAATGAACTCCATCCATTTGGCATGTCTTTTATTCAACTTTTGCTGCCCTTTCAAGTACTTCAAGGTCTCATGATCGGTATGGATCACAAACTCCTTTAGCCATAAATAATGTTGCCAAGTCTCCAAAGCTCGCACTAAAGCATACATCTCCTTATCATAGGTAGGATAATTCAATATTGCTCCACTCAATTTTTCGCTGAAATAAGCTATGGGATGCCCTCCTTGCATCAACACGGCTCCAATTCCTGTACCAGAAGCATCGCATTCTATCTCAAAAGTAACACTGAAATTCGGCAAAGATAACAAAGGAGCATTAGTTAACTTATCTTTTAGCAGATTAAATGCTTTCTCTTGCTCTTCTCCCCACGTGAAACCCAATAACCTCAGTTAAAGGTGCGGCAATGGTGCTAAAATTTCTCACAAATCGCCGATAAAAACTCGCCAATCCATGAAAGCTTACCATCGGCACTAACAACAAATCCTAGAAATACTAATTTGTTGGTATTGTTCGGCCCTTAAAATCTACAAGACAGCTCGCACATGCTCAATATGGTCATCAGGGCTTTGACTATATATCAAGATATCATCAAAATAGACAACCACAAATCGACCAATAAAAGCATGCAAAATATTATTCATAAGTCGCATAAACGTGCTCGGTGCATTAGTTAATCCAAATGGCATGACTAACCACTCATATAACCCATACTTGGTCTTAAATGCAGTTTTCCATTCATCACCTTCTTTCATCCTAATTTGATGATAGCCACTTTTCAAATCAATCTTAGTGAAAATGCAAGAACCATGCAACTCATCCAACATGTCATCTAACCTAGGAATAGGATGTCAATACTTTACCGTAATATTATTGATTGCTCGGCAATTGACACACATTCACCAAGCACCAGGAATCAAGTCAATTTGATGTTTTATGCCTCGAATCGGGGTATCCCTCCAGGAAGTTCATCAGGAAAGACGTCTTCATATTCCTGCAATAAAGACACAATAGGACTAGGCAAACTTGGGTCAAGATTGTTAGTAGAAAACAAAACCTCCTTGTACAAAAGTACAAGCATTGGTCGGTCTAGAACTAAAGATCTCCTCACCTCACTCGATTTTTTGACAACATCACACTCTACCTCGTCCTTGTATCTCCCTATCTCAAATGGGATTCGAACTTGCATCGACACTTTCACCTCACCACTATCATTTAACCATTGAAGTCTATAAGGCCTAGGGTGCTTTGTCGTCTTCAAACCCAACTTATCCACCATAGTACAACTTGCCACATTCGCATAACTACCTCCATCAATTATCATACTACAGATCTTACCATTCACCACACATCTTATATAAAACAAGTTATCTCTTTGTTGGTGATGCTCCTCTTCCTTTACTTGCACACTTAAAAAGAAAACCACCAATAAGTCTCCTTTTATAGCCACTTCTCCATCACTACAACAATGGTGGCATCTCATCATCCTCTTCTTCCCTTTCACTTTCGGACTCAACAACACCATGTCCAATCATGATCATCACCCTCCTCTTAGGGCATTGATTTGCCATATGACCCATGCCCAAACACTTAAAACATTTAATCTAAGTGTTGCATCTAAAGATTTGGCTTCTCATCTCTTTTCCAATTGGATCGCCAAGATTTGAACCTCCTCCACTCTTGTGAGTCCAACTTATCTAGCTTTGTCCACCAATTCATCCAATTCAACATAGTGTTGCAACTCCACCACCCTTGCTAAGTCTCAGCTCAAACCACTCAAAAATCTTGACATTGTGGCCTCATGATCCTCCACCACATTAACACGAATCATGGCAATTTTCATCTCCTTGTGATACTCTTCCACGCTCTTATTGCCTTGTGTGAGATTTTGTAACTTTTGAAACAAATCTCGATGGTAATGACTTGGTACAAAACGCCTCCTCATCACTGCTTTCATCTCATCCCACGTCTCTATCGGTCTTTCACCATTGCGTCTCCTACTAGTCACAAGTTGATCTCACCAAATTATAGCATAATCGGTAAATTCAACAGCTGCAATTTTTACCTTTTTGAGCTCAGAGTATTGTTGGCAATCAAATACCATCTCCATGCATTTCTCCCATTCTAGATACGCATCAGGATCATTCTTCCCTTGGAAAGAAGGAATCTTCATCTTGATATTTCCAAGTTCATTATCTTCTCGGGGTCTAAACCCTCAAGCTCCATTCCACCTTCCAAATCGAGCATCTCGATCATCCTCCATGTCAGCCTCATCATCATCATAATGCCGCTGCCTTCTATGTCGTGTTCTAGAGGTGTCTCGCTGATGTTGCGGCCTTCCCCGAGGTAGCTCTCGGTCACCATCAACCTTCATGTCATTCCCCATCATTCGGCCACTAAGCTCCTCCACTACGGCCCTCAATTGTTGGATGCTTTCCACGAGCGCTTCATCCCTTTGTATGGAGTCAACCTCCCTTTGATTCACACTTTTTTTGCGCGACATATTTTAGACCTGCAAGTAAACGTTAGTCACAAAAATCCTCACCAATCACTCCCTCACGTGTTTCTCTCAAGGTGTTTGTCACTCCCCTCGTGTTTAACTCAAGTCTAGGCTTTTTCCACCATCAATTAAGCTTAGACACTCTTGCCTTTTTCCTCTCGTATTCTTTTTTCACAAGCTCTTTATTGGACTCAAAACCTGTCTCTCAACCCCCTCACGACAATCAATCAAACTAATCAATCAAGATTAGATCACTATTGATTTTGTTTCAACAAGTAACAATTTCAAACCAACAAGTACAACTTTCGAAATTCCAATTGAAACGCAAATCACTACTGATTTTGTTTCAAGTCGGTCTACTAACAAACGAGTCGCCTTCTTGACTTTTTTTTTTGTTTGGCTAATTTTTTTTTTTTGCCGAATTTGTTTTTTTTTCTCTTGCGCACTTTTTTTTGTGTACATTTTCTTTCTCTTTTTTTTTATTTTTTTTACCAACTCAGATACAATTTAAGATGCTAGAAAAGAACATTTAAAACTAACAGCAAACAACTACGTATGGAAGCACAAAAGCAATTGGATCCCTAAATTAGCTAGAACCGAAACCCTAGCTCAATAAACCTCAAATTGTTGAATATCAACAGAAAATTAAAGATGAATAGACCTTGTAGAAGCAAGCTCTAATACCAACTGATGTGAATCGTTGCAGAAAGATCGTTCTACGAAAGCCCAGATGATGCGAATTGCGAACCTCGACCTCCAATCAACCCTGTGATTGGCAACCTCGGTATGAACGTGACCCGTTAACGAACGCGTGTCAACCAACCAACGTTATAGACGCCACGAGCGAAAAAATTCGCTATCTCGCTCGATAAGTCAAATCGACCATCACATTGATTAGATCAAGTCCTCAAAAGAACAGTAGAAGAGAATCTCTCAACTTTTTCCTCAAAAATAAAATATATCTGTCCCCAAAGAAATTCAGTCAGTCTTATATATAGGCCTTCTAGCCACCACACAAACCCTAAAATCAACCCTAGAAATATAGTGGGTCATATTCTAGAATATTCCTAAACAATAAGAGAGAGAGAGAGAGAGAGAGAGAGATATATATATATATATATATATATATATATATATTTGACTTGGTCAAATATTTGGTGACCAAATAATCAAATTGTGCCAAGATTTCCAAGATTCTTCAAGATTCAATCCAAGGTCATCTCCACACCAAAGATCATAAACCATGACACCAACAACTTGCCTAAATTGCTTGGCCGCTCGAGTAATCGAATCAGTAGGAATAGACAATGGGTCCCTAGCACGTCCTCCTCGATATGGCTCAATGTGCACATTAATTTGAGGCGCACTTTCCCCTCTACGATCACGTTGCCCTCTAAAACTACAAGCAACGAAGAGGAATAATTGCTGTTAATGCATCTAAAGATAGAAGAGTGTAGTATCTATGTTGAATTTCCACTGCACAAGTACTCCTCAATGCCAACTTCAAGGCTAAGCCAGGACATTATCAAGTTTTCTGGAGATGAAAATCCAGTAATACCAACAGTTGCTAAGAAGAAGATGAAATCAACAGCAGAAAAAGATTAATTTATTTGTTTCTAAAATAATAAATGTGAGCTTGGACAATTCCGCAAAATTGAAACCCCAAACTCGATTGTACAAATAAATAAGGAATACACTAGATCATTCCATTTTGAAACAAGCTCGCATTCTAGGCCCAAAAGCGGCACAACAATTGTCAGTGACTCAAGCAAAGTCTATGCTCAAGCATTTAGATCCTCGAACAAAGTCACAACCATTGCACCCACAAATATGCCTTCAAATAGACAAACATCCAGAATACAAGTTTAGCTTCAGGTTGTCGTCTTTGTGGCCAATACACGCAACTCAGCATTATTTGGAAGACATAGGAAAGTGTAGGTATTGCTCCCCAAAATAAGAAAGTACTGCTCCACCAACGCTTTCAAATCAGAGTATCTTATCTTAATTTCTCTAGAGAAACTTAATAGTAAATACACTGGCAGCTTTTTCCTAACCTCAAAATGGAACTACACTTAGGGTGCGCATGGTAAAATTTCTTGGTGGGCGAGTTTTTTTCGAAAAATAGTTCTTTTCTATTTCTATAATCAGTTTTTGAGCGGAAGAACCCGTTTGATAATTGTACAAAATTTATACTCTTGGAATAGAAAAAGAATAGAAATACGTTTGGTAACGTAACGATTCTTTTTGTATTTATTTGTTTTTTTATTCTTTTTTGTATTTATTTGTTTTTTATTTGTTTTTTATTCTTTTATTTTTTTTGTTTTTTATTCTTTTATTTGTTTTTTGTTTTTTATTCTTTTTTGTATTTATTTTTTTATTATTTATTTGTATTTATTTGTTTTTATTTTTGTTTTTTATTTGTTTTTTGTATTTATTTGTTTTTTTATTTTATTGCGTTTGTTTTTTACTTGTATTTATTTGTTTTTTTATTCTTGCTCACGATTGGCGGCCGGCGACCGACGGCGGTTGCGGCGATGGTCGGCGGTGGCTCCGAACAGTTGGAGGTGGCCATGGCAAGAGAGAAATAAAACAAAAATAAAAAGGAAAATTTGCTTATTTCTAGAAATTGTTTCGAGACAAAAAGCAATTTTTTTTTGTTTCGTTTCTATTCGGCACAACTTTTCCATTCCGGAATAGAAATCAACTTGATGTTCGGGAAGCCTACCTCAAAACAACAAAGCTTAGACTTCATAAGTTTTGAACTTGGATCCGATTTGAAGACAACAAAGCAGCAACATCCTGAGATGGCTGTGGCAATACAGGTTTTTCACGAAAAACTTTACGCTCATCCACATTCTCAAACAATTGCTTCCGGAGGACACCATGCAAACGCCCAAAGAGTTGATCCTTTAGGGATTCAAATGCCAAATCCAACCTCTCCAGCTGCTCCATCGCATTCAGATTATACATGAATAGCCCATAATAGAGGTCAAAGCTATCACCCGCCGTGTTCTCCACCAAATTTAACAAAGTCTCATAGCCTTTCGTGTTGATCGGGGTGGACTCCAACCGTAGTTTCTCCAGAGTCCTCCCCATCGTGTGCGTGATAAACTGTGACCCAGCTGCATGCCAATCATGTTCAGCACAACTCATCTCCACCATCAGACACCCTTCCTGTGCAAATATGCCCAAAAACTGGTCACATCGTGCTTGTCTTAACTCATCACTTCCAACCCTAACTTGATCATAAACAAAGGAAAGACCATTCCATCCATTCTTGCCGCTCTCGGGTCCGAACATTGGGTGTGTGCAAAGAATATCAAAATCTAATGGCAAGTTCTGGAGAAACAAAACCCTCGGAAATTCCTTCACTGAAAGTACATCGACGAACAAAGTATTCCTTTTCAATCTTTGGAGAGGCAATGACTTAAGGACACTCTCTGTGGACAAAATTGAGCTGCAAAGAAGAATCACGTCTGGATGCTCTTCACAAAGATCATCTGCATTAGAAAAGAAAGAAACCCCCAACCTTTGAGCTGCCTCAGAGTAATCGGATCGAGAATAAGCTATAACCGTGTGACCTTGGCGGACCATGGTCTTTGCTAGAAACCGGCCGAAGTTTCCAAATCCCACAATGGCAATCTTGAGGGGAGACCTATCTTGAGAATTGCTGGCGCTAGGCACTGGATGGCTGATTGATGGAGCAACATCTTGGAATCTGATGGTTTAGAGAAAAATTATGAATGAGATTCTACATCGCATGAATTTTCTAGAAGAGGTAAAATGATCTTACAAATCTTTCAGCAAACACAGGAAACAACCAGGGTTTCCTTACATTAGTATATCTCATTTGTTCCACAGAGTAAACAGTGAAAATGGGAACATTAGTGGCAACTGGCTATCAGTTTTGAGGTACATCAAATCATTAAACCATAACACTTTTGACTTCATTCGCACTGCCACAACTCAAAAGGGAACAGCATAATGCCTAAAAAACTTTGCGCTGGCAGATTTTCTTCTGCTCTGGTGAAAAGCAGAGAATATACAGTCAAATGGTCAAGGATAAGCGATATAACTGAACAAGATAAATTCCCACAACCAAAACAACAAAACCATTTATCAGCAAAATCATACCCCTTTGATCTTGAAGCAGCCGCACCATTTGTAATATTCGTCAGCGCCTTGTAATTCTCTGGCGAGACGGGCTCTGTCTTGGCACTTTCAACCAACTGCTTCCTCACCACATCGTGTAACCTTCCAAACAGCTGCTTCTTCAATGCCCCGAAAGCCAAATCCAACCTCTCCAACATCTCCAACGAGTTCTTATTATACATGAACAACCCATGGTACAAATCGAAGCTGTCCCCTGCAGTATTATCCACCAGATCTAGCAGCTTTTCGTACCCCTTCGTATTAATCGGCGTCGATTCCAAATCCAACTTCTCCAGAACCCTCCCGACCGTGTGCGCAATGAACTGCGATTCGGCGGCACTCTTATCGTGCTCGGCGCAGGTCATCTCCACCATATTACACCCCTCCCTCGCGAAGATTTCTAGAAATTTCTCGGCCCTCGAAATCCTCGATTCCTCATCGCCAATCCTAACCTTCTCATACACAAAATTAAGCCCGCTCCATCCATTCTTCCCACTCTCCGGTCCAAACATCGGATGCGTGCAAATTATATCGAAATCGCGAGGCAGAAGCCGAACGAGCAAAGCTTTCGCGAACTCTTTTACCGACAAGACGTCGACGATCAGCGTGCTCCGCTTCAGTCTCTGCAAAGGCAGCGCCTTTACGACTTGCTCCAGCGAAATGATGGAGGTGCAGAGCAAGATGACGTCCGGGTGCTCCTCGACCAGGTCGTCCGCGTCGCGGAAGAACGTGACGCCGAGCTCGCGGGCGGCGTCGGAGTGGTCGGATCGCGAGTGGGCGAGGACGGTGTGGCCCTGGCGCGCGAGGGTCTTGGCCAGGAACTGCCCGAAGTTGCCGAAGCCGACGATGGCGATCTTGAGCTCGCCGCGCGATTCGGAGCCGGCGGAGAGCTCGGGCTCGCAGTCGAACGGCTGGGCGGCGTCGACGGACTGGACGCGGAGGCGGGAGGAGGAGAGAGATTGAAGGGATTGCAGGCGAGGGGCGGGGAGGGATTGGGACTGAGGGAGAGGAGAGAGATCGCGGCGGAGGTGGCGGACGGACGGCGGCGGCGGCGGCGGCGGCGGGGGGACTTGGAAGCTTTGCAGAGGGGAGAAGAGGAGCGGCATGTCGAAGACACGCGTTAAAGCTCTTTGCGAGGGAGAGGGAGGTTTTTGAAACGAAGTTTGTCTGATTTCTACCAAATTTATAATGGGGAGAATTTTAAGAAAATACGTTTCCACATATAAAGACTTGAAGTTGATTTTATTTTAAATAAAGACTTGAAGTGATCTTAATTATTTCAAATAAGAACCTAAAGGGACTTTGATTGTTTCAAATAATGACTCAACCTCGCCAAAGAGGCCGTCCCTTGCCTGGGGCCAACGTAGCCCAACCTCACAGATAGCCCCACGGCAAGGGTCACCATGCCTAGGTGAGGTCATCCCTCGCCTAGCCCTCTGTGGGCATCGTTGACGCCCGATCAGCCTCCAGCGAAGAGGAAGAAGAAGAACCAGGGAAAAAAAAGAGGAAGAAAAGGGAGGAAAATAACAAATGATGAAAATAACCTTGACCGCTAGAAAGTCAGGTCCTTATATGAAACGGACATAGCCAAGGCCCTTATTTAAAACAAATATAACAATTTCAAGTTATTATTTAAAGTAATATCCACTTCAAATTTTTGTTTGAGAAAGTGATGGTACTGTTCTTATTTAAAATAAGATCCACTTTGAACTCTTATTTGAGAAAAATAGGGCATTTCATATCCCTTTTTGGAATTTCAAATTCTTATTTAAAATAATATTCACTTTAGATTCTTATTTGAGAAAGTGAAGGCACCGTCCTTATTTGAAATAAGATCCATTTTTATCTCTTATTTGAGAAAAAAAGATGGCATTTCAAATCCTTTTTTGGTATTTCAACTTCTTATTTGAAATAATATCAACTTCATAATTTTATTTGAGAAAGTGAAAGCATTGTCTTTATTTGAAATAAGATCGACTTTGAACTCTTATTTGAGAATATAGCATTTCAGAACCCTTTTTTGAATTTCAACTTCTTATTTAAAACAATCTCCACTTCATATTCTTATTTGAGAAAATGAAGGCAATATCCTATTTGAAATAAAATCCACTTTGAACTCTTATTTGAGAAAAAAATGGCATTTCATATCTTTTTTTGGAATTTCAACTTCTTATTTAAAACAATATCCACTTCAAAATCTTATTTGAAAAAGTGAAGATACTGTCCTTATTTGAAATAAGAACCACTTTGAACTCTTATTTGAAAAAAAGAGGGCATTTCAGATCCTTTTTTGGAGTTTCAACTTCTTATTTAAAATAATATCCACTTCAAATTATTATTTGAGAAAGTGAAGGACTGTCCTTATTTGAAATAAGATCCACTTTGAACTTTTATTTGAGAAAAAAATGGCATTTCATATCCTTTTTTGGAATTTTTCCTTTAAAAGGCCAATCTGATGAGCTTTTAAGGAGAGAAATTGCCAAATTAGTAGAGACCCTTAGCTTGGGTTATAAAAGATTAATATTCTAATTGAGGAAATATTTATGTCCCCATCATTTGTAAACTACGATAGAAAATGTTGTTCAAAGTTCTAGAAATTAATCGGGAGAGTGATACAAATAGTTCATGAACTTTAATGCAATGCTCAATTTTAAACAACAAAAGAAAATGTCACTCAAAGTTTTAGAAATTAATTTGTAGCACTCTGACATGCTTGTCGGCCAATGAGACTCTTGAGCAAGCATTTTTATGAAATTAATAAGTATATGATATTTCATTTTTTAAAATTATTAACTAGACATGACGTAGAAAATGGCAAACATAGTCCTTGAATTATAGCTTAATGCCTAATGTGATCCTTGAATTCTTAATTTGTTTAATGTGAATCATAAATTTTAGCTTAATTTATAATGAGAATGAATTTTCATTACACATTCAATTTAATTTTTAGATGAATTTTGCTAATATAACAGGTTTGAGGTATCATGAAAGTAACAATCTATTACGAGTCATAAATTCGTGAAAAAAATAGGTCATGCAACAAATTATAATTATTTACAATTTAATTTCTTATAATTCAAAATAAATTATTATTCTCATTATATATTAAAAATTGTCACAAAATCATCTACCGTATCCAACATTAGCAAAGTCAACCTGGGGAGCTGGCTAATGCATGCATCGGGGAGCGTCCGTGATTGGCGGCACATTTGGCACGTGGGGTGGCGGCGGGCCACTGGTGGGTCCGGGAGTACGGCTTGTCCTGTTTCCTTTGCGGCGAACGGCCGCCGTTTGGTGCGAGAATTCCTAGAATCGATGTGGAAAGAGAAAGGGAGAGGGGAAAAAGAGAGGGGGAGGGCCCATTTTCACTGTAAATTTTGAGTATGAAAGCCTACATTAATTTCGGTCGTCTTCATACTTAGAGGACGGTCTTATAATCACGAGGTCCGAGCGATACCGGCGGAGGTAAAAATGTGAAAAAAATAATTCATAAAATTGTAACAATTGTGAAGTAAGATAGCCGATACTAATTAGACTGTCACGTCAGTAGTTTCTGACTTAAATTGACTGGAATGATTATATCCACAAATCACGAAAGAGTTTAGGACTAAATTGATAAATTATCAAAAAGTTTAAGATTAAATTGGTATAATTGAAAATTTTAAAATTATATTAGCAAAATGTCAAAAAGTTTTGGACCGAAATATCATAATAGATGATTTATAACTGAATTGACCATCATACAATAAGTTTATGATATTTTAGACAATTTTCCCTAGTCGAGGAATATTGTACATATCTTTACAACTCTTTCAATTTTTTCTTGAATATTCCTATGAGTAAATGTACAATTTTGTAGTTTTTTTTTTTTCTTGAATATTCCTAGGCGTGAGTAAATGTACAATTTGAACCTCATGTGGAAGTTTATGTTGATTGATTTTTACTTTGTGCTGTATCTTTAACCAAAATCTTAGGGTTCACACATTTTGACTCTTTCTTTAAATTTGAAATTCCCATGGTACACAAATGTTGATACATAAATTCAAATATAATTTTATTTTCATAATTCTCTCAAATTTGAATAATTAATTAGATTCTGACGGGATATTGCTTTTGCTTAAGTATGAATAGATAAGCCTGGATTTTGGTAGGGAAGAAAGAATTGTGTTTGATTTATATATTTTAAGTGAAAACCCATTTTTGTTTCACTTTAAGATTTTTAAAATTCTCTCTCTTTCGTATCCACTCATTTTATATATAGTTACTGATTTTCTTGCTCTCTTCTCACTCTTCAACTTCATAAATTATCTTGAATAACTTCATAGATGACCTTGAATTCTATTATTACGCACTCACCTATTCCATATGTTATTATTTTTTATACACGCATAATTGCCTAATTACACGCAAAACACTTGTCTTATCCCTATTATTTGATTAAAAATATAAATGAATGACATGTTAACACACATCTATCCCCATGTGTACCAAGTCTGGTGTAGGGAGGGAAGAATGCAGAGCAAATGTCAGACGAACAAAAAAATGAGCGAGTATTATTGGCAAAAGAAAAACCGAAAACAAATACCCTTTTTGCGCTTTTGTTCAACGTTACATTTAATTTGTAAGCTTATTTTTTTAATTCGTCAGGACGTATCGTAAAAGGCTTAAATTGTGTAAATGAGATGACCAGCATGATTAGACTTGATTGGGACACGGTCGACTTGGTGCCGAACACAAATTGTGTAAATAGATCTTGACAATAACTCTTGCCCCTGCTAAGGCACATTGATGTTTGTCACCATCACTTGGAGTTAACACAAATAGTAATAAAGATGATTAGCTATGCAATTGTCTTCTCCTTGAATGATCAATTATTAAAAATCTCAATTAAGAGTTGTTTTTGCTACGAACCACATCCAATTACCAAAGAAAATTAGGGACGGATCCCGATCCCTAGAAAAAATAATAATTAAACTGTATACAGATATTAGTTGCATTTTTCATACATTACTAATCCCACAATTTGCATTGGACCAGCAGTGAATGGACTAAGATGGACTAAAATGAAAGGTTTTGACCTTACCAAGGAGCACATAGGGGCCGAAATTTGCCCTATAAAAACCAAGTTGGAATAATTGATTTCTTATATATTAGACTCATAAGAAAATTCATTTTATTTTATGAAAATTCGACCTAGAGGAATAGTCAGAAAAACTTCCTAAAGTAGAATTGTTGCGGAATATGAACAAGCGAATCGGATAAAATAGTCGGAAGGAAGAAAAGGAAATCGGACACTAGATTTACGTGGTTCGGTCCAAATATCGGAATCTACGTCCACGAAGAAAGCAGTACGGAATTCCACTATAAAAACAAGTGATGCACCGAAGATTACAATCACTCGAGTACTTCAAACACACTCTCAGTGTTTTCCAGCCCCAAACACCCAAATAACTCATACGGTATTTAGCCCATCATAATTCCTAATGAAATCTCACTCAATGAATTAAATAAATTTTACACACAAGAATTTAATTGGCTAAAATACTCGGGTATAATTACAACAAAAAAATCCTTCATATAAGAGAACTCTCTGTACTCTTCTACAGTCTCAGAGCTCTCTTTCTCGGCCACCAAGGGAACTTGGCGCAACTCCGTTGGACGTCTCTCTCTTTTAAAATACAAATGAGAGTCTCCATCATTTATTGCAACATGCTAAAAGTCTTCTTCAGAAAAGGAAAAGACAAAGGAAGCCCACCATAATTTATCGGCATGCATGCATGTGCATTGATAAACGTAGGACATTCTTTCCTCTTCTTTTTCTCTCTCAAAGTCAACAATGACGGCATCAAAAGTCCAACTTGCAAAGATGAGTAGAAGACAACAAAAGGAAGCCACACATAATTAGCCTCTTCACGCTTGCGGCTCATAGATGAAATCCGCATGCAATATTCTTTTGACAATTTCGGCTGATCAATTCACATGCCCTGCTTTGACTCAGCACGTGATCGAGTTCATGTATTCTCATTAGTCTGATTTCATTCAACAGGCACGAACTCGAGACATATTCTCAACAAGAATGATAAGAATAGGAAATAGAAAAGCCCTAACGCTAGGAGGGGTCACCAAAGAACTGTCATGCTTGGAGCATGTATGCTGAAACCGACCGAGCTAGAGCATATTTGAATTAGAAATTGTATAGCCTGCACTTGACATGCCTGAGCTGTTATGGAGGGTGAAGGCCTGCTTTTACATACCAAAAATATGTATGACTTGAAGTCGAAAGGGAAAGATATTGCTGTGTTTTGCAAGAATCATGAAAGCATACAGCTTCGAATGCTTTCTAATGTACATGCACGGGTTCAATGTTGGGCAAAAATGGAATCTCAAATGCAAAATGCAAAGCAATACCTAAACAGTTAAAACCCGAGTCATTCGAGGCCCGCGCTAATATGTTAATTCTTTGATATACCATTGAGTTAGCCTAGGGTTCTACTCTCAAACTTGTGGCCTTTAGATTATCTTATAATGGATGCTTGCCATTGATTTTGCCCCATGTGATCTTACTGCATGTTTACCATTGTTGTCATTGTTTTTCTGTTGAAGGCTTACAACCACTTAAAAAGCATATCTCTATGTAAATCCACAGGGGGTGGTGTTTCATTCCTATCTTATCCACTTCTATTCTGATGTTCTATGTATTAGTTGACTGTCAGTACAATAGTTGAGTGGCACAATTTCTTTTTTTATAGAGCATTTACATGGCCTGTCCTTAACATGATATCAAAGCTTTTGGGGTCCTAAGATGCCAAAGAAGCCGAAGAAAAGGAGGCAGATTTTGGCTGAGGACGGTCCAGATGGGTATGTAACTGACTTTTGTTGTCATTTTTTTTTTTTTTTTTTTGGTAAGGTAAGTAATTAATATAATGGGGAAAGGTCAAACTGTACAACCAAACTGCTCCAAAAACTTACACTCAGAATGAACATGCTCATTCTAAGTGTAAAGGAGCCAAGGAAAAAACCAAAAGGCAACAACCAAATGGAGAGCCAAGAGCCAAACGGCAAACGCCAAGCAAACCAACCTAGCAACCCACAAGACACCTAGCCAAGCGGTCTAGAATCGGGTGAAGAGAAAATAATAGGATCCAATTCCCATG
Source organism: Eucalyptus cloeziana (assembly GCA_014182715.1). Classification (NCBI taxonomy): domain Eukaryota; kingdom Viridiplantae; phylum Streptophyta; class Magnoliopsida; order Myrtales; family Myrtaceae; genus Eucalyptus; species Eucalyptus cloeziana. Next base: position 53,274,719 of record CM024636.1, on the reverse strand, counting down.
AGCATTGCATCCGCCTATTTCTAGTGGAGTCCTCAACATTCTTGTAGGTAATAGCCTTATCCTTCACGACCTTGATGAGATAATTCTTCATGACTGGAACAGAAAGCGGCTCTCCCCTAAACATAATATTATTCATGTTCTTCCAAATGATGTGGACTTCTGCTGTCTTATATTTCTTCCCTTTGCCACGTTTGATGCTTGTCGACGTAGATGCCTTCTAGTGATATTTGGCATATCTTGTCTTTGATTGGTTTTTGACCGTTGTCTCTTGGGTAAACTTACCGACTACTGCCTGCCATTGTGCTGTCCTTGATTCATGCTTGTCGGTCTATCTGACTGAGATGCCCTCATAGTGAAAACCAAAATTTGGCAAATCCGGTGTTGCCCATCAATGATAGGTCCACCGGGTAGCCTGTTGGGTTTTGCTCTTCCGGGTTTCAGATTTTTGTTTCTGTTGTGCAGCTAATTCGACCCGACATTCTAGTTGGCCGATTTCGAGGGTCGATGCTGACCGGTGTGACATGATTGGAGAATGCTTCCGAGGGTTTCCTAGGAACTCCAGCAATATGGTCGGACAGCATCGATTGACATCCACATGACTTCTTTCTTCTTGATTTTCCTGGGAGCATGAAGACGCCGAGGCCTTACCAGCAATGTAAAACAATCTTATCAAGGTCACTTGAATAAGTACACGGATTCGAATCGAGACTTATCTTCATTGGAATCACCTCCCTTGACCGCACCTTCGTGTGCCTATTTTAACTGCCGCCGCGAACATGGGCAAGCTCCTCAATCAATCAATCAACCAACCAATTCCTTTCGACAATAAAGGGACCATGTAGTAACCCTGTGAATTCCATCTCCTATCACCATCACGATGATAACCGATGTGATCGGAGGCGACGGCCGACAGACATCCGATTCACCTGACGACAATGTTGGTTCAAGGAAGAAATTGGATTGGAATGGAATGGATGCTAGGATTCTTAAGAGTGAGAGGAGGTTGATGAGTTAGGAAGCACCGATACTCTCCGGGAGCCTTCGTGTTGTGTCGAATACTTAGTCAACACGTGTCGGAAAATCCGACACCTAATCAATTTTTCCGACACTCTTCGATACTCGAGTCAAATTCCAATATGCAAGTTCCCGACACACGATTCCGACATGTGAGGTCAATTTTAAAAACTTTCAATAAATGAAGGGTCAAAAATATATATATATATATATATATATATATGTGTATGTATAATATAAATCAATAATAAAAAATAACAAATTAGGAAAGAAGAAAAACCCAATATTTTTTTCTTCTCTTCTCTTCTCTTTCAACTCTCACTTTTCGTGATTATTTTTTTCTTTCCTAGTTTTCTGGATTTATTGAAATGGAGTTGAATTTGTTAAATTGAAAAAAATGTTTTTTAGTGTAAATTTCTTATAGGATTTTATTATTATTTATTTATTTGTGAATTTGAATCAGATTAATTTGATTGAAATAATCATAAAATAATAGTTTATTATTTATATATAAAATATACATTTAATATATAAGGTGTCGGAATTATTTATTTTTTAAGAAACGACGTGTCGGCGTGTCATGTCGTGTCGTGTCGCCTATTGCGTATTGGCGTCGGTGCTACTTAGTTGATGAGCGAGGGTATAAATAATGATGGAATTGTATTTTAGATAATATACGTTTTTTTGACATATTTTAAGGGTCCCACCGTTGGAGAAGAAGCGATCCAGCAATCTTCTTTCCAAAATACTAAACCTTCTTCACTGTGAATCAATAAAAAAAAAAAAATCCGTGTAATGTTCAAATTTTGTAATCCTATAGTGATTTTATCTGTGTATGGATTTCGCTTGTTGCTTTTCTTCAAACTCTTATGATGTTTCAGGTAAGATATACCACGTGCCCAGGAAGTTATTTACAGATCAACAGTTGGGATTCGAACCCTCGTTTTAATTTATGCAAATAAGTATTTTAGCTCCATTAATATCATGGTCTTGACCAAATATTTGTGGCCAGGTCATCTTGTAGCCGTGAATCTCCCTCCATCTTCATAAGATCGAAATAATCTGCACCTTTCCTAATATGACTTTTCTTTTTGAGAAACTAGAATCCCTCTTGTATCCAGCTAGCCGAATTCTTAAAGAATATGCCTACCCGCTTTCCAATTTCTGATACTAGAACACAAATCTTTCCTAGTTTGTCTAGATTTTGTGCCCTCGCTTAGTCCAATTAACTTCATTAAGCTCAGAGCCTACCTAATTAAGTCAATCCAATTATAATGGAATTTATAATGAGTTCATTAATACTAAATAATAATGATGTTGGTATGCAAATTAATAATATATATGTTTACAGGTCGGGACTAACTCCTAATATTCTTATAAAATCTAAATGAGATCACTCAAATTTAAGTGTCAATATCCATACTTAAGAAAAATCGATAGATAGATCAAAAAAAAAAAAAAAGTGGAAATTGAATGGTGCAGCGTGTCACCACTACCCCATTGTCGTAGAGAGTTCAAAGCAATAATTTTTCATAATTTTTTGGGAATTATTATTGGATAATAATTTGATTGATTTCTATTTTTATCCACAGTTTAGAATGTGTATCTTCCTCTTTTGAATTTTGAAGATAAGCCAGAAAATTTTCGGGGTTTAATCTTTATGCTGATGAGATATATATGTAATATATATAATATCTATATAGTCTCTTCTATTGTTTTGCCAACCTAAACCCTTCATCGGCCTCAAACAGCCGAAGGCAAAAGCTTGAAGAATCCTCCATTCATGGCCAGGATCGAGTTCTCCGCCAATCCAACTCCCCTACAGAAACGTCCACGACCAAATCCTCCTTCCGATCAAGATGAAACCCGACACTCGGTGGATTACATTAGCAATTTGCCGGACGCCATAGTCCTTCATATCTTCTCCTTCTTGACCACAAAAGAGGCCATCAAAACCAGTATGTTGTCCAAGCAATGGCGGTCTAAGTGGACTGCTAATCCGCATATATCTTTCTCTATGCCCTTCTGCTGTGATAGTATGAAGTTCCAGAATTTCTTGGCTTTCATGAGAAAGGTGCGGTCACGCTGCACTGCAGTTAAGGTGAAGAGCTTCCTCTTAGATGTTGCTTGTCTCGACTCCTCCTCCAACCATAGAAGGACTCACAGGGGGAACCGATCTGCTATTGCTATTGCGCCTGTCATTAATAGTTGGCTCCACTTCGCTGTCAGACGCAACGTCGAAGAGGTGTCGATCACCCTGCGCTACGACAACAATTATGAGTTGCCGCAGCTCCTTTTCCGCTGCCCTACGCTGGTGAGTTTTCACGTGTGCCATTGCCGTATTTCGATGATGGTTGCCGTGAAGTGGCCTTCGCTGAAGAGATTGTGCATTAGTGAAACGGATTTGATGGATGATGACTTGATGAGAGTTTTGAATGGCTGTCCTGTTCTAGAGTTCTTTGAGTTGAAAGGCTGTTGGGGCTTCAAGCACATCAAAGTTGAATCAAGATTTTTGAGAGAGTTGGTGATTGATTATCGTGAGATTCGTACTGATCAAGTTTCCATCCTGAAAATTTCAGTTCCTCGTCTCCTTAAATTGCGCCTATTGGGTGATTCTATGTTCAAAGTAGATCCAATATCTTCCTTGGTTGAGGCTGACTTAAATTTCAAGGTAACAACTCATGCAGTCGCTGAGGCTCAAGCTCGTTTCTATCTTGTTGAGATTCTTCTTCAGAGACTGCGGCATGCTACAAAATTAGTGATAGGGAGCTGGTGCCTTGAGGTGAGAACCGATTTAATTAATCCTGAGTTGTGTTATTTCTGGTTCAAGTTGCATGGTTCAAATTGTAGACATTCGTTACAGATTCTGCCATTTGCTTAGAATAGATTGTGATATTGTTTATTGGTGCTTGATGATACCATGTTGAAAGAAACATTATCATCTTTTATAAGACTTTAATGGAATTTTTGCTGGGTGAGGCATTCTATCTTTTTGTAATAGGACTGAAACCCATTTTAACCTAATATCGCCATAATGGATCCAACAACACATTCAAACTTTAATCAGGCTAAAATCGGATGTGCCATAAATTTTTTTTCTTGAGAAGCATTTGCTGGTTGTTCGTTCATTAGTCTGGTCATCGTTGAAACTGCAAACATGTCTTTTGAATGATCTTCTTTAGTGCTTGGACAAGCAAAAGTGATTAGATTTTGCTTCTTCCACCATGACTAATGTGCTTAGGTGCTGTCGTTAGCGGACGCGAGAGAACTGTTTCTTCCATCCTTAGAATGTCGGCATCTGATGCTCCACGTCGCAGCGGACCATGTGGGAGCTCCCCATATGGTGAAAATACTCGAAAGTTCGCCGCACCTGGAGAAGCTATGCTTACAGATGACTTGCACACCCACTTTTGGGTAAGCAATTACTAGAACCCTCCCAGTTAACTTTTAACAGCAGATTTGCATGAACATCTCTGTCATTTCAACGTAGCAACTACTATTTTATCTCTAGTCAAACCTCCAGATTTGTCTCATGTAGTTCCAATAGTATCGCTCATCATTTGTCATGATGTTCCAGCTCGTTGGCGACCAGAATGTTGGCCGTAGCAACCTTGATGCAGAAGAATTTTGGAATCCTGCAAAGGGGAGGGCCTACCAGTGTCTGATGCTTCTCAAGAATGTCACGATTGTTGATCCCGGTGCCAATTGGCAGGCGTGGGAACCTGTTCTTTCCCTGCTCAAGTTTCTCCTCCAGAACGCACCCTTGCTTGACACAATAGAGATCAATAGTTACAATTCCGGAGTGTCCAAGGCAGTTGAACCATGGGCACTGCTCGAAGCGGTTCGGATGATCCTGTCCCTCCCCAATCGTTCTCCCAGCTTGAAGGTCATTCTCCGTCATCCCTCCCAAGGATGCCCTTCTTCAAGCGTGCTTAAATGTGATTTTTACGTTAGCCCGGATGTCGTCTTCTCGTGATTGCACTGTTACTTTAAGCAACATGTAGATTAAGAAGAAATTGGACGGAATTGGAATGGATCGTTGGGGTTTTTGTGAGAGGAGGGAGATTGACCAGGGTAACATATGATACAGTTTTTATTTTTATAATATCATTTTTGATGTATTGTTTATGGGTAGATGGTATGTGTCCTCTCCGGAGATATCATAAGATATTCTTTTAATGGCTAAGTATCCAATAATAATAAAAGAAACAGTAATATATTTCTTGATTTTCCACGTTAGTCATGTTAATCAGTGACTTTGTTGACATGTAATAGAATTGGCCTTTTATTTGCTCGTCGTGTCTTATGTACGGCTCTACTTTTGAGGGAAAAAAATGAAGACAAATCAAATTTTCCCTTGTAATGTCATACAAGGATGATAATTCATGATGATGCCGTGTCGTTATGTTCAATGAATCGCGTATTTAAATATAAGATAATTCGTGTGTACGTATAGGTTGAATTGCTCAAATCTAATTGATGTATATTTTCCCAAACAATCTGAAGAACAAGGAAACTTTTCAAAATCAAACGCTCCTAATTAAATTTCTTCATTTATCCCCTTTCATTTCTTGTGTGCTCTTACAAGAATGAATGAACAAAAAGTAATTTTATCGTCTATAAAATAATAATGAAAACATAATCAATTGATTAATTATTTTAAATAATATAAATGATCATTTTTAAAAATATATATATTTAAATTATTCTTTTCCGATAAATGTTTCATAACAAGAAATAAGCAAGTATCAAGAGTTAGATTTGGCAAAACCGATTTTTCCACTACAGAATTAAGGGGAAAAGTGCTCGAAACAATTTTAAGCTAAGCTTGGAGAAGCAGTTGAAGGAATCAGGTTGTTGTGGTCGAGGATTAAAATAAGCGGAAAAATTATACTTTTTGTGTCTATATTTTTGCCGCTCTTTGATTTTTATTTTTATTTTTTTGGTCGAAAACATTTCATTGATTAATAATGGGATGATGGATTACAACTAGAACAAAAGTCCAAACATAATATAAGATAAAGTTCATGCGGGGGATGGGATACCCAATTACTCGGAAGAGAACCTGTGTTGTGAGATTTGGCAAATCCAATTAGTAGCTCGGTTCGATCGGCGTGGTTCATATCGCAAGGAGACATTCTTCATTTGGGCCAACATTTCTCTACAGTCCAGGACAATAGGGTGAGAGGCCCAAGCTATTTCATTTCGACCCAAGATGGAATCTACAGCTAAGATACAATCACTGGAGATGCACACGGGAGAGATAGACAGATTAGTTCGTGCGCGTGAAGAGGATTCTGTTAGAGCAGTTCGGTTTCTCCTCAGCCAATCTAGTGCCTGCTGGACGGCTAGGGTTTCTCCCATTTGAGAGCTCGGATTTTCTACACAAAGCCTCCAACACACACCCCATCCTCACCTCTGCATATTCCAGTGATGGCTCCCTCCAATTTCTTGTCCTGCCAAGAGCAATCGACATTTATCTTCAAGGCGCCCGAATCTGGAGGCACCCATCTATTCTGTTCTAAGATCGTCTCTTGTTTCCATGGGTTCCACTTCTCGTAGAGTTGCTGGGAGAGAAAGGCTTTGTTAATGATCTATGCTTGTGTTTTTTTCCGGTCTTGAAAGATCAGAGCGTTGCGGGCTTTCCAAATTAGCCAAAAGGTGGTAGCAAAAATCGCTTTTTGGCTTGCTGAGATGTCGGATCTAAGGTATTCGCTTACCCATCGATCTGTTCTTGTTATAGACGTTGGGGAGACATCCATGTCAGTATAATAGTTCTGCCCCATGTTTATTGGTTTTTCCGGTCAAATCCTCTGGCTTACTTAAAATATCTAATCAAGTCCTTTTGGAAATAAAAGCCCGATCAAATACAGCCGACATGATCGTCGAGAAGTTGAAATGCCACAAGCTGATGTGGCATGAGCAGGAGTCACAATAAGCTTGATTTGAAGAAGACAGGACCGAGGACTAGATTACTGAAGATGTCAACTGGTTGATCATGAGTGGAGATGTACTAACCATGAAGCTGTCTTTGACCACACACTCGCGCACAAAGTGGTAGTCAATCTCTACATGTTTAGTGCAAGCATGGAAGATGGGATTGCCAGTAAGAAGATAGCAGAAAGATTATCACACCAAAGGATAGGAGGAGTGGTTAGACGAATATGAAGATTGCATAGCAGAGTTTCTATCAAGATAAGTCCTGTAGTGGTGTCAGCGAGACACTTGAACTTAGCTTCAATACTAGATCAGGCAACGGTCCGTTGTTTGCGGGAGCTCCATGAAATGAGATTTGAACCCAAGAAGATGTCAAACCAGCCAACAGAGCGTGAGTATATGGAGCACTAGCCCATCTCGCACCGAAAAAAACATGCAGCTGAGATTTGAACCCAAGAAGATGTCAAACCATACAAATATGAATATTCTGGTTGGAATCTCAATCGCTATTAAGTACTTTAGCTATTGAGATTCCAACTAGAATATTCATTGCCAATCTCACCAGAATCTTCGGACTCGATCAAAACATTGAAAAGGAAAGTGACAGAAATCTCTTGGCATTCCTTAATTGGTTTTATCCTCCTACTCACTAGAAGCAGCTCTTACAGCAAGAATTGAGAACCGTCCAACCAAACCCTAAAGTACACGCTATTTTATTCTTTCGACGTCCATGGGCTTTTGTAAAAAATAATGGCAGCATCACCAATGCTCCACAAATTATAGGAACCACATCTTATAAATCTCAGCCGCACCTTAAGGAAGCTTGGATTTACAAATCTTTTCCATGACCTATTGGTTGCTATGAATATCAGTACCAAGAACTCCAGAAGATTTTGTGCCAAGAAAATAAAACTATTATTGAAGATGTATGGAATTATAATGTACCCACTGCATGGGATCATTATAGCCTTATACTAAAAGTTAATGAAGTACTTGAAGAATTCAGACAAACTGCATCATTACAAGAGCAAGAAATGACAGACATAGATGACCATGCACAGTCCTCTCAAGACCCTTATGCACAATGGGAATGTCCTTTTTCTCAAAACCCTTATGATTAAGGACTTTTGTCCTTATCTCTAGCATGAACACATCCTAGACTTTTGTCCTACTATGCTCAACCATCCAATTGGCCTCAGCCAAACATTTCTGCCGACACTACAGGGACTTTCACGAATCATGAGGAAGCATCCTCGTCAAACGAGGCAAATACCTGAATTCTTTCACCAAATTCACTTGCAAGACTTGAGCAAAAATATGAAGAACACCTCTTGACAGAACTGCATAGTTTTGATGACTCAGACTATGACTATAATGTTCGTGATGGATGAGACCGTTGACTGTAGCTGATCATTGTAGCAAGTTGTTGTAGAAGTTATTATAGCAGTAGGCTAGGGAAATCACTATTCACTGTCACTGTTTATACCACCAAGAATAATTCCTGTCGGATTTTCCAAAAGCTTCTGTTTATTTTAGGACCCGTGAGCATGGTCTTTGTTTGCGTGTAATCTCCCAAAAGGATAATGTAATGTATTGAGTAGAGTCCCTTAAAATAAAATGAATGTTTTGTGTAAAACTCTTAATATCTTTCTAAACTCCTATTCTTTTCTAGTCTGGTAGGATCTTCTGAGAAATACAACTCGGATAGTTATAAATGTTACCATCCCAGCATTCCTGAGTGTCTCTAGGCTTTGAACTAAAGGTTAGAGTGATTTTATGCTAAAAGACTGTCCTTGAAAGGCTTGAACAAGAGGTTCGCCCATAGTGGGAAGGCATACCTACAGGAAACTGATTCCGTTTTCCTTGATTCTAAGTCTAGGTCCATTCATGGTATCAGAGAAAAACCTTGTAAATTCTCGAAAAGGGACAAAGTTGAAAGAACCTCTGGACAGTTGATTTAAAAAAAAAAAAAAAGAGAAAATAATTTGCACTTGCACATTATCTGAGGCAATTCTCGAAGGGGAGAATGATATAAATATTTAATGTGGTCTCTAAACTTTTAATTTATTTAATATAGTTTGTGAAATTTTGATCGATGTGCAATGTAATCCCTTAAATTTTAATACATGGCTAAATTAGTCTTTAGATTATATGAAAATATTCAATATTATCACTATATACATCTTGGGAACTAGTTTGAACATGAATAAAAAATTAAGGGATTATATTAAATAAATTAAAAATTCGGGGACCGCATTACATATTACATTAGAGTTCATGGATCATATTAAAAATGATTGAAAGTTTAGAAATCATATTTAGGTCAAAGTTTTTTTTTTTTTTTTTTTAAGAAGGAGGGGAAGGTGACCACCGCGGCGTCACGCTTAATACCCTTAGCTATTCCTGTCAGCTTTCTTGCGTAGCAAAGGATTCGAACCTCTCCCATCTCTTTCGAAGATCACTAAAGCCTATCCAGCGGAACCATAACGGTCGATGGTTATTTTTGGGTCAAAGTTCATAAACCATTTGTGCCGTTTTCTCTTATCGAAGTAATAAGAGTACATTATCGTCATTGCGTATAATCCAATGGCATTCAACGCCCGTCCTCACTCCCTGTCGCCCCCGTCGTTCTCTCTCTCCTCCCCCCTCGAACTCTCTCTCATCTCGCCCCGCGGCGGCGCCGCTCCTCCACCGTCGTCCGTACTCCAAGACCCGCCACCCCCCCGCGGCGGCGGCGGTGGCCACCGAATTCTTGATCCGACCTTCTGTGTAGCCCTCGACAAGTCCAAATCCCCCAAGATCAGTCCGTCTGGTCTCTGATCAGGATCTCTACCGTGTCAATTTGCGGCGGAGGAAGAAAAGCTCGAGCTTGAACGATTCAGCTTACAGGTTCGAAGCGATCGACTCGCTCCGACAGTATTTTCAGCCGATATCGTATCTCTTCCCGCTTCGATGATCCTTTTGATGGATCCGATTTTGGAGATCTGGGATCTGGTCTTTCGTGATTTCGTTGATTGATCGCGAAGCGAGAAATTCCCAGGAAATGCGATTAGTGATTAATCCTGCGTGATTAGGAATTGGGCTGGTGTTGATTGAATTCTAGTTGCGAATGCGTTCGCTTCGCTGAAAATTCCAGGGACGGGAGAGTAGGAAAGTAGGTGTTTTGATGGAAATCTTCTTAATTTAGGGTTCCTTTTTCCCGAATTCTTATCTGTTAAGACGGCTTTTTAGCTGCTTCCATCGACTTTACTTAACCAAATGCAATGTACGAAGTGTCTTTCACGGAAATCTTCGGAATGCTAAAGTTGAACGTTTTGTCTGTCAGAAGAGAGAATTGCCCGGGTTTCAATTTGACCCGCCGTTGGATAATTTCGCCCAGTTTCTGCCAAGTGGTCGCCGGTATTTAATTTCGACTGCACATGGCTGGACGGACCCCTATCACTGCTAAAAGTTCGGCACTCATCGCCATGATTGCTGACGAGGTATGGATGAATAAATTTCATTCGTCGTGTAGGATCCTAAGTGCGAGGACTTCTTTTGACTAGAAATGTGACCAAGAAGAAGCTTCATCATCTGAAGAAACTTAGGCGGTGAGTTGGGAATATAATGCAATCCTATGTACAGATAACAATTCTGAAATGAATTGATGATGATGTGGACCATGCGAAGTTCCTCTAAGTATTGGATCATTCTCTTATTAGCTCTGAATAATATTTTTTTGAGGCAATTTTGAACTTTTTTGGTTTATGGTTGTACTATCTGAACAATTGGGTTGAAAATGAAATAAGCACTTTTGGCTGAAAAACAACACTGACTTTTGGTGGGGTGGGATTTGATAAAAGATACAGCATTAGAAGCACTTAAATGGGTGGTTCAACCTTTGGGAGATGCTTGGCTTGGCTTTTCTAGTATCTTGAGTGATCAGTTTTTTTTTCTTGGAGGGCGCATGTCCTTTTGCAGGAATCTAGAATTTACCTGATGAGATTCAAACGGGTTGCAAATGTTTGTTTGCATGGTCATTTTTTGGTTGTGTGGGACATGAAATAGCCATGGATAACTTTATGTAATGATAGCATATTCTTAAGTGCTTGAGAATTACTCTCAAATTATCCACGGTCTGCTATGTGAATCACTGTATTGAAACTGCTTTGTGATGTATTATTCAAACAACAGAATGAGAAGTTTGCTTGGCAACTTTAGCTGTCAGAAATGAGACTGTATTTACCACTGTAGATCCTTGCCTTGGCACTGTACATCTGTGCACTTTAGTTACAACAGATCAATGCAACGCAATACTGGCTAATTCCCCAGGACTATTTTAGTCTGAAAGATGCCAATTTATTGTTCAGGACACTGTCACTGGGTTTTTACTGGCTGGTGTCGGTAATGTTGACTTAAGGAGGAAGACAAACTATCTCATCGTTGACTCGAGTATGATTCTGTCCTCCTTGCATCATCATTATTTGCTGTACAATTGAATTTATAATGATATTTAATTATTGATATCTTTGCCCTTCACAAGTTCTTGTGCTGCAATTATCTTCCATAGTATTGTGGCAAAACCCTCTTATTTCTTCAACTGCTTGTAGTCCTGTTAATGTCCAGCTAATTTAACTATGGTTTGAAATTTTTCTAGATAGCTTGCTTGTTCCATGTCAAGTTCTTTGATATTATAAGCTGGTACAGTCTCTTGCTAATTCTTAGGTGCAGTTGGGCTTCTCATTTCTTCTTGTGATGTTAGTGTTTGTACCTTTAGACCTCTTTTTCTTTCTCTGATTGCACTATTACTTGAAGCAACATTGGTTGCAGAATTCTAGGATAGACTAATGCTTGCCTCTTTAATGATGTTTTTTTTTGTGGTTCTTCTTAGAAACAACTGTGAAAGCCATTGAAGATACCTTCAAGGAGTTCACATCAAGGGAGGATATCGCTATTGTTTTGATCAGTCAATATGTGAGTTCCTTTTCATACTTGAAATGTAGATTAAATGGGTTGCTTTTCCTGATAAATGAAGGATGAAGTGCTTCAATCATTTATTGTTTCTCACACTTGGAGGGTACTGCTTTTGGTTGGTTTTTTCTACATGTAGTAAACAGAAGGGTTGCTTTTCTGTTGTTCAGCAACCCTGATAATGTCTTTACATGTACATGAGTAGTAAGTGTTGGTTGGCTCATGCAAGATCATAAGCCCTTGTATTGATCTATTCATCCAGCCTTCGGCATTAATAAAATAAGGGTGTCTTATGGGTATCGGTAATTATCAACTTCAAGATTCTTTTGCATCCAGTCCAAATATTTTGGCCAGTTGCAGAATTGATGTTGGTCGTGTGTTTGCCAATTATAGCTGCATAGGATTTTCTGATCATTACAAATGGGCTGTTTTTGTCTCCATGACAAGAATATACGTGACATACTTCTAATTGTTGATGATATCTCTGGCTTTCAGGTTGCAAACATGATAAGGTTTTTGGTTGATAGCTACAATAAGCCAGTTCCAGCAATTCTGGAGATCCCGTCAAAGGATCATCCCTATGACCCTTCTCATGATTCAGTTCTTTCGAGAGTGAAGTACCTCTTCTCTGCTGAATCAGTGGCATCGGGAAGGCGCTGAACCATCCATCATTTCTTGTGTCTTCGGCAGAGTAGCTGTATGTTCATTTGTCCGTCGGCATGTAAATGCGTATGAGGGGCATTGGTGACTTAATGATTGAGGCTGTGTTTTTGGTGTTCTCTTAAGCTTGGCAATCTGATCGAGGTTGATTTATTGACAAGAATCACAGAGTCGCCCTTTACCAAGTGAAACCGCGATGTTGTAAGGATTTCTAGGGTCGACTAATTTGACCCATATCTTAACTCATATTCATTTTGCTGGGTCAAATATGGGTTGTTTAAAATTTAATACTTGGGTCAAAATGGGTCTACTAAAATGAAGCTCAACTTCCGATGGGTCTTAATGGGTCTGCGCTAAACCCAACTTCAACCCATTTGCGTTTTACATTCTCTATCATTCTCCTCCTCCTCCGGCTCTGGAGCAGTCGCCTCTTCGAACAGTGTGACGAAAATGAAAGCATGAACAGGAGCTCGAATCCATTTCTCCGTCACCATGAATGGATCGAAAACATGCTCGAATTTCGGGTCCCAAAATGAAAGCACGAAATTGGACGCATCAATATATTTCTATCAGCAATATATGGAGAATTCAATTAATTTATGCCAGGCATTCCCTTCATTTTCATGCAGTCTTGACTGTTTGATTGGAAACCTACCCACCCTAGAACGACTTATCCCTACTGGCAACTTCCTCATCAATCACTTCACAAGAATACTCTAGATTACAAGTATTCATTTTTCCATATTGCCCCCATTAAATTTTTAGTGGACTCATATAACCCTAGCCCCCAAATGCTCCAAGGCATCACCACCCATCCACCCATTGCTCGTTGAGGATGCAAATTGATACGAGAGTGAAACTAGACAATAAATTTTGTAATTATCCCTTAAAAATATTTCATGATAGGTTAAAGAGATAAGAGAACATCACGGTGATTCTTCTCACCAAAAACAATGACCGTAGCATTGACGTCACTTGAGGACAACAATCATCCCCATCATCATCGATCATTTTGCTTGACACATAGACATTGGGATAGAAGTTTTAAATTATCATATGAAGTAGATATATGACATATATAACGTTGTGACAAATGCCATAGATAACTGGAGTGAGATGAATTCGAACGCAGTTGATGTGAAAGTACAGATAAAAGAAAAATAGAAGATGTTGATCAGCGAGTTCTGCTGTAGTTTGACCCCATCTTGAATGAAAATGTTCAGACATTTGGCGCATACTTTGGAATAACGTGTCCCCATTCACCTTGGAAATCGGTCCACTCATGACTTCGGTCCAAGAGACTCCCCCATTATTCCTCCACTGGAGACCATTTGCATGCAAGCATCAGTCATTTCTCACTCTGCAGAAAGCTGAGAACAGCCAAAAGCGTCTAAGCCATCGTTCGTTTCTGCTGTGGTGGCAATGCGTGACCGCGATTTAACAGAAAATACAGCCTGTCCCAGGATACAAAACTCATGCCCAAGATGAAAATCTTGGAGGATGCCCACATGGCCAGTTCATCCATCTAATAAGATAACCCAACTTGGTGCCACAAAATGATATTTTGATCAAGAAAACATATATTTTTTTCCCGGTTGTCTGAAGAGACTGTTGGGATCTTGGATTGGTGTGAGGTTTGGCTCAGGCACATTGACAGAAGACGGGCCCCGCACTGACCTCTCACCAGTCACCAGCCGTGACATTACAGTGTCAACCATCCCTCACCAATCTCTTTTCCACTGCTTCACCTTTCTGTAATTGGGTTTTTCTTTTTCTTTCAGAAGACTACATATTATGAGTAATATAATGTAATGTCTGCCCACCACCACGGCATTGTCTTTAGCTCATCAGGAAGGTAAGGACAAGCAACATAACTGTTGGATCTAGTACCACATTAGACTGTCTTGGAATATAAATTATGGGCTCAGGAATTCTTTCTTCTTCTTTTTTCATGGGACAGCACAATGATGAATGTACGAACAAATGAATTGAAGGGCAGTTTCCACTTTTTGTTTATTTCCGCTTTGGAATAGATTGGTGTTATTGCGGACATGGGGAGCTGTCGCTTTTTCTTTGGCGCGCGGTGGACTTCACAAGCTTGGAAAATGTCCTACACAGCTGCGGCAACTGTAAAGTGATGAAGAAATCAAGTTAACATGTGGAAAAGCGAAAACCTCACAAGAGAAAAAAGAATGATTCCTTTTCGGATAGTGTAGAATCCTATGTTGCAACATCGGATAAAGGAATGTATAAGGTGTTCCTTCAGCTTTTACACGTAGGTTTGTCTTCTGGTACTGTACTAGCAATCTAAGTCGTTCCTCCTCGTAATGAAACCGAAGTGTCGGACTTCTACGGTGCTGCGAAGGCTTGCCCGACTTTGAACTGTAAGGTCTGGGGGCCAATGTCGGATTCGGAAACTTTTGATTCGAGGATCGTCGGGTGCTTGTCATCCAAAGGTTGACAATTTTTTCTCTTTGACCTGGCGGTGCAAAGCTTCCACGACAAAGTCGGTGTGCAAGCCTTAATGGCAACATACGCTCGTAGCAATGGCCTGACAGATTCTTTCAATTATGCACTCATTGTGCTTTTGTCATTACTATTTTGAGTCAATACCAAAAAGTTAATAAGTTCGATGGTGTAAAATTAGATCCTTGAACTTTTTGTTAGTTGAGTTCTTGTACCTTGTGAATTGAATTGACTTCGTCCTTGAATCAATTTATTTGATTCGGCATCCGAATTACAATCGAACTAAGTTATGAAAACCTATAATTAACAGAAAATCTAACAAAATGCAGAAGTGAAGCCTTTACAAGGTTCTCAATAACGGCCATCGTGGCTACCTAGGTCGAGACCCCGATGAGGGTCAACACACCCCACTATCAATGGAGCTCTCCCCTCTCTTTCTTTTGCAACCTAGGCGAGGCTGCGCATGTCACGTTAGCATTTGCAAGACCTACAACTGAGTAGAATCATTATGTCATATGCCGACCTTTTTTGGCTTGACTAGAAAGATGAAATGGGTTCGATTCAAAGAGTGCACAGATCAAATTAAACATATCAAAATTCAAGAACCAAACCGAACGATTGGCAAAGAAAAACACATGGGTTATTCTCATAGCTGTTTTATTGCTGCTTGCTAATCCTGCAGGATGTTTCTCATATATTAAAAAGGTCCAAGTTCAGTTCTTCTAATCATACAACCGTAGATGGTTGGGAGAGAGATTAGCTCCTCATTTCCATTCGTGGGTCCAAGCAATGATGCTTTGCAAAGGAAGTTTCGCCAAAGCAAACGACCGCAACGAAGGAGGTTTCGCCAAATCAATGACTACTAAACCAACAATCACATCATAGAATAATGGGACACAATTCGAGGTGGGTCCATCCCACCCTCCCCCACACGATAAGGTACACGAGGCAGGGAATGACGCTGAAACCCTATCGACACTTCATATAATAAAAAAAAGCAACACCATAATTAAAGCCAAGAGGGTCAAAAAAGAAAGTGAAAAGAACACGAAAGGGAGAAAGAAGAAGTGAGAATTCAATGGGGGGAGGAAAAGTTTGATTCGGCCACGGAACGCGTCTGGAATACGCCCGCCCGGCTTCTTGAAAGTCATCCGGAATCAATGCCACCTGGGACCTCATCCATGAACGAGAAGAGGATAACGCATCGATGGCTGATTCGAACTTACCCATTCCTATCCATCTTTTGGAGTTTCTCTAAAAGGCGTCATCTGGATTTTGGAAAAATTGCGCAATCAGTCATTAACCTATCGTACGAATGTTAATAAAGTACCGAATTTTCTCAATTCTGTCGATATAGTCGTAAATATTTATGTGAAATTTCCACGTAGTCTTTCCGACTAATGTTTATAAAAAAAGTTACTGACATAGCAGTGTCCTATATAGTATACTACAACATCGGCGATTCTCTGATGAAAATCAATCCAAGAGATTATATATATATTGATCGGGCAATTTGCTCCCCGTTTTGAATTGATCCGGGTGGCTGTCTTGTCTAGTAGTGAGTGGCTTGTCAATCCTCAAGTACTTCCAAGGCATGTAATTTTCAGTTCCCACAGGCAACATAAATATCAATTCTTTGGCCCTTTCCATGGGCCAAAAATATCAGCGCTCCAATCCTGAATTCATGTGATCATGTGATTTGAGCAGGAAAGTGCTCAATCATGTCGTGCTTGGTGCGCGCCCATCGGACAGAACAGACGTCATTTCTTCGATGGCGATGTCTAGGATGCCAAACGAACGCCACAAAAGTGAAAAGAAAGAAACCCAGGATTGCAATCTGTGCATTGGTTAGCCACCTAGCAGTGGTTGATCATCTCCCTTCCACTTGACTGAACCTAGGCTCCTGTTCTAGAAACGAGGTTTTCAAGTTATCGTGGATTGTCTTAATCATCAGACTATGTCTAGACAGCGGTCTTATGCCAACACTTGCAGTTAATGAGTAGCATCGTGAGCCAGCTTTAGCGCACCCGACAGAAAATTTCTGCTCCTCATCGTCCACCATCTCTATCATAAGAGTCTATTCATACCAGCATGAGTAATCTGTCGTGTGAAACATGAGATTCATCGGCATTGCGTGCTGCGTTTAACGTTGTCGTTCTAGC
Organism: Eucalyptus cloeziana; assembly: GCA_014182715.1. Classification (NCBI taxonomy): domain Eukaryota; kingdom Viridiplantae; phylum Streptophyta; class Magnoliopsida; order Myrtales; family Myrtaceae; genus Eucalyptus; species Eucalyptus cloeziana. The sequence goes on along the minus strand of CM024636.1, from coordinate 53,257,530 downwards.
TTGGATGTTAGATCGGGTAAATATGTTTGCCATGTAAGGGTGTACTTCAAATGGGACAAATACGAATCAACCCAGTTGAGAATGGAAGATTAATAGATAAATAAATAAATAAATAAGAAAGTTTACAATTTTTGTGAAAGCAAATTTTTTTTTTGTCAATGAAAGAAAGCATATTCGACAGCATAAAAAGTAAGGGTGGAATAAGAAAGAAAGCATATTCGACAGCATAAAACTAAGGGTGGAATCTCAATTTTATTGACTGTATTTAGCACGCACCATTAGGTGATTGAAGTCTATAAGCAACCTGCTGGCCATGATCACTTAGGCACCAAGACGTTGCCTTGATGATGATGGTGATGATAGTTGTCCTCAAGTGACGTCGATGCTACGGTCATTGACCTTGAAGAGGTGGACCACCACGGTGTTTGCCGATCTTTTTAACTTTCATGAAATAGCCTTAAGGGGTAATTACAAAATTCAACGTCCGGTTTTACTCCCGTATCAATTTGCATCCTCATTTTTCAAAACCTACAATCAACATCTCATGCTTAAAGCCTTCGGTACAAGGACCGCAATACTTTCCTTAAAAACAAGTCACGGTTGGATGGGAAGTGGTGCCTTAGAGAGCATTTGGGGTCTAGGGTTTCATGAGTCCACTAAAATAAATTTAGGGTCAATATTGGAAAATGTGTACTTGTACCTTGAAGTTTTACTGTGATTAACAAGAAAGTCACTAGTAGGGATGAGAGGTTTTAAAGCGAGCAGATTTCAAGTCAACCTATTTTATCGGGTCCAGTTCCTAATTTTTAAAATCTGGAACTCATCTTATGAATCCTAAAACTGAAATTATTGATACCATTAGCTTTTAGGTTTACTTGAGAACCACTCAATTCCGTCGTCCTTTTAATTTATTCCTGAAAAGGACAAACTTTAGTAAAACATCCCCTTATTTACAACTAAGACAAGTAGCACCTGCGGCAAAATAATAGAGCAATAGGACTGTGAGAAGTACGGTAATGAAAAAACATAAAATATAAAGAAATTGGAAAGTGCAGACTCATCCCAAGCAAAATTAAAGTCAAAACTACAATTGAAACTCTCGTTCGCCAAATGTAACAATTCTTAATAGATGAACAAAATAAATTAAACAATAAGTTTGAAACATGATAATATAAAACATGAATTATACAACTTTATTTTTCATTCATCCATCAAATATGGCTCCAAATTGAAACTCATCGAAAATAAAATAAACAACAAATACAATTAATCATTTAACAATAGTTTTAAATTAAAATGACTCTTCATTAAGCTAAAACAATTAAAATTTCAAATAAGAGCCTAAAGTGTCCTCATTTCATTAAAGAAGAGCTTGAAATGTCATTATTTTCTCAAATAAATATTTGAAATGAATTTAATTCTAAATAAAGATCTAAAGTAACTATCAGTATCAAAAGGGCATGACCTTCGATCAAGGACATTTTTGTCCTTTATTTTTTATTATTTTCCAAAAGAGGCAAACTAAAAAAGGCTTACTTAAAAAAAATATGGGCAGGAGGGCTAGTTGTAGCCCTCTCCCAATTTTGGCAAGGGTGTGTTAGCCCTTACCTCTAGGCAAGGATCATCGACCTTGGTTGAGACACTAGTGACCCTACCCTGATGCCCCAATGACGATGGGGTGGCGACCATAGGCAAGAGAGCTAACCATAGCCCTCTTGCCTGGTTTTTTTTTTTTTTTTTTTTGGAGCCTTTTTTGAGTCTTTTTTAGGGAAAAAACAAAAAAAAAGTAAAAAGGAAAGAAAAAAAATGTAAAGGACATAAATGCTCTTAACCATTCAGTGAGGTTAAGCTCTTTTTTAAGGCTAATATAGCCATTTTAGGATAATTTGAAATAATGTCCATTTGAGGCCTTTGTTTAATAAAATGAAGGCACTCTAACTTCATATTTGGAATTTTCTTAAGACCTTGTCACATATATTCCTTTCACTTTAACATGTAAACTTTATTTACCATCGACAATCTTCTTGTTAAAACAGTCCACGTCTTAAAAAAAACACTTATTCATTAGGTATATGAATGCATTACAAAATAAAATAAAAAAGATATACTTCTTGGTCCTATCTTCAGTTCGATTCAATTCCACTCCACACTCAGGATTGGGAAATCGGATCACTAGCCAGTTCCAAAAACTTAGAATTGAGATCTTCCAGAGCCCGCCTCAAATCGGCACTCAGCCTGATTGTGAAATAGACGGAATCTCCATCAATCCAATTCGAATGGCAACGAAGGTTCGTCTGCGAACGGTACCCTTCTCCCTTTCACTTTGTACTCGTCTTAAAAAGATCCAAATCCTAGGAAGGGCAACCGCGCCTTCCTTGCCCTCCAAATTCTATCAATCTTAAAAGATCCAAATCCTAGGAAAGGCACTTCCTCTCATAAACAAACCTCGTCTCATTTGTCGTGCTTATCCAAACGCAAATGTCCTCCTCTTCTAACCAACCAACCATCCATCATCATCATCATCATCGTCCGGCGTGCTTATCTAAACGCAAATCGGCCTTAACTAAATCCGGGCTGGCGCGGAGCACGGTATAATCGTGTTTTTACAGATCATATATTTCTCCAAAAAAACTGTCCCCCCTTCCTCGTCCTTCTCTCTCTAAGCGCGCGTGTGCACGCGCACGTGTATATATAAGAACTCCTCATCCCCTCTCTCTTCCTGCCCTCTCTCTCTCTCTGTTTCTCTCTCTGTGTTGTCCCCTCGATCCTTGGAGTTTCTCCGGCGAGTTCCGCGGCCGAGCTACCCCACCGCCACCGTCGTGCCATGGCGGCGACGATACTGTCGGATCTCGGCGCCGAGATCCTCATCCCCGCGTGCGCCGTCGTCGGCATCGTGTTCTCCCTCGTCCAGTGGCTCCTCGTCTCCAAGGTGAAGCTCACCCCCGCCGACGCCGCCGCTCCCGCCGCCGCCGCCGCGAACAACGGGAAGAACGGGTACACCGACTACCTCATCGACGAGGAGGAGAACATCAACGACCACAGCGTCGTCCTCAAATGCGCTGAAATCCAGACTGCCATCTCCGAGGGTGAATTCCTTTAGCCTCTCCTCGTTTACCCTTTTCCGGGTTGGGCTTCTTTTTTTGGTGGGTATTGTTTAGCGTAGATCTCTGCCGTTCCGCGAGTGGATCTGCGGGAGTTCATGCGCGTTCCGGTTCGATTGTGCTCCTCCCGTGCGGTCTGTCGGTGAAAGTTCGCGTCTTTCTCGTGCCATCTTGTTTGAATTTGGTGTTAGCGTGTGAAAGTTCTGGCCTTTTCCCGTTCCTCGGCATTGTTCTGGGTTTTCTGATCGAAAGATGTTGCCTGATTCACGCCGACTGCTCTCTCGGATCTGTTTTTGCTTTTTTTGGCGGTGTATGTTGAGATGTTTCGTGGGTTGCGTGTCCGCAATTAATGAAGGTGTCGTTTTGGTTATAATTCTCTCGGTGGGTCGGTCATCAATTTTCAATCTGCTCCCTTTTTTTCCATCTTTTTTTTTTTTTAATTTGGATTTTTTATTTGTATTTTTATATTTTATTTATTTTTATCAATTATGCTTTGTTCCACATGGGGTCATGATTGTCATTTTGGCAGTGCATGATGAGAGGTAGGTATCATTGTGCCATCCTTGGTAGAATAAACATATCGCTCGTCGGATCTCGAAATGAGAAACATATGCTTGAGTTGCAGGGTATTATTTATATAATATGTGTATATTTTAAACGTAGTTCAGATCTCAATTTGCTTCTAGCAGGAAGATCTAAAAATAGGACCCACTTGGGCACATCAATACCTATCTCAGTCCAAAACTAAATGCAATCCAGTTTATATTGGTATTTATGTGAATTGAGTATCCCGCAAAAAAAAAGAAAAAAAAAAAAAAAAGCAGTCAAGTAGAGATTGGATCTTCATTTGGATAAAGGACAGTTTCTTTTACTTATATGAATTCTTTAGTTATGTGCCTTTGTTAAGATTGATATTGTTGTTGGTATGAATCCACAGCAGTTCTTTGTGCTTGGCATGTGTCTGTGGAATTTCATCATTCATCAGAGATTTTGGACCACTTCCTTGATAAAGATTATTCTTTTGTTATCAATATTCTGAGTTACTTTTGTGCCGCACAAACCGTGAAGGAAGCTTACATTTTTTTCTGTGTCTCTGTCTATGGATGGAGGACACACTACACAGTGGCACGACTTAGATCTAGAACTTTTTGTGGGGTCGCTGTCTGTTGATTTAGTTGGAAAACTTTTGTTGTTGAAATCGGGTAACATGTCACTACTCTGATGATTGCATAGTCGAATTCTAAATTTAAATTAAATGGTTCCGTACCTATTTATGTATTAATTAGATAATCTTCTGGGATCTACATAATAAAATTTTAAACTGGTGGTTTTCTGAAGATTATAGGAGAATGTGACAGACGATTTGGTTTACTATTTGCGGAATTATGAGCCGCAGCCCCACATGATTGGTGACAAGGATTCTCTATTTTTTTTTTTCAGTCATCTGCATGCATGACTTTCATATAGTCTTCAATGTTTTTCATGTGTCGTAAATGTCCTTAGATAAAGTTGCACAGTAAGTCTTCTCGAATCTGATAACCAAATTTGAAGCTCAATGTGATTCCATAGATTTTGTATGTTTGCTTGCTTATGATTATGGCACAATTAATTAAAGTGAAACGTGTGTTGTAGGGTTGACCAAAAAGGTGAGCTTTCTGTCGATTTAGATGTTGCCACCTATTGTATTTTCGTTTGGGAATAGCTATGGATCGTCCAGATTCCAGATGTGGGGCTTAATTTCGTTTCGCTCATGTCTTTGTTTGATTCTTTTGTTTTTTTCTCTTTATTGTTGTCATCTTTGATTCTTGTTGTTGATCATACTTCTCCTATTTCTTTTCTGAATAACATTCTTACCAGATTTTCCCTAAGCATTTGCTAACTTTTCCACATGCATGCTTGATGGTATTATTGCAGGAGCAACTTCCTTCCTCTTCACCGAGTATCAGTATGTTGGTGTTTTCATGGCTGCCTTTGCCGTCTTAATCTTCCTTTTCCTCGGATCTGTGGAGGGATTTAGCACGAAGAGCCAGCCTTGCACTTATGACGAAACCAAATTGTGCAAGCCCGCCCTGGCTACTGCTGTCTTCAGCACTGTGGCCTTCTTGCTTGGTGGTATTACATCAGTGGTTTCTGGCTTCCTTGGAATGAAAATTGCCACCTATGCAAATGCAAGGACCACCCTTGAGGCAAGGAAAGGTGTTGGCAAGGCTTTTATCACTGCATTCAGGTCAGGTGCCGTAATGGGCTTCCTTCTTGCTGCGAATGGTCTTCTGGTCCTTTACATTGCCATCAACCTATTCAAGATTTACTATGGTGATGACTGGGGAGGCCTTTTTGAGGCTATAACTGGTTATGGCCTTGGTGGATCCTCCATGGCTCTATTTGGGAGAGTTGGTGGGGGTATCTACACTAAAGCTGCTGATGTAGGTGCCGATCTTGTCGGGAAGGTTGAAAGGAACATTCCTGAGGATGACCCTAGAAACCCAGCTGTAAGTTCTGCTATTTGTTCGAGCATATTAAGTATTTTCAAGCAAGTCACCTGCGCCAAACAAACAATACACAAATAGAATGGACCACATTGAACCTTGAGTTTAGTTTGATTATGGCTTTGTTTGGTTTCACCAATCCACACTTTTAGTTTTAGTTGACCCTATTATGATTTCATTGAGATCTGATATTGGTGTTATCTTTTCAGGTGATTGCTGATAATGTAGGTGATAATGTGGGGGACATAGCTGGTATGGGCTCGGATCTCTTTGGCTCATATGCCGAGTCATCTTGTGCTGCGCTTGTTGTGGCCTCTATCTCTTCCTTTGGGATCAACCATGAGTTGACGGCAATGCTGTACCCTCTGATTGTTAGCTCTGTGGGTATCCTTGTTTGTCTGGTCACCACCTTATTCGCAACTGATTTCTTTGAGATCAAGGCTGTTAAGGAGATCGAACCAGCACTAAAGAAACAGCTGATAATTTCCACAGTTCTCATGACTGTGGGAATTGCTGTTGTCACTTGGATTTCCGTTCCTTCTTCCTTCACCATTTTCAACTTTGGAACTCAGAAAGTTGTCAAAAACTGGTGAGCTCATTGATTTTTCTTTCATGAAGCTCATGACATCAGAACTTCGACAAAAATATATGTTTTTGCATGTTAAAGCCTATGTTGTCTGCATAATAATTAACACACTTAGCTGTTCTTGTAAGTTGATTCAAATGGATTTTGTCATGGGGAGGAAAACTTGTAAATTTATCAGGTACCCAACTGATGTGAAACAAACTTTATACAAGTATTGCTGGATGGGTGACATCATGCATGTGTCAATCACGCAACTGCATATTCATGCATGTCATTCATCCAGTGGTACTCCGGTACTACTTTTTGATACACTCGGCATCTGATGAAACTTCATAAGTCTGTATAGAACCAAATTAAATGTAGATTGAGGTTATTGCTTGATTAGCTGTTAAAGAAGATAGCATTACTCATTTTACATGATGGTGCAAATGGCCACTTGTAAAGATGTTATTATAACCAGATGAATAATGGCTAGATAAGTGGATTTAATTCTTAATTGGAACATTGGGGAGCTATTCGAGCTCCTGGAGTCAGGTAAGCTTTGCCCTCTAATATATTGAAAGGTAGATAAAGTATGCTTTGTGAAAACAATTGTTCTAAATATGACTATTACAAAGGATAAATTTTGTTCTTCTCGTTTTTCTTTAATTTTGGTTACTCTACATTTTATTTTTTGTTTCTTGGGATTGCAGGCAGCTGTTTTTGTGTGTCGCTGTTGGTTTGTGGGCTGGCCTTATCATTGGGTTTGTGACTGAATACTATACAAGCAATGCATACAGGTGACAAATCTGATATCATGTCATTTTTTTTCACATCCTGACTTTTCTTTTCCTATTTTTATCATGACTAGGATTTCTCACTTGATAACTGCTTATATTGAATTTCAGCCCTGTCCAAGATGTGGCTGATTCTTGCCGAACTGGAGCTGCTACTAATGTCATCTTTGGTCTTGCATTGGGATATAAATCAGTCATCATTCCCATTTTTGCAATTGCTGTCAGCATTTTTGTTAGCTTTAGCTTCGCTGCAATGTATGGAATTGCAGTAGCTGCGCTTGGAATGCTGAGCACAATTGCCACTGGATTGGCAATTGATGCATACGGTCCTATCAGTGATAACGCTGGAGGAATTGCTGAGATGGCAGGCATGAGCCACAGAATTAGGGAGAGGACTGATGCCCTTGATGCTGCTGGAAACACTACTGCTGCTATTGGGAAGGTTTTGATCACGTCCCTTTATTGGTCATGAAATTTTCCAAACTTTCGTTCATTTGTGCTCGTGAAAATGCTAAGTTTATTTTCTCGGCCACGTTGTTGCTTCATGTTGACGTAGAAAAATGAGCTATTTTGCTGGCCTTTTTGCGTTCGATAATTCGACTATAATACCTGAAAGTAGATCTTTCCCTTCTAAAATTTGTTCCTATTATTTGGGTGGCTTAGCAGCAGTTTGATTTTTCTCAATTAACTTGTGTGACATCAAGCAACTTTAGATGCTGAAATAAGACATCATAACTGCAAAAATTTCTGAATGTTTGCTGCTTCTCTGTCCAGGGTTTCGCCATTGGCTCTGCGGCTCTTGTGTCCCTCGCCCTCTTTGGTGCCTTTGTGAGCCGTGCACATATTGTGACTGTCGATGTGTTGACTCCGAAAGTGTTCATCGGTTTGATTGTGGGTGCTATGCTTCCTTACTGGTTCTCTGCAATGACCATGAAGAGCGTGGGAAAAGCTGCCTTGAAGATGGTGGAGGAGGTCCGTCGGCAATTCAACACCATCCCAGGTCTCATGGAAGGCACTGCCAAGCCTGACTACGCAACATGTGTCAAGATCTCCACTGATGCTTCCATCAAAGAGATGATCCCGCCAGGTGCACTGGTGATGCTTACTCCCCTCATTGTCGGGATCTTTTTCGGTGTTGAGACTCTGTCTGGGGTTCTTGCCGGATCCTTGGTCTCCGGTGTTCAGGTAATCCTGTTGTGGTTGATGACTTTCTTAATCCTTTTGTGCTCAAACTATATATTGAACGAAATGAATGAGGACAGCTCGTAATGAACAAATCATGTCTAACTTGAAAAAGAGTGATGATGGAGTGACTTAGAAACTTTTCTGGACAAAAGTGTGATCTTTTTGACAAAATCATGCTTGGTAGGTAAATTTATTTTTCTTCTCCTTTTTTTCAGATTGCCATCTCTGCTTCCAACACTGGCGGTGCTTGGGACAATGCCAAGAAGTACATTGAGGTAAAAGAGTGATGACACTTTCCAACTTGTGTACTTTGGAATTCTTGTGGACCATGTCTGATGCTTCTGGCCTTGTTTATTTTATTGAATGATAGGCTGGTGCCTCGGAGCATGCGAGGACCCTTGGTCCCAAGGGATCAGACCCACACAAGGCCGCCGTCATCGGTGACACCATTGGAGACCCTCTCAAGGACACATCTGGACCCTCGCTGAACATCCTCATCAAGCTGATGGCGGTCGAGTCTCTTGTCTTTGCGCCTTTCTTCGCAACCCACGGAGGTTTACTTTTCAAGATCTTTTGATAGGTGGAAGGAAGAGACGTAGAAGGCAACACGCCTCCGATTTTTTTCCTAATCCGTCTGTCCACCCTCCTTTTCTCGCCAATGTATCTGCCACAATAACTGTCTTTCTTAGAGGATGTTCGATTTTTGATGATGTATCTGCTCAAGGCAGCGTTATCTAACAGTCCTGAAGAGGCTGACGACGACGACGACAACGATAACGATGATCTTTTTGTAAGTTGGGATTGCCTTTGTCTTTTTTCACTAGTGAGAGATACTTTTTTACAAATTGAATGAGTTCAGCCTGGTGTTTCTTCATTTTCTTCTTGGTTACCATTCGCTGCGACTCGGAGCATGAATTGGTTATCTTCTTAGCATCATCATGTTCTGAGAAATGAGTTTGGTCATGATAAATTTCGGTGGCCATTTGCTTTGCCAAAAGGCTGATGACAAGCAAGTGATTATACTTTGTGAGGCTCTTTTGGAAGTGCAGATTTTTCAGAACCATCATTTATAGGTGCCACTTATATGCAGATGAAAATTTATCGCAGGTAGAATTTTGTTTTTTGAATGCAATTGCAGACTCAGGAAAGTTTAAATAATTATATTTAATTACCAGCCACGATGAATACATAGCTAATTATATTTGAAAGCTGCGGTGTCTGATCAAAACTGAGTGATAGCTTTCTCAGAAGCTATTATAGGATTGAGATTCTTGGAATTCGATTTAATCACAATAAAGTTATAAAAACAAGTTGAGGGCGAGAGCTTGATTCGCTCGAATATCTTCCCAAGAATGCATACCGGGTGATATGGAGGAATGCCCTTTTTTTTTGAGTTTATGTCTATTTTCATAAATGAATGTTTTTGAAAGAAATGATTAGAAAGTGGATTAGGCTTGATGGACCATTGAGCTGAGAGATGGAAGGGTGGCGTAAGAACGAACCCCAGGTGGTTTTTTTGAAAGAAATGATTAGTGCATTAGGCTTGATGGACCATTGAGCTTAGCATTGATGCTGGAGCTTGAGATTAGGTGAGTAGCCATTAAGCTAAAGCTCGAGCTACTCGTGAGTAGCTTGACTCAATCTCATCCCAATAGTTAGGTCGGCTAGGAATGAGAATTTTGAAAAATAGGATTCATAAACTTAAGCCGATCAAAATATGATAGTTTAGGTCAGGTTTTTTCTTAAAATCAAACCAAATCACCAAGCCGAATTATTTCTGTATTTTTATGTAGTAGGAGAGGTTAGACTAGGTGAGAAAAATAAAAAGGAGAGCGAGTAGGTGGTGAGCAGAAAAGGGACAAGAAAAAAGAAGAAAGGAGAGAATTCATGTTGCTCTGTTTCGGATTTTAGTGAATTCTTTTAAGGTAGTGGTTAATTCGGTTTGATTTGATTTCAAACCAAACTGCTGAAAAATCAAACTTAGATTTAATTTGATTTTAAATCCTTACTCAGAATGCGTTTGTTTCATGAAAATCTCAATGATAAGGAAAATCTTTTTGGGAAAGTATTTTTAAAAATATGGTTTGTTTTCTTTTGTTTGGTGATGTATAATTGAAAATGTTTTTTTACCGTTTGAATCCCATTAAAAAATAATTTTGCACTTCATCGTAGGAAAAAATGAACTTTTAATTTTAAAAAATTCGAATTTTTAATATTGTTGTTTTTTTTTACTTTTATTTTCTATTTTTTATTTTCTTTCTTTTTTTTTCTCTTTTCCTTCTTTTCTTGTCCTTCACTCCTTAGCTTCCTCACGCCATCCCTTCTGCTTCATCTGGCAGTTCTTTCTTGGTTGGCTTACAAATGGTGAGCTCTAGTTATCGTCGGAGGTGACGAGCTTATCACCCTGGCCGCTAAAGGCTACGAGCTCGCCCAATCTGGCGAGGCTTGAGCCTCATCGAATGGAGGCCACGGGCTCACCTGATCTGGCGAGGCTTGAGGCTCATTAACCTCGGACAAGTTCAAGCCTTGTTGTCGAAGGCCATGAGATCGCCCGATCTGGTGAGACAAGAACTCACTGGCCATCCTTGTGGCCGGTGACGAGTAGAGAAGAAACAAAAAGAAAAAGGACGAAAAGAAAAGAAGGAAATTCGATTTTATTTTTATTTTTATTTTTATTTTTAAAACGTTTTCCAAAGTTTAATTTTTTTTTAAAAAAATAAAAAATTCAAATTCAATTTTTTAAAAAAATATATTTTTATAAGAATAATTGTTTGTAAACCAAGCATCAAATCTAAGTTTTGGTAAATTCGGATAACGTTTTTGGTCCTTTTAAATGAGAAATCATTTTCCCGAATTTAAGGCTTTGTTAGGAAAATGTTTTCCGTTGACTTATTTTCTTGAGTGAACCAAATGTCGAAAAATGAGGAAAATATTTTTCCCGAAAATGTATTTCGCGAAACAAACACACCCTCAGTCTAGTTCGATTTCCAAACTGTTTCATTTCAGAAAAAATAACATGGGTTGATCACTTGTATCATTTTGCTTTTGATTATTTGAATTTGAATATATCATTAAAATTCAAGCCTAGAGGTAACGACATACATTTAATAATTTATTAGAGAAGTTTCCTATTTTAAATAATTTTCTAGAGAGGAAAATTACTTCGTCCAAAGAAAAGTTATCAAGTGATATTTAATGAAAAATTAATATTAGTAAGGATAAGGACAAATATCAAAGGAAAGTGCAATGGGGGTTTTTTACTAATGATAGGAGAAAAGAAATCTGCTATGCTCTCAAGTACATCACTTTCTTGTGAAAAATTACGAAGTAAAACTATTTCTGCAAAAGAAAAAGATACAAAATTATATTTGATAAAGTACCATTATTGAGGACAATAATAAATGTCAAATGAAAGTTACGATTAATTAGGTAGTTTCTTACAACGGGAGAAGGAAATTTACATTTAACTTTAATTAGATTAACTATTTTTGCAAGATGTTACCGATCATGGGACCTATGTAGTTATGATGACAAATGTGTACATTTCGTAATAAAGGTTTCGTCTCTACGGTAATTCTCCCGCGGCATTGCAATTTTAGAATACCTTGTATTTGAGGAATATTACATTCTCGTATTCACATTTATTTTGTAATTTATGTTCTTGTATGTAATGTACCATTTGTCTTGGAAGATCACCGTAATTCTTAGTTTTTTTTTTTTGTTTGTATAGTAATTCCTAGTTAAGGTTCATAAATTATGTTTGCATTTGTAAAATACCTCGTCCATTTACTAAAAAATAGTTCGTAACCTAATAATAATAATAATAATAATAATAATAATAATAATAATAATAATAAATTATTATTATTATACCGACCCGGTCCGGTTTTGAAAATCTTCTTCTCTCTCTCTCTCTCTCTCTCTCTCTCTCGTTCTCGTTCGATATTCCCTCCTCCGCCAGCACCTGAAACTGCGACTCTCTCTCTCTACCCTTGTCCGGTTTTTCCGTTCTTGGCAAATTTGAAGACGAGCCCAGTTCCGGATACACGATCTTAGGCCGACCCGTCAAGTTGAAGCCCGACGTAATCTCGCCGCTTCGTTCCACCGAGCCGTTGAATCGCTTGTGTCCGGGGGGGTTTCAAGATTTGCCTGGGGGGGCAATCGCCTGTTCCGTCATTGCGGACTTCCAGGCGAGAAGAAATGTGCTCACAATGATCACCCCAACAGCGAACCGCCTCCTTCGTCCTCTCTCGGTATGTCGTCATCCCTTCTCTGCTTTCTTTTTTTCCCTCGTCGTTTGGTTTCAGGAAGTGGTGGGGATGTCATAAGTCAAAGAAAGGAATCGGGCCGTGAGGTTTCGCCTGAATTGTGAGAGATTAACGCGGGAGTGGTCGACCCCACGTCCCGTATTTGGCGAACGGTATGATTTTTAATGAAAGCAGGTTCGCATGAGCTATGAGAGTTGGTGGGGAAAGAGCTAGAAAGTGGGTTTTGCTGAAAAATTTGTTCTTGTTGAAGTTGGATTTAAGGGTAGGGATTTTCTTGGATTTTGGGCTCTCTCTCGCGATTGTGTATTTACCCTTTGGAAATTGTGACTGGACTTTCGATTATATGTCCCTCCGCAAGCTGAACTGTGGACCCAATTTTGCCGCACGAAGTGGATTTTTAGATTAGGCTGCCGTAACAAAATCATGCACGGGTATCTATCTGTCTCGATTATTGACAAATTGGGAGTCATGGCGTTTCTGTTTGTTGAAAGCTAGTTAATCTTAGATGCTGTTTGTCAAGAAAAATTATAGGAAGAGTAGACACTGAACTAATGTGATTCTTTCGATGAAATGAACACATAAGGAAGCTGATATTACTTGAGATCTCTTGGAATAGTTGGTGGGTGTATCTGGATTCATGAACACCCTGGAATTGAATTAAATGGTTGCGTTTCTTCTATTGATAAGCATTTTCTGCTCAACTACTCATACTTTGTATCTGACTTTAGTATCCATTTTTCTTGTTTTCTCATTCTCTTTTTTGGTTTTGCAGTAAAGTTTATACATATCTGTCAAAATGGAATTAGTCGAATTGCTTGTCATCAATGATTGCTGTTAACCTTTTGACCTTGTTTTTGCTCAGACTCTGTCTTGAGTTGGTTTATCTTATTAATTCTGTCGGTCTTACTGAGTTCGTGGGACTTGGTGGTTCAAAGATTTTAATCTTTTAATCTTGTCAATTTTGATTGTTCATATGGGTTCGTGTGTTGTGCAATATTATCTGAGAAGGCCATGCCAGAATGGTTAAATGGTTTATTTGTACGGATTTGTCACCTGACTGCACCTTTATGATGCAGCACTTTTTGTTACTCCTTTCCATGTGCTGCACGAAAAGCTTTTTGACTTTGGTTCCGTTTAGCTTTTATAACTTTCTCAGTATAAGCAAAGTATCAAAACTAACGTGTTTACTTCTTAATATTGCTTGGATTCAATTGTTACTTGGGTCACTCATGTGAGAATTTAATGAGCATGGCAATAATTGGCTTTCATTTGATTCCACTGTGGAAGTACTCCATTTAGGATGTCATGGCATATTTGCTTCTTTTGACAAAGAGGATCACTACTCTAGAGTGTCCTTGCCAAATGAATCTTTCATATGGTGCATGATCAGAAAAATTTCGTTCATGCTGTAGTTATATTGGATTCGTAGCTTTTAGGCTGATACTGAAAGTTTTTTGCCCATCATATGCCAGGTGCATAATTTTGCAAAATGCACGATCAGTTTTAAATCATTGTTATTTTCTCTCTGTAGAAAGCAATCTTTGTTATGGATTGATGAAGGCATGAGTTGAAGAAATCCTTGTTGTCGCAACTGCTCAACAGTGCTTCCATGGATGGTGAAAGCTCATCTGAGTTGAGCCTTCCCTGGGTCTGGATTATTGAGTATTTGGCAAAATTCGAGCAAGTTAAGCCATCCATCTTACATGGTATTCACCTTCTACAGTAGCAATTTGCGAGTTTTGGTCCACTTTCTCATCATTTTTGTTGGGCATTCATATGATTTATGCTTTTCAGGTATCATTAAAGCGGCTCCAGAGTTACCTGCTCACTTGGGAAAAAATATGGAGGAAGTTGTTTCTTTGAGATGCTTGGAGGAGTTATGTGGCCCTAGAAATGGAAGCATGAACAGTACTTGGTCCTCATTAGGATCAAAGGCGAAGATTGATACATCAAAGAGCTGCAAAAATGTCCTACAGTATATGTTCCATAATGTGAGTTCTAATAAATGATGCAGTGAAAATGTGTTTTATTTTCTTCATGACATCTTTCCACTGGTTCTGTTCTGATGATTGCTGAAGTTTGGTGTCTATTCCCCTGTTTATGAATTTGTTATATCTTAGGGCTCTGCATCTGATCTTGAAGTGACTGCAAATGAGTTGTTGAAATGGGACCTTCACTCATTTTTAATGCACAAGAGAACCTCTGTGCCAAAAACTGCTCTAGAGGAGGTAAGCAGATCTTTCATCCAGTGCTGTCTATCTTCATGATATCCTCTTTCATTCAGGTTTAAATTGGTTTTTTTCTGGTTTTTTGGCAGCTGAAAGATACAATACTTGCAGGTACTCATCCACATGCTGATTTTTTAAAAAAAGAGGGTAGATTGGCAGATGTTTGTCATTTGAATAGGACTGTCATTCATAATGGTGGACATACTGGACTTACATGTGCGCCTGATGTGGGAGACACATATGCTCCTAACACAGTTGATGAACCAAACTTGGTTTCTCGACCCACTAATCATGTGGAGCCCTTGGTAGGAGATGATGGTATTAGGATGTGTCTTCCCGCAAAGAGGAACAATACTGATGTTCACGCTGAAAATATTGAAAGGAATTGTAATAAGGATCAACATTATGATGCTCATTCAGATGCTAAAAGGGCCAAACAGCAAGATTCTGATGAAATAAAGGACAGAGAAGAATCACCAGTTGTTCTAACTGGAAGATTAGGTTTCGAGAGAAATGATGGATGTTCTGATAGAGAGATGGCTAACCTTGTCAAGGATCATATGGGGGCTGTGGATGACGACCAGTTGTTAGAGGGAGATGGGAGGCATTATGTTCAGCCAAGGACTTGTGATGTATTTTCCGGCGGAATGGAGCGGGGGTTTTCCGTTGATGATCCCAAACGCGTCCATGACTCCATAGAGAAAACAAAGAACAGTGAATCAGCTCGAGCATCGGAGTTGGGGCAGACTTTTTCCAGTAACGCAAAAGATTACATGGTCCACGTTGTTGGGGAGGATATGTCCAGTGATGGTGATGAATATAGAAAAGAGGAGATGGATGTTACGATGAAAAAGCATGAATTCTTATACTCTCAGTCTCAGTGTCCGTCACCTCGCAATGCGTTTGTAATGGTTGATTGGAGTGAGCAAAATGTTTGTATGAAGTGTAATGAAGGTGGTCGATTGTTAGTTTGTAACACCAGCAGTTGCCCTTTGATGGTTCACGAGAACTGTGTGGGCTTATCAGCTATGTTTGACAACAACGGTCTGTTTTACTGTCCATTTTGTGCATATTCTATTGCCATTTCTGAATATCATGATGCCAAGAAGGAGGCCTCTTCGACAAGAAAAAACTTATCTGCCTTTATTCGTGCTGGACTCAAGCACCACCAAGAGAATTTGGATCAGATGGAACAGAATCTGTCAGGAAATGGAACTAGTGAGATTGATAGAGTAAATGGACATAATGAAATGGATGTGAATGGCTGTCATTTTCAGGGGAATGAAAATGATGGAGAACAAAATGATCCTTTTCAACAATGTTATGGTGGTGACGCTGATTTACCAATTAGAGAAGAGGAAGAAATGGTCCGTGGTGGAGCTTCTACTGATGCTGTGGAATTCTTGGAAGGGAAAAGGAATAGGGAAAACACATCGAACCTGGTTGAGACGACTCCTACTCTGGAAAAGCAGAAGGAAGAGAACATGATGCAAGAACGACCGTCAGGGCAAGTACTTGAAAGAGAACACGACCAAGTATTGGAAAACAACCTGTTCATTAATGGAACTGTTGCTTATAAGAACACTTATATTGTCCCTGTGAATCAGAGAGATGAAGTTAGGGGTGAGCAAGATGTTCTCAGTAAGGATGCCACTGATACACCTGATGGAGGTGCTTGTGCTAATATTACTGCAGAGGAAACTTCTGAAGATGAAGATAATGAAACATCCATAGCCAATTACAGAATCAGTTTCCGAGGGCAAAGAAATCTGGAGTAAGGGTTTCCTGTATACTGAACTTTTCAGTGGTTGATCGTGGCGTGGTATTTTTGGACTTATAAGCTTTACAGCAGCCCCAATTCGTTGCTGGATTAATTTTTCATATTTAAAATTGCAGGGAAGCCTCTGCAAATCCTCTCCCTATGCAAAATGAAGCTCCCTTGATGGGGGAGGAGGAACAGACTCCAGAGGTACTTGTCCTCCATTGTAAACTCCCAAGTATCATGTTTTTGTCTTTAGGGTTATTACAATTTAACTATATTCATATTGCTTTCAGTCTTAACACATTCCGAATACATCATGATTCACATGCCCAAGAAAACTCCAGGCTGTCTATGTTGACCTTTATTATCTCACAAAATTGTACACATTTGGTCCCTCAACTTGCACTCTCTTATCCTTGGATTGTTTCCTAGCAGAAAAGGTTTTCTGAATGCGGGAATCAATCAATATCTTATACAATCAAGGTCTTGAACTTTAAGATTTTTATCCAAATCAAGTCCTTTCTTCTCCAATTTCAGCAAAATGAAGTTGACTTGATGATTACCAAAAAAAAAAAAAAAGGTTGACCTGATGATCAGTGCTAGCCAATAGTCTAATGAAGTGAAGAAATCAGTTTCAACGTGGACAATCAACTTAAGGTCTGTGGACAATCAAATGGGTGGGAAGAAGCAAAGGACAGTTGATTAATTGTCTTCTTTCCCACGTCAAACTTTTCACTAGCTCTAATCAGAGACATCAGCTTTAATTTGTTGGAATTGGAGACAAAGGACTTGATTGGAAAACTTTTGTGACTTCAAGTACTTGAGTGTACCAATCACAAGTTCAAGGACTGTGTTGAAAAACCATGCTATTAAAAGGGCCAAATATGTAAATCTCTGTTGCAGTAACATTTTCCATCAAGCAATAATTTTGATCCCATAGTATTGTTCCTTGTTACATGTTTGCTTTTGAAGAACATTTTATTTCACTGTATTTTACCAACTTCTCAACTACTTGCTCTGCTCAGCCTACTTCACAGCCAGAACCAAGTTCAGATTCTCCGCCTTCTGGACAGCTCAGACCTTCTTCACCACCATTACCGTCTAGACACATCTCAAGATTCCCATTGAGGGGAAGGAGATGTTTGAAGACTTATGCAAGTTCTGTGGTCCCTAGAAGAAGTGCAAGAATCAGATCATTTGCTCAGCCAAGTCAAAAAAGGACCAAAGACAATGCATGCGAAGTTATAGAAATAGTTGACTAACGTCCAACAATTAAATGGATTGATCAATGTCATGCCTTTGGGGTGCCTGTCTTATAGTGGCTGAAATCCTTTTTAGTTGTAAATAGCAGCATTTTAGTTATAGTTCATGGATCCGTTTGTAAATGGCCATCATTTTATGATATTTGCTGGATCCTTTTAGTACTTAGCGGCTCTTAAGATTAGATGCAGCTGGATTTTTGAGCTGTTGGATGGATGCATTTGAGTGATGTCTACAGTCAGGAACACGTGATTCAGAATTCAGAGGGCATTGTCTGCTCCAAATAATCTTCCTGAAAATTCTTGTGGCACTCCTTAACTTGGTATGCCTTTCCAATTTAGATCTGTCGTTACCTGATCTGACTTTTACATGTGGAAATCAGTGGTTTCTTCAATATCTATTCTTTCAGAGAACTTGTCTGTCGGTTCTTGTACTTGATGTTGTGATGATTTTTCTTTTCCCCTGTTTTGACCTATCAAAGAAAGCGGAGATGGTTGTACTTAGCTTTATCTTTTTTCCAAATTGCTTGTTTGGTAGACTAAAATGTTGCCTGACCTTGTCATGAAAGAGTGCTTTGAGGAGTATTAGTTTCCAGTCAAGGGAATTCTGCCTTGCAAGTTGTGTGCTCGAGAGCCGAATTTAGAACAAATTGAACGGAATAGAATGCCGTGTAGTTTTAGTGCCCTTGGAGAATGTCTTGTTGGCTAGGAACTCCAGGAGTATGTTCAGAGTTGTTGACGTTTGTTCATTCGATGATATACAAGAGATGGGGGCTTTATAGCAATTTCTACATGAAGCCTCAAGTTTGTTTATGCCTAACAATCTTGTCTTTACAGAGAAGTTGGAGAGACCGGGAAGGAGAATCTTCATCTTGCTGCAATTCCAAGTGAAAGATGGTAGTGGCTGCTGAACCCATTTTTGGGGGGATGGGGATTTGACACCACGAAACCATTGACTAGCCAATACAACCTTGATTGCCTCAAAGTGGCATTGTCTTGAGTCATTGTAAAGAGCAAGGTTGCCATATTAGCGGCAGGTTGAATGTGCTTTTGTGGCGAAACTTGAGTTGCTCGACACTCGATCTTTTCGATGAGAACACATTAGGAAAGTTCATTTTCCCTTTCAAGGCCAATGCTTGGCAAGATTTTTTTTTTTTAAATATGACTTTAAAAGAATGTGCAAGTATAACTGTTCGAATTTGGACCTTAATCAAGGATGACCACGCTGGTTGCTTGAGCAATGTTAAATATATTATATATACATCACCTGTGAATAACATATAAGGAAGCAAATTAATCATAGGTTACATTCTTTAATAGACAGCATGAATGATTATTGACGAGACAGTAGTAACAAGTTATTGCTTTTTCGTAAAGGAAACATCATGAATCCTCAAATCCCGGACATCGGATCATATAAATCACCGAAGTGTGATTTCGAAAACATTAATGTTATAGGATGCTGTCTACTCTTCTACTCGCACACTCGCGACACTCGCCACCGTCACCTCAGAGAGCGTGACGTGGGCGCCCGTCGCCGCCTCACTCGCTCGCTGCTACTCACCTGAAGCTGGCTCTCCTTCATTTCCATTTCCTCCCCCTACCCAATTCCCAACACTATTTATACATCGCCAAAACCCGAAAAAGCTCTCACCTTTGCCACCGCAAAGCCACACGGTAAGAGAGAGAGAGAGAGAGTGGGAGAGGGGGAGAGGCTGAGCTCGCCTCAAATCCAAGAACCCTTTTGGTTAATTCTTGCAGCTTCTTTGACTCCGCTGGCTCCAGAATTTAAGGGGGATCGGTTTCTTTTTTTTTAGGCATTTACTGTTTCTCGGTGGACGTTAATTATGGGTAAGAGGAAGAGAACCGACGATCGTCTCGTGACCGACCCTTCTCTTTCGTCTTCTTCACCTGGTACGTTTTGGTCGTGTCTCCTCCTCCCCCTTTTGGGTTTTTGAAAGAAAGGATTTTTATGCATTTCGATGGCCGTTTTGGTTCCTGGGAAATGTGGGCGTGTGAGGAATGGAAGAAAGATAGGGTTTTGATGGTTCTGACAGGTGGGGTTTTAGTGAGGTAGGATGGGAAAAGAAATTCAAAATATGAGTAGTCAGATTCGGAGCTTAGCATTTTGTAGACGGTTTTGTTGAGCTTGAATGGGTTGATGGGGGCGAAGCCGGGATTGGGTTCTCTTCAAATTTTGCTCTAAGTAGAGCGATCGGAGCTAGGGTTTGTTCTTCTTTTAGTTTGGCTTGCCTTTTCTAAGCCTTATTTTCGATTAATTTGGATGCTCTCTCTCTCTCTCTCTCTCTCTCTCTCTCTCTCACGAATGCCATTGCGATTCCCTGTGTTGCTTGATATATGGGTTTGATCAAGGTTTAGATTGTAGAAAGTCTCTGACTGGGCCTTGATTTTTTAATCTGTACAAGCAGAAAGTTTTAACCATTTCCGGTGTTGAAAATACTGCACGTTTGTCTGCTAGGAGAGGTGGTGAATGGTTAAATCATGGGAAGTAGTTTGGTGAGACAGATGATTTCTTATCGCATTGGCATTGCCAAACATATTGGTAGATTGAGGTATATTGTGGATGAACTTGAGAGGCTGTTTTACCGGAATTGTTACATCGAGATGATAGAGAGAACGCCTGTGGAGAATAAGAAGGCTGTAATATGCTCAAAATTAGAAATGTCAGAATATGTAAGACTGTAGGTGTGTGCTTTGGTATTATATGATGATGCCCAAAATAGAGCGCATGGAAGCCTTCTATGTTTAACGCTCATCTTACTCAGTCAGACTTCAGAAATTCAGAGTACTTGACACAAAACATGCATTTAGAGGATTTATAGATCTAACGAATGGATGTGTGAGTGGGTATGTAAATTTGGCAATGCTGGAGAGCTCACGGGGGCTGATGATTCTTTTCTTTTTGAATGGCGGTTGATTCTGGATCTACGATGTAATGCTTACCTAACTATTGATTATCCATGAAACATTATCAAGTTTGATTTTATTTAATTTTAGATCCTAGGTCACCAATTCGATAATTGTTTCTGGCCTTTTTGTCTGCTAATTGGATTGACTGATGTTTGGTGTGTTTGAGTTTGCAGAATGCATATCATTTATTGGATACATGTGTATCAAACAAATTAATTTGTTGCAGCTAATATATATGCTTATCTTGTAACTCCCTAAATGATCTTTTCTTTTTGATTGCTCCTTTGTGTTGATGTCTTAAAGGTTTTCTTTCCCTTGTGGTTGCATAGCGCACTTGAGATCCGTGTTTGCTTTTGACTATTGATCCGCAGACCTTGTTTTGTGTGTTCTTTGATTTCAGATATCGGCTTGCTTTAATCTCAAAGACCTTCTTTCCATTCTGAATACTTTTATGTTCTAATGAAGTCATTGAGTGGGTCAAGTCTCTGTTGATGCATGACATACCCAATTTCTCTCTTCACCCTGAGGTGTAGAGGCTGCATTGATCTGTAAAGGTTTACTATGATCAAATGAGACCTTCACGTATACTTGTAGCTCGCTTTCAATTCTTCAAGCTTTGCAAATCGTGTGATAGACCACGGGTCATAGTTTTGCTTTATATGAGACAGAAGTTACTGATAAAAATATTTTGATTTGCAGCAGAAAGCATGCCGTGCTCTTCTGGAGTGGAATTATCATCTAGAAAAGTGAGCTGCCTCTTAGCCCCCTTCATCTTAGGGTCCTTCCTCCGATTCTTCTCCAGTTGTTTGCTTATATATAGTTCTCTTTGACTTTATGTGCTTTTCAAGTGCTGACATATTGAAACCCTGGGCAGAAGTCTTCTCACTTCGTGGACTCTAATGAGATGAAGCCCTTCACATCAAGCATGGAAATGGATATTTCTTCTAATCACTCTTCTCCTGTACATCTTCGGCAAAATCTTGGGCGTTCAATGTTTCTGAAACGCTCACGTCACTGGTATGGACACCAGAACTCATGGCGTAACTCAGGTGCCCATATGAGTGCAACCACTTCTCATGGGAAGACCCCACCCTCTTGGGAAGAGAGACTTAACTTCAAGTTGGCTAGTCGCTACAACTCAGACAACTGGCACTATGCAGGTTAACTATTTCTCTTAAGCATCAACTTACGCATTGAATTAAAGCATTTTCTAGCTGCAAATGAGGAAGTTGTGCACCCACTTGTGGACATGGTGATTTTTTAAATTTCATTGTTTATATGCGGGTCCCAAGTGTTCTATTGGTGTTGATGGAAATTTACAATCGGCCATCTGTTATGATACACTTCGTCACGAGGCATCATATTTTTCTTGCAGATTATAGAGACAGGGCCTTTAGCAGGCCAGAGAGGATTAGGTCAGATTCCGCCACATTAGATTCCGCCTCACTTGAAACAGCAAAGTTGCAATGTGGGGTCTGCCAGAAACTTTTGAGGAGGAAGCCTTATCTTCTTTCTGGCTCTCACTCGTCCTCGGAAAACTCTGTTGTGGCAGTTCTAGTATGTGGACATGTCTATCATGCGGATTGTTTAGAGCAGAAGACGCCTCTTGAAGAGAAATCTGACCCCCTATGTCCTGTTTGTCTCAACTTACTCTCACCCGCTGATGCCTTTAAAGGAGGGAGTGAATGATTGTACAGGATCTTTCTAACAAAGAGGACTAGGTGCTTATGCTGGGCAAGCTAGGATATTGTCGTATATATGATAGGTGATATATATGCACCAAATATCTCGATGGGCTTGTTAGAGGAAGCGCATTGTTTCGATATGGCCTTATAGGATATAGAATTCTAGACTATAAATGTGTATATTGCGAGGATGTATTTATCGGACACATTGCGGCTTCGTGTTGTCTTAGCCCATTTTGTGCGAAAACACATATTACAGTATCAACTGCTGTGCCTAAAATGCAAACTCAGACCTCCTTGATGGACTGATTGCCGACCGCGATTACACTATCGATTGAGGCGGAAGTGCAGGAATGTTTTGTTCTGGATGTAGGAGAAACATCATCAACGTGCCTGCATTATTTTGCAGAAATCTTCCTGATATGTAATCTGATTTGATGAAAAGCAGTTTCTACTGAGTTTGTCAAGAAAATTATGTGTGAATACTGCGGCATAAGAGAGCATAGAAGTGGTGAAAATTAATTGCGAGTATCGTGTCTAAAAGTTTATTGTATCTTGGGAGTCCTGTTTGTTCACTGCATGAACATGTCTCTGCATAATTTTTCATGGCTAGTCTACCGAAGATGCTGTGAGCAACGACTTGGATTGTGGCAACTTCAGACACGACATTTTTGGACATGGTTGATCCTTCTCTTTCTTGGGGAGGGGTTGTTTTTTCGGCTGATACCGATACCATCTTAATGTTAGGATGATGCATGAATGAGGGATAAAAACCCAAAGGGTTTCCAGCATAGTCCATACGACTCAATTCTCAGGAGTTCATCAGATGTACTTAGCCTAAGAAACACTCGTCATCAGGGAATACAATACTCAGTGATCATGTGCTGGAGTGGGAGGATGAGAACCCAAGTAACCGTGCCAACTTGATCACCCCCACAAATGTTCTTGCTAAAATGTTTTTGCTAGGGGTGATCAGGTTGAGGGTGGGTAAGATTTAGATTTGGATCCTATACTTGACTTTGTTATGACCGGTTCTCCTTTTTTGAATCCTATACTCAACCATGTTTGTATTGGACCCTATACCCGACCCATAATGTTTTTTCGGTCCGGTTCTAGGATTAATTCCGTTTCCATTGGAACTTGTTTTGCAATTTCCCGATATCATATACAATTTCGAATTTTATATTAATATGCGAGAAAATAACGTAATCTTCTTAATTTGTATCGAAACATTAAGCACTTATAATAAATAAATACATAAATTTTTTGACTAAACGAAAAATTAAGAATCTACGGAACTAATTATAATAAATAAAATCATAATGCAAAGAATTAGCAATAAACATGAGTCTAATATTAATTTTATTCTCACAACTACTATATGAAGCTACTCATTTATACAAGCATAACTTCTACAAAATAGAAATTAGGCAAGTCAATCCATGTGGTATATAAGAATTTGGCAATGACGAACACCATTCGTCTGTCGGACAATGTGAGAGGGAGCGGATGAGCGAGGGAAGCAAGTGAGGAAGAGAAATGATGAAGGATAAGTGTTATGTGTGCTTGAGAGAGCCAAGAGGAAAAACGCCATGTGATTGTGGGAGTGAAAATAAAAATAAGGGGAAGAAAATAGGGTTTTGGACTTATACTTACAACACCGGTTCCAAAACTGGTTCGGGAACCGGTTGCTAGGTGAGTAATCAATTGGACCCGGTTTAAACCAGTTCCCGGACCAGTTTCAATGGGAACCGATTTCCGACCCTATTTTTTAGGTGGGCCGATCCGGTTCCCAAGCATATCCCGTCCGGTTGCACACCCCTAATTCTTGCCATGTGCAATGTGCTTCTGTAACAACCATCACTACTATGACTAACACCGAACACGCGATAACAAGGAAATTTAATACTCCATCTGAAATCACAGTCGAAATCTGCAAATGTGAAAGGAGAGATAAAGATTGAAACTTGGAGGCAGTATTAAACTAGTTCAATGTTTAGAGGAGGAAAGGTGCTTCTCCAGCGACTGTGCCAGATCCAACTGAGACTTGTTTGTTGAGAGAGCAACAAACGAGCAGACTGGCTAAGCTAATCATGATCACGTTGGATTCCCCTTCTGAATATACCGACCTCCTTCAGGATTAAAACCCTTTTCTTGGGATGATAAAATGAGTTGCTTAACTACAAAAATTTATGATTCTTAATTTCATTTGGCGATACGCCCGTGTTACTGCCACAAAAATTACGGATATGTGCTTCTCCTACAGGCCTTTTTCACATGCTAGCACTGAGATTTCTGCTCGTCCAACTGGGAAGGTAAAGATTCCTCGGCAGTGAGGATGCCTTCTAGATTGTGGTACCCGTTGCGCAGGAGTCACATAGACGAAGTGATTGACGGGAAAATAAATAAATAAATAAAAATTCTACGTTAGGAAATCTCAAATTTATCAAAAGATTTAAATAATACCTGGAACAAGTTTCACCCACGCTTCAATCGAAGATTACCGACACAACAGTGATAGGCCATTAAACATGATAGTATATCTCTGTCGTTCCAAAGTCAGGTGATTAACTACATGAAATCTGCACAACCTTCGGTATGAATCTGAATTTAAATTACAATGGCAAAGTTTCCTTGCATGTAGCTTTGTTATGGCCTACTCCGCCGCACCTACTGCAGCAAACTTCCCTTTTCGTTACGCCCTCTGTTTTTGTCAGTTGTTTCTTGTTTTGCTCGGTTGATGGCTTTGGGGTGCATGGTGGAAGTACATGCATGGTTTGAGAAGGATCTTTTCCCTCGGTTGACTTCTCATATGGACCCCTAACAGGGTTTATGGAGTCGGAATAGGTGATAAGGTAGCTATCAACCGTGAAGCACTTAGGACAATAGTCGTAAGTATACTTCCCTGTGCAATAAAAGACGGCAATGGCATGGCGGCAAGGTAGACCATTAGATTTCCATTCCAAGCAACTACAAAACCCTTTCTGAAGATCCACCACCACATTGGTAGAATTGTCATGAACCTCAAATACCGTATCTGATGAGAACAGCACTTTTAAGCTGCTTGCTCTCCGAGATTCTTCTTGTAGTTTTTCCTCCCTGGATGGGGTTAGTTTTGTAACCCAATTGTTTGAATTTGTTTGGCGAGCATTAAACAGCTCTACCAATTTCGATATGAGAGCCTCTATCTTCTGTACAATTGGTAGTTCCTTCACTTCCTCTATCCATTTAGCATATGGCTCTGCAATATCTTCTGTGATAAAATGAAATGGCTCACCCCTGAATGATGCATGCGCCCATTTGTCTGGCTCAATCTGCATTATCCAATCATAAGCTTTTGAAGAAACTTTCTTCATTTGTTCAATGTATGTTGTAAAAATATCAAGCCGCTGTGCATGGGCAGCAGCCAATAAACTGGTGACTAAGAAACCCTTGCCATCCCCAGTGAATGGACCCTTCACATTCTTCTTGAAATTCTCTACAAGATGAAAGATGGCGTAACCATGATGACCATTCTCAAATACCTGATGCACAAATTTCTCTAAACCCTTTTCGTGGTCAGAGATAAAGGTTATGGGAGTTGAAGTAGAAAAGGCAGATCTCAACTGCTCTAGAAACCGGCACCAATTACTGTCATCTTCAGTGTCAACTATAGCAAATGCAAGAGGGAAAGGATTATCATCTCCATCCACTGCACTAGCCATCAAGAATACTTCATGGTACTTTGATTTAAACGATATAGAGTCAAGGAAAACAAGTGGACGACAGCCATCTTTGAAACCCTGTATAAAAGCTCGGAAAGATACAAAAAGATGCTGAAATCTTCCATCATCACCAGTGAAAAGATTTGCCAAACTTCCAGGATTTGCCTCTACTACTTTCTCACAGAACAAAGGCAATTGGTCATATGCATCTTTATATGAACCCTGAAGTTGCTCCCTAGCATCCTCAATTCCACGCCACACTTGACTATAGTTCAACTCAATCCCAAAATCTCGAGCAATTCCCTGAGCAATCTCCTTTGGCTTGTGATGTGGACTATCTCGTAACCTATCCTTTATAATATTTACTAACCAATTTTTTGCAGGATGAGCAGCCTTCCAAGACTCCCCACCGCAAGTATGAGATTTATTCATTCTTTTCACCACAAATGATTGTGAAGATGGGACCCAAGAAGCATGAATTCTCCAGGAACACCCTTCTATGACACAGATACCACTAGCACGGTTTGCATCATTTTTCTTTAACTTGTATGCAAAGCGGTTTGCAATAGCATACTTTTGTAGCGCATCACGAAATTCACGTACACTTTTGAATTCCTGGCCCTCACCAGTAATACCTTCTCTCCATGCTCCAACAAGAGCTTCCAAAGACAGATCGGAGCCAGCAACAACAGGACAATCAACCAAATTGTCACTCCAAGGCGCAACTTTTCCCTCTTGCTCCTCATCAACAGCTACTGCAGGAATAAGGTGCTTCTGAATTTTCTTCTTCCTGGATGTGCCTTTTCCTGTCCCTCCAACTTCATCAATTTTTGATCCAATGCTGGAACCACTGTCAATACTCTTTAATGCTGTTGTTCGCCTTCTCTTCTTAACAGTATCAGCCGGTGTAGAACTCATGTCAACTGGTGAAAGAGCTTCTGAATCGACAGTGACAGTGACAAGACCATTAAGAGTAGAATTATCAGATGGAGATCCAGTAATTTTACGACTGGCATTGTGTGGAGTAACTTTTGACTGGGTGGACACGGCTGGGGGACTCTGATCAATTACAGCAACGTCAATTAATGAATCCACAGGTGCTCCAGCAACAACAAAGGACGTGGGGGCTGCAGCAGTACCAGTTGCCAAAGTTTCAGCATGTTTTATGCCATTTGTCCTGCAAATGATCATTAGAAATGTTATGAAGACACAACATAATTCCTCATTCTCTGAGATCTCATCGGGCACAATACACTAAAACTAATCAATGACCACAAGGACACTAGTATCTTATTTCGTTGATGGAACAAAGGCCATGTTCCTCTCAATCAAGCCTGGCTGGGTACATGTCCATGAAATAAAAGCTATCAAAAATACAAAAAATTAAATTTTTAAAACAATCACCAAGAGAAATGCAATCTGACGCAACATGAACCATATTGATTAGAAACTTACAGTAACATGATTTGTGTTTGACACTAAGACATACAAGTTCAAAGGAACACTCTTGCATGTAAAGAGAAAGGAAATCAGTACCTGTTGGCATGATCCGTCAAGCTTTGAGGAACAAAACCTTCTTTTCCCATAACATATACATCAGCAGTTACTGAAGCTCCATGAAAGTCATACATCCTCTTTAGGTCCTTGTCATTTGCTAAATTGATGGGCGTCCGCTTGTTCAGAGGCAGGAAGTATTTGATTGACAAAGATTTATAATCAAGATTCCACATTTCAGCTAGTTTTAACTTGAGATCATCAAAAAGGGTTTCTTGATTGATCTCAAGAGCATTTGCCTCTCCTCCAGTATATGACATTGAGCCATCACTGTTAGTGATGAACTGACCACCGGATTGACAAATGAGGATAAGCTTCCCCTTTGCCATTTTATGAGCATCCTGAATAGTCACAATAATAAATATGCATAAGTGAAGATAGGCGATGAAAACATATATGAATAAAGAACTCAATAAACTTATACGTGAGCCTCTATAGCTAAAATAGTTTTACGCATAAATGCATAAAGAACCAAGAGCAAAAATTGATAGCTGAGAGTTGACGAAACATTAGATTCCAATATATATGGCTTGGACATCAGCCAATATTTTCAAGCAAGGGAGAGCCAGAACTCACTATATTTAAATCAGAGAACGCGCATTAAAACCATTAAACTGTCTCAATATTTACACCAAAATCCACCTGCATTTCAAATTCACAATTCACAAAAAAGAAGAGATTACCAACAAAAGCTCCAATAGCAGATTTTAACTAATAATATGGGTACATAGCGGTACAACGGAGAGCTTTTCCCCCACACACCAGTGATGAATTCCCTGGCAAGTTTGATTCTTCGGACATTGCCCCGATCTTCTAATCCCACTACCAATCGAACCGTGTAATCCACTCGGATCATCCTCCAAATCAATAGGACAAAACACAAGTTGGCTGGCCTCATAAGTGAATTTAAGTCACAATAAACAACAACTTAAAGGATCAAAGATCACATAATTCACGCTGAATTATGTCATTATCTATTACTGCATCTAAATCATCAATTCATCAGAAAGTGATGATACACAATGTCACAGGCTTCACTCGAGACACTCTACAGTCAAATTACAAGAAGACACACTCAGTCTTCCTTCAACCATATTGCCCAAATAAAGAAAAAAGAAAACCAAGACAAAATTCAAGCTCCTACAGCTTCAATACTCAACCTCCTAAGCAGCAGCAACTACTAAACCGTCCCCTGCTCTCCAACGATTCTTGATTCCCTCAACTTTCTCCATCAAAACCCAGAAAACCAAAACCTACCCAATAAATTCCAGAGGGAAATAAACCGAGAAAACCTAACAAAATGGGATTTTGAAACGAAATTCGTACTACGGATCAATAATCACGTGCTTGATTATTACCTCCAATTTCCTGGTCGCGTTGAATTTGTGAAAAAACAAAGGAAACCCTCTTTTCTATTCCGATTCAATTTCGCGGCATCGCTTCTAGTGTGCTACAAGAATCATGGGGCGATCGACGCTGGCCCGAGTGGAACCGGCGTTGCTGGAGCAGCAGCAGGCGCCTCCGTCCTCGTTGAATTTCCGAGCTTCGATCTTTTTTCAAAAGACGACTTCTCCTTTTCCGGGAAATTTCGTTCGACCCCCCAAAAGATGCGGACTTTCGCAATCCGGTATAGGTGAATTCGTTTGCAGATGGGCCCTTGGAAGTTTCTGTATTTATTAAACAGCCCGCTTTCGTTCTGCCCTACCCCATTCCTACTTTGGAAAACTTGGCAAATCGGATATCTTACTCCCTAAGGTAATTAAGTTGACTAGCTACTTTTGGATTTCTGATTTCGAAAAAGGATAGAATTTAGATTTATACTGTTTTAATCAATTTTACCCAACATCAGAAATTTTTAGTCAAAAGACTTTGAAAGCCCAAATCTAATTTTCAAATTTTTTTTCTAAACTCGCTCAAGATGTTCCGTTATCTTCGTGATGGAGCATATCTAAATTATTGCAAACTTATCTTATAATAAGATTTGAGAAGCACAAAATCCATATTTAAATTAATATATTATATCGATACTCAATATCAATTTACCATATCATTTTACAAACCGAATATACGAATCACTTTCTGTATTTTTGATGTCATACTCTCCTCTTATAGTGCGAATATGTTGTCGATAATCTTAACATTTTTGCTTGTATGGTAAACTCTATATATATGCATTGGGAAATTTTTACCTAAGGAAGTTTATAGACAGGTAGTCTTATTAGGCATAGTTATCGAAGGTAATTTAGGATAACGTTTTCAAATTTTCTAAGTTGGTTGTTTTGACATTGCATATCTTGATATTTGACCCAATTTCTCTAAAAAGAAGAAAAAGGTAAAAAAAAAAAAAAAAAAGGGTTAAGAACCCCTAAGATGTATATAGATTTTCATTTGAAAAGGTGGGAAATTTCCCCATCTGCTTGATACATAAGTGTAGCGCCTGAAACATTTTCTCTCAGTGAGCTAAGTATTTCACTCATACCCCACACACACACACACACACACACACAGACACACACACTCACACACACTTTAAGACAGCAAAAAAAGAAAAAGGACAAAAGAAAAAAACACTCCCTCTTTACAAAAGTTATCAAGTATGCATATCCCAATTTGCAGTGGAATGAGGACTTCTACAGCTTGAACCAGGAATGAGGCCTATAAAGCACACAAGTCCTATCAATGGAGGAAAACTCCATTGCATAAATTTTTGTCTTTGGTTGTTTAGTTTAGTTTATTAAGGACAGCTCCTCAAGTGGATAAAACTGTGTTCTGTGTATCATAGGAGGAGACCAAAATGAAACATTAAGGAATCACACGTTCCTGGTCGGTGCCGCTCAGCAGCTACACTTCCACCATGACCGTTGCCGTCCCCCTGCTCTCTCTCTCTCTCTCTCTCTCGGGCACTGTTGATTGACAGCCATGATTGTCAGTCCAGATTGAGGGCCGCCATTGATCCAGGCAACTTTCCGATGATATGGCCAGTGTGTGCTCCATCAACGGCGATGAGGTTGACCGGTGTTGGCGACAGGGTTTGAAGGTGGAGGTGCATAGGCGATGTGACAACGGCAGTGTGGTGACTTGAACTTGAGAGAGACGAATGTGTTTTGTTATCTTGTTTTACAGGAATCCGCCCATTACATGGAGCGACAGGAAGTTTCCTCCATTAAGTAATGGAGAAATCATGACCATTTTTCCTCGAGAAAGCGAAGAGTATTAATCCATCTAATTGAAGAAACTTTCTTGGTTAAGCTCTTGTTCTTTTTGGACCAGTTCAACTTTTGGTTGCTGGGTTGATTGTAGTTATTCTTGTGCTGCGAAGTAGATTGAACGAGAAATTTTGGGTGCTGTGAAGTTTGAACCATGAAATTTTACGAAAGCCAATTTAAGATCATGGTTTGACGGGGTAAAATTTGGAAATTTACTGCACATTGTCGGACCTGGTTCGATCCACGGTCTTTGGAATCGGTGTTCACCAGCCATGGGCTAGAGGTGATTTTGTCTTTTTAGGTATACCAAGTTAGTTTTTTAACGACTCAAGACCTAATTGGAACGCGCACAATAGAGTTTAACCAAGCTATTTTAGCTTCAGCAAGCAAGCTATGGCTAAAAAGTGGACAACAAGCTTTCCTCTATTTTGAACGAGTTTTTTTGTTGGTTCGTCAGAGCTGTTTTATTCCAGAATAAAGCTTAGTCAAGTCTTAATTAAGGTAGTTTGGTTTTTGATTATGATATTCATTTTTGACTTGACTAACAGGATTTCGAGTTATTTTACTTGAGGTAGCTTCCGTGGCTCCATTTTAGGTTGTCAAGTAGGTGGTGTTTATCTGTTCTATGATTTGGACATCTATATCTCGTGTATTATAGAAATTAAATACTTTATGAGTTATAAAGAAGGCATCGCGTGATATGACGTAAAAGGAAAAGGATGTTTAGAGCATAATAATTTCTTTAAGCTGGATTGGACGTATATTACCATTTTGGTAATTTGAAATCATGTATCTATTAAAAAATAGTTTGTGAGTTAATTATATGTGAAATGATTTGAGAATGTTTATATGGAATGTATTTTCCCTTGGCGGAGGGCATTGTGAAAGGATTATATGTATGTGATTATAAACCTGTTTATGAAATGGATTCTGAATTGGTTTATGGATGATCGAAAAATGAATTGGTGGATTTATGCTCATTAATGTTATGATCAGAACCTGTTAAAGCCGAGCCACCGGATGACTAAGGTGGAGACCTATGTCAAAGAGGCAATCTTGATAGGTCTTGTCACAGGGGATGAAGATTGGCCATACTTTTGGCATAGAGAACTAGATTGATCAATGGCACAAGCAGGACCATTAATGTTGCTTCACTATTGTTGGTTGTATGTATAGATTTGACGTGTAAAGCTATGTTTAGGTGATGTATTTTATACACTGAGTTTGGATATATGTGTTCATGTTATCACTTTATAATTATGCATACTGAATGCTTAACATGTTTAAAAGAGATCCGCGCAACTCACTTAGCAGCAATTTAACTATATAATTCATTTTCAATCTTTTTTTCATTTTTCCATGCTGATGAGTAGGAGCAGTATAACTAAGATACCCCAAATTATTTTTTGTGATGCCAAAAACCTCAAACTTGCATTTATGTGTCATATAGATACAAGTTCAGGATTTTGGTATTATAAGAAAAAGTTTGAAGTAAATGTGTCACACGGGCAAAAGTTGGGATCAAATGTGTCATGGTGAACATAACTTAGTATTTCTGGTAGCTTGCTTTTCCCCTTGTGTGCATGTACAATTACTGTTTTCGGGTTTGGTTTTGCTAGTCATTAGAGATGTATGGTATAGAATGTCTTTTGTGTTTTCTGATTAGTTAGTGTGATGTCTGTATATATACTCACTCATGAACTACAGGAGTCTGATCCTTGTAACTAGCAAGTATGCTCATGTTGTTGCCCTTTCCTCTTATACTAAACGTTGCTTTGCTCAAAGGACCTCAAAGCCACACAACTAAGACAGATGCTCAACCGGTCGTTTCATGGATGTTTCATTTTCAGGTTGTGCCCCCACAGGAAGTGCTGATTGTTTCCAACCCCATCCATTACGAGGAACATTATGCTAAAAGTTGAAGATGATAGTTGCAGACCATCTTTTTTTCTCAGCGTACTGCGAGCAACGCATATCACTAGATCACCTGATTGCAAGTAGTAGGATAGGGACATTCCGGGGACCAGCAGGATTCTATTCTAATCCACAGAAATTTATGGCATGTGAATTCTGTCGTTGATTATAACCTTTCAAGCCACTGAATATAGCTGCTCTCCTAAGCAGTAAGCAGACTCATCTTGGATTGCCTTTCAAAGATATAGAAACTTACTAGGCTATTTGATTAAGGGTTAAAAGAGAATTGCCATATCATACACAAGGAAAATGTCCTTCTACACTTTCATACGAAACCCTAGATTCATACTATCAGAAATGAAAAAAATCAAATCCCTCCCAGCCCCTTCTGATGATAAGAAGCTTGAAAAGGAGGGCTTTCAATTTCTTAGTTCGCTTTGTTTTGCAAAGCCCTGAGGAGAATCAATGGTGCTACCTTAAGTCTTTCCTAGCTGTACAGGGCGTTCTTATCCTTGGCGTTCTGGCTTAAACTGTGCATGTTGTGAAGTTCAGCTCAGATGAGGCTTGTGAATGAAGATGTGAGTATGTAGGGGATCTTGGTAAGCGGCCCTCGTTGGCAAGTGAGCTCGTGGATGTCCTTCACAATGTCGAAAACAGCCTCGGGCTGTGCCAGCTTAAGTGAGTTCTCCGACATTCTTCTCAGCTCGTCCATTTTGGTGCTGAACCACTCAGCCACAATCCTAGCTGTTTCTTTAGGACTCCTGGTGAAGACACCGGCTCCATTGTCTACCACGTAGGGTACATTGCCTTTTTCCTGTGTTTTGTCAGTTGAGAATCAGCGAAAAGGAAATCATAAAACTTAGTTGTGAAATATGCTACTGATGCAACATGTAATTGCAGGGTCTACGGGAAATGCTTAGTCACCTGTCCAGGAATGTAGTCATTCAGGATAATGGGTAGTCCTCTGATCAATGCCTCCGCAATTGTCCCCGGTCCTGCCTGTCAGGTTACAAGCTTCATGGATCTATAACAGCAGAAATAGACAGAATGGAAGGCAAGGAGGCAGAGTCGAAACCTACCTTCGTTATTATGCAGTCGCAAGCTCCCATCCATTTCTGCATCTGGGTCTCGAATCCTCTCACCTATAGAAGAACAGAAGTTAGAAAATTATGCCATGAACAACGAAATGAAAATGCATATCTTTTGCTAATGCAGCAAACGAGGAGCGAGGTATAGGCAATTACTTTAACTGGAATTTTCCACTCCATGGACTCTAATGTAGAGACTAGACCTCTGTTTCGGCCACAGATGATTATCAACTGCCCTAATGGTTTCCCGTGTACTTCATCAAACAGTGTTTCATCGAGGGCGAGAGCAGTCTTCTTCACGGGACCCATCCCTTCACCACCTCCCATCAGCAAAACTGCAGGCAACTCTGGGTCCATTCCAAGTTCTTCCCTCAACTCATCCTGGATGAGCACAGGTTAAAGTAAAATATTTCATGAGTACATGATCTATCGAAATGTATCCAACCAAAGGGAAGTTGAGTTGTCCATGCACGTGCACTGGCATTTACCTTGGAAAGAACTGCGCGGGCAAATGATGGACGAATGGGCAAGCCAAAACGCGAATCTGCGAGTCCTCTAGACCATCTTCTAAAGCCCTTTTGGCTACAGCCTGCGAGGGGCAATAGCATCTGTTGACTCCGGGGTGAAACCTAAAAGTACAGAGCAATAGCTTAGTCAGTCGAAACTGAATGCGAGGCATGACTAAATGCCAAAGAATTTGCCGCAACCGAATTTATATGACCAACCATGTGGGATGGCATGAGTTTAGATCAGTGATGACGGTTACAAAGATCACTTTCTTGTGAAGGCCCTGCCATTTTAGAACCCACAGAGGAATGTGCTGCATCAAAGGGTGGACACTGATGATAATGTCTGGTTTGTACTCCATTAGACCTGCCTCCACCTCCCTTCAAGCAGAAGATTATACCAGCGTGAGAAAGTTATGCGTGAAACTGTGTAAATCCGCAGAGCGGAAAAATTATACTGGTCTTTTTTTGAGTAATTTATGAATCCAGTGCAATTCCATTTACAAGTTGCCACAGAACAACCACATTACTATTCAAGTTCCGAAAGCGATCAATGTGATTAGTCTCACAGATCACTTCGATTGATGGCGGTTCAGAAGCTACGGAAGATGGAAAATCACGAGAGCAAACGGACTAATAAACAAGAACGTGGTCAAAGAATCATGTTGACTTTGGAAACAATAATGCTACGATTAAACCTTCCCCTAGGGGACCAAACAATTTATACAGAGACGTTTCTTGAACAGGAGCATAAACAGGAGAAACCAATCAATTTGCTAGCTGTAAGCCATTTGTCAAATTATTGCCCATCCAAGAAACAAAAGCAATTTGTCAAATCACATCCCACATCGCTTAACTACGGGTTACGAATGAGCGTTAAGCATTCGGGTCGAATTTCCAGAAAAAGAAGGAAAAAGGAAAATAATATGACTGATTACATACTTGGCATAATAGGCAGCGATGGCAGCAAGATAAAAGGAGTGGATCCACCTTGGGGAGGTGCTGTGAAAAGCCACCTTCCACAACTGGGCATGCTTCACCATGAATTTGTACTGATTCTCCATGTCGTTCAGTGGCCATCCTGTGTACTCTTTCCACACGTCCTTCACAAATATCTGCAAAAAGCCCCATGTGAACACATTTACTTTCACGTCTGGACAAGCTTCGCATCATTACTTTGTTCAGAGGAAGCTTCAGCTCTAGGAAAAAGCCAAGAGACTCACACCAAAACGGGGCTCTCTTCAAAAAAGGACAATATTATGCGATCGACAAGACAGGAAAGAAAAAAAGAAGGTGAACAGAGGTTAATAGAACCAAAGCAGAACCAGTAGGCAAGCTTAGACAGCTAAGGGAAAGAAAGAGGGAACTATTTTATCTATTTACAGGAGTTATGTTCTAAAAGAGGTAATGAGATGGATGCGTGTTTTAATCAAGTGCAGAGGTAAAAGATCAAAGAACGATCGAAATTTGGTGAAGAGGAAGCCGTAGTGCTGCGAAATGACGATGATCAAAGGCAATAACTAGAAGAATTCCTACATGGAATTGAACCCGAAATCTGTTTTTATCAAAAGAACGTAGGAATGTCTCGGGATCATGCAAAAGCAGAAGGAATCAAAAGGGCAGAAACTTTCAGAACCATCACCATGCAAAAATAGATGTTCATCGACAAAGAATCACGAGATCAAACATGGAAAGGAAAAAGTACGATATCCAAACCGCTCCACCAGCAATCTTAATAATCCTACCATGTATTCGTCGCCGAATTGAATCTGAAACGCGTCCCTGATGGCCTCGGCTGATGCTCGGTGACCGCCGCCCGTGTCGCTCATCAGGATCAGCACGTTCTTCGTCCTCTCGGCGCCAATCTGAGCCAGCTCCATCCCGTCGCCGTCGTTGCATTCCAAGAAATTGTCTTCCTCCTCTTGACACTCGTGGAGGGCCCTGATCCTATCGAGAAGGCTGCTGCTGCTGCCGCAGTTGCTGCCGGCGCTGCTGAAGCTATGGAGCAGCTTCTCCGTGAAGGACTTCCTCGGCGACGCGACGGCCATCACCATCGGTCAATCCTCGCTCCCTCCCTTCCTCGGAACGCGCGCGCGGCAGGGGGAACGTAAAAGCAAGAAAGAACCTCGACCTTTCTTGTTCTTGCTTGTATTTCTCGATCACGTTTCGAAAGAGTGTAAAGGGAGGATACCCAGAAGCAAGAAACGGCCCGGCTCCGCCCCCTTCCGGCCGCCGGAAAATTAGGAAAGCTCCCGTTTCCCGGCGGAGGCAGAGACAGGGCGAGGGGGGAAGCCTCTGTTTCGGTTCTGTTCTGTTCTGTTCTTGGTCAGAGAGGATTCTATGGGGACCAAGAGAGAGAAACGTGTGCAGGGCGGGGAGGAGGAAGAGGCTGTCGTTCGAGGTTGTCGGTTTGAGGATGTTCTTTGCGAGGGAAGCTGGCGGAATCGATGGGGGAGGGGCTGGTCTTATAAGGTTAAAGAGGGGGTTTGATCATTTGGGGGATGCTTTGGGAAGATGCTGGAATTTTGATTTTCTGGTATTAAGCGGGTAGATGCGCATTTCTGGTGAGAATGTTCGTATCGGTAGATTCGGATCTTCTGATTCTCCCGGTCCCTAAGTTCAAGGGCCAAAAAAAAAAAAAAAAAAAGGGAAATAAAGAATTGGGTGGTGGTCTCGTTTTCCAGGCCTCACAATTATTGTCTTTACTGTTTTAACTTTTTTTTTTTTTATTATTGTTTTTTGGGTTTTGGTTTTTTGGGGAGGGGGAAGAAGGGGTGTCATTCGATGTTGACTTGGTGTTTGTTTGAGAGGTGATCCTAGTAAAAGCCATTTTGGAGACGATTGAAAGTGCAATTTTGGTTTAGGCCCGCCTTGGAGAGGATGGTCCGGCTCGAGAGGTCATGGATTCAGTGGCCGAGGTCCGGGATCTTGGGTAGCCTGAGCGGCGAGGCTAAAGGTTCGGGGTCATGGGTCTAGCCTCAAGGACTCAAGTCTGATCATTGGATTGTGAAATCTTGTTGAATTATTGTCAATTGTCGAAAAACTTAAGCTATTAGATTATGGCGCATGGTTTAATAACAAATATTTGGTTAGTATTAATACACCCGTGATAAATTTACCAAAAACTAACAAAACTGACTAATTTTAGTTTTTGGTAAATTTGTCAAAAGTATACAAATTTGGAGCTTTCAGATATTTATCCTTAAATATTTAACACTCCCCCATACTTAGTCTATTTTTTTTTTTTGCCTAATATTAAATATTGAAATATTTAATTAGGGGAGATAAATGGGGTTTGGAAAGATGCGAACTCAAGATTTTCAATTTTAATACTATGTGAGATCTTATGGGACCACCATCAACTATTGTCCTAAGAGCTTACGTTATTCAACAAAGATGTGATTTATTATTCAAATATTCTAACAAGGGTCGTGAGCGTTACAATTAAATCCTAGCCAATAGTGGCATATGCCAAAGCGAAATATCTAACAAATGAATTTAGCTTCTTTAGAGGTTGGAACGTGTCATAAATAATTATTGTTCATAATATAATATTCTCTGAAAATGATCTGAACGGCGGCTAATGGAAGAAAAAAGGGAGTAATATTTGATTAATATTAATACACCCGTGATAAATTTACCAAAAATTAACCAAACTGACTAATTTTAGTTTTTGGTAAATTTGTCAAAAGTATGCAAATTTGGAGCTTTAAGATATTTATCCTTAAATATTTAACACTCCCCCATACTTAGTCTAATTTTTTTTTTGCCTAAATATTAAATATTGAAATATTTAATTAGGGGAGACGAACGAGGTTTGAAAAGATGCGAACTCAAGATTTTCAACTTTAATATCATGTGAGATCTTATGGGACCACCATCAACTGTTGTCCTAAGAGCTTACGTTATTCAACAAAGATGTGGTTTATTATTCAAATATTCTAACAAGGGTCGTGAGCGTTACAGTTAAATCCTAGCCAATAGTGGCATACGCCAAAGCAAAATATCCAACAAATGAATTTAGCTTCTTTAGAGGTTGGAACGTGTCATAAATAATTATTGTTCATAATATAATATTCTCTGAAAATGATCTGGACGGCGGCTAATGGAAGAAAAAAATGGACTTTTGTCGCAGCTAGTCTTCCGGGGAAATAGTAAGACACGTTCCATAATTTTTAAACCGAAGGTACGCGGAGTTCATGTGTCGCACGGAGTTCCAATTGAGTCATCGTCTTTCTTATTCCGAGCTTCTTGTGCTTATCCAGTCGATAGGTCGTCTCGTGGGGACCGACGTGTCCTTCTCGTAGGGACCAAGACAATGAGGGCGGACCAAGACTAACGTGGGATCGAGAATTATAGTACCAAAGCATGGCAAATGATGAGTAACTTTCTTTAATGAATGGTCTTTATTTGGGCCTTTCATATGACTTTGTTGAAGGAATCATGGCACGACCTGATCACCAAATATTGCTTATCAAAGTAGTACGAGGGGTGAGCGGTTCTAGGGTAGGTCCTGGACCACACCTACTAGTAGTACTCGAAACTAGTTTCCAAATTTTGAAATGTAGAATCTATCATGCATATGTTACGGGCCGAGAGTTTCTTTGGCTTCGGAACGACCTGTGGGTGCCTGGCGAGCGGAATTCACCAGGCCAGCCTTTTTTGTATAGCTACTCCAGCGAACGATACGGTGAATGCTCTTTCATACGAGATCCTACCAAACCCAGTGTCGCTTGGGTGTCTAGTCCATCGAGTGAGATAGCAGATCCATTTAGGTTCGACAATTGGTTTCGCCCTGCCATGGCCTCGTCAGGAGAGCGGAATCAGCTCCCGACTAGTTTGTGCACGAGAGGCCTACCCTGTCTTCAGAGCTTTTAAGTGATATAATTCTTCTATCCTAGAACTCCTAGCACCAACCGTCCCACTCCCACGGACCAGTTGTGTTCGTCCTCTCTACTTCCTCACTCTTCACTCGTTAACCCCAAACACTACTCACAAGGTCATGAGTACAGGAGGATTCACGGACCGTGACACATACGTACCCTAGAACTCAGAACCTATCTCATCACAAATTTCAAGATTTATCCACGTTCCACATATATTCTTAATTGAATAATTTCTGTAAATCATCATCTCTAATTACTACTGTTTGTTGCTATAATTCACTGACCACAATTCATATTGAAATATTAAAGTATAAGTCTTAGTCATAGATATACCGGAATATAAGTTCAAATCAGTAATTCCATAGATTGCGTGAAAACATAGAACGAGAAAAATATAAAGACTAATTGGGGAGCCCATCGGACTTCATGAAATACCTACTCTACGTACCTATGAACTAGAATCAAACCGATTATACCCTAGAATCATGCTCACGTCTAATTATTTGTGCCTACTCTTTTTTAATATTTAATCACGAGGAGAAAGATAGAACCCAACATCACTCGGCATCATTTCAGTTCCCACTTTCACATTAAATATTGGTGCCTACTCTTTTGTGTGTGTTGGTGCGCATGATCTGTGAACCAATTACCCAAGAAAGAGAATTTGTAATTTTAGTTGAATTGTTTAATGATTTTTTGTGGTATGTATATATAAATATATATTTAGTTACATTTACGAAATGAGTTTCCATTTGGTTATTCTACACGTTCATGTTTTGAAAATGGGAATTCAAATTCAATGGTTAAGCCCACCTAAATGTTTTAGGGAAAATTATTTAATCGATCCTAAACATATTCTGCTGATGCCATTTTTATAAAATTTTTTAACAAAATTATGATTTTTTTATCATTCTCTCTTTTATAAAAAAGAAAAATTATCCATATGAACATCAACTTTGCAGTATGGGACAACTCGTATCCATATCAATGATTTTTGACTAAAATTGGTCGGAAGAACTACATTGCAAATCGTCAAAAGATTTAGGATTATATCGATCAAATTGAAAAGTTTAAAACTGAATTAACATCCATCCAATAAATTTAGGAATTTTTTTTGTTAATTTTCTTGATGTTCCTACAATAGGAGCATCGGGGGATTTCCAACTTAGGATGTAGGTGCTCTGCGACCGAAACTTGAACGTCACCTGTACATCCGGTTATTGTTGATAGCACCTATAATTTTGACTAATACCTTCAATTGATCAACTGACTTTCCATTTGATATTTAAATTTATTAAAAGTACATTCGTTTTTCTCAATCAGTTTTTTCTTTAATATTTTATTACATCAAATCATTTTCATTTTTTTATAGTTATCGCGAAATATTTAATGAAGTAAAGGACTTTCATACTTTTATATAAATTTTTTCTTTTTGTCTTTCCCTATCTTGCCTATACTCACGTAACTTGTGGAGAAGAGCTATGTAGACAATTATAAAGATCTATTTCCTCTTGCCCTTACCAATATCTCATGTCCATACTTCATGTCACTAGTCGATCATCACGAGCAGACGATAGAGAAAAATGACGCGCAACTTGCTGGTATAGAAAATCATTATTGACATTATAGTATGAGCCTTCGGTTCAATCGATCTGCACAATACATGCCATTGCCTTTATCTAAGTTCATCAGGCCTTCCAAGATAAATGAGTCGCATCATGTATGTCCCGAGTGTCCCTGGCAAAAAACTTGGCACACGTCACAACATGTTCCCAACCTCTATCAATCTTCCGACTTATTTTTGAAAAGGATAAAAATTCAGACTCAGAGATTATCTCGAGTCATTCACAAAAACCAGGATTCACATATAACATAGCATAATCTAGGATAGGCAAATGTCCTATCAACACGAGTCATTGGCCGAGCCTTTGGTGTTAGTCGCCGTAGGCACAAAATGCTTTAGAAGTTGCTTCTTGACATTTTTTTTTTTTTTTGGTCAAAGTGAGAGGATATATTTAAATGAACAAAGGTGTACAACCCGCCTCAAGGGCGTCTACATATAGTAAGTTCTGCAAAATGTAAAGAGGGAAAATGTTCCAATTATGGGCCAAAGATGTTTCGCGTTGGGCCTTGGCAGCCCAATTGGCAACTTCGTTTGCTTCCCTAGGGCACCAGCGGATG
The DNA here is from genome assembly GCA_014182715.1 of Eucalyptus cloeziana. Taxonomy (NCBI): domain Eukaryota; kingdom Viridiplantae; phylum Streptophyta; class Magnoliopsida; order Myrtales; family Myrtaceae; genus Eucalyptus; species Eucalyptus cloeziana. The sequence goes on along the minus strand of CM024636.1, from coordinate 53,216,224 downwards.
GACAGGTGCGAGAAGAGCAAAAGGAGATCAGCTTCCGTAAGCAGGGGATGAAGCTCCCATGGGGGTGATCGCTTGCCAGTGGCTATCTCAACCGCTAAGAGACAGTCGGATTCAATCACAACCGGAGTGTGTTGCATACCCTTGTTGATCAAGTGGAGGAGTGTGAAAGACAGCGCCTGGAACTCCGCAAGGAGGGCTGAAGCGACGGGGAAGCGCCTAGTATAGATCTCGGTGAGTTGTCCGTGATGATCTCGAAAAACCACAGCCATCGCCCCTTCTGTACTCTCTGGGTTGAAAGAGGCATCAATGTTACACTTTAATGTGCCCAAATCAGGCGGTCGCCAGCGATGGTTCAGAGGCAGAGTAGGTCGGGGTCTACGCACAAGGTTGGAGGAGGTGAGCTTCTGGAGTCGGATCTCCGTCAAAGCTGTGTCAACAGCAGCAGAGGGATTGGGCCATTGCCGGCAAAAGAGAAAGTAGTTCCGCGCCTTCCAGATCTGCTAGCATACTTGGGCAATAAGTTCAAGAGAAGGTGCGGATATGGTGGAAATAGAATGCAGATCAAGCCACGAGTCGAATCGGTGAGTTGTGTGCGGTTGAATGTCAACATTAATAGCTGGATGGGTCCAGATGTGGCGGGTCTAGGGGCAGAGGAGGGTTAGATGTTGACCGTTTCTGGATGTTTAAGACTGCACAACTGACAGTAAGGGTCTGTGATAATGCGACGTCGGAAGAGGTTGGCTCTGGATGGAATGGCATTGTTACAGAGGGACCACAGAAAGGTTCTGACCTTTGGAGCCGTGCACATCGACCAGATCTTGCGCCAAAGAGAAGTGGGCGTCTGGTAAGAGGATGAGGGAATCCGGTTGGTGTGTGGACTGCAAGCTTTCATTAACAGGTGATAATTACTCTTGACTGTATGTTTGCCTGCTTGTGTAATTGGCCAGACTAGTGTATCTTCTGCATATTGAGGTCGGATTGGTATGGTCAGAACTTCTTGAACTGTTGGCTTGTCAAGTATGCGATGCAGGAGATCCTCATTCCATGTGTTAAGTGTAGGATCTATAAGTTCAGCCACTAGCTGAGGATCGTCTCTGTTAGTAGGGCCGAACATTGTGCCCCTCGGTAACCAGGGATCCTCCCGAATACGAATTTTCATCCCGTCGCCACTGACCATCTGATAAAAGGTAGGATAGCCTCCCGACTAGTGAGTATGCTCTGCCAAACCCAAGATGGACGACCGCCTTTAGTGGCCGATTGAAATTCTGTGTTGTGGAAGTACAAGCCCTTTAGCAGCTGAACCCATAGTGCCTGAGGTTGTTGGAGGAGACGCCATGCTTGCTTGCCAAGTATGGCTCTATTAAATGCTAGAAAGTCCTGAAAACCAAGCCCACCTTGATGTTTGTGTTTCTTAAGGGACTCCCAAGTCGCCCAATGAATGCCAGCCCTATGCACATCATTTTTCCACCAAAACCTTGCAATATTCTGCTCAATATTCTTACACAAAGATATAGGTAATCTGAACACCGACATAGCGTATTGCGGTATCGCTTGGAATCTATCCCTTTATCAACCACTTCCATTCCAAGCGATCTATGCACATCATTTTTCCACCAAAACCTTGCAATATTCTGCTCAATATTCTTACACAAAGATATAGGTAATCCGAAAGACATAGCATATTCTTTGGACCTTTGATAAGAGTTTCTTTACCGCCCTTAGAGATGAGCTTTTCCTTCCATCCTTCGAGTTTGGATTGAACTCTGGCCATAATCCACGAAAACATATCCTTCTTAGAGCGACCCCACTCCGAAGGGATGGAAGCTCTAGTGACATATTTTCCTGTAGACTTATGGGACAATATTTACTGAAGATAAGACCAGATTTGTTTCGGTTTAAAGCTTGGCCCGTAGCAGTACAGTATAGGTGTAAGATATTTGCCATGCTTTGACATTCCCGAATAGTGCCATTTAGGAAAAAAATTGCATCATCGGCAAAGAAAATGTGGGAGAGGGTGGGGCACCACCGATTGAAATGGATACCTTTCAATTGTCCCATATCGACTGCTTGGCTAATCAGAACTGATAGAAGATTTGCAATCAGAATGAAGAGATATGGTGAAAGGGGGTCACCTTGCCGTAAACCACGAGTCGGGAATATGTAGGGCAGGAGTTCCCCATTGAAGTTGATACTGTAGGATGTAGTAGTAACACATTGTAAGATCATTGGACCCACCTTGCATGGAAACCCATCTGAATGAGGTAGTCGCCAAGAAAATCCCATTCAACTCTGTCAAATGCTTTCTGCATGTCAGTCTTAAGGATTGCCTGAAATTTTGTTGTCTGGTGGCGTATTTTAAATTGATGCAGGACTTCTTGAAATATAGAGATGTTATCTTGGATTTGTCAGCCATTAACGAAGGCTGTTTGTTCCTTAGAAATCAGCTGAGGTAAGAAAGGTTTGAGGCGGTTTGCAAGGATTTTGGAAATGATTTTGTATGCGAAGTTACATAGGCTAATTGGACGGTATTGTTCTATACGTTCAGGATGATGTGTTTTGGGAATTAAGGCTAGGATGGTGCGTGTCACGCCCTGAACCCCGAGCGCGTACCCATCCCTCTCCGGTCGATAAAATTTTGCGACTTCCCAAGACTAGTCGCCGACCCTTTTACTTTTTGTTGCATATGCGGAAGTGAAAACAAATCCCCTGACAGTAACTATCTCGGGATAGAAAAGCATAACAATAATTTCACAAACAAACATGCCTTTATAAACATATGATGAGTCAAGTACAAGAGTCTTTGGTCAAAAGAGTACAAAAGACTGTTCTCCAAAAAGAAGCGGTCCTATCCGACCTATGCTTAAAATTCACCTCCTCTCAGCTCCAGGTCCTCCACTCGATGACCACTGAAAGTGGTTATACTGATACCAGGTGAGACAACGTCTCGGAAGAAGTCTAAGCTCTAAAAAGCTGCGGCTAGGAGGGAAAGACACTAAGAAGCATTCTAAGCACACAATCACACAATCAATGAGACTTATCTCGTCTCAGTTCCACCCTGCAGGTCAGCATATTTCATATCACAAGTAAGAGCATCACTCAAGCTCAATTAATTGGAACACAATACTCAAATTAACATGCGTTCCTAGTTTTAATCTCGGAATATAGACGGCCTACTCTCGGTTCGGCGGTCTTCTTGGCATTGCCTGCTTCGTCTCACCCCATTGAGCACGGCACGTCACTTCGTCGACGTCTTTCTCGAAGGAGCATAGGGTCCAGAATCTACTGCGATCGGCTTCCTTTTATCAAGGGGTATCCCAAATAGGGATAACGTCCAGCTCAATAGCCCAGGACGATTTCTCTTTGTCATCACATGATCACTCAAATATGGCCCAGGCAGACCGTGCATTGCACTCAAATGCTTCAATTAAAATGGTGAACGGCATTTTTCTTCGTATTAGAAATACGCATGAAAATAGTCGTGTGTGGGTACACGGTCAACTCGACCAGGAGAAAAATTGACATTCTTCCTTTTTAAAATCCCACTATTTTATATAGTATATAAAACCCTTTTTGGTGTTAAAATCCGACACCCGGGATTTTCTGAGTAAATATTGAAAATTCACAAATTTTGGAATTAAATACTAAAACTCCAATAATCACTCAATTTGCATAATTTAACACTCAATTGCAGAAATTAACCACACCATTGCAATTAGCACGAAATTCCGAGCACCGGCCATCCCGGCCTAATTTCCGGAAAAATAATTAATAAATAAATAATTTCGAAAATTAATTAATTAATTCAATTTAATTTCTAAAAATACTAACCTAGGCCAAATTTGTTAAATTAAATACCAATACGGGCCCGGAAAATTTCCGAACCCTTCTAGATAAATAACACAATTTAAATAGGCCTTAGCTAAACCATTCTAACCACCTAACATGCTCAATTAAATAATTAAATCACTAATTTAATCTAACTAACAACCTAATTCCTAATTAAATAAATCTAAACATCCCTTAGCCTCAAAACCTACTAAGAAGAGTTTAGAGAATAAACTCATCGGTGTATCGCGAAAACCGGTTCACCGCGACGACGACGCGACGGCGGCCGAAATCTTAATTTTCGGCGGTGTCGGTGACACTGGCCGCTAATTTGGGCTCAAAACGGGCCCAACAAATCTCAGCCCAACTAAGATTTGTTTTCAACTTGGGCTATTTGTCGCGGGCTTGGGCCTTCTTCGCGGGCTTAAAGGACTAAAACTTGGGCTTCAAATGGGCTTGCTTCTTGGACTTTATTGGGCTTCACGGGCTCGCTGGCTTGCGTGGGCTTGAAGAAGACGGGCCACAAAGATGGGCTGCTCAAGCGTGGAGTCGCGCACGAAGGAGACGCGAAGGAGAGGAGCTCGATGGTGGACGCCTGGCAGAAAAGGAGTCAACACTGCTGGGCTTTCTTCGGCTTCACTGGACTCACACAAACCGAGCTTCAAGGACGGTGCTGCTTCGCTTGGTGGAGATGAAGGCACGAGGCGGAGAGGAACGATCGTGGAAGCTGCTTCGGGTTGATGGCTTTGCAAGGAGAATCGGTGGTCAACAAAAAAAAAAGGTTCTTCGTTGGGCTTGACTCGGCAACTTCACGGGAAACGAACGTGGCAAAGCTGGGACAATTTAATGGAACTTGTTTCGCTAACTGGCTTGCTGAAGCAAAGCCACGAGGAAGCCAAGGTGTTGCGGTCAAAGAAAGGCTTCGGCGGAGTGGGGTGTTGACCCAAATGAAGCAGGCGTTGGATGGCAGCTGTAATGGAGAGAAGAAGTGGAGAATTGCTTCAGTGGTGGGAGTTTTTGAAAGAAGATGTGAACATGGGGGAGTCGAAGCCGTGAAGAGAGTGAGGCGAAGGAGTTGGCGTGCGCATGAGACTAAAAGAAAAAGAAAGAATCGGATGAGGGAGAGAGAGGCAAAAAGTCCTCAAGCTTAGCCAAAGAAACATAAATGCTTGGTCCCCTTGTCTCCTCATACTTATCCCCTTAGTCTCTATTACTTTCTTGAGTTGGATTTTCCATTAAATCCAATTTTGATGCAAAAATTTCCAGCCCTTTGTCCAAAACCGAATTTCACTTTTTGATCTTTAATTCATCACTCAATTTCTCAAATTGAGGTCCAATTTCGCGATAGAAAAATCTCAAATAATTTTCTATAAGTCCCCAATACTATATAGCTCGGCTTGCAAGTTGAAAATCTCTTCAGTTCGGCTTGTACGAATTTCCGCTAATATTCCGCGGCGTCCGAATCGGATTTCCGTAAAAATCTCGGAATCTCCGAAAAATTTTCGGAGGATGAGTTGACATCCCTAAAATAGCTCGTGACACCACAGAACTTTCAATTTCTGAAATCGGGTTCAAATAAGCGGTTAATTTCAATTTGGCGCGCTTTTAGCGTGACCTAGTCTACTGGGTCACTTTTAGGAATTTTGGTGCAATTGACCCGTGATCGATTTGTCTCGAGTCACATAGTGCATCTTCGACACATTGGCGACTTTCGGTTGTCGTGAAAATCTCAAGGTTTCAATTACAGACACGGGGTATCCAAAACGACAAAAATCAATTTAGTGTCGATTGATGAGAATTTTGCAATCAGGTGGAATCACCCACACTCTGATCACATATCTTAGCCAAATCGACTTATCTCTGATTTTTGATCGATTCTGACAGTGCCGCAATGACCCTTGTAGACCGACACGGTCGAGCAGTCGATTCCTGTTCGAATTCTCAAGTCCATTGCATTTAGATTCCTTAATTGATTCCCCAGATAGACCAGTTATCTCGTGAGTGGCCAACTTAGAGAATAGCACTATAGACACGTCGACGAAAAGCTCGATTTATTTAATCGAAAACAAATTCTGAAAATTCAGGCTGTCACAGTGCGGTTTAGATTAGGCGGCAGCTGGCTTGTCTCAAAGAAATGGGTAACTAGGATAAGCAAATCGTCTTTGATGATCTCCCAATAAGACTGATAAAAGATGCCATTAAATCCATCAGGGCCCGGCGCCTTAGTGGCCCCCAGCTGAAATGTTGCTTGTCTAATCTCCTCTAGACTCACCTTTTCAGCAAGAAGTTATTCATTTCGGTAGTAACCACTCTGGGGCACTGGTTGAGGATAGGAGCGTAGTTTCTCGGGCCAACTGTAGTAAACATGTCGGTAAAATAGGCTCGAGTCAGTACCTGTAGAGCTGTTGGTTCCCGGAGCCATTGATTGTTGTTATCTTGTAACATTGTAATGTTATTGCGCTGCCTTCGCTGGACAGTCATAGCATGAAAAAAGAGAGTATTTTTGTCGCCCATTTGTAACCATTGAATTCTTGAACACATGGCCCAAAATTTCTCTTCTCTCGTCCAAATCTGCCTAATTTCCTCCTTTAACTGAGTAACAGCCGCTCTATTATGGTAAACATGTTGCTGGTTTGTGAATTGGCGGAGCTGTTGTTGTAAGTATGCTATACACAGATCACCTCTCGAGAATTTGGAACGACTCCATTGAGTTAGAGCTGTAGATGTACGTTGTAATTTTGAGGACGCGCCCCTGCCCGAGTTCCATGCTGTTGATATGATGTCACTGCACTCCTGGTCGTCATTCCAGAAAGCTTCAAATTTAAAAGTTCTTTTCGGGATCTTAGAGGTAGCTGAAGAGTGGACGATCAAGGGGCTATGGTCCGATCCTATCGCCGGCAAAACGAAGACCTTAGCGGCAGGAAAGAGGAGACGCCATTCCAACGTACACATTGCTCTATCCAGACATTCCTTCACCGTCGCTTCATCCATACGGTTATTAGTCCAGGTAAACTTGCAACCCTTACTTGGTAGTTCCATAAAAGCACAGTCATTAATAAAAGCTCTAAAGGTTGCCATTCTATTTCGATCAGCTGGTACTTTCCCGACCTTTTCCCAAGGATAGACAATTTCGTTAAAATCCCCGACGCATAACCAAGGGAAAGAATTGGCAGAACAAAGCGCCCTGAGTTCATCCCAAAAAGAGAGGCGGTTATGGTACTGATATGGAGCATGTAGACATGTGATGCGCACTGTCCGATCATCCTGAAAGTCATTGTAAAGCAGGTCTATATAGTTTGGTGTAGAGTGAAGCACTTGGATGGTTACCTGATTTGTCCAGAATAGAACCATTCCTCCTGCCCGGCCTCTAGGGTCAACAACATAGTGTTTAGGAAAGCGAAGTCGACGTTGAATTCTGTTTATCATCACCTCCAAGTTCTTTGTTTCCGACAAAAAAACGAGATTGGCTTTTCCTTGGCCGTCATGGCCCTTAAAGCTTGAACTGTCAGGGAGTTGCCCAGACCCTAACAGTTCCAGCAAATCATCTTCATTTGTGAGGAGGTGGCTGTTGAGGGCCAGCCACCGAAGCCTGAAATCCTGGTTCACCTGCGAAAAAGACAGGAGCCTCCAAAAGAGTGGAATCATCAAGGGTTTGAAGTAGGAGATCTGCAGTGGTAGAGGAAGCATGTCGTTTCTGTTTTTTAGTAACCACCATCTTGGGCTGCAATTTGGACATTTTTGGTTTTCTAGAGATAGGATCTGCTGTGACTTCTTCCTAAATGCCTTTTTGTTTCAATGAGGCCGGAATAATGGCTGTATGTGTATTTGTTACTTGCTCATTTGATGCTTGTAGTACTCTCGGAATACAGGGCTAAGTCTGAAAGTCAGGCGAAGATGCTGTGGTCTGATGAGATTCGGCTACAACAGGTTGTGGAAGCTGCAATAAAGGCTGATGCAGATGTAGGGAGGGGGATGTTTCTGGAACAGTCAGTGGTTCATGTTCTGCAATAGGAGGGGGATTGTAGAAGGTGTTCCAATAGGGGCTGCACTCCTTAACTTCTGCCCGAAGCCACTGGCCGTAAGTCATCGTGTCCCTCGTTTGTAAAACTGTGTCGTCATATGGGATATCCTTACATGCCGTAGCATAATGACCTAACTTGCCGCAGGAGTAACAAAAGTGGGATAGGCGTTCATACCTGAATTCAAGCCAGAGAATTTTACCATCAAGTTGTAGTAATTTTCCCGTGCGCAGGGGAGCTCGGAGAGGGAGTTCCACTCTTACTCTGACTGGGCGCAACAGAGGTCCCTCTTTTGAGTCCACTCGGACTTCAAGCACGCGACCCAAGTGCTGAACTACCTTGCGGATCAACTGGTCTGAGGTCCATTCTAAAGGTAACCCAAATATTTGAATCCAGAAAGCACAGGTTGAGAAGTCGTAGCAGTGTAGAGGGGTATTGGGCGGCCATGGTTGGAGCATTACAAGATGGCCTGAGAATAACCAAGGTCTGCCCTCGAGAATTCGTTGTTTATCTGCATAAGATCGAAATTTTGCAACATACAGGTGCGATTCGCGCTGGGATATGTGACGTGGTCAGTACGCCATGCTCGTTTCATAGTATTTTGAAATGCCTGCAAGTTTACAGCTGGGTTGGACAATATCTGCACTACTAAAGTGTGTCGGCAGTCCGCTAATATTTCAGGCGAAGGGTTATCCTCCCAGATTTCCAGGGGATGATCCGTATTCAGGCGACCCAGCCGAGCACATAATGCAGCCAAGCGCGATGACTCCTCCATCTCAGGACAGTCCATTATGCAGAATAAGACGTACCCAACATGCCAACCGTTGCAGAATAAAACAGAGCTGAAGGATAAAACATACCAATAAGCAGACTGGCTGAAGAGAAAAGCCGAACAAACCCTACCGAGCGAGCAGACCGAATCCAAGCAGGACATGCAAGAGGTCCATCCGACCGGGAAAGATGATACGAATAGGTTGGCGCCAAGCCAAAACGTGAATTTGGACACTGCTGGGCAATCGGACTGCACCTCAAAAGACGTCGGTGGAGGCGCCAATTGAGAATTGGGGGAGGCGCTAGACGATAGCAAAGAGGTCGTGGTCAAGTGGAACAAGAAGAGAAATCTGACAAAAGTTTGGGAAGTACATCGTGATGTCCGCCGGAAGCACCAAACTTCGGCGAGGAAGATAGAACTGGGTAAAAGTCAGTCGAATTTGGAAGGCAAGAGGGGTGGAAAGCTAGCGGATGTATACAGAGTGAAGAAAGGATGGAAGAGAGGGGAATTGATGTATCAACGAAAGCCCGTCCTCCATCAGGCCGAATTCTGGAAATTGAGATTCTGGGAATCAACAATGAAAGAGGGTAGAAAGGAGAAATAGGGTTCGGGAAAAGAAACTACCATGAAGGTAGAAGATGCTCTGCATAACGAGAGGATTTCCAATGGGGGAACTAAGTTGACAGGTATGGGAAAAGTACATGCTTCTTGACATTCACACTACCCATCTTTCCATTAATTTAGACTGCGCAAATACATTATGTTTTTCTGTACATAATTTACAAGACCAATGTATTTAGCTATGTACAAGATACACTGAAACCCAGCTATGTACAAGACATTAGTATGATTTTCTTCAACTCACCAGAAAGGACACCACCTGCAAAAAGCAAATTGTTCAGACAATTAGAACAGAAAAGTATAGTAGTAAAGGATCGCACAGATGAGCGATAAGTCCAACAGAACAAGGATTCAATGACAATGGGAGCAAGAAACAATGGACAATTGATTACATGATCTAACAAGAAAAGATTCATGATCCCCAGCATCAAATGCGAAAAGAAGTCGAACATCACTGGCTTCCACATTATGAACACTTCCTACGTGAAACAAGACTAATTGCAGACCCCATCCGAACATTGCTTATTGAGTACAGTCAATATTGGAATAGTTATGTTCATTTAAGATCAGTTATGAGACACATTGCTTAGGTTTTAAAATGAGATATTAGATGAGAATGTAAAAGTATACGATGCAGTTGCTCAATTAGAAAAAGTCCTACAAATACGATAAACAAGCTCATAATTATGTCAGTCCAGTGACGGTCTAAACTGTCGGACAAGCAAAGCAAACATCAGAAAATTGGGCTCCTGATATGTGTAGCTTCCAAAAGCTCTTGCAGAAGAACACACCCTTCTGAACTCACAACAAAATTCTCAGAACTTACAATGCCAAAGAACAGATACTGCAACACACAAAACCTATTATACAGTAGCCACCATTGTATTCCAGAACAGCAAACATTTGCTGAGATTTAGAATTGTAACATGAGCACGATATTGCTATGTTTAGCTTTTAAATTCAAGGCCTTGGAGGGCATCCCTCTTCACCAGTAGACTATGATCATACTATTCAAGAGAGTATACAGGAATGGTGGGGCAAATCAAACCAAAACCCTAGTCCAAGCCCAAACTACCCAACCACTAATACCGATCAAGTCAAGCTCAGAACATTTGCATCATAAACCAATGCATTTAAAAGATGAAATAAAGTACCAGCATAAATCAACAAAGTGAAATTGACGGCACCATACCCGAGATAATTCTGGCACAAATTTTCATGAGATTTAGCTTGAGCAATCAACTTTCGAACTTGATACTTAACAGATAAACCGTGATCAACTTCATGAGAATCCCCTGAAGTTAAGTTGCAGTGGTTCAAGGTATGTTGATTAGAGATGCTGGAAAACGAAGAGTTGGAGAAGTCACGGCCAGTAAGTTTATCTTTCATCCGAGCCATGACCGCCACAGCTTGTTTGTTTAGCACCTCATTTGCATTACCGAGTTGATCAATGGCCTAGACAAAATTAACCTAATGTGAGCATCAAACAGATTCTGGTAGTTTCAAAGTTCTTACTCTACTCAACTTCTGCCTACCTGAAGAAGTTCCCTTTCCCGGGCACCACGCTGTGGCTGAGCAAGCTCTCTATTTTGAGAAGATTCTTCAGAATTCATAATAGAGGGGATATGAGCACTAGCAAGCATTGATAGTTTGGGAAAAAGACGCCAATTTATAAGTGGATCATGCACAAAAGCCTGAAAGAAGTTTTAAGGAGATAATCAGTTCAACTGAATAGTGCTTCATGAGCACAATTAGCAACTTCTTGACATAACTACAACTTGAAACTTTAGATATGCGTATTCAAAATTTCAGAAATAGAAAAAAGAGAGCCAGAAAGGAAACTAAAAAGACGAGATGACCTATTCAACATTCTAGGGAAACAAATCTTCTCTTCTTTGCAGACTACCAGCAAACTAATCAAACCATTAGTCCACTGTCCCTATATTTACATATGATATACTTAGTTTACTGCATATATAAGCAGCTATACATAGTATGATATCAATCTGTGTTCAAAGCTAAGACACAGCTGAATCACCCAGAAACAAGAGAAGCAATCTAAAAGTTATACCTCCATCATTGCCATTACACTATCCTTATTTGTTCGAAGCACTTCCATCACATTTTCACATGTTGAATGGAAGTTGCCCTCTACGCCACTGATCTCCATTGCTTTCACAAGCATTCTGGTCAAGCGGAATGGGACCTGTTAACAAAATTCACCGTATCAAAGAGCTTATCCAATTTAGTTTATGCACAAAACACAATCACCAAGCTTTGTTTGCAAGCTTGCAGTGTGACATAGCCTAGAGCATACTAGATATACCTTTTCAGGAAACTCTTCTCGGTTCATTGAAACTTCAAAACAGTCCCCAAAATCAATGTGCACGATCTTTCCGCTGCAAAAAGCAAGAAACTTACGTCATACTTTCAAATTGAAGTTCAATACTTTTTCATGCTTCATTTGAGTTACCTGTAACGGTGCAACATAATGTTGCCCGGATGTCGATCACCCAAGCCAAGAAGGTAGCCTACCTGAAATGTAACCCAAAATATGTAAACTTCAGCATTTCCTTCTGTAAATTTCAATCACGACAAGTTGAGAAATAACTAAGGGGGCTGAGTTCTTGTCAAACTCATGCTAATAAGAATCATTTTTTATTAAAAAAGCTCTACCAGGGTTTCCTATGGCTTCGGCCCTATTTGGGTCTTCCTGCCCATCCCAACCGTCACTGGTACCCTCGTCACCAGCAACCGTCACCAGAAACTCCCTCTCTGGTGCTGCTGGCTCCCTGGTATTCTCCATCTCCGCCATCTTTACTTCTCCATCTCTTTTCTTTTCTTCTCTGACTCCTTCTGGTTCTTCTTTCTCTCCTTCATTTCTTGCTGATGCACAAACAAACCACCTCCGGTCATTCTACGACCTCTGCCTGGCGGTCGGACACCCTTGCCGGGCATTTTCCTCTATGTCCTGATCCTTTTTTTCCCCATTCCTTCTCTTTTATCCTATCGTTCTATCTCCAGCAACTGTTTTGTTCCTCTCATTTAGTTTTCCTCTGTTTTTTTCCTTCGGATGGCTCACTTAGGGCCGTTCTTGTCTGTGGCAGTCAAGAGGAAAGTGTTCTATCTGGTTTTTGAAAGAGGGTCAGAACTCCTGTTAAGGATTACTCAGAAATTTGGCAAAGACACATCTCTGTCTTCTTTGACATAAGACAACTTCATCCAATTTGAGAGCTCCAGGGAGCCATTCTAGCTGTCTAAAGGATAGTCTCCCTAGTTCCAGAGGCGTAGGACCAAGGACTGAACTCTCTTTCCCTTCAAAATACATATTTGGGAGATTTCTTGTGCTGATGGAGATTAATAGATGGGGTTCTAGGTCTTTCTTTTTTTCCCTTCAGGAATGAAGCAAGGGGTCGGTGGAAGGTATTAAGTTGCATTGAAATTTTGGGTAGGTACTTGGCTCCTGGAGGTTTGTCTAAGCTGGGGAGTTACTCTGGCTTAAGGAACTCTTACCCGTCAACAAAGGTTGGAAATTGTCCGTGTTGTGGGCATTCTTTAGACGGGAAGTTTGTCCAAATAGGTCTCTTGTTGAGGTTGTAAAGGGTGGTAATGGCGAGGAGAAGCTTCCTTCTGATGGGGTGGAAGCTTTCGCCCTTCTTTTTGTGATCTGACTCACGAGCTGTCCTCGCAGTGAACGGCAACTGCCCCAAACTAATCCTAACCACGAATTTTTTGCAAAGGTGGTCCGGTGTATGATTTTGGGGTTCAAAAAGGGGAATACTGTAGTAGAGTGACCGTAAAGCTATAGAACCTTTTGTTATGACTGTTCAGCTGACTCTTTCTCGACACCCTTGCCTCTTCCCTCCAAAAATGTGAGAGGATCTACTTCGGTTGTTGCGGCTGTGGAGTCCCCTAGAGTTGTAGATGGCGATTGTGGTCCTATGGAAGGTGTTTCCGTTGAAATCTTCTCAAAGGGTGAGAACAACGAAAGGAGTGGGCAGATTTTGGAGGAGTTTGAACTGGACGTTGATCAAGAGTCTGTGTTGGTGTGAATGGGGGTTGGCAAGGCAAGTTCCTCTTTTCGTCAGTTCCCTGTCTCCTTTTGGGTACTCAACAACATTAAGCAATCGCCAGCCCCTTGCAATCTCTTTCCAAGGGTTCTAACATAAAGCTATTAGTCTTTTCAAGAAGCTTGAGGGGAAAGCAAGGATAAGCGAAGCAAAGAGTGTCAGGGAAAGTAAGGATAAGCGAATTTAGGAGCCTATTATTCAGAAATTTGGGAAGCAGTTGCCGGGTTGGAAAAGACATCCTTTCGAAAGGCAAAAATTGACCCTTAACGAAAGAACTATCTCCAGTGTCCTGATCTATTCCACCTCTCTTTCCCGTCCCTTGTTCAATTGCCAAAAGGCCGGAGAACACTCGCAATAAATTTTTGTGAGGGGATTGCAATGAGGCACGTAAGTTTGATCTGCTAAATTCGAAAGCAATAAAGCAATCTTCCTGTAACAGTGGTCTTGGCATAAAGTCTCTTTTATGGCTTAACAAGGCTTGTTTAAAGCAAATGATTATGACGGTTCAATGTTGAAAATGATCATCTTTGCAGGCAATTTGTTGTTGCTAAGTCTGGCCTAGCAAGAACTGGTTGAATTTCCAAAAGAGAAGATGAGCTTATGGGTGTGGTGCTTGGAGGTGGGTTAGAGCTGAGTGGAGTCAATTTGTTACTTCTATGATTCCTATTACGGGAAATGCTAAGCGGACACACTTTTGGCTTGACACTTGCCGAGGGAATATGTCTTTCAAGGATCATTTCCCTGAACCCTTTGACATCACTAGGAACAAGGCGAAGTGTATGGATTGTTATCATTCCTTTGAAGGGAGAATCACTTGGGAGATTGATTTTACAAGACAAGCCCAATATTGGGAACTTGAATCTTTTGTCAGTTTTTGTTTTTAATTGTTGTATATTTCTAAGAGTTCCCTCGCTAGTATGGTTACCTTGCCTTGGAGTAGTGCTAGAGATGGAACTTTTCCTCTGAAGTATTATTGTAGTTTACTTGAAAAGAAGGATATTGGTGGCAGGTAGGCTTTTCTTTGGGGAGCTATTTGGGAAGTGATAGTACTGAACAGAGTTTCATTTTTTGTTTGGGAAACGTCTTGAGAATGTATTCTCACATCAAACAATTTGCAGAAAGAGGGATTGTGCTAATTAATGGATGTTATTTTTGCAAGCGAGGCATAGACAGTGAGACATCTCCTCGTTTACTGTCCGTGGATAAGAATGATTTGGGCAGCCACTTATGCATGCACTAGGCTTTCTTAGGTTATAGGAGGATCTATTGAACAAGAGTAATGGGCATGCAAGGTCTTCTTTTGTCTGTGCTAAAAAAGGATGATTTCTCCAATCCCTCTTGCTTTTTTTTGGTTGATCTGGAAAGAACAGAATAAGAGAGCTTTCACTGGAGAGGAAATGCCCATTTTTGTAATTATTGAAAGTTGGTTCAAAATCTTATCCTTTTGATATAGTGGAAAATTATGTGTGGAGGATGTAAATGCTTTAATTGACATTCTAGATGGCTTGTCTTGTAACTGAGCTCTTTTTGCATATGGGTTGGCACCCCCTTGGTGCCTTTTACCTAATGAAAGAGAAAGTTAAGACATAACTGACGTGTGGGTTCTCCAGTGATGGGCTAAATGTGAAGGTTTCCTGTACCCGACTATTCAAAATCAGTCTACATACTCCTATACGTGAGAAGCTAGTGATTCGGATCATATATGAGGCTTGACTTTATTAAAAAAACAAATTAAAGAGAAAGCCCTAGGATCAATGATGGAAATATTCTACATAACACACTGACGATATGCTACACAGCATAGCAAAGTTCTGGAAAATGACAGCCTAGAACAGTGTCATATTTCCTTTTTTTCCATAAAAGTTAAGACTTTTCCTGTATGTTAAAAATTTCCATCCCAAAAGTTTAAACTGTTAGGTGGAAGGCAACCACATGTCCATTAGGCAATGATAAATCCCGTAAACATATCATGCATGGTAACACTTCTAACACTGTTCAAGAGCGAAAAAAGAGAGGAGACATCCTCTCTTCCTTCTTTTCCTAAAAGCAACAAAATTTCCCTTAACAGTGGAAAGCACGTACCATGCTCATGACAGCCAAGCTCCGAGTAAAATTTGTCCGCATCTCCAGCCAAACCTCAGAATTGCGGCTCTTTAACCAAAGAATCTAGCAAAAATCAAGGAGGACCTCATGAGCCCATAACCACCAGTTTAGACAACAAAAGGTTCAAATACCACCCTCGTTCTGTTCCTCTTTTCAAAGCCTGTTAAAACAGAATCATTACTTTTTTGAGGTCGTCTCCTTCTGTCTTCTGTAGCACATGCTCAAAAACTTCAACTTTAGCTAAGAGAGGCAAAAGATTATAGTTTTCCGGGGCAAAACTCTCTAAGTATTTAAACTCCTGATCAAGGGGATCTGGTAACAAGAAGAGAACATATATAAGAAGAGTGCAGCTTTGACCACACAAAACCACTTAGGCAGAGAAAAGGGAAATTAAAAAGTACAGATTTCACTGACAAAAGAAAGTATCTTGGAGAATTGAACTGACCTCTCTGGAATGTCTATACTTGTGTATCAGTTGATGCAGAGTATTGCAATTGGGGACCCATCCAATTAATCCACTATTGGGATCCAATGGAATAACGGAATATCTTTGTATATGCAAATCTCTTTCACGTGTTTTGCTAGAATTTTCCATCAAAGTGTTCACTAGACCAAAAAGCTGACAGGAAGATACTTCATTAGGACACATATTCCCACTTGACATAGAGAAACAGTGTCAGAAAAACCAAAAAGGAAAAAAACACAAGACTGACTAATGTCTGATAACTGGCACGGGAAGAGATAACTGAAAGGGAAAATGCAGATGAACCTGCATGACACGTTCATCCTGACGTAAATCTTCATGACCCTTCAGCAAAAAAGTATATTCTTCACCATTGCTCCCGTGAATAGTTAATTGTCTGGGCCTCTGCTTAGAAGTTAAGACAAGCAGCTTGGGACTAAAGGATGCAATAGTCACCAGTGGTGCATCTGGCAAACAAACATTGAGTTGGGTATCATTATGAGCAATTAATCTCCCCCTCAACAAGAAATTTGTGATTAGCTTTCTCTTTCACCTGCACGGTATGTCCCAGGCACTGCCAGTTCCAAGTTGCAGCATTCTAACAGCTTAGGAGAGATAAACTAAAAATCCAGATAAAAGTAGTTAGCGCCTTGGTAATGATGTTGAGTGTAATATTAGTGACAAACCAATATTCTTCTTGCCTGGAGGTCCAGATTGGTAAGACTTGGAAGCTGCTCCTTGATACACATGTATACACATTTATAATGATCCCATGCCTGGCCACAATATAGCACAAAATATAAGGAACATAACTTTTCTGTCGCATAACATGAGAACAAACTGATATTTGTAAAATCTGTCATCAACCGGGACGAACCGCGAGTGAGAGGAGATAGGGAAGTGGCTTATATCAAATCAGTTGCTCATTCCCTAAACTTGGCTGAGAACTCTTCCCTATGTGAATTTTTTTGAAGGCATGGCAACTAGCAAGGCCATATTAATGTTCAACTGGAACTGGAATCATATCCAGTTGAATATTACAACTGTTGGCAAATAAAGCTACATCCAAACCTTATTTGGCAACTGGGAGCATTTGTGTTATATTTTTTAAGTAGGACCACAAAAATAAGATAGATATTTTGTCAACATCATTTTGCCCATTTACATATGCAAAAGAGTCATCTTTAGGTAACAAAATAGTATTTGGCCAAGAAAAGGTAAGAAAACAGTAAAAAAGAAATTGCTGAAAGCTGTCTTCATGCAGAAAGCACCAAAACAAACAGATTAATCCTCTACCACCTAAGTACTTGATGCAAACACAAAATAATTTCAGAATATTGCATTTCCATCCCAACAATAAACTCTCCATTTAAATAATTCAAAGTTAGATGTCATGAGGAGCTCAAAAGTGAAGGATCAAACCAGAAACAACAAAAAAGAGTCCAGTTACTTTGCAAGGAGTGCAGTGACATAATGTCAGGATATTACATGAATAACATGTCACTTCAGCAAAAGCTGTAATTACATGCATTATCAAAGCCCCATACCAAACAAGTTACTATTTCCTAAAAAAATTGGAAAAATATGTAATTGTAGAAAGACAATTTTTTCTACAAGGAAGAATGCCCAATTTTAAGCATCATGGATATTTTACCTTTCTAATCTCAGCATCTTTACCCGTTCTCTTATATCTCACGCAACAATCATATGCCTCCATCAACTCCACATAGTAAGCCTGAATTGGAAGAGTATGAACATCTAAATAAACACTATATTCCATATTAACTGGCATCCAATAGAAGTTAAAATCAAGAATATTCAGGTTCACAGAAATAAAGAAAAGCAAGACAGGGATGAAGAAGATTAGGAGTTCAAACTGTTCACAAGCAAGCACCCTGACTACATAAAAGACTAAACATTCTAGTGGAGATAAGAAATATCTATCTGCCAGTTAACAATTTATGGCACAACCTTTATAAATGCCCTCTCGTAGATGGTTGTATTGCTTTTCTCAGCTCCCCCCATGAGGGACTCATGTAATGGCTCCAGCACCTTTAGCATTGCTTCAATGTTATATTCCCCTATAAACTGTTTCCTAGCCTCTTCCAATGCTTCATTCCACTTTTCATACAAGAGTATTGGAAGTGCAACCCTGACGAGCTCCTCTGACACAAGTTGCGCCTGTCACCAAAGTTTCCCTTCAAGATCACCACCATGCACATAGGTAATTTACGGTATTAAAGCACTTATCACCTGATCTACAAGCACACCACTGTGCTGCCGTACTTTGTCAACAACTTCCTGAGCTGCAGCTCTCCGCAACTTGCTTGCTGCTTTACATGCCACCAGAAGTGGGTACATGAGGGCCTAAGAAGAACATTAAAATATTTCAGTACATATTTCTCGCATGGCTAGTGAAAAAAAAACACAGATGATCCAGATAGAATCAATAACACCATGCTGAAGCCAATATGCATTTGAAGTGTACACATCTCCAGCCTCACTCTTAGGAAGACATAAATGCCTCTTGAGTAATATTGAAAGGAAAAATACAAGAGAATCTCATACAGGCAATAATAGGGGGATCAGTAGTAATAGGCTGTGCTTCAAAAGCATTATTCAAACCTGCGGATGACTCTGTCCTATGCGAACTAAAAGCGACTGGATGAGCACAGCATGGTAATTTGAATGGATCCTGGCAATTACTTGTGGCAGCACACCCAGCCATGTGGTGATATTTACAAGAGCAAATCCTTTCTCCATGGCCATTTGAACATCTATGCTAGCCCCATGGTTAAACCATAGTGTGAGAAGGCGTAGTATATCCTGAAACAAATGATGGAATGAGCTGTCTATTAGTGATGATACAATGAGAAAATGAATCCTTTTGCCATGATCTATAGAAGAGTTACTATAATGTTCCAAAAGGAACAGTTTACGAGGTGTAGTGATTTAATAGCTCTGATTAAATTCATTAAGTAATGCAGAGGTACCATACTATAGGGTTACCACATAGACTGCGTAGGTAGGAAAACCTGCAATGAAGCACACATAATTTAGAGAACCCCCAAACTAGGAGACTCATTTAACCAAAGAAACTTAATAACAGATGCTTTGCCTAAATTTAGATAGAGGTTCCTTCTGTAATATTCATTTTCCCATACTTTGTTTTTCATCCACGAGCACATGTTGAGTCTCTCGAAAAAGGAGCAAGGGTTTTAGTGGCAAACAGTAGGTGAAAGATAAACAGAACAGTTGGTGGTCATGGCAGTTTTAGTCTGGATCAGGAAATGGTTTCTCCTTGTTCTGATCACAAATCTCGACCGACGCTCATATTGGCTCCATTACAGGAGCATGTCAACGTGTGGTATGGGTTTTGAGAGAACCGCCCACTAGATAGGGAATGAAGTGACACCTCTTCTTTGATGAGTCAAACAATTCAGAAGTTCTGCAGGACACAATAGAGGCAGAAATGGCAGACATGAAGGTCAAGCCAAAGGGGGAGGTTGCCTTCACAATGGTGAACCGGGAGATATTCAGGGAACTTGCTTGAAACCACAGGCAAAGCCATCCAAAACAATGCTAATGTTGATTCTAGTGGTGATGCGTATGGACAGACAATTTTCCTTAGGAGCATCAGGAAAGACTAATAGACTGGGAGCTGAGGGCATGTGCAGTTCTTATAGTTCAGAAATATGAGATGACACACATAAAATGCAATGTCTAACTCTCTTTGAATTTTCTTGTTTAAAATGAACTTCCCATAAACAAGACTTTACATGCTATAAGTATGCACATTCTAAATGACATGCATTACTTAAATGCAACCTACATGCAATACTACTGATATGGCATGACTACTATGACATGAGATAGAATTAACATTGGATTAATCCTATTATGCAAATTATATAGAATGCCATCTCTTATATATTTCCTTCATAAAGACAGGGAACTAAATCCCAGGACACCAAGCATGACCTGATGACCCTTACCTATTATAAAAAATAGAGGTTTAATGATGTGATGCTAATATTTTCTTTCAATAGTAAACTACAAGCGTATGACCCACTAACTACTTAATGTTATCTACAAGGTATGATTATTAAAAGTTAAACTTAATAATATGTAATTCTCTAGATTACATGCAATATGGTATATCATTAATAGATATTGACGATATGTGATTTTTGATAGTTGTGGCATGGGAATCATATGTTATATTCATTGCATCTAGGACTTAGATTGCCTTCAAACATGTTTCTTAATTTAGAATTTCATATTTTAAAATTCATGTTGTAATTTCATATATACTCATGTGTGATGTTCTCTGTGCATTTTGTGAGTGTCTATTGTGATGTATCATTTTTTGATGGAATAAGATGCTTATATAGCCCTAGGTCTAGGGCTTTCTAGTATGAACAACATATATTAATACTTTCCTATTTTAAAATCAAGCATACATACCACTAGGAAATTGGGATATTTCCCTCTCTTATACCCTATGTGGCCGAAATTTGCATAGAATATGCCTTATTGCTTTCCAAATTTGATTGAGGAATCCACACTCTTAGTTTAGAACATCCCCATGTGGCCGAATTCCTCCTCTTATGGCATCCAATAAGCTAGCGACTCTCCTTAAACCCATGCAACACTTTGGGCTAATTGCAAGGCACTTTGTGACCGGACCAACCAAAATGTAATTTATGTGAACATACTATTACTAATTGGAAATGTTTGTAGTACCTATAATGCAAACACAAACTATGTGGTGATGTTTTGTTTAGGGTAGGGGTTGACCCTTAATTTTCTTATGAGATGGAGGAGTAACTATGATAGCCAAAATTTAGGTGTCAACACTAAAGTTTATGGGGTTGACTATTTTCACTTTGTAAGATATTGCTAAACTTTCATGTGCTAATCTCTTGTAGTAATTGCAATGATATGTACATGATCAGGCTCTCTCTCTCAAATAGCTTTTACTTTATTAATCATTTATCAAATACCACATGGCACACGGCACACGGATCATGGTTGCAACAAGCAAAGAAAATTAAATTCTTCAAAGAATCCTCAATGAAAGTCACAAACAATAAGTGAGCAATAACTAGACATCACTCATGTCCAAGTACATGCAAAATGCATAGTTTATTAATCCAACATAAAATTAATGAGCTGAAAAATCTAGATTTACAATTTTATAGTCTCATTAAGGCTCCGTTTGTTTCTCGGAAAATGAATGATTTGGAAAATATTTTCCTAAAAATAATCACTTACAAAAATAATATTTTCATCAGTCACAAAACTGTTTAGACATAAATTGTCGTTGGTCATGAAAATATGTTTCATTGACTAATCATTTTAAGCGACACAAATAATAGTTATTAAAAAAATATATTTTCCAAATCATTCATCTTCCACAAATCAAACAAAGCCTAAGGGGGAAAAAAAAAGGCACATCAGATGGTTAGAAAATGTGTCTTGAAATCTAATAGAAGAACTAAGCCATCATAGATCATATAAGGATTTAAGTTGTTATTGAGGACAGCATCTGAAAATATTTGAAAACAAGAAAAAAAACTTATTTACCTGTAAACAATCATCAACTTTTGCATTAGCTGCACAAGCAATTGTATGAAAACATCCAGTTAATGCTGCCACAACATATTGCGCTGCAACATCGAGATAACCTCTTAAGGTGTAATGTGAGCTCACAGCTGTATTGAACAATGCCCATGTATGCCATGCTTCTGCCCACTCTGATGCACACTGAGTGGCACTCTTAAATGCTCTGAGACATTCTGCACGCAAACATATTTTATAGAATGGCCCAAGGGATCTTAACAGCATGAACAAACAAGTAACAACTACCTTCTATAGATTCGTCATCTAACCCAGGAGAAAGTCTCCACTTCCGAGTGCCAACTTTGAGATATACACGTGCGAGGAGTGACACACTTGGACTTTTATCCCCTGTCAGATTTGTTGGAGAAACAGTCTGAACATTTGGCGCACTTGAGAGCTCTACAGCCAAACTCTGTAAAGGAAAATTGTTAACCAAGTGAAAGCAGTAACAGAATCAGAATGGTACTTAGGTTAAGCAATTGCACATAATTCCATGAAAAGAAATTCGTTGGACCTGAAGCTTAAGAAATGCATCCTTTTGCTTCAGATCCTCGCCAAGAGACCATTGCAGCTCCAAGTATTCTAGCATTACTTGTGGAGGAACTTGGAACCCCAAATTGTCATGGCATGTTTCGGGATCAAACTGGTTAGTTTCACCAAACATGTCAGATCAGGAAAAAAAAAACTCGATATGGCAAGCCTGCTTGTTTCACTGCTTTAAAAGATAGCCCAACCTGCAAGAGTTTTATTAAGGTTGATCTAGCCTGACTAATTCGTCCATTTTTTCGACAAAGAGATGAAAATTCGAGCCATGTATCCACATCTTCTGTTGGAGGTAGTACTAGAGTTCTGACTGCCAAGAGACCTTGCCAGACCTGTTAATTTAAGCATTATGACAGGGTGAGAGAATAAAGACTCCACCAATAGCAGCAGTAAAATAACAAAATACAGAACTCAGGCTTAACGGAGATACATGTAAGAGGAACTTCTAGCAAAGTGAATAGTACTTTGGACATAACTTGCCAATGATATCATGTAAGTTCCAGCAAGCCAGTCCCAAAGTGCTGGATAATTAGATTATTAAACTATAATTTCTATTGATTAAAACCTAAGATATATCTTCCAATCAGATCATCAATTATGTTGAAATACTCAAACATTTAATCAGTACGATTTCGACTACTCTAGGCACCACAAATGCACTATTTGTGCCTTTTCTTTTACTCCCCACCAGGCAAGACGATGTGGTGTAATTGCCTTGATGGCTATGCGTATTAATGCAGGTGTGCTAGATGGAAAGAATCCTACACCAAGAGAGTTACATAGGAGCCTACCTCAACATTTCTTTTCACTCCTTTTATGCGCTCAGTCCACATATTTCTTATGAGGGCTCGTCGTCCTTCAGCAACAGAGTTCCCCACAGGAAGAGTACAATATTCAATGACCTGTTAAGATCTTTTGCCATGTCACAATAAGCAGTATCATGCTTGATTTATTCAACAAGCTTTGCTGTTATAAATGATGAGATCGGTCAAACCTCTTCCAGTTCCAGGAGCTGCTGAACACGTATCATGTGGCTGTAAGCACGATCATAGCTCTCCAAGACCTAAGCAGGTGTCAATAAATATAAATTGAACTTCTTCAAATAAATGAACAAATTATCTGGGGAAAAATTACTACGATCTGAATAGAATAAAACTGTAACAAATTAAAGAGACCTTGAAAAATTAGGAAGAAGCTACAAGTTACATACCCAGCGTGTTCAAAACACTCTCTTCCTATAACAACAGATACTACTTCGTTACACCATCTAATAGATCTAAAGAAACCTTTAATGAGCATCCAAGACATAACAAGGAAGGTCATGCAAGATGCCAACTTCAGATGCTTCTAAGTCAATATGTCATTTCTTATGTGATTAAAATGCAATGTGTAAGATTTTGTGGGACCACTGCCAACTGTTCTAAAAGCTTAAGCTTTTAGATAAAGGCGTGATTTATTATTTAAATATTCTAACACTCCCCCTCACGCTTCATCTGGTTTTTTGCCTAGTATTAAGCATGGAAATTTAATTACGGAGGCAAATAGGGGCCTGGAAGATTCGAACTCAGGACCTCCTAGCTCTGATACCATGTAAGATTTTGTGGGACCACTGCCAACTGTTCTAAAAATTTAAGCTTTTAGATGAAAGCGTGATTTATTATTTAAATATTCTAACACAATGACTACTGACAAACTGATCCTAAGCAAAGAGGCCTCGATGGAAGCCACGCAACGGAACTTTCATGAGCCATAAAAAGTCTGTAACAAACATCTTCACCATGACTCACATTCTAATAAACCAAACATAGTTGTAAAATTGATGATAATCACAAAAAGGAAAATAGTGTCACTTCTCTGACAACCAGAGTAACAAGAAAAAAGGTAAACGTCACATTGACAGAACATGCCCATAAGAGAAGTGCAGCAGCAAGTGAATATAAAAATCTTGGTTGAGAAGATTTAAAAAAAAGGATCAAGCTGTCAAGATTTAAGGAACTCACCAAAGCAGCAAGCTCAGTTGCCAAGCACTTTCTGGCCCTCTCAACATATTCACGTGCTTCGTCATACTGCCATCGAAAACAAGAAATCAAAGCTGAATAAAGCCAGTCAACTAGAAACAAAAGCAGAAGTGCAGTGTATATTACCTTTCCTCTGCGAACAGAAATGACAGCTCTAAAGAACGTGCCATTGCTACTACCATCACCACTAGCAGCAGAGTTAACCGAACATCCAAGCCTCGTATCATCACTATCGTCCAATCTAGAGACATACTCTGCCATCTGATCCCACTGTCCCATGTTCCAAGCAGCAGTAGCGGCCTATCAATAACAAACCAAAATTAAACAAATGCAAAAAGGATAAGAAGGGAACATTGATATGAACAACATCTCAACCATTGGTGCCATTTCTAGACGGACAGCTGGCTCAGCAGGGGTCCAATAATCTTTACACAAGTTGTTGAGTTCTTCCCATCGAGCTAATGCTGCAAGGCATCGCATTTGGCCTGCAAAAATATACACGTGAATACCAGCAAGGATTGAAACAAAAAGTTCTGCCTAACGCTTGTTTAAAATATTTATAAAATCTAGTAGACCTACAACATAAGAATCCAAGCTCAGGCACCCATGAATGGAGCTAGGAATGAGAAACAAAGTGCTGCCTAATGACTGTTTAAAATATATATCAATCTAGTAAAGCAAGCACCAGGACCGAACGTCAAAACCCAATTTGTGAGAAAGAGGATCATTAAATTCGCTCAGCATTGTCAATTGGATAAGCATCACACTGTCCAATAAAGGTAGCCATGACCAGTCAGCCAAAGAAAGTAGGGTAAACTGAAAGTGTGACATGAAAATAAAATAAGCAACTTATCATTATAAATTAAGTAAAGAAAAAAAAATTGAACGGCCAAACAAGGCAACATCTCTTAAGGTGTGGGGTCCAACTGGAAACGCCTTGCCGTATCATGGGTCCAGGAATTGGCTCATTGATAGCACAGGATGAAAGAAAGCTTCTCCAACAAGAGCAGGGGTTATTCATAGCTGTGTTCTCTACCTAATCCACTACTGATCAACTAGAGCTATACGTTCAAAGTTTGCAAGTAAAATTGACTTTTGTCCCTAATCTGTCCGTAGGAATTCTTTCCTCCCACTTAAATTGTATGAAACCAGACCAAACTTGTACAGGGTAAGATCAATCTGACCTCAGCGTAGTGAGTAAAATCCAGTCACATCATCAAAAGACTGTTATACATGTCTCATGCAAGCTCTTGGAGATTGATCTCCTGAGCATGACATCTATTTGCTTAGTTTATTATGCATCAGATTCTTTCATGGTTTGCTATCAGGAATATGTTTTGTATGGCATAGCATTCACAAATATTCATCATAATACAGTGTGAAAACCATTCTATTCCATCTCCAACCAATTATTGCAATGAAGGACACAGTGAGCTGGACTTGACACCTATACACAGAAATACACACATGCAAGGTATTGTTAGGGACATGCAAACAACATTGCTAACCTAATGTAGCATTCAAAACCAGATGTGGGCTTGATGCTTCAGATGCCCTGAGATTATATGCCTGCAGAGCATCATCCCATCACTGCAATTTCTCATACCTAACAAGATAAGACAAGCCGATATGAAGCAGTCACATCCAGGGTTAGATATATGGCCATATCCCATTGACATAGAAAATATATCAAGTGTGCCCTTTTTTAGTGTGTTCATAGCGGCTGGATATTTTTTTTTTTTTTTTTTGGGGGGGGGCGCTGCTCTCGCCTCGATTTTATAGGGGAAAATAATTATATCAGTCACCAACTCATATGGTGCATGATAACCAATGAGTTGGTGATATACACCACATCAACTAATGATGTCATATATGAGCTCATATAATATTTTCTCCATGTTATGGCTTCCTGCATAAAAGCCAAGAGTCGGATTCTGTCATTTTGGTATTTACAGAAATAGAAATGGCCATAAACAAAAATATGTACTTTTATATAATTCTTGCTGTTGAACATTAAACATTATTTATGGTATGGCAGAAATTGTGAAACTAAAATCAGACCCCAAACACTATCAATGGT
This sequence comes from Eucalyptus cloeziana, assembly GCA_014182715.1. Taxonomy (NCBI): domain Eukaryota; kingdom Viridiplantae; phylum Streptophyta; class Magnoliopsida; order Myrtales; family Myrtaceae; genus Eucalyptus; species Eucalyptus cloeziana. The sequence continues at coordinate 53,190,085 of CM024636.1, read as the reverse complement.
CCATTCACATGCTTAACATTACCATGACTCCAGTTGAAAATCCAGACGTTGCTGGGCAAAAGTTAATATTCCAACTGCCGCCTAACAACAGGAACCAGTTATCAGTAGAACAACAATCACATTGCATTCTGAAAAACAGGGAATGTACCTAACCAATTCCAAGAAGCAGTATCAAGATGGTCAACAAACTAAAACACAAGGCTGACCTCATGTTGGTCAAGCTGATGGTTTATGTGTATTAGATCTTCAACTACAGCAACAGAATTAGCATCCATCTTCTTGGAGAGTGCACTTTCAAATTCCATTTCTTTGTAATGAAGTGCCTTCACAAATGCACGAAACTGCAAATTAACAAGAATAAGAATAATAAAAAAAACGTACAAATGGAGTAAAGTCGAGTAAATAGATTTTACAAATAGAAAATATATGACTCATTCAACAAGGAGTCAGAAGTGATCAGAACAGAGGATATTAGGATTGCAGAATCTGCCTTCTCCTAATATCTAAAAGATTTACAAATCAGCCATCCATAAGATGGTATATGGACCTGTGGCTCACTAAATACCCAATTCCAAAACCCAAAACCAGGGCCTTAATTGCTGCTTAAGTAAAAACCTCACCTTTTGTGCACGAGAACCAAGGAGTCGGATGTCAATAGGAAGAGGCTTCCCATAGTGTTCAAAGAACTCAGCCTGCAGTTATTGCTCTTTAACTCAAATCAATGAAAATGCACAAACAAGGAATAGATGAAATTGTGGAACCATGCCAGCTTCCACTAATGTTAAACTACATAGACAAAGTTGTGTTTATTTATATTAGCTAGCTCCAGACATCCATTCATACTGATACGGGAGAGGGGCACTTAATCACAATTCGATTTACCAAATCCTTCAAATTTCTCATCCACATAACTAAGTGTCGGTACTTATAGTAGATGACGATGAAGTGTGAAGCAGGCAAAACTTTCCTTTTTGCTCGAAACAAAACATTATCAACTATTGGATCATTCAATGATTGACCAAATCCACTAACAGAGATATAACCATTTATCCATTGCCTTATTGAGCTCCTGCTGAGTCATCTTATTTCATTTCCTTCTATCACTATTAACTTCAGGTCCAAAGCTCCAGTGGTATTGATTGTAAACTAATATTAAAGAATAAACTGAAAAGGTGTACCAAGTTGAGAAGTGCCACAAGAATTTCAGCCGAAATATTTGGAGCTGAAAATGCCATCTCTAAATTCTGAATCAAATGTTCTTGACTAGATTCACTCAAATGCAACCAACAGCTCCAAAATCCAGCTGTGAATAATTCTTTTCCTACAAGGGGCTGTAGTCTCATATGGTTAGAACCACGTGCAAAAACCAGAAAGCGTAAGGAAAGAGTTCCCAGCCTCACCTGCAATCGTGCCAACCTTGCACATGTTTGTAGAGCTGGAAATGGAGATTGTTTCAAGAGCTCAATGCTAAAGTGCCTCATCCATTCAGCCCAATCTTCGTTAGTACTGCATTGAGAAGCCTCCCCAGCACTTAGTAGATGACCATCATTGACCTTCATTGTGCAAAGTAGATTGAACTTGTTATAATGTCAAACTGAAAATTAAGCTGATAGGTTAATGCGCTCAACTTGCATCGAGTGCATGATGTCCAGAAAATTGACCAGGACATCAGCAAAGTGCATTGTTTGAAAATAAATCTATGAAGTTTAATTACCTCAGTGAAAGTGTCCTCAAAGTATGAAACGCTCATTGCAAGTGTGCAACAATTTACCACCACGCCATTGATAAAACAAAGTGCATTTGACTCAATATGCATTGTTCATAATTTTACACACCATCACAGATGACAAGATCCATAAGTTAAATAGACTTGGCATCTTGCATAAATGATGCAAGACTGTTCCTAAGAAACCATACTTGCTTCCGGTGCATCTTATGATAAGGTTAAATACAATCGCATATCACATTTTAGCTAATAGGGAGAAGAAAGTATACCTGATAAACCCAATGCTCATTTTGCGCATCAGAAGCATCTTCATATGGAGCATTCTCTGAATCACTCGATGGGTCACTCATCACCTCTGTAGCAAGGTGATGGCTAAGTTTCTGAGCAGTTTTGCTCCCTGAGATCAGTGGTTCATGTCTCTGAACACGCTCTTCAATCTCCTCAAATTCCTTATGCTGAAAACAGGTTTAGCCACAATCATGATCTAGAAATAGTATCAAGCAGAATGCAATCCACAAGAAAAGCGTTTGTTAGACAGAGCACCCTCAGTCCATGTTTTAAAAGAAGTTTGTGTATAGATGGTATGAAGATGGTGAAATCCTCCCCGAGGGCATAAGCTAGACAACAAAGTGCATCTACAGCATCCTTCCTGAGCTCATCAATTTCTCTGCAAATTGACATAAACAAATAAGCAGTTTCATATAAAAACAAAGAGGCACGGAGAGATATGTTCCACTGGAAATAAGATGGAGGATAGTAAACTAGATATAAGAATTCTCAATCACGGAATTAAGGTAATTGCACGCAGAAGCGGGCAGTACTTGAGTAAAATAAGGACCAGATTAGCTCGTGACAAGGTGTTCCAAATTCCAACTCTTCCCTAAATTAACTCGCACTGTTATCACTATCAATCAGCAGTTTCTCTCAAAATCTTAAGGTGTCAAAAAAGGTATCGATGATGTATGTCAAGCATTTTCATTATCACTATCCTCTGTTGTAAGCTTAGCCTTCCATGCAGAATTGACAACGTGCACGTAGCCACCCTGGCTATGCAATCAGGAATTGGGAGGACAGTTCCAGACGGTGAGAGATACCCAAAAGAGGGCATGTTGGGATTCATACTCTTCACATGTATTTCCATGTTAAACAATTTCTACTAAAAGCCTAAACTGGTTGCCAATATGCTCACAATTCATATCAAGCATCATCTACAACATTCACAAGGGCTTGTATATGAACTTTCTTCTTTCAGACAGTTTCAACATGGTCCTAGTCAAAATATGTTCTTTGGTCACGTAATCCACGCTTGAAATATATTTTTTTCATGCCCTCCATCTAGGTTGAATTGATAAATTACTTGCATCACAAAGAAGGTCGTTCCTACTGCATAAAACCACAGTATCTTAAAATTGGGATCCAGAACTTTGATAGAGGTCGTATTTATGACATAAAAACAGACTCTTAGTTTGGGACAAAATTTTGATTTCTTAATCTATCTGGTTATTCATGTGTTACAGATTTTTATTCAACAGCAGATAATCCTGCCACAGGGGTCCTGCCTAATAGAAATATCAATATTGCATGCTTGAAGTATTTGATTTTTGAAATACTTGACCCGACTTGTAATTCTGTCAAGCTCCAATAGAATTCTAAAGAGCATCTCATCTCATGAATTCCATTTACCATTACTCAAAGAAATTCGGAAATGTTGTTTTGCTTCCGAATTTCAGTCTAAAAGCAAAGCCAAAGTTAGTTCATTCACCACTTCCTCGCCATAAATCATATGGAGTAGTAATATTCTGTCAGTAGACCAACCAAGGGAAACTATCATCTTCCTTAAACGATTGGCCCAGCGAGCCAAAGCACACTAATTCAAAGAGTAGTTAGAAAAATTATGATCTGTTCCACTTAGGATTTTGATTACATGGAAGGAAATAAACAAGAAACTCCTATATGAAATGCTGTCTGATCCACATCAAACGAATTTTCTAACAGCATCGTACAAGGAGGATTTTCATCAAACTGAAGGACAAGAGTATAGAGCAATTTATGATTTAAAAAAAAAAAAAAGAAAGAAAAAGAAAAGAAACTAGAACGTGTCCACAAATAGCCGCAGAGAAAATTAAATTTACTGTTTAATTATTTTTTTAGTAAAACAATTATTTTAACTCATTATTGTTCTTTAATATTGCATAAGGTTGTGAAAAACTAATATGATCAAAAGTAAAAATGTAACACATGCTGCTTACTAAAAAAAATCCTCTCATACTACGTGTTCTTATTAGATTATATGTCGATATAGCACATTATAGTTTTGTTTCGGTATATTACAAAATAAAAGTTCTAATTTTTTCTAGAAACTTGATGATATAATCCCGGTACTTCTATAAAAACAAAGTAATTCTTTTCCACATTGTAATAAATGCAATAACAAAAATGATTTGCCTCTAGTTTGATATTATCACAACAAAAGATTTATGCATATTGACCAAAAAGATATATTCCATACGAAAAAAGATGAGCTAATTTGGTGAAGGGAACTAACTTCTACGATGAGAAGGATCCTATGGCCTAGGTCTCGCTCTATTCTATTTCAGCAGTTGCTGAAAATCGACAAGAAGAGGCGAGTTTATACAATAATGAAAGAATTAGCATTGCCTTGCTGCTATCCATTCTTCCATGACAAGAGCCTCGTCAATTTGAATTTCTCCTCATGAATAGCCTCATGTAAGTTTTTCCAACTCTCCTAGTGTTGCGCAGCAGAAAGAGTACCATGATGAGTTGGGTGGAAGTCGGTCCTCTTTTAGCACTATAGGAAAGATTATGAAAGAGTGAATGAAATGTAGAAAAATAGATCCCCATCCAAGAAGAATTGACTTTGTTTTGGAAGAGAATCATTAGAAAGTTGGATGGGTAAGAATTCCACAGAGAAAGAATCTAAGGACCCGGCAAATTATTTCATCATTTTCCCGATACTCATTTGCCAGACTAATTATTTTTTGCTATAGTTTGATAAAATGTACTAATTAAGGTAGAAATAATCACTTTTATAAAGATAAAGCCAATTTCTCCAAAAATATATGTCTTATCTTGTATTAGACAAAATAAGAGAAGAATAGCTACATATTACATTGTTAGCAGTGTTAAGACAAACAAAAAATTGACACGTGGCATGATATGTGGCAGCTCCTTCTATGCGTACCTGTTGCTGGAATACAAAACAATTGGGTTAAATACTATTGTGACGACAAAGCATAAGAACTCTTTATTTGTTATCCTAAATTTGATTTGTCACAACAATAAATACATTTAAAAAAATTGAAATAATTTCTTCATATTTGGATCAATTGCAATATATTTTTAACTGACTGTCAACAAAGTAAAATAGAAAAATAGACAGAAAAGATAAATTAGTGGATTAATTTGGAAATGTATAAGAAAAGAAATACATTCATTTACTTAAAAGATAGGTTGAAAAAAAAAATCAATTTGTGTCTATTTGGATTAAGAAAATAAAGAGGAAAACAAAATGAGGAAAAAAATAGCGGAAAATCTTATGTTAATCGAGAAAAGAAACGAGGAAATGGAAAAAGAAAAACAGAAGAAAATTAAAAAAAGAAAGAAAGAAAGAACGAGTCCAGCAAACTCCATTAACAAAAAACAAAAGTTGACCTGGAGGCGCGAGATTCGAACCTGCCACTTCCAGGTTAGAAGCTACTATATATATATATATATATAAACAATCGATAAGACTAGATGGACCAACCATGAAAAGACACGTGGTGCATCGTGGTAGATGCTAGAGAGCTTCCCTCTTGATACACCAATTGAGTGTATACTAAGATATGAACACAATTTCACATGCTATTTACTGTTATTAAACAAGACTGCCCTTGGAGATAATCCTTCCATTTACTAATAAGCTAGAAGGTATAATGTTGCCTTTAGTGTCAAGTTGGTAATGTATAATTAAATGTGAACTATTAAAATGAATGCCAGGTGGTAGAACTAGTGTCCAAACTCGAACAATACCAGGTTTGGCCATTAAGCAGATATTAGATCCTTTGGTGGTTAAACTGTGATCTCAAGTTCTGACAGTTCTCATCTTAACTGCTATCGACCGAATTCGGAATAAATTAACCAGATCTAAACAATCAGTACTATTCCCCTCTACCATATTAAGAATGGTAAGCTCCATTTTGTTTCTCTTGTGGCTTTTCTTAACAAGTGCTGTTACTTTATTAGAGACAAACGGTGCAATGGAATCCAAGAATACAGGACGTATACAAAAGACAATGCAGATACAAATAAAGGAAACAGAGAAAAAACTAAAGAAACTTAAAGAATGGTACAAGGCCAGCAAAAGAACTTTTCTCTCTATTACTTTGAGTAAAAGAATAGTCTATAGCAACTTGTAAATGGAGAGGCTTGACTAATATACTGGTCCTCTGCTGTTTTCCTCTTTCCAAATTTTGAGGTTTCTCAGGCTAGACTCATTACAAACTAAATTATTTTGCAGCAGGGGGCATTCTCAGCAAAATGATGAGAGTCAATGATAGAACCTTCACTTTGCATGTGCAAAGTGCGTCATTTCGCAGTAGAGGTTCCTCTACACTATAAAACAGTTCAATTCAAATCAATACAATCAGAAGATCCAAAGAACACATGCTATCAGAAGACATACAACTTGCAGGTACCATGAAGGAAAATGCTTTTCTACTTCTATTGAACAGAAGTCTAAGATAAAGGACAAACTAACCCATCCAAACCCAGCTTCAAGTGATGGACTAGCAAAGATATGTGGTCAGTAACCTGATAATAACAGAAAACAGTTGCAGATAAGAGTCCAACACATTAATTAACTCAAGCAATGCATTTATGAAAAATATAGAGAACAAATATATCACTAAAAGCAACAACAAGAAAAATGAAGATAATACTGCGTCCACAAAGTGACATCAATATTATTCAAGTGTCACCCCCCCGGGAAAAAAAAAAAAAAAAAACTGTCCTTTTACCACTCTTTGTATGAATATGATATTATTGGTATCCCAATACAACTAATAGACTAGTTCACACCCTTGTACAAGATTAACTCTAAGAAACTGAGTTGGACTACCTGGACTCGAGGGATTAATATGGTTAAAGTTTTTATGGCAGCGCTTCTTTTGTCCACTGGAGCATTTTCTTTGAGCAATTGGATGAGTGCTGGAAGAAGAAGATGCATGTGCTCACATAAGGTCCCTGCATTTGTTTAACAGAAATGAGTGTCCCTGTATGAGAGAGATTGATCTAGAAAATTACAATGTGGAAAGATTCTTCACTCTGGAGTCAATTAAGTGGATACTTGCTACTGCTCTTAAGTTCCTGCAGGAGCAATCCTACTATCCTGGAGTTGCAATTAGTAGAGGACTTAAATTTTTAAATTATATCAACACAATATAATGCAATCCTACTCTCCCTATAAATTATAGTATAGGTCATTCCTCTTCATTATGCAAGCAATTGGATTCTCTTCGATCTGTCCATGCTTCCTTTTCATTTACACATCCTTGGTCATTGACAAGATGAACTTTCTAGATAATCCGATTATACAGCAGTTGCGAAAATGAAACAGAAATGACGAGATAAATGATAGAAAAGAATGCGCAAAGACTGCTATTCAGTTCTCTTCAACCTCGACCAGAAAAAAAAGAAAAAGAAAAAGAAAAGAAAAAAAAAAGACCTTCTATTCAACCCAAACTTAAACATCAGAAGAGAAAAGTACAATACGAACCACCAAAGGTCTCGAGAGTATGAAGGATATCAGGCACATATGTGTAGTCGTTGCACCGAACCACATCGCCAAGAATTTGAATACAATACGGTAGTAATTCAGGAATATATGTTCTGAATTCATCACCGAGGGCCAAGCAAAGCTGTTCAACCAGGTGCAGAACCTAAGAATAGTTTGGCTGGAAATTAGTTCCCACAAATGATGTGTGGAAGTGAGATAGAGAGGGAGGGTGTGTGTTGTGGGGGGAGGGGGGTGCACAGAGAGAGAGAGAGAGAGAGAGGCTCACTGGAAAGCCACGTGGAGGACGGCTCACAGCTGGAAAGCTCAGAGATGACCACAGTTCAGAAATTAATGAAAGCAATTCTTGCCGATATTTACTAATGTGCTGCATAAGCCAAATAAAAATCCCCATAAAACCTCCATGTGAACTCAATAAAATGACCATGCATCAAATCTTTTCGCTCACACCACACCTGACGAACAATGGATACAAGAGTTCCAAGCTTCCAAGCTATAAGGTCCTTCAGTGTATCATCACATTTATGGAAAATGTGAAAGAGATCAGGTAAAACCTACAGTCACAAAGGTCACTCAAAATCAACCATTTGAAGTATAGTGAAATTCACTTCGTCCATCTCCATCATCCCTCCACCTGGTTAACTTACCTTTGGCAAGAATGGAATGCAGCGAAGTCCAGTTGACTAATCTTGCAAGAAAAAGGAGCTAATTAAATTCAAAGAGAGAAAGATAAGCATATGAATCAATTGAAGGTCAACCAATATGTTGTAGAAGTTACTTACCTTAAACAGGGAAATTAGCGCACTAACCACTTCACGGTGGTATCTATCAAGACAAGGATCCTTAAGAATTCGCATGAGAGAATTTATGACTACCTGGTCATTGACAAAAGAAGATAAAAAGGAAAATTGTAAATGCACCAATAGTTTAAAGCTGCGTTGGACATCATACCAGATAGCTGACTGGTTGCTGTTTAACCAGCTGAACCGATCAAAGCACCAAATTCAACATTAAGCAAGTTCATTAAGCAAAATAGTTCACAAGTCAAGTTGGTAGAGGTGTTCAATACTCCTTAGAGTGAGTGTTCAATCATGCGAACTGTGTAAATGGTAAATGCTTTTCAAAAGGTAAAGCTTAGTTTCCTTGAATTAATTTTATGCTGTTAAATTAAGAAGGAAAGCTTGGCCCAGCTAGTTCGGCATGAGTGTCTAATCGAAGGGGTTATGGGTTAACCTCCTCATCTGTGGGCCCTCTGATAATTTACAAAATGCCAAGACTGGTCAAACTGGTTCACAATTTGCACCAGTTGAACAAGGGCAAAGCTGGCTTGCAGATAATACTGAACTAAACTAGATGAGCGACCACTATCCATTGAAATGGTTGCTCCAGTCTGTTTTATATAAAATAAAATGCACAGACGGGTACATGAAGTTTGCATCAGGATTAAAAATCAGCAAAATTCTTAATCCACATAATAAAAAATTTTGATACTTGACACAATAAAAATTTTTGGTACAGATTGACCTTTCCCCAATATATCTCTTACCTTCACCAAAAAAAAAAACATGACTTTTTCTCAGGTCAATATCCTACCATGGAACAATAGGTCTCGCATGTAGCAAAAGATGGACAATTTTCCATCATTACTTCATCCAGATGCTGAATATGGTGGCCCGAATAACCAGCTGCAGGAGCCACTTCTTCATGAGAACCAGGCAAAATTAGTTGATTCCGCTTATGCATAAGAGGATCCAAAGCACCCATTATACCAAGAGCCTGATAAAAGCAAATAAATAAAGCAAGCGAATTGATACTTATCAGACACAGTGGTATAGTCAGCCAAAAATGCACCGGCAAGTTTATAAATAGCTACCTTCAGTACTTCACGCCTGGTAGACCACGCCAACTCACCATGCAGCAACTTAAGGAGCGAGCCAAGCAGTGAAGGATACTCACTGTAAGGCATTACCACGTACCTGCAATATCAAATAGCACAATATTCTTGATATTTTACATTCACCATTTCGAAATCTTGAAATAGAAACTCAGTCTCTTCAGAAGCAGCCACGAAATTCTCATATGGAAAAACTGAACAAGAGGAGGAGCAAACATCAGCACAAGGAAGCTGCAACAGATTCTACTATACCAACCATGGTTGTGAAATTGTGACTCTTGAGTGAATAACTTTACAACCCAAAAATCAATAACAGCTCCATTCGTGCCAATCAGAAGTTGCTAGATTATCAAAGTTCACGAATTTTAACTTGCTATTGTGTAAGCCTTAAATTCAATTTGCCAGAAATACACAGCTATTCCATTCCATTCCAAGGTACGATAGAAACTAAGCAAGAATTCAGATAATTATATTTAAACCAAGATATGGTCACGATTCACCAATTAGTATTATAAGCCTGTTAAAGTGCTATTCCCCATCAGTCAAGTACAGGTTTCAATGGGTTTATATAACATGTAATTCTTTCTCAACTTAATGGCTTAAACTTTTGGATTGGACTTTTTTATATTAGTGCAAGGTTCCACATCCTTCGTACTAATTTAAGCTGATTTCATGTGAATCCCCATTCTTTAGTTTTATGTGCATTTGTTAATGGCGAACAAAGTAGAACCAGAATGAAGGGGCAATGATCTGCCCACACACATTGGTAGTAGGAGAGACAGCCACTTGGGGCCTATCCATTCCATACCCAGACGCAGCTCAGAATGCTACAATCAGTATAGTTAACTGCCTATGCTACTTCCTTAGTGAAGTATCCCATTCTGACATCTGTAGAGTTTGTTTGCTGATCACAGTTTAACAATTGCACCTCATAACTTTCTCATATAATATTTTTCTATTTCTTTTGAAAACCACTGAACATTAGAGTTTTCTAAAAAAATATTAACAATACAAGAAATTTAGATCCAACTTTCACAGCCTGGAATAACAAAAGAAAACGGAATCAAAATGCATCTATCATTCATCATTGCTTTTTGACATATGGTGAGCAACAGAAGGAATCATGCACAAACTATTAAAGAACAATAGAAACTGCAGAACATAAGAAACATCTGACATACCCAGTGCCCTGTACAACCTGACTGAGAGTTGACACTGCCACTTCCCTTTTCACCACTGCCGCTCCGTCCAATATAAAATTCACAATCAAAGGCATCAGATCGGGGAGATATTGCCGCATTGCAAAACCACCCTGAACAAACAAAACAGCCCTAATTTTTCATTTTCCTGAAAAAAACATAATTGCTTGTAGTAGTGGTGATAGTGGCAAAAAAAGGTCATAGTGATAACGTGCTACAACAAAATAAAGATGAAAATGTAAAAGAACTGCGGGTCAATGGTTATTCATTTTCTTGATAAAAAAACATAATTGCTAGCGGTAGAGGTGATAGTGGCAAAAAAACAGGTTGTAATGATACCGTACTTCAACAAAATAAAGATGAAAACGTAAAAGAGCTGTGGGTCAGGCTGTGATTTTTTTCATCCATTTAAGAGCTTCATTTTAAACGTCTCTAGTGTGTGCTGGATTATGCCAAGAAAAGTTTTTCATCTGCCTCAGAGCTGGACCTCATCGTTTGGATCTCATCTTCCTCAAAGATCTTGGGACTGTCGCTCCCTTGTGCCTTCGCATTTTGAGAAAACGCAATAGAAGATTGTTCAAGGGATCCAATGAACCATATTTAACTTGTTTTGCTATTTTTAAGGATCCATACCTCATCTCAATTATTGTTGCCATTGTTTGCTTTTAGTTTTGTCATTCCTTTCTCTCTGTTATTGTAAATTTCTGATGTACTCTGATCAGGTTCTCTTTCAATAAATAACTATAATTTCTCACTATAGAAAAAGGGAGGTTCCAAGAAAATGGAAATTAGAATCCCTCCATAATGTATCATCAAAATCTCTTGCATATGGGCCAGACAAGCTTGGGAGAGACCAACCTCATAGTTGAGAAATCCAATCATAAGAGGAAAAACCTTTGCAAAGGAGGAAGAGGAAACAATACTACTACCTAAACGAAAAGACGACACCTCAAAAGTGTCTAGCAAGAGATTTCATTCAACCGAGACAAAAATTATTCCATCTTCAGATCTGGCCAGATAGGAAATGGTAGAGGTAGAAAAAAACAGTAGAGATGCATATCCAGCAAATGATAATAACAAATGGTTGTACCCAATCCTAGGACCTTAGCATCGAATGATCTTAACTAGGATCTCGATTTGATAGATTTTCTCTAGGATTTGAATCCCGTATGACAAAATCTTCAAATGAATACAAACATCAATCTTGACAATTCAATTTTGATGTAAACTTATATTAGTTTTGAGAATGAAATCTTAGATTGCCTAAAAATAGACTTTAACTGAAAATTTGAAAAACCTTAAGAAAATATTATAAAAATCAAAATAAATAATGTACATTAAACTCACCACTCTAGCAAGATCCCCTACAGTTATAAGAACTCTGCTTAAAATGCCTGTATTAGCATTGCCCTTAGAGACTTCCACAAGACTTGCAACAAGTGCCTGGAAATGTTAGAATTCTCTAAATTAAAAGAGGCAAACAAATGTTGTAGATAGATACAATGCTGAAATTATCAGTTAACCTTGTGAATTGGAACCATATATAGGCGTATGAGCTGCTCGCAATTTCGAATTAAGACACCAAGTAACTGTGCACTTTCGTTTCTGCATTTGCTATCTGCACTGCTGACAGAGAAAGGGCATCTTAGCCAATAGCTTGCCCTAAAGCACCAATCTTCTAATTTTAAATCCATAAAAACTTGTGATGAAATGTGTAGTTTCCACAACCTACAGACTGACTAGTTCTATACACTACTCATGCTATGAATGTTGAATATTAAAAGGAAAAAAAAATAAAGACCGTTAGAAATCACCTTTGCTCAATATATGTCAGCAAATTTATGAGTTGGCGACGAAAAGCCGGAAGAACATATGCAGGGTTTTTCTCTGATAATCTCCCCACCACTGTGATAGCATATTCCCGAACATGCAAATCCTTTCAAAAGGTGTTCAGTTTATCAGTGAAAGGTAAGGAGTACAATTTGACGACAACAAAAGGGGCCAAAAACGAAACAAAAGCTAAGAAGGATGGCCTAGAGGAGTCAGTGAAAAGAATTTGTGAAACCCTTCCAAGTATAACCCAAAATTTCCAATCAAGATTGAAAGAGTGTAGTAAGATCTACATCGTCAACCAGTAATTTCTTTAGTTGGGAAGAGCAGCATCACTTGAGTTGTACATACAATGAAGCAGCTGTATTTATCAGAGAAAACTTAGGTGCCGCAACATAAAAATAATGTGAAGACACCTGGATCATTCACGTTCTGCCCCTACGCGAGCCTTATTGAAAAGGCCCTTGACTATTTGATTGTATCGAAAGGCCCAATTCATTGGGATTTCCCTACTGGGCCATCTTTCTAGAGGTACTTGCTCCACCCCGAATTCGTAACCTCTTCAACAACCTTTCCCTTCAACCACACAACCGGTGAAATTTTGCCTCTGATTGAAGGAGGTCGGACGGGAAGTGGTGTTTCCAGTGGCGGACGGCATCACAGTCAAATGTATTGATTTGACAACCTCAAATGATACTTACCCCCACATGGGTCATATACAATACTATGTACGTGATATCTTGAGGTTTATAACCTTTCCTCTTCCATGAAGATTCAAAATCTGGACCTTAAAGAAGATCTTTCTCACGTTCTCAAAAGAAGTATATCAAAGCCTGACAAGGGGTTGAGGATAGGACAATGATCATGGATTCAGAGTCACTGAAAACAATTAATTTATTGCACCCACAGAGAATTTGGGAGCTTATGCGTGCCCACACGGATATATGCATGCATGCATGTCTGACGAGTGTGCACACATGCGTACATGCTTTGTGTAACACATCACCTTTTTCCAGATTCTCAAGGGCTTTCAGAACGAAATTAAAACTTCACGGAATAAGAGAAAGTACCTCGTCATTTAAAGCAGCAAAAAGTGCACTTAGACTATCTGCCTGTGCTAAAAACTCATCAAGTCCTCTATCCATCAACATGCAAAAGATGGACCTACGAACAGTTACATCAGCATCCGTAACAGCAGCAATGAGGAGTTTCTCAACAAGCTGCAATAAGCAAAGTAGTCATTTTAGTAGGTCAATGCGAGACAAGTTCCATCATCTGCCATCTTGAAATTACTCAGTATCCACGTCCCAAATAATGGTTATTAAGACAAGAGGAAGGGAAAAAGCATAATATTCTGTCTAATAATAGTACCAGACATCAAAATCATCTACAGCAACTTTTGGTAACCCTGAGCTACTCCTTGTTTTCATCACTGGGAAGGCCATCAGTGCAATGAGTTTGTTTACTTGGAACAGTATAAACTTTCACAGCCTGAAATCACTGCACGTAATTGCTAACATTTGGGTTACACATAGTAACCTCAATACTGAACGATGGAGGTAGCTTGGAATCCATGGTAATCTGGTGTCCATAAACTTGGTTCCTTTTGCTTTTGTTTTTTTTTTTTTTTTTTTTTTTGGCAAATGCACTGGTCCTCTCTTTTAACTTTTACCTAATGCCTCTAAAATAGTGTTTAATGTAAAGTATCAATTTTTACATTTGCTTTTTCAAAGATGCTACTATGAGAAATGTAGGCGCCCAAGTTCACCACTAATGTACATAAGCTGCATGTGTACAATTTGCATTTAACTGAGAAAAGAAGAGCAACGACCAACAATGACAAGAACTCACCCCCTCAATTAGTTGCCTTTGTTTTCTTCCAATTTGACTTGATTTAGCCTGACCAAATTGCATCAATGTCACATTGGAGAGAGAACTCAAAACCATTTTGCAACAGCAAAGGGCAGCAGCTTTTCGTGTTTCTATATCTCTATCGTCCAAGTAAATGACGACTGATTCTTCGGCAAACTCAAGGAGTTCTTTGCCCTACAAAATGATTACTCAGCACGATGCAATGATAGGTACAATACAAATCCTTTAAATACCTCAGTCGATCCAGTACCTTAAAATTGAAATGAGCCAGAGTTTGCAAAGCAAGTTGCACAAGGGTTGAACCATTGATCTCCAAGATTTGCTTTGAAGTATTCACCATACTCCATCGAACCAAGGCAATAGCCTGCTTTTCTGGAGGAGGATGTGTCTTGGAAAGAACGCTTGAAAAGCAACTGAGCAACCAAGTTTGTATCGGAGGTAGCAGAGATGGAATACTGAATCACGTTCAAATAGAAAATCAAATTCTTTATCATTATTCATCTATACATTACGAATGTCCAGGAATAGAGAACTAATACAGTATTGTACCTAGTTGTTATTTTTTCAAGAGCCTCAACAAGTGTTGGAGAAATTCCAGCTGAAAACATAACATCCAAAATTCCTTGAATGTGAGGTTCCATCACTGGCCCCATGGCTTTCACAATGCTTCCAACACAGGCCAAAGCCTCGAGTGAAGGCCTACCTTTACGTGGTACAATCTATGGACCAGAACAACACCATATATTAAATTACTATCCAGAGGAAAAGTTATATGAAGCTCCCTCAGTAGGAACACAGTCGTCGGAGCCAATAAATATGCAAGTCCTTTTAACATATCAATGACTCCAACTTTGTAGACAACATCCACTCATCCTTCTAAGCTGATAGACAGGGAGCACATTATATCATCTACTACGTCTATCATGGCATGATCAAAGTCGCTAGACTAAACAAAATTACTGCAGCTGGAATCTTCAATTTATAAGCAACTGTAATAAAATTAAGCGGCAGAGATACATACTGCATCACATATGTGAGACATGATAGTTGGCAGATATTCAATAAGTTTCCCATCTAAAGCACCTGCCATTTCCCCAAGGGCTATGAACCCACAAGCTCGTTCAGCAGGTGACTGTAGAACTGCAAATATATGCTTCATGCATATCTGCAGAAAATTTGTTTGCACAGCCATATTAGAGCTAGAAAAGAGCCCACATAGGGAAAAGTCCATTTAAATATTCCCCCAGACTGGCATAAAACAAACAAAAAAAGAGATGCTCACAAACCGTTAAGTACTGTGCAACAAATCGATCACGAAAGAAATGAGCAATCCGAGGTAATAACAATGTTATGCTGCGGCGAACAAGAAGATCCCTATATTTTAGATATCTAAGAACCGTTTCAGCAACATCTTTATTCCTCGACATCATGAATTCACCTGTGTTCCTGCATTAAGAGTTAATATTAAAAAGAGACTTTTTCCACTAGAAAAAACTAACGGATGCCCCAAATGACATTTTTGTCCTGTATATGATACAAACCTCAAAAGTTCTCCTACAGCAAGCAATGAACCATGTATGCTATGAATGGGAGCATTTCTACCCAAGCCATCTTGCGTGGCCTCAAACATGTGATAGTACCTGTCAAATATGATAGCTACATAAGTTATATCTGGGTCAAAGCTTATAGAGGACACAGAATAAAGCATCAAATGACTTTAGGAAAGAACAAAATGAATATGAGCATGCAGTGCATGATTTTTTCAAGCTAAGGAATCACAGATTCTCTATTATGGGGCTTGGCCTGCCGCAAAGCAAAGAAATATCAGCTTAATCGCTAGATTAGTGCATCATCAGCCAAGATGGAGCATTAGGCTTCTACTGCATCTAAATGGTTTTGATTTGATGGTCAGTACAATTCCATAAGTTAGACCTTCAATACCAACAAGACTTCACTCTGCTTAATAGAGAAAATGTTGGTTAGGTGGCCAGTTGGAATGCAAGGCTACTAAATCTCATTAAAGTTGAGAAGTCTCCTTTAGTACAGGCAAGTGATCTTGACAGCAAGAAATGAACAAATTATACTCATTATCTACAAAGAAAGAGAGAGGTGGACAATAATTATTATAATTACAATAATGAGTGCTATAACAATATCAACAGCAGAAAATGATGCTGGATGTCAAAGGCAGACAATTCAGTTAGTCTCTCAAATGTAATATAAAAAAAAATACGAAAAGTTAGCAAATTTGTGAATTTTATGCTTTTCACCTTGGAAATGCTCAACTGCTTAAAAAAAACAGTTCTGAAGTGCTCTATGCTAACTGAAATTCTATATATGACAAGAACCACATCACATGCTTCTGCGCACTAAAGAGAATGTGCATAATATCAGATGCCAGAACTAACCATTGCATGCGGCAACGTGTTTCCCGCTTCTCAATAACACAAAGGCAAGCACGTAATGCCTCGACAGCGTGCTCTCGTATGTTCTCCTCCGGATCCCTCAAAGCAAACCAGATGGAATTGACAAATTTTGGTACAGAGACATAGAAAACAGTTGATGCATTCTCAGCCATTTCCTAAATCAGACCAGAGAGCCAATGAATGGAGGCTAGCACTAAAGTGCAATAGATAAGCATGTAATCCCTCAACAATTAGGATCCCTTCACAATGAAATCTTGAAGAATCTGAATTGTCTATCCTCTCTTTGAGATTAGTACGGAAGCAATGTCCCTTCGGAAAATAACTTAGTAAAAAATACTTACTTTCAAGATCAGAACAGCAGCAAGGCGATGATGCTCCACTCTCTCTCCGCAAAGCCAATCTAGAGCTATTTCTAACTGCAGAAATAAAGAGGACCATGTTACAATGTTAAAAAAGCATACAACTGACTGATAGGAAAGTGACATACCTGGTGTTCGATCTCATCATTCATCATCACTCCACCAGCCCTGGCTAGATGGCCCAGAACATTACTAGCGAGGACCAAAATTCTCTCATCGCGGTTCAACTCTAACACCATTCGCAAGTAATTTGAGAATCTCAAAACCATGGAAGCATTCTCACTAACAGCCACATCTATAAGCTCATCAATGACTCTCAGAGCACCCAGGTTCTTGTAAGGATCATTGCTTTCTAGAAGAGCTGATACCCGATCACCTAACTGATCCATTAGACAGGCAAAAGCTCCGCCACTAGGCCCTCGAGTTTCTTTCTCGATGTACTTTCTTAAAGCTAATCACGCCCCCTCCTATTGAATTGCAGTTTCAAAGCAAAGAAAGAGTAAGAGGAGCAACATAGTACCAGAAAATGACATAAGAATATTATATCTCGACTCTCAAACATAAAAATATGAGCTTGAAAGTGCTTTTTTGCCTTGAAACCAAATCAAACACTCAATTTCATATTCAAGTACCATCAATCACAATTACAGCATCATTTCTTAAGGAACTAAGAAGCACTGGAAAGCCCATCACTTCATATATCCAACTAGTGCCAAAAGTCCTTCACACAGCAATCAGAACGAAGGAATGTCAACAACTTTTTCTCTTTTTTACCAGAAGCGCGGAAGTCACTGTGCTTAGGGCCCCTTCTCCTACCCTACACCTTTCCTTTACTTCCTGGAGAAAGGGCTAAAGCCACCGTGGGGGCCGGCGGGCCTGTCGCCCTTCCCACCACAGCAGCCTGCCGCTCAGTGCTTAATATTATTTCCAGCAAATTCACATCAAGTTTTCAAAATTCATGTACCCCCCAGCCAGCATGTTGCAGAATTATCTTCACCCGCCAACCTCCATGCTTCCCAAAAACATGGGAAGGAGAAAGATCGGGAGGCTACAGGGTGACCGTGGCAAGACACACGGGGTGCAACAAGTCAATAAAAACACGAACTTCAACAGACCCTTTTGCCGAACGACATGATCAGTTGGTCACGCCATGGCCGGGCGTGTGGCCCGCACACGCCTCCTTTTCTTGGGGGGGACACGGATGGATACGAGGTTAGCACCGGAGGGGAAAGAGTCGTTAACCCGTAGGCGAACAGGTCGGGAAGCATGCGACCGGAAGCGGTGGAGCAGGAGAGCGATGAGGGAGGCGCAGCGACGGCGTCCCGGCGGCGTTGGTGTGCGCTCCTACCGAAATTCCGAACTCTTAGCAGACAAGATTTTGACACTCGTATCGTATCGACACATGTCTTGTACTTGCTGTCAGAGCGCTGACCTGACAGACGATAGGGAGCAATCATACTTTATGTTTTTTTGTCTGTGGTCCTACCAAGTTCCATCCTCAGTGGAGAAGCTTCTATTTTCTTTCTTTATTAATAAACCCATTTTCCACCAATTTTCTTTTTAAGGATTACTATCGAAAAAAATCTCGTACATATGGGATAAATTTATTTTCACCACAAAATATTTCAAATTGATATATTTATAATAAATTTATTCTCTATTAATTTTTATTAAATTAAATGAATACCATAAAAAATCATAATTAACAATTGATGAACTAGGACAAATTTAACGAAAATGGTTTAAGACTGAATCGGTCTAATTAAAAGATTTATAATTGTAAATTGTATTGATATTAATAGAATATGTTTATGATTTTTGTTACAGCTTTTCCCGTTCTTCTAAGTAGCTTTTAACCATTGAAATCATTGTTAAGGGATCACATGTAAGATATGAGCACATAATTCTTGGAACATCTAGCTTCGCTGACTAAAATTAGTGGTATGGCATAATCTTTTTTGTTTGTTGTTTATTTTTTTTTGTCTAAACATCTCATTTTATTCATCCAAAGTCAAAACATAATGAGTGTTGATGACAAGAGTCAATACACAAAAAGCAGATGCTGCAATATATTGTATCAAACCAAAAATACGAGCTTGATCAAAAGCAAACATACCATAATAAAACGTGGAAATCATTCCTATTCAAGCTCCATCATGCATCTCAAATAAGATCGGTCTCCTAAATTTTATAGTGGACTCAGTCATTTAATTTCGAAAAAATATTGAAGGGTGCAAGAAGGAATACGCAACGAAAAAGGAAAGGCGGCGCTGCTTATATTGCCTTGCCTATTACTTCACTAGTTCAGGAAGAAAAAGGTCGGAGAAAATCATGTTAGACATCGTTATTGCGATGTTTCTGAAAATACGACTTAGGTTTTTATATTTCAAAATCTAATTTGAGGGTCAACGTGAAAGTATTAGAAATCGAAATATCATGTTTCTATGCATACATATACATACATATATATATATATATATATATATATAGTGGAAAAAACCACAAAGAATTGTAAATTTATATACCCAGTATGAAACATTTACTTTGAATTTTTTTTTTTTGGCGATATAAAACACTCAAAACTTATACGTGTCTAATACATTTACCTTCCATCATAATTTTGTTGAGGAACACCGTTAAAAGTCTACTTATATGAATGGTAGAAGGTAAACGATATTGATATGACATCCACGCAACAAAATTGACATTATTTTCGTTAAAAAATCACTCAACAAAAACTTGGACAAATAGTAAATATATTATATAAGTATAAATTTTCAATTGTTTTACATTGCAAAAATAAAGTTTATAATAAATGTGTCGAGTGAGTATAATTTCAGATTTTTTATATGATAAAATAAATTCATAATAAATGTGTTACAATAGGTACAGTTTGGATTTTTTTTTTTTTCTTTTGGAGCCTTTTGATCTTCCAAAATCTCATGATGCAAGTAAATGTGCAGCTCAGCGGATCCGGAGCCCCGACCAGGGCCATCTCGGGATCCGGCCCGGGTTTGAGCGGCACCAACCGTACCGACCAAAGCTTGCATTTCACTCCAACCGGTTCGGGCCAAAACCCGCCGCCCCGAATTTCCTTCATCTTTCCTCGTCTTCTCATCGTCGCCACCGTCGTCGTCGTCGTCGTCCGCGCTCGCCGGAGCAACGCCGGATCTCTCCGCCGCTTCCCGTCGGCCTTCGAGCGCCGGGATCGATCCCCGCGGAGTCGTTCGCCGTCGCGTCGGTCTCCATCTCAGGTAAAGTTGAATTTTCGCTGCCAGACGGGCCGGGACTGTAGAAGGCTCCCGCATCGTGGCGAGATCGGTCCTGTCGCTACTCCAATGGCGATGGTGGTGTTGATGGGTTTCTTTGGTTGCGGCTTGTGCAGATAATTCGACGAACTCGACGTTCTGGGCAGTCGCGGTCGAGCATTGGGTCGAGAGAAGAAGCATGGTATGGTGATGAGAACCTCGTTTTTTACTTATGTTTCCAGTCGAGGACATTTCGGGGGGCATTGATCGCGATTTGCTCTCTTATGTCGAAGCTGTGGAGGTTGTTCTTAGGAAATTTGGGGGAGATAGAGAATAATAAGGTATTAGAGGAGGAGGGAAGAAAGAAATGCATTATCTCAAGATAAAACCTAATGTGGAACATGAGATCTGTTTCCATGTTTTAAGCAGCAACCACCAGAACAATGTAGGGGGGAAAAGCAGATGATTCTGTGACTAGAAATGGGCAGTTGCTCATCTTCTCCATATATAGTTTGAAATGATATCTACACCGGACTGAAATTGCGGTCGTTTCCGCTCTTCATCTCCAGTGAAAGTTGATGAGGCCTGAGTCTTGCAAAAGAAAGGGCCTTGTGACTTCCTTCACCTTGGGTATAATTTAGAGATGCCCCCCCCCGGGTAAAGAACAAGAAAGAAACTAGACAATGCAGATTGATTGAGATATGACCAGAGTGAGACCTGATGCTGGCAATTAACTAAATGCACTGAATCTGCATTCTTAAAGATAAAATTGGAGTGCAAGCTTCCTATTGTTCGGATTAGAGTGCAGGTTCTTTGAACCAATGCGCTGTTCGTGTAAATTTGCTAAGACGAGCAAAGTTGCAATCATCCATTTAGAGTGCTTTTTTCATTGCTTCGGTTGTGTTCCTGCAATTTTAGGATATATAGTGTCTTCTTCCGATTATGCTTAGAACTTGCTATTGGGGCAGGTTTACCATTCAAGTTTTTTGGATGAAGAAGGGATTGCTAGGGCATGTGGGTGTCCATTGCTTCCCTTAAAAAGCCATATAAAGGGCCCAGCTCCAACTTCTGAGCAAGGTAGTAGTTGATTTCATCAGGAATTTTGAAATATATTTGATTCTGTGTGCTTGGTTTCTGATGCATGCCTCCTGCAGATAGAACCGATATTGTTGATGAAGCAATCACATTCTTCCGGGCCAATGTCTTTTTTAGGAAC
The DNA here is from genome assembly GCA_014182715.1 of Eucalyptus cloeziana. Lineage (NCBI taxonomy): Eukaryota > Viridiplantae > Streptophyta > Magnoliopsida > Myrtales > Myrtaceae > Eucalyptus > Eucalyptus cloeziana. The sequence continues at coordinate 53,168,521 of CM024636.1, read as the reverse complement.
TTCGATATAAAGAGTGCTGCGGATAAGCTCCTCATTTATTTGACATTCTACATCAATGTGGCACTAAAGAGGCTAGAGGGCTGCAGAACTTTGGCTGAAGGGACCAAAGCAATCATTAACTTGGGTCTGGAGAAGGTCCCTGTGCCTGGAGAATCCGGTTATCCCTTTCCAGGCCTTTTTCCCTTGCCTCAGTCTCCACAGGAAGCAGGCAAGTGCTCTTGTTGTATAAAGCTGATAAAATCTTGCATACGTGAATTGTCATCATTTTTGTCGATATGCATATTTATCTTATACTTGTCCTTCCACTTGATCAATTGATTGCAATAAGTTAAGCATCTCAATTAGTCGTCGTTCATTTGTGCTTTCTTCTTTTTTGCCTCCCTCAGTTAATTGGTTTAGAAGTGGTTTAATTTGATTGAACTATTCTAAATGTGCGTATCTGCAGCATATTCTGGTGGTATCTGACTGGGTATTCAATTTAGCAAGATATTGCTTTGGATGACAATGTTAACAGAGGGAAACATGTTTGTTCCTGAATGAACTCAATCTTGGTGTGCAAATTATTAAGTTAAAGTTGGGAAGTAGCATTAGTCTCCTACTAGTGTCTCTACACAGTAACATTTTAGCTCTCTAGATGTACGGTTCAGTTTTCCTTATCCATCTAGGAATTTCAAACTAACCTTTCGCCAATGCAAGTGATTGACCTAGGATGGACGGGTGGTATTTAAAGTTTAGTTACATATGCATTCACTGCAGTGCTTGCATGTGCTGGTGGTCTTATGAAGTAGTTGCCTCTGTTTTGTCGACCATGTCCTGTGCTGAATGGTTTTACAGTAATTAAAGCCTATATTTGACATCTGTCTTTCAGCTGTCCAGCTTGCTGAACAAAAAATGCGTGGGAGAGTATACTTCTCATTCTGACACCACTGTTATCTTTATGATCGCCATCCTAGGTTGAGTGAAGCTTCGCATGGTATTTCTTTGTCTGTGACCAATTGCCTTAAAAGGCTGGACATTCTATCGAAACTTCTCTGTTGCAATAGCTTGTTCTGATGGTGCAAAGTTGGTTGAGTTGTGCATTTGATTCTCCTAGGAGAAAATCGCCTGCTCTAGATTTAGACACTGTGGCATGTAATATTCACATCAAAAAGAGCTTGGCCAAAGTGTTATGACAAATAACTTGCGAGAACATTACGATTTGAAGCTACTTTGGGAACAGAAGAATAAGATCTTGAGTTGGCTGATATGAAACTGAGTGGAGAAATTGTTTTCCAAAGAAATGCTCTGCAAGGCCGGTTCATTGGTCGGACCTGTTATTGGAATTTAGAATCACACAAATCAAATGCTACTTGTCGATTCCTATGCTTGAATTTGATGACATCTGTTTGGCAGTCTCATCACAACTGCCGTGTTTCCATATTCATAAGCTGCTCCGCCACTAATACGCTCTCTGCATGCAGAGCTATTCAGGAATTATCTGAAGCAGATAAGAGAAGAAACGAGCGGAAGACTGTTGAGTGTCGCATATAGACCAAATGGGACTCCAAACAAATGGTGGCTGGCATTTGCAAAGAGGAAGTTCATGAATATCATCGTACCTTGATCTGTGATGACCTTTGCTTGGGTAGTAGCGTTCTCAAAGCACAAATAAACATGGTCAAATTCCACGATACGTTTGGCCTTTGTTGTTTCTCACTGGTTCTTCGTTTCAATGCTTGAATCGTACGTGGGATCGACGTGTTTCCCATTGGAGCAGTTCTTCCTGAGTTGGGAATTTCTCCCCATGAATGTATATGGCAGATTTCGCCGGGTCAAAGGCGTGCTGCTGGTAGAGACCTCAATTTGTATCTGTATGTTCTAAGTTACTAACTTGAGAAATGTATTTATGTAATAAAAAGCTTTTCAGCGAGGATTCCCTTCAAGAATGACGCCTGAAAAAAGGAAAATGAGGCAAGTACGAATTCCAGTTCGCCCGAACACATCATGGTATTGAATGAGGCAAGCATGAATTCCACTTAGAAACAAAATGAGTGGAAACATGGCGTCAAATATTGGACTTCGCCATTAAAAGGATTAAATGAAAATGACGGTTTGATTAAAATAAAATTGCATTATGAAGAACATAGTATGAAACTAGTTATGTTTTTTTTTTTTGTCAGTCCTACTCTATTCTTATTCTACACTCACGCTCAGACTTTTGCCCTGCCTCTTGCAGGGCGTGGGAGTCGAAACCCACTCTTGAAACTTACGCGTTCCCACCCCATCCCTTCCTGAGAAAGTGGGGATTTGAACCCCTCACCTCTCACTTCCATGTTGGAAGGGTGGCCATTAGGACGAATCCTAGTGGTTTGAAACTAGTTATGTTTGCTCAACAGAACATGGAGGTGCTTATGCCAAAACGAGTCAACTTAGTCATTCACAATAAAGTAATAAGATGAAACTACCCCTCCCATGAATTCTTTCAGGTCGTGCAAGATTCCAAGTAAAATCAGAGATTCTCGGAAGATGGTTCACCCTCCCTCGAATCCCCATTAACCCTAGAGCCGCCCCGTCACATGGGCTCCTCTCCGAAAATCAGACATCAAGTCAACAGAAGAAACTACTCATGTTACTAACTCCTCTTGTTCTTTCGCTTGTGCACATTCATCATGTTCAGTTAGTCAAAATCCTCAACATCTGCAGAGCACCAATCAGAAAAACATCATTCATTCAGATCATGTAAATTGCTGCGACCCCCCAAATCCTTCTTTTTTGCGTCTCTTAGAACGCCTATTCTCCATTCTGTGCACCAAGGTCCAAGGCCTTCTCTATTACAAACAAAAGTTGCACCGGCTAATCAACACACTGCTTAGTCAATACAAAGCCAGAAGTCCACACTAAAATGAAAAGAATTTCGACTGAATAAGCCTCCAGTGGCTAACAAAAGGACCTATAAGTAATGTGAAAAGCATATCGGAAAACCAGTACATAACTTGATACATATATGGTAATATGGATGCTCAGAGTCTACATATAGGAAACCAGTACATAACCCAGAACATCTTCGTAACCGGAAACGGGGCAGCATTCAATGAACACAAGACAGTTAGGTGACAGATATCCCAATTCACTTGCCGATTGAATCGACATCATCATGCATAAATGACAAAAACAACCAAACATACAAAGAAGCATAGCATAGGAGAAGTAAGACAGCTTTCCGGCCGATAATTCAGATACGCATAAGTCAAAAGTCAGCCTGTATATACAAATCAACAAGAATCTTGGGTTTATCACCATCACATCAAATACACATTTTACTTGAAGCTGATTTTCATGGACAACACATAGAAATTTCAGAGTTATCTGAATAAATATATCTAAGCACTAAGCACCAACCTCATTGCGCAACTTTACATATATCCCGATCCATTTACCAGTTGACTACAAATCATCGTGCATAAATCACAAAAACAACCAAACATACAAAGGAGCATAGCATAGCAGAAGTAAGACAGCTTTCTGTTTCGAAAATTCATAAATCATAAGTCAGCTTGCATATACAAATCAACAAGAATCTTGGGCTTATCATCATCACAGACACATTTTCCTTGGAGCTAGTTTTGATGGATGATTCACAAAATTTTCAGAGTTATCTGAATAGATATATCTAAGCACTGAGCACCAACCTCATTGTGCAAGTTTACATATATCTTCATACTCAACAGCAGGAATCACCCTTCCATCATAGACACCTTTCTCTATCTGCACTTTAGCGCAAAATTTCTCCGTATTAATCCCCAGCAACCTTGCAGTCGAGCCTCGATACGCGCCATTCACAATCCTCACCAAGCCCCCAATTTGTGGAATCACAGTCTCCAACTCCTCCTGGTCCACCCTCAACACGTGCTTGTTCTCAAGCATCTCGATCTCGCCCACATACTTGTCGATCACCTTTCGAACAACGCCCTTCTGTTTATAATACCCTTTATCAGCCAGTGGCTTGCTCATCACCTTCACGACAATCCCTTCGCACAACCAATAGTCCTTCCTATTAATCCGCTCCTTCTTCTTCTCCTCTTCCTTCATCAACTCCTCGAGCGCAGACTTCGTCATGCTCTTCTTCGGCTCGCCGCCCGGACCGCCCTTCCTTTTCTCGCCCCTCTCGTTCTCCGTCTCCTCGAAAACCAACTTGGAACTCTCCCCTCTCTCTTTAACCTCCTGCTGTTTCGCGAGCGAGAACCCTATCTTCACGCCATTCTCCAAATTCACCTCCCTCGGGGTTCGGGCCCCGTCCCGCTGGCCGGTGCGCCGGCGGCCGGCAACAACTGCCCGGCCCTCTCGATCTGCTTCATTATCTCCTTCTCCTGCTTCTCCTCATCCACCAGGTCCGCCTTGATCCTCTTATTCTTCTGCCTCTCCTTGAACAGGGTCTCACTATCGCGATCGATGTAGGTCATGAACCAGCCCTTGGGGGTCTCCTCGACCTTGCACTTGCCGGTGCGGCCGAGGTACTTGACGAACTCGGTGAGGGTGGCCCACTGGGTGGAGTTCATGTGGACGTGGTTGCGGTCGTGGATGTACTCGTTGTAGACGACGGTGGCGGCGACGCGGCTGAAGCGGTGGCTGCGGCGCATGTGCTCGAGGAAGGAGTCCTCGAACTCCTCGGAGTAGCCGTCGACGATGCGGTGGGGTTCTGGCCGAAGATCTGCATCTGGCGCTGGTGGCTCTCGCTCATGCAGTGGCACTTGAAGCCGTTCTCGTCGCGGCACTGCTTCTGGCACATCTGGCAGTACCACCGCAGCTTCTGCAGGCCCTTCGCCTTGATCCGGTTGGCGATCGCCTTGGGCGTCAGGAACTCGTTCTTCCCCATCTCTCCCCTAGGGTTCCGGCGGCGGCGGCGGCGGCGGCGGCGGCGATTGGGGCGGGACCGATTGCAAGGTTGGGGATCGGGTCGAGCTCGAGCGATCGAAGGGAGATGGAAACCCTAAATCGGTCGCTCCGCCGGTTAGACGAAATGGGGGATCGCGACGGTGACGATTTTTAGGTTCGATCGGCGAGTTGGGGAAGAGAAGCGCGGTGGTCGGTAAATGGGCCGGGCCGGCCCGGGATGAATGGTTAAGCCCGAAATAGGGGAAACCCGAATCAGGTGAGAATTGTTTCTTAATGTAGAAAAGATTCATAGTTAGAAAATGAAATACGGGGGAGATAAAATAAACTTATTAAATTGCACATTTGATATTCGACAGAATATTTAGAAAGACAATTAATTGAGGATATTTTTGGGAAATAAAGTTTTGATTTTAATCCTTTGGAGTCGGAGGTTCATTTTTACTTAGATAATGGTGCGGATAATATAGGTAGAATAGTTTTATCTAATGAAAGTTTATTAGACCAGAATCTGCAATTATATTTACAGAAATGCTTGATTTATATCAAGACAAGTAGAAAATTATTGATTACTAGAAATAGTTTTACAAATGATCACATCAATCATTAGGAGAACTATTAATCGATGATTTATTTAATTATTTTTTTTATAACTCAAGGACACGAGCCCGGAGATTCGATTAGCTAGAGGCCAATAGAATTGTCAATAAGCCCCATTAATCACTTAACCCTATGTTTTTAATTTGTACATATTAGTTTAACTTAAAATAATTTACACGTAATTGGTGGGATTTGAAAAAATAACATGAAAATCCAAAAACCCATTAAGTAATTGCACCAACCATGGGGGTCCACAATTTGTTTATTTAGTCACTATACCTAATTCTCCACAATCTCCACTAGTAATTATAATAATCTCTCATAATTTATACAATATCTTTACTTTTAAGATTTAGAGAAAATAACATAAATAAAAGGGCAAATACTACAACAAATCCAAACTATACCCATCGCAACACAAATATCTGGAACTTTTTTTCTATGTAATGAAAACACAGATTTATACATATGTAATATATAAATGCTTTATTTCAATTCTATCCAAGATATATTTGTTATAGTATAAGTTCACAATTTTTTATGACACAAAAAAATTTAGGGTATTTATATCACAGTGAGCAAGATTAAGGTTTTAGGTAATCCAAAAAAGTTTAGAGTATTTGTGTCAAATTATGTAAAGTTTGATTTTTTTTTTAGTATCGATACGGTGGAGGGTAAGAACAGAGAAAATTGATTGGAATAGGACAAAGCACGAGAGGGATTGTTCCACTCCTGGACAAAAATCTGCCATTAACATAGTACAGACAAAGACATTCTGCAAAACCGTCACGTTCTTCGGACAGTCACGTGCCCTGGGGACCGCCACCCTCGATCCGGATCCCATGTTTAGACAAAGTTGTAGTTGCAGCAGATCATGGATGGGATCATAGCCAACGGTTCTCGATCGCACTGGCTCGCAAAATCCGTTCTTGATTCTTGAAAGCCATTCCAAAACAATGGAGTACGCGACAAAGCAGTGAAATTGGCAAGCGCTCCCTCCCACGCCACGCCACGCCACGCCATCTCTTCCCTTTCGCTCTTCCATCCTCTCAACAACCACCCTTTAAACTCACCACCCCTCCCTCTCTCTCTCTCTCTCTTTCTCTCTCTCTGTGTCTGGTGCGTGGTTCTTGAAGGTAGTCTCGTCTCCTCTCGCTTTTCACACGACCCATCTGCGTTTGGTTGAATTGGGTTTTGTTCGGCCATTTCGATTTGCTCGAATTTCGCCCTCTCTCCCTGCACAGTGTTGTCCCGAGTCTGATGTTCTTGGGGCGACTTAGCTGCTTGTGTTGTTGAAAGCGTGGTTCTCGAAGGGTAATCTGGCATGATTCTTGCTCTTTAGTAGGAAAATGGAAATGGGTATGCAGTGATTTGCCATAAGTTTCGACTCTGTCCGCGAAAAAATCTGATCTTTTTCTACAGTATGAGGCCCCGCGTGCCCCCGGGAGTTGAGGGGGGGTGGGGGGTGGGGGGCGCGCAATTAGAATGAAAGCTTTCATGAATTTGCTAAACGAGGCGATTGGTTATTAGATGTTTGGATGCTTAAAGTGCTGTTTCTTTTCAACTTAAATCATTCATTTTTCAGGGAGTTGATCCAATAATTAACGGATTCTTGCTTTGACTCTTTGGTAGGCGATTGTATATTGGAATCGTGTCAATTCTTGAACCATGATAGGCAATGTTACTAGCAGGCCTTCCTGGTTCGTCCAAGTTATTTTCGTGGCAATCACCTTCTTGAGCTATGGGGCCAGAGTATATGGTGGGATCACAAGTGCGTTTGTCAGATCAGAGTGGCCGTCTGTTGACATTCCTTTGGATAATGATGTCTTTGCAGTCCCCAAGGGTCACAATGCACCACAACAAGTAAGCAATAGTGAACTGTTGCAGAAGAGATGTCAGTTTTCTTTTGCTCCCCTCTTTACATTTTCCTTTGAACTCTTTAGGTGGCAGTATCTGTAAAAAATTGGTGGAATGAATAAAGAATCAATTTCTGATCTTGAGTGCTACACCTCCATCTTTTGATTATATAGGCACAAAATGGTGCTGCATAACAGCAATACTTGTGAAGCTTATTCATTTGGAGTAAAGTTTATGTAGGAACTGCTTGAAGGAGATGACTATGAGACTTGTGGATCCTCAGCTAATAACACCTCTTAAATTATCCTAATCACCTGTCTCTTGGCTAAATTACAGTATCTTGCATGATGATGCTTTTAGTTTTGAGATGCTTGAAGTTCACTTTTCAGCGATAACTGATGGGGATGCTTTATATATTTTCCTACTGCTGTTCTTTTTCTCAGCTTTTTATATTGTGGTAAAGCCCTGCTGAGCTCGTTTTCTTTTGAAACATCCTATTGCAGGTGCATATCACACAAGGCAATTATGATGGGAAGGCTGTCATTGTATCGTGGGTGACTACTGACACGCCTGTTTTGAGTGTAGTTCACTTTGGAACATCTCCGGGAAGATACACTCTTTCTGCTGAAGGGACGGTGACAAACTACACCTTTCATAATTACAAGTCCGGTTACGTACATCACTGTCTACTTGAGGGCCTCAAGGTCACTTATTGCCATTCTCTAGATTGTTAAACTTTTCCAGTGTTTTCATTCTATTGTCAATAATTTTCCTTTGGTAGCCTATGGTCTTACAGCAGGTAGTAGCTTCATATTTGAGACTCTAACTTAACTTCACAAAAGAATGCTCTGTATAAGATTTTTGTTGATATCTTCTCTCTCAGTATGACACCAAGTACTATTACAAGATTGGAGAGGGTGATTCTTCCCGAGAATTTTCATTTCAAACACCCCCAAAGATTGGTCCGGATGCTCCATACAAATTTGGTATCATTGGTGAGTTGTTTCACCATGTGTAAACAGATGAGAATGCTCGTATGTGGATGTGTAGAACATTAGAGTGCATGCTCATGCATGGCACTTTTCATTGAAGGAATAGTAGAAGTTTTTTCTTTTTTTTTTTTTTTAACTAATTATACAAACGCCTATACTTTATGGAAATGCAGAACTCTGGGAGGATGCAAATTGTTCCTGATTGACAAGTAAACTCTTGTTGGAAAAAGCCAAAGAATCAATTGAGATTTCCATAAACAGTTAATTTCCAGAACTGTTGCATAAAGCAATTTTTTTATTCAGCTTTTTGTACTTTCCACAACAAAAGTGTGGTGAAGGAAAGGCAGAGTATCGAGCAGTTATCCAGCTGAGCCTTTGAGGGCATTTATCAGTGGATAGCCCTAGAAATAATTCTTTGTTTTGGAAGGCCTCCCTAGGAGTGATGTGGGATATTGAAATTCATTTCTATCTAGGTTCAGTGCTATTGATAATTTCTACTGAATGCATCACTCATAGAGTCCTGATTATAGTCTGTTTATTATTGGATGTCACTGTATTTTGCAGGTGATCTGGGGCAGACTTACAATTCACTATCCACTCTTGAGCATTATATGCACAGTGGAGCTCAGGCTGTGTTATTTGTTGGGGATCTTTCTTATGCTGATAGATATCAGTACGATGATGTTGGCTTAAGGTGGGATACATGGGGGCGCTTTATTGAAAAAATTGCTGCATATCAACCGTGGCTCTGGGCTGCTGGGAATCATGAGATTGAGTACATGCCCTACATGGTAAAGTATTGCCCTTACCAATAGCACAGACGAACAAAAGTACTCTTGCACAAGCACACTAAAATGATGCATATAGTTGAACATCTACTGGAATCTGTGTATTCATTTCCTAAAGGTAATATGCAAGTCTGGTAGACTAATTTGCTAGACCTTTCCCTATTTCCTATTTTCAATTAAGTCCAACCTTCACTATAGTTATAATTCTGTCATCTAATGCTTCTTCTTGGATATTGATTCTCAATCACCTTTTCTTCTTCATATTGGACCTTAATGGACACACTGTAGGAGTAAAGCATCGACCAAATTATGGGAGATAATCTGGTAAGAGGATCCAATAGGACTAAATGCTAGAAAGTTCTTGAGAAAATGTTACAGAAGATGAGCACAAGTAATTTGAAATCCACACAGCTGAAGAAGTGTTGACCAGTTTTCTAGAAGGATCATTTGGTCAAAATAATGATTTTTTTCTTTTGTTTATATTAGCAATTCCATGAAATACCAGTTCGAATAGTCATGGCACAACATAAATCACCACTCATAGAAATAAGTCAGCTATTGAATGCATCGCACCTCAAACTATTTTGATAATAACACAAACCAAGGGGGATGAATTGGTTGTTATGAGGAGATTAGAATTTTTTTGTAGAAGACATGCTAAAGCTCTTTTGTAGAATGAAATATAGTTGTGCAGATGCAGAAACTCTTATCTAGCAGTTAATAAGATAGTTGAAAAGATAGAAAATATTGCAAACTGATGTACAGTGGTTTTGCCTTCCATTTGGCTTACATTCACTCTCCTAGATTAACTGCCACAAACAAGGCTGAGATCCACTAATAATCTTAGAGATGTTACGGTCTGTAGATAGTGCTGCTTCTGCATGAAGTTTAGTAGATACCCAATGAATGCAGTCACCTCTAACTCTATAAAGCACAAACCTCATGGTGAATACAATTAGAAAAGAAGCAGTTTTTCACCAGTGTTAGCACGAGAGTATTCAAAGACAGTGGGAATAGATGGTCTGGTTTCCATCGAAGTCCTCAGCAATCCTTGATTACTTGAAATAGCTTTCCAATCTTAAAACTACCTTCCAATCTTAAAACTAACTGTGGTAAGCCATCTCTGGGTCAAAGGATCTGTTTGACTCACTTCTCAACTGAGCAGACCTACAAACTGCATGTCCATTTTGCTGTACCTGAGCGAAGCAGAAGATTTCCAGAAGTAGTGGCTTCTGCTTTTGCAGGTTGTCTGACTCTCTTACCTGCTTGCATAAAGAGGAAAAACTAGTTCTGATTTTCTCCAGGTTGTTTTATGCGGACTGCAGACCTTGAAAATGGTTGCTTGACCCCAATTCGAATTTAAATCAAATTGGAAAGAGCTCTGGGTATTCTTCACCAGGAATGTAGAAGCATCCAACATGTATTTTACTCATCTGCAGTGGGAGCTGCTTCTGCACACGGTCCTTTTTAGTCTATTCATGCTTTACACTAAACTTAATGTTGACCTTCTACCCAGGTGTATTGACATCTTCTAATTCTACACAGTTGTTTACCTTCTACCGGTTCATCCAAGCCTCAGCGAATCCCCCATTCTACAGCTTGTTTACCTTCTACATAGGTCCATCCAGCTTTAGACACCCTTTAACATTTTATGCCTCGTTCACCTTCCTAGATGTTCTTGTAGGACTCTATCTGCATATTGGCAGTGCATCTACAACCTGGTTTTATACAACCAATGCATGCTTTAGTAGCCTTTGATTATTTTGTTTCTTCAAAATAATATAGGGGATTCTCCCAACCCACATTCAGGTCTACTCATCTTATACAAAAGTAATCGCATTATCAGAATCAGAATGGTGGTGGTTGAATAGTTTTTTTTTTTTTTCCTGTCCTTCCTGCGACTTGGGGCATTTTCTTCTATCAGGCTCACAGGCTGTTCAGTTTGGTATGCTGATCCAATGAACTGAATAACCAAGTTGGCCTAAAAGGTCAAAATGAGGATGCATGAATTAGTCCAGTTGAGAGTGATTTTTGAGGACCAAATGGGAAAAAGGAAATAATCTAAGGACTACATTGTGATATGATGTTGGATCATCAACTCGTGCTCACTTGCCCTGAAGCTTGAGGGCAGACTAGTTTTACTACTGGGGTCCTCCAACTAGCTTTTCATAGGCTTTGGTAAGACGCATGATAGTTAGAAGGGGGGTTTCTGAGAAAAGAAGTACTACAATGTCGGCAGTAATTGCTTAATCCATCATCCCGTACGAAAAGAGGATAAACATTTTCCAGGTGGTTAAAGTTCTTGAGCAGCTGGGCGAAGATTGCCATTTGCTTATCCTTTCTGGGAGTTGTAAAAAGTTTGTCTTCTAAAGCGAGAAAGTGTAGCTGGTATCTATAGGAAATCAAAAGAGCAAATTTTGATCTTGAATTATTTCAACAGTCTTCCCACTTGTGTGGGAATAGGGACATTACAGCTACACTTGTGTAGAGTTATTGTAGAGTTGGCGAACAGAACTAAGCACTTTATAAATTTCTATAAGAAAGTCAGGCACTTTTTTCCCACAATAATTAATAAACATGATGACCTAGAAATTTAACTTTCCAGGGATTTCTCATTGTTCTAAATTAGAAGAACGTATAAATTAAAGTTGTGGTTCACAAGCTGTTTTTTCTTTTTAGTTGCTGGATGACTTTTTAGTTGAATGGTCTATGCTCTTCAAGATGAAAAATCTATCACTGGTTTTGTACTTTTATATTAATATTGACATTTCAGCTTATTCATGTATGTCAATTTATCGTGTCGCGATTCTTTTGCACTACAATCAATTTATTGGAAGGAAAGGGATATAATTATTAAGTGAATGAGTTTGTGTAGACATCAGAGAATCTCATATGTCTGCTGATATATTCAAGGAGTAGCTAAATGACATTTTCTAGTCTCTCTCTCTCTCTCTCTCTCTTTTTTTTTTTTTTCAGAAGACATTTTCCATTGTTTGCAGTTTTATTCTGCCACACCATTTGATCAGACTGAAATGATGTTTTCTGATATTTTTATGCTCTTATGTGCCATGGATTGTTATGTGAACATGCTTTTATAATTTCTTGTTCAAGTAATCTCCATGGACTATTTTATATTTCAATTAACTTATTTTCTTCTCCAAATTTTCTTGGACACATGCAGGGAGAAGTTATTCCTTTCAAGTCATACCTTAATCGGTATGCTACCCCTTATTTGGCATCCAAAAGCACCAGTCCTCTTTGGTACGCTGTCAGACATGCATCTACCCATATTATTGTGCTGTCAAGCTATTCCCCCTTTGGTAATTTCTATCTCCTTATACATTAGGTCTTGAACAATGTTCAGGTGATCGGATAAGTGATAGAGCACAATTACTTGTAGCAATAATGAGAGTGCTAAATGGAGCTTTTTTTTAGGTGCCCCACTGTTTGTCTGTGGTCCTCATCCTACAATTTACTAAACTGCAACTTGAAATAAAAACATCAGCTAGTACAATAAAATTGTTACAGAAGGTGTTTTAAGGGAAACCCTGCTGAAATTCATACGAGCACTTCCTTGTCTTCGGCATATTTGACTCAACAACTTACAGTATTTCTATCCTCGGTATATGGAATGTCAGAGGTTATACTTTGGTGCTGATGACATTTGCAACCGTTTTCCAGCAAATAAACTGCCAAATTTGTAAATTAGACACGACATTATTTTCTCCTGTTTTCTCTTTACCTGTTGCTGATCAATGGAAGCTCTGTGACAGTGAAATACACACCACAATGGATGTGGCTAAGAGAAGAACTCAAAAGGGTGGATAGGGAGAAGACCCCTTGGCTCATTGTACTGATGCATGTTCCAATCTACAATAGCAATGATGCTCACTTCATGGAGGGTGAGAGTATGAGATCAGTATTCGAGAGGTGGTTTGTCCGAAACAAAGTGGATGTTATTTTTGCTGGTCACGTCCATGCTTATGAAAGATCGGTATGGTTCTTTTTCTCAATCTACTTCATGACTTTTGTGTAATAGCATCTTCTATGATGGCATGATAGTGTACATAGGCTTTGATGCACTCATAGTTGCTTCATCAATTGAGTCACATTATAGGGACATAAAAAGATAATCTATGGATCATTTTAGGTAGAATCTTGGCATTGGTGGCAAGTACGATTTATTAATTAGAGTAGACTAGTGTGGTCGAAACCAATTATGGGGATAAAGGTTTCGACAATACTAACGTACCCTCTTTTCAGAGAAACACTCTCTTTTCCATTTTAAGTTATATTCTGGAGAGGGTAAAGTTTCAGCTTTTTACTTTTTGAGAATTGTATCCGGTAACTTCTCGACTTTAATATGAGAACTTTGCTTCCATTTTGTTCGAAAACTGATAAAATGTGATTTGACATATTGCTGACCAAATTTCACCAATCTTTCAATTTGAGTTGGAAAATGTTGAGACCTATTGGTAATTCCAACCTTTCAAAGTTTTTCTGAGTTTCTAAAAATTTGAATTCTGAAAACAATGGAGCCCACAAATTTGCTTTCTGCCCCTTTTAATCTAAGTAGAAGAAACAGTAAAACTTTACTTCTGGTCCTGAACTTTGAACTGAGTCTCACTCATCTTTAAACTTCTAAATTTGACAATGACACCCTTGAAGTGTCCTTACTCTTGAAAAAGGATAAAACTTTGTTAAAATCCTCTTAAACTATCAATTTTTCTTATCGGCATTTTGTCATGTTACTCCCTTGAACCATCTCTGCCAACTGACATGTTTTATAACTTCGCGGTTTCTTTTTCTAGCCTTAGTGTTCTGTAGGGTTGGGAAAATTAGAGATTATCACTTCTTAGGAAAATTAGAGATTATCGCTTCTTGGATCCAGTTTTTATATTTGGTTGATATATAAGTCAGATCTACTTTGTACTTGTAGGATCGAGTATCTTACCTCCCTGTAGCTAGGATGTTTTTTAATCAACCCAGGCTGCTAGGATTTTGTTTGTCATGAAGCAAGATACTTTTGGTATCAAATCTGTGGGCTGTAGAGTGGGTGATGCTTGCAATCTGGTGACTAATTATTTGTGGGTTGTGCTCGATAATCACCTACTCATGAAACTCAGTTCTAATAAGTGAAAATCCCCTATTTTACAACAGGCGAATTTTCAAAATCTACAGCCTAATTAAATCAGTGGAAGATTTTGGTTAGCTAGGGTGACTTGAGCAAGTGCACGTCATAGACAGTAGATGATGTTTATAAAATCAATAGAAATTTGGTTTTGTTCTCTCTCTCTCTCTCTCTCTCTCTCTCTCTCTCTCTCTCTGTGTACTGAGGGTAGTTGAAGAGTGCAATTGTCAAATTCTAAAGTTCAGGGTAAAATGAAACTTGGCTCATATCTCAGGGGTGAAAATTATATTTTAAGCAGACAATAATTTGGAGAATTGTCAGCAACCAAAGGTTAATGCATCCTACCATGGGGAAGAAACAGTGAAGAAATATCAGATGTGGCTTTCAGATATGGGAATGAGACCAAAGAGCTTTTTTTTTATGACTGCTAGCCCTGATTAGCATATAGAATGTTATAGTTCTTGAATGCACATTTAAACTTGATTTCTTCCTCTTCCATTTAAATGAATCCTACAATGGAGAGCATATTAATGGACTATTGAACTCGACTAATGAAATAATCATTCTTTAACTGCCATAACAGATCATAAGATCTGCAAAGAACTGATAATTTATCTTCTTTTCATATTCAGTATCGGATCTCAAATATACATTACAATGTGTCGACCGGTGATCGTTACCCTGTCCCAGACGAGTCAGCTCCTGTCTACATTACTGTTGGAGATGGAGGCAATCAGGAAGGTCTTGCTGGAAGGTGAGCGAGGCCAACAAGCTTACACCCATTAGTTTTTTATCAGGGTGCTAAAAAAGTGAGATTAAGTTGCGTTTCTTGTTGAGATCTTATCCAGAAAAAAAGATTAATCTGCAGTACTTTCTCATTGTATTTGCAGGTTTAGAGATCCGCAGCCAGATTATTCTGCATTCAGAGAAGCCAGTTATGGTCATTCAACACTGGAAATAAAAAACAGAACACATGCAGTCTACCACTGGAACCGAAATGATGATGGCAGAAAGGTGGCAACAGACTCCTTTGTCCTCCAGAATCAATATTGGTAAGTTTTATTCTCTCTCCGTCTCTCTACCCCATTTGTTAGCTGTAGACTAATGGATGCATTTGGTTATTAGGAGTGACCTCTAAATCTTATTCTAAAACATGTTTCAAGAACGAGAACTGCATTAGTGTAGAATCCACTTGTTTCTCGACTTGGGTTGAGGAAGCATTCGAGTCTGACCAGTTGTTACGTGAAACTAGTTTTCATTGTTTGGAACTGTCGATTTTATTGTCACGATAGAAATGATAAATAGGTGCTACAAAAATAGATCTCCCGTTATTTCTCAAAATTTTAAGGATGGTTATTTGGAAACTGCTTAACTTAATTGGTAGAAAGCAGGTTTTCAGATCTCAGATGGACACTGACTTTTCACTGCTTTGTGTCACTACAACATCTCGCACATCCCGTGTGCAATCTTTGAATGTAAACATGTTCAACATTCCCTGATTCACGGTAATGCAGGGCAACCAATGGAAGGAGAAGAAGACTGAAGAAGAAGCATTATCTCGCGAGCTTGGTGGGCCAGATTGCAACTTACTGAGCAGAAGTTCAAGCTTTCACATAGGACAGTTTGTTGACTCAATTGAATAAGCAAAGTGCTAGGCCAGACCTGTCTTGTTCAGTTTAATAGTCTCACATCCACCGCAATTTTAGATGCACAGCATCTCTTGCTACTGCTAATCTGTCTGTTGCTGTGTACGCCTGCATCGCTGGGATAATTCCATCCAAAAGCAAGTGAGCTTGTTTTAGTGGATGATGTTGTATTTAACGAGCTATTATTTCTACTCCACCTATGTAATATGAATTAATCGAAACACCGTGAAATGGTTTCTTGTTCTTTTTCTGGATTATGTTGTTTGAGACATAAACAATTGCCCATGCTCTTGATTGATGTATATGGCATTTTGGGCGTTCCTCAACTGTTAATTTTATAATGCCGACATGAACGTATGTGGAATACCAATTTTTTTCCTTTTTATATGCATCTTGCAATAAGAATATGGTTGCTTGGATCAAATCAGCTGGCGAAGATACCGTTCAAAAGGTACTTTTAAGGCTAAGATGTTGGGATGGATGTGACTTTTTCGTACATTAAAGTTGGCAACCAGACACTTGCATGGTTGTAACCTACTAAATGAACATTTCGCAAATGGCTTGAAATGGTCAATACATCGCAAATGATCACATGGACTCCACATGATTCATACATCATGATCGGTTGGCATTCACTGATCTGTCATAACAAGGCTACTGCTACATATCAGGGTGAAAATTTTGCTGCAATACTATGGGCAAGTGATTTAAGTGTGGTCACTGAGGGAACTCAAAAGCCTTAGTCCTCCCTCCTCTCCTTTGTTTTGTCATCATAGCTTGAATAGGATAAGATGAGCCACTTCTTGTTCTTCTCCAAAGGAGACAGCACATATGCTCTCTAGAAAAGGGGAAAGAGACAGCACAAAAGCAATTTGTACAGATCAAGTAACACTACGCATGCTGAGTTAAAAAAATAATATTACGAGAGATATGGTAAGCGACAATCAAACTTTTAAAACAACGATCATATTTAATGTCTAATAATAATCCGTCGAATTATGAATTTTTAAATATTTGGCTTTTTTCTCTCTCTCTCACATATGTAAAGAAAGGTTGTTGACACGATAACCTTGATTAGTCGCGAATTGCTTGCTTGTATCTGGATCTCGTGCAACCCTTCATTTTGGGGTCGCACATGGTCCCCGTGCGTGGACCCTGTGAAAATGGAGGAGAGCTGCGATAGATCGGATTGAATAAACTCGAATACAGATAAGAATTCGGCTCTACTTGGCTACTTCCAGTGCAGGAAAAACTATAGAAATCCAGAGTCCTCACGCCAAGTTTCGATGCCCTGCCAATGACAAGGGGTAGCCAAAAAGAATCCACCACCTTCCTTCTCTGTCGAGACTTGGGCCAAGTGGATGGAGACACGGCGAGCGTCAAGCGATAAAAACGGGTGGGGTCGTATTATCATAAAGCAGCCTTCCCATCACTGCTGACTCATGGTGATCTCTACGTTGTCATTTTTAATGAATTAATATATATATATATATATATATATATATATATATGTATGTATAATGGTTTATGAATTTTAATTTACTTGATGTGGGCCCTGAATTTTAACTCAAAATATACAATGTGGTCTTTGAACTTTTAATATATATTCAATTTAATTCATAGATTTTTGATAAATATTCAACATTGTTATTCTTTTATTTCAAGTTTACGAGCAACCTTAAATATTTTCCATAGTCATGGACTAAATGAATATCTATGAACAAATTAAAAATTGAGGATCACATCAACAAATTAAAATTCGGGGACTATATGTATTATTGTTAGGCCAAAGTTTATGAACCGTTTGTGTCACTTTCCCTATATATGATTAGTAGGAACTAAGGACAAGGCTGACCCTCAATCTATGTTTTATCCACTCAATGAATCTCCTACAAGACCTCATTAGATGTTAAGGTTTTGTTTGGAAACGTACTAAATAGTACTTGATTATATTCTTTTGTTTCTCCGAACAAAAAAAAAGATGGTTGGTGACATTTTTTGTTAGAAAATAGATTTAGAAGAAAATTAAGAAGAAAAAAGTTACTTAACTTTGTTCCCGAACAACTCCAAAATCAAATCCAAATCTTTTTCTTTTTTTTTCTCTTTGTTTTTTCTTTCTCTTTTTCTTCTTCCCTAGTTATTCGCCGGTCATGGTGATGGTCGGCGACTGGGCAGACAGGGTTCGGTGACCTTACGACCCCGTGCAAGGATCATCCTTGCCCACCCACTAGTGAGGGTCGACCGAGCCTTGCCCAACCACAATGAGCTTGACCTCGTTGGGGGCTGATGAGGCTCCCTCCAAGCCGATGATCTCATTGGCTTTTGTCTCGCCGCTTGTGGCCATTGCTGTGACCAGCCACTAGCCATAGGAAGTAGAAGTGGAAGAGACAGAAACAAAAAAAAAAAAAGAAGAAAAAAAAATGTAATAGAATTATTAAGATATTAAAAGAAATTTTAAAAGTTTTAAAATAAATTGAGGGTTATATTAAAATATTTTTATTTTGAGAATAAAGATTTTGGATAATTAGCAAGTGCCTTTTAATATTTAGAAACTCGTCCAAAGAATATAATCGGAAAAAAAGTTATTTCTAAGTAATAATTATTTCTAGGAATAGAATGATTACTAAACGGACTATAAATGTTGATAAGTATGATAACGTGGTTGCTTGGTTGATTGGAGGAATTCTATAGCCTTGGAGCAGTCTAAGGTCGCATGAAGCCACTTGAAGACGATGACTTTTTGTCTCCATGTTGAGAAGCTTCGGGCTTCCACTTTTTGGCGTACAAGAAGACAACTTTAATCGGTACTTCGAAGAGCAATGCTAGAATATCCGATGATTCGCAAAATTCTTATAGAATGATGCGATATATTTCTATGTGAGGTTTTTAACATGCGATTAGAATTTGTCGTATCATTTGAATAATGGATTTTATGAATTGATATATGTACTTTCACTCAAATTTGAAATGCCCATGTACGTGGTGATCGGGAGTTCAACTTTTGACTTGACGAAATCCCCGATGGACTACGATTATAACTTTGAATTAATAAAAAAAAAACTGAAAATTGTTACACTCCTAGTATGTTTACCCCCAATTAATTTTTGCATTACAAAAACTCTCGAACTGATACGTTGTGCTACTTTTATCTAAGATTAGGCCACTCATTCCACATTTACCCTAAATTAATTTATGTATCACAAAGACTTCTAAACTGACACATTCAAACTATATTTACTCCAAATTGATACACCCGTACCACATTTACCTATAATCTAGAATTTGCTTGAGGCAAATATGGCATGGGTATATTAATTTGTGATTTTTTGTGGCCAAAAGTTTAGGATAAATGTGGCGCGATTGTATCAATTTGAGACTTTTTGTGATAAAAAGTTTTTTTTGGGTAAATGTAATATGACTGTATTAATGTGGGGCTACCGGGTGGTATTAGCCTTATGATTATTAATTTTGTAGAATCCTAGGCCGAGTTGCTCTAACAATCGAGATAAAAATGGCATTTTCATAGATATCATTCGATGAGCTTTCATTCATGGGATGAGTAATCAAAAGCAAGATAAAGCAAGCTTTTAATTGACTAACAATTGGTCACGCAACGTCCATCTAAACTGCTGATTACATGGACTCCACGTAAGCTCCGCAAGATCAATGATTCTAATGATGTTATTTCGCCTTATTTTGCACCATCTTTCTCGTTTTGGATGGTCCGGTTGGTGAAGGCGAATCGCCTTTCTGTCGTCAAGCGACAAAGGACATCGGACAAGTGGAGACTACCGGACATCCTATGAAGCTTCGGGGCTTCCGGTGTTGGCACACAGGAAGACAAGAGAGATGATCATAGGAGAGGAAAACCTAACCCTCACGTGTGTCATCATCATGAATCCAAGTGCAGAAAGTTGTGTCTTTCCTAGTAAAAGTGATCACGATGCAGATCCGTCATCGAGCCCACTCCACACGAGCTCTCCTTCCCATGTCATCTCCTTTTTATTCTCCTTCAATGATTGTTGCTACTGTAATGCATTTTTTCTTTCCTTTCCGGAGGCTGCTTTAAATGGAAGGCTAATGAAATGTCCCACTGACGATATATAAATTAAATAGATATGTGAGTTTCAACTCCTCATGAATTTTCAAAATATGAAATTATCATATTTGATGTGTGTCCAATCCACTCGTACAAATCAATTTTTATACCGCATGTGTATTTTCGGTTAGATTGCCCTAGGCATTGCACACATTGTCAATGAAAGGACCTTTCTATTGTTTTTAATCTCAAGATTAAGGTCGTTTTTGGATGAAAAGGGGGGAAAAAGTGCATTAGCAGTAGAATCTAGAAAAATTCATATATGAAATGCAACCGAATATTAAGTAAGTTAAATTGATATATCGATTTAAACTATATTTGTCATTATAGAATTATGGTTTGATGGCATTTTTGAATGAATATTTTGGATTTATCAACTGTATTAATAGAGAGGTTTGACTAGATTACACTTTCTAAAAAAATTAAGATTTCATTATATAATGTATAAATGATTGAGGATCTGCGAAATACAAACCATTGCAAGGAAGTTGTACCAAACATTCTCATATCATGTATCCAAAATTTTTGAAAAATAAAAAACCATATTATTCAAATCTCTCTAATTCCATATCCCTGATAATGTTGGCCTCTCTCATCAAGAGGGTCAAGTCAACAAACCCCTTCACATCCTCACGACTTCAAGATGGAATCATTCCTTTCAAAATTGGATAAACAAAATTGAATAAACCAGATGTCTAATTTACTAGTTCCGATAAAATATCTATGTTATATATAGTTATCTTATTCAGTATTTGAAATTGCCTAAAAACCAGATAACGTCCTGATAAAACAATAATAATTTTGTTGATCCTCTTTAAGCTCTAAATGCCGTATTTTTTGTTCTCTTATCGTTTCTTCTCATGTCCTTTTAGATCTCCCTTTGCCCTTCTCAATTAGTGTTCAAATTATCATGTTTTCATAGCAAGTCAGTTGCATATCAAATAAAATTTTAAATTCTTTGAATGTCAATACAAGCATTCACAAATCCATGTTTATTTTTGCTTAGAAAAGCAAAATGTCACTTATTTAACTTTTTAACCAAAATCTACAATACATTTTAAACATTAAATATGAAAAAATAAACCTTTGGGGTTATTTCAGGTGCGCCACCCTTCCATCTTGGAAGGGGAGGTTGGGGGTTCAAATCCCCACCTTCGAGGAGGATTGGGGTGTGGACGATTTCATTTCGGGAGTGGGTTTTTCCCACGCTCTGCTAGCAGAGAGCGGGCGGGCGAAAGTACGAGAGTGAGTGTTAGAAGAGGATCGACAATATATATATATATATATATATGAAAAATGAAAAATAAAAAAGAAAATGAAAAAGTGACTTGAGAATCCACTTATGCTTGATTGCCTCCGCATCTGATCCTAACTTGATAGTCATGTCACCAAAATAACACATTTAGTAGAAGGATCACACTATAACCATTAGGACTAAATGGAAGAGAAAATGAGACTAGAGGCTCCATCGAATACTAAGTGAAATTTACGGTAAAAAAAGTTATTAAGACCGAGTAAAAATTAGGTGACTCACGACATCCTTTGGGCAAGCATTTAACATGCGAATTGCCCCATTCGAGGATAGGTGATATGTTGATTGGATATAGAGAGAGAGATTTTGTATTCAAGAATTTCATAGCAATCAATTGACATGGCAAATCCACATGATAAACGAGCTCAAGATCTTGCGAGGACCACAAGCCCTATGATCGCTTACCCCTCTATCCTTGGATAGACTCCAAAACAGTTCTCCCACAGATTCTGCTGATCCACATGGGCAATTCATCCCACACAGTCCCCCACCTAATCTTCAAAGTTAAGAAATTCAAAACCAAGGTGATCAAATCGTTTAAGAAATAACTGATGGAAGGGTAGAGTTCGTGGTCCCGAGCACCACCAGATGAGACCTCACCCCACACTCTCCTTCTTCCCTGTTTTACACCAAATAAGGATTAAGAAATATACGAATTCCTCTTGAACACCACCACCCTCGATTTAGTTCTCTTTCTTTTTCGACACTTCGACTGGACGTGTCGGGATGACGTGTGCCCGTCCGTTTTGACTCTTGGTGGGTTCTCTGAATTCTGCCTCGTTTCTCGACGAACGCTTCTTTATGTCCTCAGGAACTGCAAGAACTGGAAGCTGATGCTTTTGCAATTCATCCGAAGATAGCAATTTTCCCGTAAGAACCATGGCGGCTGAACCCAATGGAGACCCGGAATCGCTCACGCAGCCGTTTCTCGCCCTGCAGAGATCCACCATAAACTCCACTTCGCAGGTGGCCATTGTCGGGGCCAACGTGTGCCCAATTGAGAGCCTTGATTACGAGTGAGTTTATTTCCTTTCTGGGTTCTTTTTTCCGAGACTTGATTCATCATCGTGTTGTTTCTTTTTCGGTACCCGACTTGTTTTAACTTGCAAAAATTGGAGCTTTTTTAGTTATGTTTCGTGGGAATTGTGGATTCTTGGGTGCAGGATTGCAGAGAATGATTTTTTCAAGCAAGATTGGAGGACAAGAGGGAAGATGCAGATTTTCCAGTACATATTTATGAAGTGGTTATTATGCTTTTGATTGGTGGGATCGTCGGTGTTATTGGGTTCTGCATCAACCTTGCTGTCGAGAACCTTGCAGGGGTTAAGTTTGTGGTCACTTCAGATATGATGTTGCAACGCAGGTAATGAAATCAATGCTAAAATCATTGCCGTCTGTTGTGTTTTTGAGGTAATGTATGATGAAGAGCATTGATCACAATAGGCTTGGTGTAAAGTGGGGGTCTTATGTTATCTGTGGATGTATGCAGAGTCAAAGGAACTTACAATCAGAACTGTTTAGTTTTCTCAGAGACTTAAGTACTGCAGAAATTTCCGATAAAAAATGTACTACAGAAAAGAAAGCATTGGACTTGCTTTGTTAGTAAAAGTTTGCTTTTTTCATCTTCCGAGTGGAGGAAACCTTGGTAATATCATCTAATTCCTCTTGCAGGTTTGGAATGGCCTTTCTTGTTTTTTCTCTTTCCAATTTCGGGCTTACTTTATTTGCAGCCCTTATCACAGCATTGGTGTCACCAGCTGCTGCTGGTTCGGGCATTCCGGAAGTTAAGGCTTACCTCAATGGTGTGGATGCACCAGGAATTTTTACTTTGAGAACATTGTTTGTAAAGGTGAAATTTCATGCCTTTGGTATCTTGCTTTGTCGGTCTCTAAGTGTATTGGTAAACCGGAAGTTAAGGCTTACCTCAATGGTGGGGATGCAACAGGGATTTTTACGTTGAGAACATTATATGTAAAGGTGAAATTTCATGCATGTGGTTTCTTGCTTCGTTGGTCTCTAATTGTATATTTCTTAAAATTTCCTTATTGATGTTTCCATAAGCATCTCTTCC
Source organism: Eucalyptus cloeziana (assembly GCA_014182715.1). Lineage (NCBI taxonomy): Eukaryota > Viridiplantae > Streptophyta > Magnoliopsida > Myrtales > Myrtaceae > Eucalyptus > Eucalyptus cloeziana. The sequence goes on along the minus strand of CM024636.1, from coordinate 53,145,156 downwards.
TATCCTGGATGTGAGAGCAGAGCCTGATTGGCTTGTAAGAGAGTATAAACATGGTTATGCTTGTAAAAGAGTTGCCATTTGAGTTAACGCGATCTTTTACAGATTGGCATGCGTGATATCTATTGAACATTGCCATTTTTATCTTGTATGTTTTTATCTTCATCTATTTAATCTATTAATTATTCCCTCTTGTCTTTTCTCTGTACTCCCCTCTTTTAAAGCAGTGAGGATGAATCTACCCATTATTTCTGATCAGCTCGTTGACGATTACTGGCCTAGAGGTTCTTCTAGAGACTTCCTTGAGACCAGTGAAATATGTAGGACTAAAATTTGTTTTGGCTGACCTAGAAGAGGAGTATCCTTAAAATAGAACTTACCTAATACCCTCAAATTGCAAGCCCTTTTGAAATTTTGACTATCTTCAGGAATATAAATATTTTGGATAACAAAAACAACTACGTTCGGCGGATTCTTTTACAGTTCAATTTGCGATGTCAGTGCTAGTTCAAGCTTCATTTGCATATTTTCCCCTATTCCTGGAAGTGTAACTGTTCAGCTAATTTGTCTTTTAAGGCATAGCCTTTAAGGATGTTCTCCCTTAAGTTTGTGAGAGTCTCATGGGGCATGTTCCAATCGACAGATTGTTGGGAGCGTTTGTGCGGTGTCATCATCTCTTCTTGTTGGCAAGGCTGGACCCTTGGTGCACACTGGTGCTTGTATTGCATCACTATTGGGTCAAGGTGGGTCAAAGAGATATGGTTTAACTTGGAAGTGGCTTCGGTATTTCAAGAATGATCGAGATCGGCGAGACCTTGTAACATGTGGATCAGCTGCTGGAATTGCTGCTGCATTTCGTGCCCCAGTTGGTGGTTTGCTGTTCGCCCTTGAAGAGATGGCGTCTTGGTATGATGAATTGTTGTGATACACTGCTTTCTTCTGATGTCTCCATTTGTCTATTTTAGCAATTAGAATCCTTGCGATGCAAAATCTCATTGTTCTTAAAGTCCTGGATATTGGACTTGTTAGCAGATCATATTTACCTTAGTTCTGAAAAGCTGAGAAAAATTGCTGGTCAAGTACAGAAATCTGGTTTTCTGATATTAACGGTTTATGTAAATTCCTATTTTAACTTATTCTGATTACCAGGAAGAGATGATTCTGGGCTTCCTTTCTGTTCTATCAGCCAGTTTGTTTCTCCCTGTTTTTGGTTCTTGGCTGTGTTTGCACTCTCTCCTTGCACTTATTATCTGGTTTCGAGATGTATCGCTGCAGCTTATTGACCATCTGAGACCTTGAAGTATTTTATATTCCATGGAAATATGTGATGTTTTTGCATGGCATAATTTTTATTTTCTTTTACAGGTGGAGAAGTGCCCTGGTGTGGAGAGCTTTCTTTACTACAGCTGTAGTGGCAATCGTGCTGAGGGCTCTCATTGACGTCTGTTTGAGTGGGAAATGTGGGCTTTTTGGTAAAGGAGGGCTGATAATGTACGACGTTACCTCATCAGATGTTGCCTATCACATTGTTGATGTACCTCCTGTACTTCTCCTTGGTATGATAGGTGGATTGTTGGGTAGCTTGTATAACTTCTTCCTGGAGAAGGTTCTTCGTATCTACAACCTCATCAACGAGTAAGTTCTCTTTCCTTTTCTTCTCAGTAATCGCGAGTATGTGATTATGCAGTAACGATAAACTGATTACAACAATGACCTTGTTCTTTCAGAAAGGGCATTGCCTACAAAATTGTGCTTGCTTGCTGGATTTCAATTTTCACGTCATGTCTCCTGTTTGGACTACCGTGGCTGGCATCTTGTCGAGTTTGTCCGGCTGATGCTGGAGAAGCCTGTCCCACAATAGGCCGATCTGGCAACTACAAGAAGTTTCAATGTCCTCCTGGACATTACAATGATCTTGCCAGCCTAATATTTAACACGAATGATGACGCAATAAAAAATCTCTTTAGCAAGGGCACGGATGATGAGTTCCAGTACTCTTCTATAATTATATTCTTTGTCACATGTTATTTCTTGAGTATACTTAGCTATGGCATTGTCGCTCCTGCTGGCCTTTTTGTTCCTGTAATAGTTACTGGTGCATCTTATGGGCGTTTGGTTGGAATGTTGATTGGTTCTCATTCCAATCTTAACCATGGTCTTTTTGCTGTGCTGGGTGCTGCTTCTTTTCTTGGTGGATCTATGAGGATGACGGTTTCTCTGTGTGTAATCCTTTTGGAACTGACAAACAATCTGCTGTTGCTACCCTTGATGATGGTGGTTCTTCTTATTTCAAAGACTGTAGCTGATGCTTTCAATGGCAACATCTATGACCTTATCATGAAAGCAAAGGGCTTTCCGTACCTTGAGACCCATGCCGAGCCATATATGAGACAATTAACAGTTGGTGATGTAGTGAGTGGGCCCCTTCAGCTGTTTCATGGCATCGAGAAGGTCGCTAATGTGGTACATGTGTTGCGAACTACAAGGCACAACGGGTTTCCTGTAATTGATGAACCTCCACATTCAGAGTCCCCCTTTCTGTATGGTTTAATTCTCCGTGCTCATCTCATGGAGCTTTTAAAGAAGAAAGCTTTTTTGTCTGATCCAGTTCCGACGGATATTGATGCCTTTGAGCAGATTTCAGCAGAGGACTTCATGAAGAGGGGATCAGGTCATTATAACATGATAGAAGATATAGACTTGACTGAAGAAGAGATGGAGATGTTCTTGGATTTACATCCTTTTACTAATGCTTCACCTTACACGGTTGTGGAGACAATGTCACTTGCAAAGGCTCTTATACTTTTCCGGGAAGTTGGCTTGAGACATCTACTGGTGATACCTAAAATCTCTGGCGTAAGCTCTCATTTTCACTTCTTTAATTCTATCAAAAGCTATTCTATTGCTCTTTTTGTCTTTTGGCATCGAAATACTCTACTGTTAATTTAAATAGAGTACTACATAATCATTCAGTGATCTTGCTCATAGCTCTAGTCCTGTGTCTACTAGCAAAATGGACTTTTTCTTTTTGGTTGGAGCAATTGACAATATATGAAAAACATTGATGCCTCCTTCTTTTCAGCAAATTGGGCCATTTTTCAGAATCACATCAATACCATCTTCCTTTGGCCTCACATACTTCATTTTCGTACCCTCACCTCTTCCATTCTTATTTTACTCGATTATCTTTCTTATGTCCAAGTTTGACCCTTTTTGGTGAGGACTGCCAAATACTTCTGTAGCTTCACTAGCTCAGCTTTGCGCTAAGACGTTTACCTCTCCGTTTAGCTGAATTTCCGTTTAGCTGAATTTCTGTATATATGGCTGCTTGACATTTGGTGGCTTCCTAGTTTCACTAGAAAATCAGAGTAGATCATGGTGAGGGATCACAATTGATTTTTCATCTCGTCTCTTGCGGGTATTTGGTGCGATACTTCAATGCAACTGGGTGCTTAATTATTGCAATAGCATTCTGCTCTAGTTGAACATGTTCTTCTATGTTTTTATTTTAATCTCGACACTTTTTTATTGCAGAGATCGCCAGTGGTGGGCATATTGACAAGACATGATTTTATGCCTGAGCACGTGTTGGCATTGCACCCGACACTCATTAGGAGCAGATGGAAGAGATTAAGACTACAGTTTCCCCGCCTTTTAAAACTATTCTAGTATAGCCCGTTGAGCATTCGGGAATTTATCCAGGAAAATTCCTACTCGATCAGGCCAGATTTTGTGGGATTCATGCAGCACGGAGCTTATTGGAAGCCGCTCATTTTAAGCTCAGGTCCTTGATCAAACCCTACAAACCCTGGAAAATTAGCCCTTCGCCTTACTAGTCGAGCATCGTCGAAAGCGGCGGGTTGTAATTTATTTGCGGGACGAATGTATAAACAGGAAGTTTTGGCTGGCATTATCACGGTGGCACGGGAATACTTTTGCCGTGACTGATATGCCGAAGTTGCAGAGACTCTTGACAGTAAGATCAAAGATGTGCAGAAAACTGTAGATAGTTACCTCTTATGCAGTAATTTATATACAGGAACACTCCCCCTTTTGTGAACTGATCATTTATACTAAATGGAAACCAAATTGCTTTTAGATGTGGTAAGTATTGCATGATGTTGTAAACTCCACGAGCATGATATCTTTATGTCACCGTGACATCCATTTAGCCCAACATATCGGTTTCAAAATTCGGAATTCCTGGATGCAAACTTTTGGAGAGTGTCTGCTGAATCAATTTCGTTCATCATTGTTGTAATCATTCCTCTCCAAGTTGCACAAGACCGCACAATGCCGCTGCCGGAAGCATTGATCGGTCACATGCTCAATGCAAATTTCCACGTACTTTCGAGCATATTCAATTTCCGCGGAGCAACTTGTAGTCGGTTTGAATTCATGGGGATTGAATCGACTGCTTGCCCTGCCTTCTTCTTCCATCACTTTCATCTAAAAAAATCTCCAAATTGAATCGACTGCTGGCCCTGCCTTCTTCTTCCATCACTTCCATCTCAAAAAATCTCCAAATTGAATTGACTGCTGGCCCTGCCTTCTTCTTCCATCACTTTCATCTCAAAAAATCTCCAACTAAACATGTACGACGAAGTTAATTTTATCTTAAAAAGTCTCCAACTAAACATGTACGACGAAGTTTGGTCAAATTTTTCCAAGTGCGTTCTTTGAAAAGTATCAAGGTCCCGCCAAGCTTCTGGAGTAGGGTTGCCTTATTCTAAATTTGATAAGTCTCTTTCACCATTGATTTCTATAAAAAAAGAGGAAAAAATAAAGAAAACGAAGAAAGATAAATTCATAGAGATATTATTATCAGAAAAATTAATATCGATGATATTATTATAAGAATTTTTTAAGAAAATTTGATGAATATATCAATAGAACTAATAAGATACTTCAAGAAAAAGAAACAAAATCAAGGAACTCATTATATACTCTAAAATGGTTTATTCATAGCTGTTAAATAAATGGTTTATTAGTACAAAAAAAAAAAATTGACTAATAAAATATATGTACAAATATCACCTTCTATTTTAATTAATCATTTCCTTTTACTACAGGGGGAGCTTTATAAAACTTCAGACCATATGGTGAAATCATTACTCTGGATAGATATATGTGTTTTGTTTTTGGTCGAAGATAGTGATAGATATACGTGTTGACATGGGCAAAGGCCGTCCACAACTTTGGTTCAAACTTGCTGTGGAGAAAAAGGAGGAGCGATCGCATCAAAGCGGAGGAGGAATGGTCGCCTCTCTCACCCGCCTTGAACAACGGGACGTACGGGAGAGACTCCGGTAGCTTGGAAAGTAGGCAATCTCTATAAGAACGCCGGTTTCATCCTTAAGGCCGAAGTAGCTCAACTCAAGGAGCACGCCTGTTTCACCAAACATGGCTTCAGTTATACTAGGAATCCTTCTAGTACTCGCTCCACTTCCCCTTTCCACCGAAGCTCAGACCCGCGGCAACTTGACCTTGGGCAACTCGTTGACGGCGAACGACCGGAACTCTTCCCTGTTGTCGCCGTCGGGCGAGTTCGCCTTCGGGTTCCGGAAAATGGGACAAGGGGCTCATTTGCTGGCAATATGGTTCGAGATGATAAAGGAGAAGACCATCGTCTGGTCGGCGAATGGCGATAATCTGGCGCCCGAAGGTTCGAAAGTCCAGTTGACCGCCAACCGCGGGCTGGTGCTTACCGACCCGAGAGGGAGAGAGCTGTGGTCTTCTAACCTGACCGCCACTGGCTTAGCCTATGCGGCCATGCTCGACACGGGCAACTTCATCCTAGCGAGCGCAAGCCACGTCAACTTGTGGGATTCGTTCAGCCGACCGACGGATACGTTACTGCCAACGCAACAGTTAAATTTGGGGGCTGTTTTTAGAGCTCGCTATTCCGAAATGAATTACTCCGCAGCGAGATTCCTCTTCGGACTGCAACCCGACGGAAATCTCGTGCTCTATGCCACTCTGACTCCGCGGGTTGTCAAAGATGCATACTGGGCTACAAACACCTTTACCGGCTTCCGATTGATATTCAATCAAAGTGGTCAGGTCTACCTCACGGACAGGAATGGAGTAATACTCAATATCGTCACCTCAGACGAATTTCCAACCACTGGATTTTACCGAAGAGCGATCCTCGAATATGATGGGGTCTTTAGGCAATATGCCCACCCTAGGACGGCAGATTCGAGTTCTGGCTGGTCAATGGGCTGGTTGATGGTCTCTTCCCCGGTCCCTCCAAATATATGCACGAGCATCAACCGAGATAATGGTACTGGAGCTTGTGGCTTCAACAGCTACTGTACTCTTGGAGACGATCAGATTCAGAGGCCCCGATGCCAGTGCGCACCTGGATATTCTATGTTAGATTCGACCAATGAGATGAACGGATGCAGACAGGACTTCATATCACAGAGTTGTGATGGAAGTAGGCCTGAAAAAGACCAGCTTGCTTTGCGTGACATGCTCAATACAGACTGGTCGCAGCCTGATTACGAGTTTAGCACAGAGAAAACCGAGGACTGGTGCCGAGAGACTTGCTTGGCTGATTGTCATTGCGCAGTCGCTGTTTTCAAAGCTGGAAATTGCCAGAAAAAGAAGGCCCCTCTTTTAAATGGAAGGATGGATCCTAGTGTGGGTGGAAAAGCTCTGATCAAGGTCCGGATAAATAACTCGACTTCAAAATCTACGGGAAATGGAAACAAGAATTCGGCTCTGATTATCATCGGGTCGGTACTGTTGAGTAGCTCTGTGTTTGTGAACTTGCTTCTACTCCTCCTCACCTATTATAGAAGCTTCCGATCTAGGGATTCTAAGTTGTCACGACGAATCCAGATCAACCAAGCCACAGGCACGCAGACTTTCACTTATCAAGAGCTTCAAGAAGCAACATATGGATTCAAAGAAGAACTGGGTAGAGGTGCTTTTGGAACAGTCTACAAAGGTGTTCTTGGATCCGGGGATAAAAACTTTGTGGCAGTAAAAGTTTTGGCGACAAGGACTGGAGAAAGTGAGGAGGAGTTTGAAAGAGAAGTGACTGCAATTGGCCAAACTAACCACAAGAACTTGGTGCAGTTGCTTGGATTCTGCAATGAAGGCGAACATCGATTACTGGTGTATGAATTCATGAGCAATGGCACTTTGGCAGATTTCCTATTTGGCGCTTCAAGGCCTAGCTGGTACAGTAGAATAGAAATTGCCTGCGATGTTGCGCGGGGGCTCTCTTACTTGCACGAGGATTGCACTAGGCATATAATCCATTGCGACGTCAAGCCGCAAAATATTCTTCTTGATGGCTCTCTCACTGCAAAAATCTCAGACTTGGGATTAGCTAAGCTCTTGATGGTGAACCAAACGCGAACGACCACTGGAGTTAGAGGAACCAGAGGTTATTTAGCGCCAGAATGGTTCAGGAATATGCCTATTTCTAGCAAAGTAGATGTTTACAGCTTCGGCATTTTGTTGGTTGAGCTCATCTGCTGCAGAAAGAACTATGAACCGAAAGCGGAAATTGAAGCTCAAATTGTAATGGCTGACTGGGTATATAACTGCTACCATGACAGGAGCATGCTTCAGCTACTGGAGAGCGATGAGGAGGCATTAAGCGACATAACGAGGGTGAAAAGATTTGTGATGACAGCATTGTGGTGCATCCAGGAAGACCCGGCTTTGAGGCCAACCATGAAGAAAATTACTCAGATGTTGGAAGGAGCTGTTGAAGTCCCAGTACCTCCGGTTTCAAGCTCTTTTATCAGTTCAATATGATTTTGCTTATTTAAGACAACTGTTGTCTGTAATCATGGAAAGTATTCGTGTTGTCTGTAAGTGCTATTACGCCAGATCAAACATTTTCATAATGTCTTCACATGGATCCTGCTTAAATAAGCTAAATGATTCGTCAAGCTTAACATTTCCTCGCATGTATCCAAGAGTAAACGATTGTTGGCAAAACGGATTGCATGCGATGACGCATGCAACTATGAAGAGAGACTACGATGGTTGAGTGACCAAGTAACCATATCAAATAATGCAGAATCAGTCGCTGAAAAATTTAAAGTTACAGGCATTATTCTGTTGAATCTCTTAGGAATTCTATCAAGGCATTTTCATCGATATTTTGTTACATCAAAATTGCATTGGACACAGTAGAAGAGTATGTTAACTTGATCCAAGCAAAACAGACCTCATCTGCTGAATTAGATGATGGGAACCATATGAAACTTGCCGATCCTCAGGTCGTGGATCGGTGACCTGGAATCCCAATTTCAACAGTTCTGCTGCTTTTTTATTCATACCGAAGGGACACTCACTTCCTTTTGGCAACCAACTTCTTCCAGACCAAAGAAATCCCAGTCCGCTAATCACGTAGTTGGAAGCATAATCAAACGATACTTGATTCATCCGTCGAGAAATTGCGAGAAGCAACACAAGGCAGACAATTTTTCTAAGCATACGTGTTCCTTTCCAAATGATCATTGGAGATCTTGTATAAACAACGCAATGAGCTACAGTCAAAGCCATCAAACAGGACGAAACTGGAAAATATACTGAGATGAGGCAATGGAGAGACGCTGAAGATACAAATCTAAGAATTGATTTGCACCAGAAGCTTAATGGGTTCGATTTCATGTTTGTCTCAGTCAGCTATGGCGTCTGCTAGCGCATTAGCCATCTTTTTCATGTCATATTCTCAATTCGATAGAATGGACGATGTGTTGGTCAAGGGTCTTCTGTCTCTTGGTTGTTTCACTTCGGAAAAGTCTGCTTGCAACATTTTCAAAGTAGAAATTTACTAGACAATTTTGACCTTGTTGCCTTTGCATGCATGCATGAGGCCATTTCATTCAATATATATACTTCATGCTCCTCCAATTTTCAAGATCTCCAAACTTACCAACACCAACACACGATACGATACGACACGCTACGCCACGCCGACACGTCGTTTTTAAAAAAACAGAGAATTCCAATATTATTATGATACGTTGTATATTAAATGCATATTTTTATATATACATAATAAATTATAATTTCTATAATTATTTCAATTAAATTAATTTGATTCAAATTCACAAATAAATAAATAATAATAAAAAGCTTAGAATGAATTTACACTAACAACATTAATCCACAATTTATTAATATCATTGATTATTTCAATTTGACAAATTCAACTTCATTTCAATAATCCATAAAACTTACAGAAAAAAAAGCAATTCACATTTTAAACCCGCATATTAGACGTGTTGGAAGAAAATAGAAAAAAAAAAAAAAAAAAAACTTAAGGGTGAATTGTGTATCACGGGAAATGAGAGTTAGAAAATAAGAGCAGACTAGAATTTTCCTTTTTTTCTCATTTATTATTTTTATTATTGTTTTATTTTTATTTTTTTACATGTATACATTTTGACCCCTCATTTATTGAAAATTTTTAAAATTGACCTCGTATGTTGGAATCACGTATCGGAAATTCACATGTTGGAATTCTGACTCGAGTGTTGTGAAGATTGACCAGTAGTCGGATTTTTCGGCACGTATTGACCGAGTGTCGCAGAGTGTGTCCGAGAGTGTTTGATACGAGTCGGAGTGTTGGATAAGATACAAAGGTTCTCAAAGAGTGTCGGTGTCGGAGTGTTCCGACACGATACGAAAACTTTCGAAGAGTATCGATGCTTTCTAAGCTCCAAATGATGCATGCTCAATTTAAGAGCATGTGGCCCAATTTCATCTTCATGTGCCTGGCCCTCACTAAATCACTTGGGTTAGGGTTTGGCATTCTTGCTTGGTTGGGCCACAACTCAATTCATTCTCCTTAGGATTTTAATGATGCTACTTAGAAATAAGAATAATCGCGAGAGGTGAGGAAAATGATATCAAAAGCTTCAATGTTCTTGTCAAGTCGATCTCCCATGATGTATAACAAAAGGCACAATCTTCTTGATTGCAATGAAATGTAGTGAGAGCATGAATATTTTTAGATAATGCAAATTCACATATCTTTTGCTAGGATTAACAAATCAAATCCCTGATTTAATGAAACGTTATGAAAAGTTTGATAGGTGAAAATTTAAATGTTGACAATGAATCCCCAAATAAAAATTGTGTCTATCAAGCCCAATCCATGAGTAAACCAAGCTCCATTCAAGTTCATCCATCTTTAATCTTCGTTACCTTGCTGTCCTAAAATGTATTTGAGTGTGGTCTGTTTATCACATACCTAGCATTGAGTTGAAGTTTAAAGTTGAGTATGCTAACTTGTCTTGCTTCAACGGGGGTGTTAAAATATGTTTTGAGCTTGAGCTCAAAGGGAAAATTTGAATTTTGAAAATTAATAAAAGCAAGAAAAGGAAAGTAGGAAGAATAAAATTATTCTTTCCTATTTCTCGTGGAAGTCACGGCACAAGGAAAGCAAAAAGGTAAAAAGAAAAGTCCAAGATTGGACCTATTGACCGAATCCTACTTTGATTCGGTTTCCTCTCCAGAATGTGATCAAGAAAATATTGAGTAGGAATAGGATTCTAGCGTGCTAAAATTCCACTCCATCATACACGCGTCACTTGGGGCCCACCGTGGCAGAAGCCCCTTCATCTCACGTTAGTGTCTTGTTGCTCTCTTTTTCCTTTATTTTTTCTTCTTCTCCCCTTTCACTCAGACACAAACATCTCCCATTCCACCACCACCACCCCACCACTGTCTCAATCCACCCCTCGCCGTCGTTTCAGTCCTCCATCGTCGAGATAGAGTCAGCCGACGAACTTGGGCCTTGAATCCTGTAATAGTTGGACTTTCTCTTTGCCTAGGTCAAAGAAGTGGTGGGGTCCACTTAATTTAACAAAAAAAGAAATAAAAAGAGTTGAAAAGTCAAAATGAAAGGGGAAAAGAAGTGAGAAGGGAAACACTCACTCTTTTGAAGACCAAGAGTTGTTCACGATGAAGAAAAAAGAAGAGAGAGAAAGGAAAAAAAAAAAAAAAGAAAGAAAGAAAGAAGGAGGAGGAGGAAGAAAGAAAAGGGAGTTTCACATATGTATACCAAAAGGACCTCATCGAGCTAACTCAACTATGTAATGCAACACCCAGTAAGTGCTAACGCCTGGTGAGTGCTCACGCCCCTCGTTCTTCCAATTGGATTAGTTTTCAAGGTTAGGGCTTAAATTCAGAATTATGTGAGATTTGGGTCGTGAAGTCCGATTTTTGAGTTATTAAGCTATGACATTTCATGAACATGATAGTTTAGGGTGTTGTAAAATCGTAAGATTTTACGAAACTTGATTAGAATTTACGGTTTGCTTGAAACAAAATTTTGAAGTTTCCCACTCGTGACAAAACAGTGCGTGCCTAGCGACTTCAAGCTCGTATTTCATTAGTTTTGAGCTTGATTTTGGGTTGGCCAAATTGGGGTTCTTGTAGTACGTTGAAGGGGTGTCATATTGACTATAAGTACATTTGAAACGTGATTCAATGGAGAGAGTTATGACATGATGAAGATTCACGCTCAAGTTTCGCATTGCAATTGGTTTGAATAATCGCTTTGGATTTGTTAGCGTGTATGAGTCATTTTATTAGCATTTAGGTGTACTATAGCCATTTCATAGTTGAGGAAGTGTGTTACTCAATTTTAATGTTATTTCTCTCTTATTTTATAGGATTATGAATTCGACAATTTGAATAATGCTTGTTGTTTGCTCATAGGTATTTCGAGGTGGGCAGTGCTGTCTTTTTTATGAATTTGTAGACTCATGTCTTGAAAGAGATAAAGATTTGAAAATCGGACGAGTATTTAAGCATGTTTATTTCATAAAAGTTTGGATTGAGCAATACATATTTGAGAATGATTGAAGAATAGTTTTATGAAAGGTATTATGAAATGATATATATGTATAGATTTACGAATTGGTTTATAAAATGTTTTCTAAGATAATTTGAGAAATGTTTTATAAAAAAACGTTACAAAATGTTATACAAATCGATTTGTGAATTTGGTTTATGAAATGATATGAAAAATACTTCATGAAAAAGTATTTATATTGGATGAACTAAGTTACGAAATGTTATATGATTGGTTTGTGAAATGTATTGTGAAATATGAGATTGATTTATGGATAGAATTTCCGGATATTAGAGGATGTGGGTTTGGTGCTTAATATCGCTGTGACCCCATTGTGGGGCTTGTGGGTGTGCATACCAGATTTAGGATATCCTTTTGGGTAGAGCCATCGGCTTTGTAGGTAAAGACCTTGTTAAGGGTGGAATCTTGATCGTCTTGTCACAAGGAGTTGTGTCGTGACCATAGTTTGATGTTAAGCAAAAGATTAGTCAATAGATGGATCATTGATGTGTGTTTTGATATGAGGTGGATTAATGGAATGGACCATGAGATTAATCAATGGACTTAACTATTGATGTTTAAATTATGAGGATGGTTTAAATGAGTTTTTCTGATTAGTATAAAACCTTCTTGATAAGAAACAACCCTTATATAATTTGATATGCATATTAAAGAGTTAGGTTGTTAGTTTTTGGTTGTGTTATGTGCGCGCGCGCGCGTGAGTGCGTGCATGTGCATGCTTGTATGTACGTGTGTGCGTGTGTGCACAGTGGCTATTTAATCTGCTTAGAAGAGATACATTACTTACTGAGCTTGTGATTGCTCACTCATCTCTTTTTAAATCTTAGGTACTCGGTTAATAATCAATAGAGCAAGAGCGACATCGATGGGCACTCCCCCCCAAAAAAAAAAAGAAGAAAAAGAAATGACAAGGAGGCCCTCAGTAAGAAGAAGCAGCAGCAACTTAGGATCGCCCCCACCATGTATCCCACAAATTGGAGCGAGGGTTTTTGTTTGTGAGCTAGTTCTTGATGATAGTGATCATGATCATGATGATGATGAGCAGGAATTGTGTTTGAATTGCCAAGAAGGAGAATCAAATGGAGTCTCAGAGCAACGCCACCATAAGAAGAATGACTTCTCCCACCGCTCCTTTGCAGCTTGTCCTTCTCCTTTCTTCCTCCAATTCCGCCGCTAAGCTAGGATGCTGTCGCGGGTCAACCCTTTCTATTAAACCTGCTGTCCCCCAACCCCCCTCCCCCAACTCCATCTCCCCCGACTCCAATAGCCAACCACTGTCTTTTTTTTTTTTAAATAAATTTTGCAGATTCAAATCCCAAGTTCGCTAGTCAAGCTCGATCCCAAGGACGGAGGACTGAAACGGTGGTGAGGGGGTGGTTTGAGACGGTGATGGGGTGGTGGTGGTGGAAGGGGAGATGTTCGCATCCGAGTGAAAGTGAAGAAGAAGAAAAAATAAAGGCAAAAAGAAGAGAGGGAAGAGAGAGGCGAGACGGTGACGTGAGGTGAGGGGGCTTTTGGTGCGATGGGCTCCAGGTGACACATGTCGGCTGATGAATGGAATGAGATTTTGAAATGCTGGAATCCCACTCCTTCCCAACATTTTCCTAATCAACACAAGATAAGTAGTGGATTCCTTTCATTGACGATGTTGACTTTGTTGATTGCATATAAACTATATATACGCTCTTGGTTAGAGAGGACATTGAAGCGCTAATTTTTGTGTGCCGTGGTTGCTCTATTGTGAGGGATGTTCATAGGCATTGAAGTGCTTGGCAATAGGTCTTCTTGTCGTTTATGCAGCGAAGCTTATTTATGAATCACATCTAAGAAGTATTAGTGTTCAAACCAATTAAATCTCGTGAGTTTAATATTTGTTTAATTATTTCATTAGATTGAGAGATTATTTAATGAGGAATTGTGGGGCTAAACATTGCGAGAAATATTGCGCGTAACTAGGGCTTGGGAAACATTTAGAGTGTTTAAATGACTCGAATGTAGTTGTAATCTCTATTATATTGCTTGATCTATAGTGAATCATTATGACTAAACCACATAAATCTAGTGTCCGATTTATTTTCTAATTTCTGTCTTTTTTATTGTTCGATCTCTTGTTTTACACAACATGTTGATCGTCTATAAGCTCTAACTTCTCTATATTTTTATGGAATAAGTGAACCAAAAGCCCTAAAAGTTGTTGCCAAAGTATAATCCAGTCATAAAATTTTCAAGTGTAATCAAATTCTAAAACTTATCAAATTAGTTCAATCAAATCTCTCTGTTGGCTCTGTCCGATTTGAAAAATGGAAATAAAAAAGGCGACATGATTTGTTTTATTTTTATCATTTTTTGAAGAAAGAGGTCCTGATGAGGTTGCTATGCTAGCCAATTTAGAAAAAAATAAAAGAAATTAAAAGGAAAGTTGGGTTGAGATATCTACCGGTGATAACCTAAAATCGCTAGGGTAAGCTCTCATTTTCACTTCTTTAATTCTGTCAAAAGCTATTCTATTGCTCTTTTCGTCTTTTGGCATCGGAATACTCTACTGCCAGTGTAAATAAAGTAGTACTACACCATCATTCAGTGATCTTGCTCATATCTCTAGGCCGGAGTCCACTCGCAAAATAGGCTTTTTATTTTTAGTTGGAGCAGTCAACGATATATTAAAAACACCAACGCCTTCCTTCTTTTTAGCAAATTGGGCCATTTTTCAAAGTCACATCAACATCATCCTCCTTTGGCTTCACGAACTTGATTTTCTCCCCCTCCCCTCTTCCAATCTTATATTACTTGGTTATCTCTCTTATGTTCAACCCTGTGAAAAGGATTTTGGTGTGCCAAATGTTTATGTAGCTTCATTAGCTCAGCTTTGCACTAAGATGTTCTCCTTTCTGTTTAGCTGAATTGGCTTCCTAGTTTCACTTAAAAATAAGAGTAGATCGTGGGGAGGGATCACAATTGATTTTTCATCTCGTCTCTTGCGGGTATTTGGTGCGATACTTCAATGCGACTGGGTGCTTACATATTGTAATAGCATTCTGCTCTAGTTGAACATGTTCTTTTAATGTTTTTATTTTAATCTTGACGTCCTTTTATTGCATAGATCATCTGTGGAGGGCAAATTAACAAGACATGATTTTATGTTTGGCATTGCACCCGACCCTCATTAGGAGCAGATGGAAGAGATTAAGACTACAGTTTCCCCGCCTATTAAAACTATTCTAGTATAGCCTGTCATGCCCCGATCCTCAGGCACATGCACATCTCTTACCTTGGTCGATTTTAAAAGCGATATCCCAGGACTACGTATCGCCGACTCTATCTTTTTCATGCACAAGCGGGAGCATATATTAAATCCCCAAACAATAAAATATTGTGATAGAACAGTAAGACTAAATTTCAAACCTTTAAAAACATTCACACTTATATACATTGCAAACCAGTGCATGTATATACAAGGTAAATTAGTAATTCAAATTCAACTCAAGCTGGTTTAAAAACAAGGTTTACAAGTAGGGGTGGGGTTCCACAAACTACAGATCCTTGTCCTCCTCTTCATCACCCTCCACACTCCAACTGGAGCCTTCAGTATACTGCACCAGACTTTTGAGATCTTCAAAATCCACGTCTACTACATCTAGGGACCTGAAATGGTTATTCAATAACCAATGAGACAACGTCTCAGCAAGTTCTACCCTCTAAGACCTGATTAGTAAACCAATACACTTGAGCTACCTATGCACACATAGGTTAGATGACTTACCTTGGCCTCAGATTCCACCTGCATATTAGTACGGTTCAGTAGGTACTCAAACAAACACATCACATATCGATATCTCGATCAGTCGACCTAGTTGATTACATGTCAATCCGACCATTCCCCGGTCATCTCCCTTATTCGGTCTCAATTCTTACTCACGGCTCCATGAGCACAGTCTACCAAGTTTCTTGGCAACAAATTACGGTCCAAAAGACATGACCTATCTTTAGGTGACAAATTACGGCCCAATGGACACGACCTTTCATAGGTGGCAGATTACGGCCTTATTAGGCGCAACCTTTATCAGGTGGCAAATTACGGCCCAACAAGTGCGACCGATTTCAAATTCGGTGGCAAAACTCGGCCCCACTGGCACAGCCATACTTTGGCGACTTTCGAGGTTCAACTCACAACCTCTCACAATTCTCCCTACTAAATAGCCCATCAAAGTATTACCGACGCTATACTTTACCAAACAATTACTCAATTTCAAACAATTTAGGAATAATTCCTAAAATTCCACAATTAATTCAATTCAACACAACATAGAGCTCAAATAAATAAACGGACTGCACCATGACAATCAGCACGAAATTCCGGTCACCGACCATCTTGGTTGAATTTCCGAAAAAATAAATAATTAAATAATTAATTTCGAAATTTAAATAAATAAATATTAAAAATCCAATTTATGCCCATAATGCCAAATTGGAGGCCGAGACGAGCCCGGAAAATTACCGAGACTCACTCAATAAATAACATGGCATGTGTACTTGCTAATGTCTATTTCTAACCACCTAATATGCATCATTAAGTCTCTAATTTAATTTATCTAAATTAATTTAACCACCTAATTGCATTTAATTAAATCTAACCAATCTTTAAGCATAATTAGCAAACTAAGAAAGCATTAGTGAGTAAAACTCACTTGGTAAAAGTGGAGACCGAAACACCGCGACAACGACCAAAATCGGGCTTTTGACAACACCGGGCTGGGACAAGGGCTTAAACTTGAGCCCAACAAATCTCAGCTCAATTGAGACTTGTTCTTGCGCTGGATTGGGCTCACTCTTGGGCTTGGGCTTGGCTGCGATTGGGCTTTCTTCGCGGCTGAACTTCATTTGAACTTGTTTGGGCCAAAGACTCAATGTGGGCCTTTTGTGGACTGTGGACTTGGGCTTCAACTAAATTAAACCAACTTGCTGAACTTGCTAGGCCACTTGGTCTTGTGGGCTGAAGTTCACTTGGGCTGAAGATGGGTCGAATCCCAATGGGCTGAACCGTGGGTTTGGCTTGCGGGCTGCAGAGAGGAGACCAGCGGCTTCTATGGCGAAAACGGGCCGATCGGAGCTCCGGCGAGCGGGTGGTTGGCAACCGGTGGCTCCCGGAGGTCTTGGGATCTTGTGAATGGATGGAATGGGCAAATGAAGGGCTTAAATGGGGCGAAACAGCAAGAAAACACGAAACAGTGCTGGCGGGCAGCTTCCAGACGGTCCGGCGAGCGACGGACTCCAGCGGACGGACGGAACAAATGGCGGCTCCGTTCGGGGTGATTTCAGGCTTGTTGGAACGGTATGGATGTCCTATTCACGGCGATATGTGGCTCGTTCGCTGGTTCATCCGGGAAGGTTACTTTTACTCAAATCTTTGGCGAGAGGTCAGCTGGACCGCAAAACCGGCGGTGGCGCGGGTGGAGGTGTGCGACGGCTGCAGCTCCTCCGCCGCAGTCTTCTTGCTGGCTTGAGGGCTTCAAAAATGAAGAGGAGAGGGTCTTGGATGGTGGAGAAGTGAGAGAGAGATGGAGATGATAGAGATGAGGGAAGATATAAGAGAGATGATATAGAGTTGAGGTGGGGGGCGCCAGGCGATATCTTCCAATCTTACTCTCCAAGATTCATCCAGGCCAAGAAAAATCCCTTGGCCTCCAAGCAAGGTTCCATGGCCACCATTGAGCCACCAAGACACTCCATTCAACCTTCCAAGTGGTCCAAAAATGCTAGGGGTAAGGGGAGTTTCGAATTTGGCACAATCTCTCTTCAATTGGACTTAAATTCTCTCTTGAATTAATCTCAAATGACCTCAATAAATTCAATTGATCACTCATTGATCATCTCTGCATATTTTTCTCACTCAAGAATCCCTCTTGCATCTCAATTTTGCCATCAAAACCAATTCTCGGCTTTGTTTGCACAAAAACGACTCGGCGATGAGTTTTTCCCAAAAAGTGTCGGGTGTCAGAAAAATCTTCTAAGACTGAGTCGACGCTCCTAGAATTTATTGTGACATGACAGAATCTTCAATTTCCGAAATCGGACTCGAATTGGTGGTTAATTTATATTTGACGCGTTTTTGGCATGATCTAGACTATCAGGTAACTTTCAGACATTTTCAATGCAAATGACCCGTGGTCGATTTTCTTCGAGCTACTATGAACCCACTCGACTCATTGGTGACTCTTGGTTGTCGTGAAAATCCCGAGGATCTAAATACAGACATAGGGTACCAAAATAATAAGAAAATCAGTCTAGTGCCGGTCAACGAGAATTTTCTAATTTAGTGGTGTTACCCACAATTAGCCTCACATCTCAGTCTAATCTCAAATCGATTTATATCTGTGTCGTAATGATTTCTAAAGATGGACACGGTCGAGAAGCCGATTCTTGGTCGAATCCTCAAGTCTATTTGCCTTAAAATTCTTAATGGCTTCCCAGATAGTTTAGTTATCTCGAAAGTGATCAGCTCTGAGAACAATCCTATAGGCGCGTCAATGAAATGCCCGATTTATCCAATAGAAAACAGGGTTGAAATTCTGGGATGTCACATTGCCCGTTGAGCATTTGGGAATTTATCCAGGAAAATTCCTACTCGATCAGGCCAGATTTTGTGGGATTCATGCAGCACGGAGCTTATTGGAAGCCGCTCATTTTAAGCTCAGGCCCCTGATCAAACCCTATAAACCCTGGAAAATTAGCCCTTCGCCTTACTAGTCGAGCATTGTCGAAAGCGGCGGGTTGTAATTTATTTGCGGGACGAATGTATAAACAGGAAGTTTTGGCTGGCATTATCACGGTGGCACGGGAATACTTTTGCCGTGTCGATATGCCGAAGTTGCAGAGACTCTTGACAGTAAGATCAAAGATGTGCAGAAAACTGTAGATAGTTACCTCTTATGCAGTAATTTATATACAGGAACACCCCTTTTGTGAACTGATCATTTATACTAAATGGAAACCAAATTGCTTTTAGATGTGGTAAGTATTGCATGATGTTGTAAACTCCACGAGCATGATATCTTTATGTCACCGTGACATCCATTTAGCCCAACATATCGGTTTCGAAATTCGGAATTCCTGGATGCAAACTTTTGGAGAGCGTCTGCTGAATCAATTTCGTTCATTATTGTTGTAATCATTCCTCTCCAAGTTGCACAAGACCGCACAATGTCGCTGCCGGAAGCATTGATCGGTCACATGCTCAATGCAAATTTCCACGTACTTTCGAGCATATTCAATTTCCGTAGAGCAACTTGTAGTCGGTTTGAATTCATGGGGATTGAATCGACTGCTTGCCCTGCCTTCTTCTTCCATCACTTTCATCTCAAAAAATCATCACTTCCATCTCAAAAGATCTCCAAATTGAATTGACTGCTAGCCCTGCCTTCTTCTTCCATCACTTTCATCTCAAAATATCTCCACCTAACATGTACGACGAAGTTTGGTGTTTTCCAAGTGCGTTCCTTGAAAATGTATCTGGTCCTATCAAGCTTATGGAGCGGGGACGCCTTATTCTAAGTTTGACAAGTTCTCTTTCACCATTGATTTCTATATTAAAAAACAAAGGGAAAAATAAAGAAAATGAAGAAAGATAAATTCACGGAGATATTATTATCAGAAAAATTAAATCGATGATATTAATATAAGAAGTTTTGAAGAAAATTTGATGAATCTATCAATAGAACTATTAAAATACTTTAAGAAAAAAGAAACAAAATCAAGTAAAAAATCAATACTCATTATAAAATGGTTTATTAATTGCTGTTAAAGAAATGGTTTATTAGTACAAATAAAGATTAACTAATAAAATATATGTACAAATATCACCTCTATTTTAATTAATCCTGTCCTTTTACTACAGGTGGAGCTTTTATAAAACTTCAGACCATATGGTAAAATCATTATTCTAGATTGATATATGTGTTTTGTTTTTGGTCAAAGATAGTTGATAGATATACGTGTTGACATGGGCGAAGGCTGTCCACAACTTTGGTTCAAACTTGCTGTGGAGAAAAGGAGGTGCAATCGCATCTACGCGGAGGAGGAATGGTCGCCTCTCTCCTGCCATGAACGACGGGACGTACGGGAGAGACTCTGGTAGCTTGAAAAGTAGGGAATCTCTACAAGAACGCTGGTTTCATCCTTAAGGCCGAAGTAGCTCAACTCAAGGAGCACGCCAGTTTCATCAAACATGGCTTCTGTTATACTAGGAATCCTTCGAGCGCGTCGTCGTTGCTGCTCGGGAATTGCAGAGGCGGAGGGGGGAAGGAGGAAGGAAGAAGAAGAAAGGAAAGGGGCTGGGCCAAAGAAAAGTAAAACGGGCCTCAGGCCCGTGCGGGGAAGAACAAGAAGGAGGGGCTGGGCTTTCACGCCCAACTCCATAAGAACCCCCCTTTTTTTTCCTTTTTTTAATAAATTATCCGAAAAGAAGTGAAAAAACGAAAGAAATAAAGCTTAATGGATTTAAATAAAAATTAAAACCTAATTGATGCGAAAATCATTTTTGTTAGGGCCGAATTTATCCCTAATTTTCTTATGCAATTTAATCCTAAATACTTAGTTAAAATTTAGGTATCAACAGTTGATAACAAGTAGTCACCTGGCCTTCAACGATAGGATGTACGGGATAGACTTGGACAAAATAGAAATTTCTCTTCCGGTTTCAATTTAAAGGCCGATGTAGCTCCGCTCAAGGAGTGCGCATACTTCATCTGACATGGCTTCTGTAGTATTAGGAATTGTCCTAGTACTTGTTCCGCTTTTGCTTTTCGCCAAAGCTCAGACTGCCGGCAATGTTACCTCGAGCTCCTCGTTGACGGTGAACGACAGGAACACTTCCTGGCGTCCATGCTTGGTCGGGCCACGACTCAATTCATTCTCCGTAGGATTTTGATGATGCTACTGAGAAATAAAAATAATCCCGAGGTGGATATTTTTAAATCACCGTGCTAATGACGTGTGTATTGAAATGAAAAAACGAGGTGAGGAAAACGATGTCAAAAGCTTCAATGTTCTCCTCAAGTCAAATCTCCCATGATGTATCAAAAAGCACAATCTTCTTGAGTGCAATAGATGTAGTGAGAGGCATGGATGTTGTTAGATAATGCAAATTCATATATCTTTTCTAAGGATTAAGAAATCAGATCCCCAATTTCATGAAACGTTATGAAAAATTTGATAGCTGAAAATTTAGGTATTGGCAATGAATCCCAAAAATAAAAATAAAATCATGTCTATCCAGCACAATCCATGACCAAACCAAGCTCCTTTCAAGTTCATCCATCTCTAATCTTCATCCCCTTTCTATCCTAAAATGCATTCGGTTGTGGTCCGTTTATCAAATAACAGGCACTGAATCAAAGTTTAAAGTCAAGTATGCTAGCTTGCCTTGCCCTGATGGGTGTCCATAAGATTTTTTTATTAAGTTATTAATTTAATACTTCATCGATCCTCTATAAATTTTAAACGCTTTATATTTTTTTGGAACAAGTGCATCAAAAATCCGAAAAGTTATTGTAAAAGTGTAATCGAGTTATGAAACTTTCCAAAAATGCAATCAAATTTTAAAACTTTTCAAATTACTTCAATCAAAATCCTCTATTAACTCCATCTAATTTTGTTAACGAAGAAAAAAAGTTGACATGGTTTTCTTTTTTATTATTTTTTGAAAAAAGAGGCGCTGCTGAGGTTGCTATGTTAGCCATTTCAAAAAAAAAAAATGTAATAAACTTGAAAGGAAAGTTTGTTTTTTTTTTTTTTTTTTTGGGGGTCAGAGAAATCGCTGGTGATACCCAAAAATTGAAAGGAAAGTTGGCTTGAGACATCCGTTGGTGATACCCAAAATAGCTGGCGCAAGCTCTCATTTTCACTTCTCTAATTCTATCAAAAGCCATTCTATTGCTCTTTTCGTCTTTTGGCATTGAAATACTCTACTGCCAATTTTAATAGAGTACGATACCATCATATCTCTAGTCCTTTCTTTACTTGATTTTTTTTTTTCTTTTTGGTTAGAAAAGTTGACGATAAATTTAAGAAAAAAAGATAAATAATTTAGTGATCTTGAATGTACTGTGAGAATAAAGTTTGTTCTAGACCACAAAAAAATCAAATAAATATAAATTGTTGTGATATCTACTCGTTTAAGAATTTATGACTTACAAGCTATTATTCTCATAGTAGTTACCATAAACCCTATTAAAAACACCGATGACTTCCTTCTTTTTGGCGAATTGGGCCATCTTTCAGAATTACATTACCTCCTTTGGCTTCACGAACTTGATTTTCTCACCCTCCCCTGTTCCATTCTTATATTACTCGATTGTCTTTCTTGTGTTCATCATTGTGAAAGGGATTTTGGTGTGCCAAATGTTTACGTCGCTTCCCTAGCTCAGCTTTGCACCAGGGATGCTCTCCTCTCCGTTTAGCTCAACTTCTGCATATACAGCTACTTGACATTTGGTGGCTTCCCAATTTCACTCAAAAATCAGAATAGATCAGGGTGAGGGATCACGATTGCTTTTTCTTCTCGTCTCTTGCGGGCATTTGTTGTGATACTTTCATGTGACAGGGTGCGTATTTATTGTAATAGCACCTTGCTCTAGTTTTTTTTTTTTTGTCAGTCCCACTCTATTCCTATTTTACACTCACTCTCAGACTTTTGTCATGCTCTAGTCGAACATGTTCTTTCATGTATTTATTTTAATCTTGACGCTCTTTCATTACAGAGATCACCTGTCGTGGCCATATTAACAAGGCATGATTTTATGCCTGAGCACGTGTTGGCATTGCACCCGACCCTCCTCAGGAGGAGATGGAAGAGATTAAGACTATAGTTTCCTCGTCTATTAAAACTAAGCATTCAGGAATTTACCCAGGAAAATTCCTACAGGCCAGGTTTTGTGTGATTCATGTAGCAGGGAGCTTATTGGAAGCCACTTACTATAAGGTCAGGCCCTGATCGAAACCTACAGACCTCGGAAAATTAGCCCTTCGCCTTACTAATTGAGCATTGTGGAAAGCGGCGAGTTTGTAATTTAGTTGTCGTACAAATGTATTGACAAGAAGTTTTGGGTGGCATTATCATTGCGGCACGGGAATACTTCTGCTGTGACTGAGATGCTAAAAGATGTGGAGGAGTCTTTTCAGTAAGGTAAAAAATGTCCAGAAAACTGTAGATAATTTACCTCTTACTCGGTAATTTATATACAGGAACACTCCCTCTGTGTACTGATCACTTACACTAAATGCAAAACCAAATTGCTTCTAAACGTGGTAAGTTTTGCGTGATGCCATTGAGTCCATGAGAATACGACATCGCACTGTGACACCCATTTAACCAAACATATCAGTTTGAAACCTGGAACTCTCATATGCAAATTTTTGTAGGGTATCTAGTGGATTATGTACATTCATCATTGCTGTAATCATTCCTCTATAAGTTGGCACAAGACGGCACAATGCCACCTATAGCATTGACCAGGCAAATGCTTGATGCGAATTTCTCCGTACATTCGAGCATATTCAATTTCCATGGAGCGACTAGTAGTCGGTTTGAATTCATAGGGATTGAACCAGCACCTTCTACTTCCATCCCTTTCGCCTCATAAAGTCTCCAACTAAACATGTACGGCGACGTCGTTTGGTCAAAGTCTTCCAAATTTGTGCGTTCCTTGTAAGGTATCTGCAGGGTTCCTCGTTGACCGCGAACGACAGGAACACTTCCTGGCGTTCTTGCTTGGTTAGGCCGCGACTCAATTCATTCTCCTTAGGATTTTGATGATGCTATTGAGAAATAAAAATAATCCCGAGATGGATATTTTTAAATCACTGTGTTAATGATGTGTGATTGGAAATGAAAAAACGAGGTGAGGATAATGATGTCAGAAGTTTCAATGTGCTCCTCAAGTCGATTCTCCCGTGATGTAACAAAAAGCACAATCTTCTTGATTGCAATAGATGTAGTGAGAGGCATGAATGTCGTTAGATAATGCAAATTCACATATCTTTTGCTAAGGATTAAAAAATCAAATCCCTAATTTTATGAAACGTCGTGAAAAATTGACAATGAATCCCCAAACAAAAATCATGTCTATCCAGCCCATCCATGAGTAAACCACGCCCCCTTCAAGTTCATCCATCTCTAATCTTCATCACCTTGCTGTCCTAAAAGGCATTTGGTTGTGGTCCGTTTATCACATAACAAGCATTGAATCGAAGTTGAAAGTCGAGCGTGCTAGCTTGCCTCGCCCCAATGGGTGTCCATAAGATTTTTGTTAAGTTATTGATTTGATACTTCATTGATCCTCTATAAGCTCTAAATGCTCAATATGTTTTGAAGAAAGTTTATCAAAAGTCCCAAAAGTTATTGCAAAAGTGCAATCGAGTTATGAAATTTTTCAAAAGTGTAATCCAGTTTTAAAATTTATCAAATTAGTTTAATTAAGTCTCTCTATTAACTCTGTCCAATTTGGTTAATGAAAAAAACCGACATGGTTTACTTTCTTTTTTTTTTTCAAAAAAGAGGTGCTGCTGAGGTTGCTAGGTTAGCCATTTTAGAAAAAATAAAAATAAAAAATGAAAAAGGAAAGTTGGCTTGAGACATCTGCTGGTGATACCCAAAATCGCTGGCGCAAGCTCTCACTTTCACTTCTTTAATTATATCAAAAGCTATTCTATTGCTCTTTTCGTCATTTGGCATTGAAATACTTTACTGCCAATCTAAATAGAGTACTACACCATCATTCAGTGATACCTCTAGTCCTTTCTTTACTTGAAAAATTGATTTTTCTTTGTGGTTGGAGCAGTCGACGATATATTACAAAAAGGTAAATGATTTGGTGATAGTTTTTAATGTATTATAAGAATAATAGTTTATTTTGGACCACAAAAAAATCAAATAACAAATAATTATGAATTGTTGTGATGCCAACTCTTTCAAGAATTTATGATTTATAACAAGCTGCTATCCTCATAATAGCTCAAAGACTATTATGATTATTATACTAACAAAACCCTATTAAAAATGACGATGACTTCCTTCTTTTTAGCGAATTGGGCCATTTTTCAGAATTACATTAACAGCATCCTCCTTTGGCCTCCCTTGCTTGATTTTCTCACCCTCCCCTGTTCCATTCTTATATTACTCGATTATCTTTCACATGTTCAAGTTTAACCCCGTGAAAGGGATTCTGGTGTGCCAAATGTTTATGTAGCTTCACTAGCTCAGCTTTGCACTAGGATGTTCTCCTCTCCGTGTAGCTGAATTTCTGCACATGCAGCTACTTGACATTAGCCTCCTAGTTTCAGTAAAAAATCAGAGTAGATCAGGGTGGGGGATCACAATTGATTTTTCTTCTCGTCTCTTGTGGGTGTTTGGTGTGATACTTCTGTGCCACCGGGTGCGAATAGCATTTTGCTCTAGTTGAACATGTTCTTTTATGTATTCATTTTAATCTTGCCTGTGGTGGGCATATTAACAAGACATGTTTTTATGCCCGAGCATGTGTTGGCATTGCACCCGACCCTCATTAGGAGCAGATGGAAGAGATTAAGACTACAGTTTCCCCGCCTATTATAACTATTTTAGCATAATTAGTCGAGCATTCGGGAATTTTTCCAGGAAAGTTCCTACTCAATCAGGCCAGATTATGTGGGATTCATGCAGGATGGAGCTTATTGGAAGCTCCTAATTATAAGGTCAGGCCCTGATCGGACCCTAAAAACCCTGGAAAATTAGCACTTCGCCTTACTAGTCGAGCATTGCGGAAAGCGGCCAGTTGTAATTTATTTGTGGGGCGATTGTATGAACAGGAAGTTTTGGCTGGCATTATCACGGTGGCACAGAAATATTTTTGCCACGACTGAGATGCTAAAGATGCAGAGGAGTCTCGACAGTAAGATCAAAGATGTGTAGAAAACTGTAGATAGTTACCTCTTTTGCGGTAATTTATATACAGGGACACTCCCTCTTTGTGAACTGATCACTTATATTAAATGGAAACCAAATTTCTTTTTAGATGTGGTAAGTATTGTATGATGTCGTAAACTCCACGAGCATGATATCTTTATGTCATTGCGACATCCATTTAACCAAACATGTCAGTTTTAAAATCCGGAATTCCTGGATGTAAACTTTTGTAGAGTGTCTGCAGAATTATGTTCGTTCATCATTGAAACCATTCCTCTCCAAATTGCACAAGACCTCACAACGTCGCCGTGGAAAGCATCCATCGGTTGCATGATTGATGCAAATTTCCACGTATGTTCGAGCATGTTCAATTTCCACGGAGCAACTTGTAGTCGGTTTGAATTCATAGGATTGAATCAACTGCTGGCCCTGCCTTCTTTTTCCATCAATTTCATCTTAAAAAGTCTCCAACAAACATGTACGACGAAGTTCGATCGAATTTTTCCAAGTGCGTTCTTTGAAAAGTATCAAAGTCCCGCCAAGCTTCTGGAGCAGGGTCGCCTTATTCTAAATTTGACAAGTTCTCTTTCACCATTGATTTCTATAAGGAAAAAAGGGGAAAAAAAATAAAGAAAATGAAGAAAGATAAATTCACGGAGACATTATTATCAGAAAAATTAATATCGATGATATTATTATAAGATTTTTAAAGAAAATTTGATGGATATATCAATAGAACTAATAAGATACTTCAAGATAAAAGAAACAAAATCAAGTAACTCATTCTATACTCTAAAATGGTTTATTAATTGCTGCTAAATAAATGATTTATTACCAAAAAAAAAGATTGACTAATAAAATATATGTACAAATATCCCCTTCTATTTTAATTAATCATTTCCTTTTACTACGGGTGGAGCTTTTATAAAACTTCAGACCATATGGTAAAATCATTATTCTAGATAGAAATATGTGTTTTTTTTTTTTTTTTTTGGGTCAAAGATATTGATAGATATATGTGTTGACATGGGCAAAGGCTGCCTACAACTTTGGTTCAAACTCGCTGTGGAGAAAAGGAGGAGCAATCGCATCGACGCGGAGGAGGAATGGTCGCCTCTCTCGCCTGCTATGAACGACCGGACGTACGGGAGAGACTCTGGTGGCATGGAAAAGTGGAAAAATCTCTATAAGAATGGCGGTTTCATCCTTAAGGCCGAAGTAGCTCAACTCAAGGAGCACGCCTGTTTCATCAAACATGACTTCAGTTATACTAGGAATCCTTCTCGTACTCGTTCCACTTCCCCTTTCCGCCGAAGCTCATTTCGGTGGCAACTTGACCTTGGGCAACTCGTCGACGGCGAACAACCAGAACTCTTCCTGGTCGTCGCCGTCGGGTGAGTTTGCCTTTGGCTTCCGGAGAATGGGAGCAGGAGCTTATTTGTTGGCTATATGGTTCGAGAAGATAGAGGACAAGACCATAGTCTGGTCGGCGAATGGCGATAATCTAGCGCCCGAAGGTTCGAAAGTCCAGTTGACCGCGGATGGTGGGCTGGTGCTTACCAACCCAAGAGGGAGAGAGCTGTGGTCTTCTGGCTTGAACGGCACTGGCTTAGCGTATGCGACCATGCTCGACACGGGGAACTTCATCCTATCGAGCGCGAGCCACGTCAACTTGTGGGATTCGTTCAGCCGACCGACGGATACGATACTGCCTACGCAACAGTTAGATCTTGGGACTAAAGTTAACGCTCGCTACTCCGAAATGAATTACTCCGCCGGGAGATTCCACTTCAAGCTAGGAGACGACGGAAATCTCGTATTCTATGCCACGCCTCACCCGTGGGATCCCACAGATGCTTACTGGGCCAGCGACACCGTCGATAGCGGCTTCCAGTTGATATTCAATCAAAGTGGTCAGGTCTACCTCACGGCTAGGAATGGAACGGTGCTCAAACCGCTCACCTCAGGCACAGCCCTGACCAACGGATTTTACCAAAGAGCGATCCTTGAATACGACGGGGTATTCATGCAATATATCCACCCTAAGACGGCGAATTCAAGTTCTGGCTGGCCAATGGGCTGGCCAATGGGCTGGTCAACGGTCTCTTCCCCAATCCCTCCAAATATATGCACGAGCATCAGGCAAAATATCGGTTCTGGAGCTTGTGGCTTCAACAGCTACTGTACTCTTGGAGATGATCGGAGGCCCCGATGCCAATGCCCACCTGGATATACTCCGTTAGATTCAACGAATGAGATGAACGGATGCATACAGGACTTCGTACCACAGAGTTGTAACGGAAGTAGGCCCGAAACATACCAGTTCGTTTTGCGTGAAATGCTCGAAACAGACTGGCCAATGTCCAATTACAAGCATAGCACGGCACGAACCGAGGACTGGTGCAGAGAGGCTTGCTTGGCTGATTGTTTTTGCGCAGCTGCCATTTTTAGGGGTGAAATTTGCTGGAAAAAGAAGAACCCTCTTTCCAATGGAATGATGGGTCAATGGGAGAATGGAAAGGCTCTGATCAAGGTCAGGATACATGACACGACTTCAAAAGGCACAAAAAACGACCAGAAGAAAAACAAGAATACGACTCTGATGATCATCGGATCAGTGCTGTTGAGTAGCTGTGTGTTTGTGAGCTTGCTTACCTATGTAATTTATAGAAGTTCCCGATCTAGGGATTATAAGTTCTTACAACCAGTCCAGATCAACCAAGCCACAGGCACACGGACTTACACTTATCAGGAGCTTCAAGAAGTGACGGATGGATTCAAAGAAGAACTAGGTAGGGGTGCCTTTGGAGCAGTGTACAAAGGTGTTCTTGGATCCGAGGATAAAGAGAAGTGAGTGCAACTAGCCAAACTAACCACAAGAACTTAATGCAGTTGCTTGGATTCTGCAATGAGGGTCAACACCGACTACTGGTGTATGAATTCATGAGCAATGGCTCATTGGCGGATTTTCTATTTGGCTCTTCAAGGCCCAGCTGGTACAAAAGAGTAGAAATTGCCTGTGATGTTGCACGGGGGCTCTCTTACTTGCACGAGGAATGCACTAGGCATATAATCCACTGCGACATCAAGCCACAAAATATTCTTCTTGATGGCTCTCTCACTGCAAAAATATCAGATTTCGGACTAGCTAAGCTCTTGATGGCGAACCAAACACGAACCACCACTAGAGTCCGAGGAACCAGAGGTTATTTAGCGCCAGAATGGTTCAAGAATATGCCTATTTCTAAGAAAGTAGATGTTTACAGCTTTGGCATTTTGTTGGTTGAGCTCATCTGCCGTAGAAAGAACTATGAGCCGAAAGCGGAAATTTAAGCTCAAATTGTAATGGTCGACTGGGTTTATGAATGCTACCATGACAGGAGCATGCTTCAGCTAGTGGAGAGCGATGAGGAGGCATCAAGCGACATAACGAGGGTGAAAAGATTTGTGATGACAGCATTGTGGTGCATCCAGGAAGACCCGACTTTGAGGCCAACCATGAAGAAAACTACTCAGATGTTGGAAGGAGCTGTTGAAGTCCCAATACCACCAGTTCCAAGCTCTTTTATCACTTCAATATGATTTTGCTTATTTAAGACAACTGTTGTCTATAATCATGAAAAATATCGGTATTGTCTGTGAGTGCTATTACGCCAGATCAAATATTTTCATAATGTCTTCACATGGATCCTGCTTAAATAAGCTAAGTCTTCCTAAAGTTTGACATTCCCTCGCAAGTATCCAAGAGAGAACATGTTGACGATTGTCAGCACATGCAACTTTGAAGAGAGATTTATATTGTTGAATGATCAAGTAACTATATGAAATGATGCAGAACCAGTCACTGGTAAATTTAAAGTCACGGGCTTTCTTGTGTGGATCTCTTCGAATTCTACGCGGATCATATCCCCTGTATGTTGTTGGGATATAATATGCGGAACTTCTAGGGATCTTGCAATTTACGTCAATGCGAAATTACCCCGAGAAATTAAACGAGAAAAATAAGGACACCGTAAATTTACGTGATTCGATTCGAGTATCAGACACTACGTCCACGGGGAGAACCAGCAGCAGTAATCCATTAAAATCGGAGAATCGAGTTTCTGATCGCTTAAGTGTTTCCCAAACCTAAATTTAACCCCAAAACCCTGGGGCGCGCATGCCAGATTACCATTCTTGCCGAAATAGTTTAAGTAAATAAATTTTTCTATTTTTATTTTACAGAAGAGTTTAGCGAAAATAACCGTTGGATAACGGCGCAAAATTTCTACTCTAAAAATAAAAATTCATTTGATAACGACACAAAATTTATTCTTTTCGGACGGCGGCGACGACCAGGCGACCTTTAATATAAAAAATAAAAATAAAAATGATTTATTAACAAAAATAAATAAATAAATCATAAAAAATAAAATAAAAATATCATTTTATTTTAAAATAAAAATATCCTTAAAAATAAATTTATTTTATTTATTCTATTTTATTTTATTTTATGAATAAATTTATTTTAAAATGAATAAAAAAATAAAAATAAAAATTATTTGGCAAAATACTTGAGACAAATAAAAATAATTTTATTTTAATAAAAATAATTTATTTTAATAAAAATAATTTATTTTAATAAAAATAATTTATTTTTATTTATCATAAATAAATTATTTTTAATAAATTTATTTTTAATAAACTAAAAATAAAATAATAAATAAAAATAATTTATTTATTTTTAATCTATTTTAATAAATTTATTTTTAATAAATAAATTTATTTCGATTAAATTTATTTATTAAAAATAAAAATAATATTTATAATAAAAATAAAAAATAAAATGAATAAATTATATTTTTATAATAATTTTTATTTTTATTTATTCATTTTTGAGGATTTTTTTAATTTATTCGTAAAAATAAAAATAAATATCATTATTTCATTTTAAAATTAGGGTTGGGAGAAATAGAAATTGATTTCTCCTCCATTTCTATTTCCGGAATAGAAACCATTAGAAATAGAAAATTTGATAAGCGTTATCAAACAAGTTTACGTTACAGAAATTGGTGCGGAATAAAAAAATCATTTTAGAACGAAATTTTGGTTATAAATGCCTTTTAAGTGTTTATAAAATAAACAATTCGGTGGGTATAAACTCACAACTGAAAATTACCGCGCGTTGAAGCTTTAAATAAAATGCTCTACCTACACAAAAATCAGGACGTACGGCTTCGCGTATTTCTTCAAAACTTCTTGCGGCTTCAAAAGCGTTGGACGTGCGGCTTCTTGCTTCGCGCGGCTTCTTGACAAGAGCAAAGAAAACCTGCCGTTTTCTTTTGCTTTTATACGTGGGCCCAGAAGGTCAAACCTTTGATCTGGGCCCACCAGGATATTGGATTCTTCACGCATCTGAAGAACTTCTTCCTTCGGATGTGAATGTGCCCAGGAGTGGGACCCACCCTTTTATTTTCTTTTATGCGTGGACTTCAACAGCTTCTTTCTTTCCATATGGTTGCATCGGCGTCTTTCGGAAAGCAAAGAAGACTTCGGCGATTTCACGATTCCGCAGCTAAGAGGAAACTTTCCTCCAAATTTAAATATTATTTTATATTTCCTCTTTTGTGCAAGAATCGCAAATTGTAAATACTCAAACTCAAGTCATAATTTAACAATTCTCCACCTTGGTTCGATGTTTGAAGCTAAGTTATAGTGCTCATCATCCATGTTGCTCTCCCAATGCCCCAATGGGCGCTCACTCTCCACAGACGCCAATAGAGCTCAAGCAGAGTTTGAGCTTCGCCAAAGGAACAGACTTAGTCATAATGTCTACCGGGTTATCTGCTGTAGCAATCTTTTTGACAATAACAATACCCTAGCTAAGACATCTCGGATGAAGTGGTACCTAATGTTGATATGCTTCATTCGCTCGTGATAAACTGGATTATACGCCAAATATATCGCACCTTGGTTATTACAATGTATATCCACACTTTTATGTTCTAACCCAAAATCCGTGAGCAAACTTTGTAACCATATCGCCTCCTTCGCTACAAAAGTTAGTGCCATGTACTCTGCCTCAATCAAAGATAAGGCAATGTGATCCTGTAAGGACGCCTTCCAACTAACTGCACCACCCGCTAGCGTAAACACGTACCCTGCTGAAGACCTGCAATCATCCAAGTCACCGGTGTGATCTGAATCCACAAAACCAATGGTCTCACTTTTGCCATTCTTGTCCCTTCGGTATACTATACCCACGTCTGTTGTCCCCTTCAAATATCTGAGGATCCACTTCACAGCTTCCCAATGAGCTTTATCAGGACGCTTCATATAGCGACTAACCACGCTCACAGCTTGTGAAATATCAGGCCTAGTACACACCATAGCATACATAATACTACCCACGGCATTAGAATAAGGAACATGGGACATATGCTCCTCCTCCTCCTCAGTCTGCGGTGATAATTTATCTGAAAGTTTAAAGTGCTTCGCTAAAGGTGTACTTACAGATTTTGCTGACTGCATATTAAACCGTGCAATAATCTTCTCAATATATTTCTTTTGAGATAAACGTAAAACTCCTGCAGCCTTTGTCACGCAAAATCTCCATACCCAATATTTTATTTGCAGCACCTAAATCTTTCATCTCAAATTCAGCATTTAAGCGCCTCTTGACACATCAATATTAGACATATTCTTAGTCGCTATCAGCATATCATCAACATATAAGAGTAGATAAATCAAAGAACCATTCTCCAATCTCCTATAGTAAACACAGCTATCCATCGACTTTTTGAGTAATCTTGACTAGCCATGAAAGTATCAAAACGTTTATACCACTGTCTAGGAGATTGTTTCAGCCCATACAAAGATTTCTTTAACATACAAACATGATATTCCTTACCCGAAATAGCAAATCCCTCTGGTTGCCTCATGTAAATCTGCTCCTCCAACTCACCATGAAGAAACGCGGTTTTCACATCTAGCTGTTCTAACTTGAGATTCGCGAAGCAACTAAGGCAAGTAAAACACGAATAGAAGTATATCTTACCACATGAGAGAACACCTCATTGTAGTTAATGCCCTCATGCTGTGTATACCCCTTCGCCACAAGTCTTGCCTTATACCTCGTTGCCTCGACACCAGGAATGCCCTCTTTTCGTTTGAAGACCCATTTACTTCCAACAATCTTTTGGCTCTTGGGTACTTTGACCAACTCCCATGTCGATTTCGATGGAGAGATTTCATCTCTTCACTCATAGCCCCTAGCCATTGCGATGACTCCAAACTAGCCATCGCCTCAGAGTAAGACGAAGGCTCATCTGTCTCCACCTCATCACCTACAGTCAATGCATAAGCAATATCTATATAATCATAACGTACCGGTGATTTAATTTGCCTTCTCTGTCTATCTGCGACTATAGTCTGCTGTGGCTTTGTTGGTTGTTCACTATCACCGACTTCAGGAACTGCGGCTTCATCTACAGTCTCAACTTCTGTTACTTTCGAGGTCTCCAGAGTCTCCACCTGAAGCTCCACCTCATTACTGACACCATGATCTGTCTTCTCTACTGGTTGTGTCTCAGAACTCCTCCGTTGAAGCATTGCAAGTCTCATCGAAGATCACATCTCGATGATTAGAAAATCGGGTGATCCGGGGGTTCGGTGCACCACAACCGGTAGCCTTTCACCTCATGTGCATAACCCAGAAATATGCACTTCTTTGACCTCAGCTCAAGCTTACCATCACTCGCATGAGCATACACAGGACATCCGAATATACGTAAACCGGAATAATCAACAGGTTTCCTCGACCATACTTCCTTAGGAGTCTTCCACTCGATAGCGACGATGAAGATCGATTTACAGGTAACATGACATGTTTCTTGCTTGGCCCAAAATTCCTTGCCAAGTCCTACATGCGAAAGCATGCATCGAGCTCGCTCAAGCAAAGTTCTGTTCTTCCGTTCTACCACGCCATTCTGCTGTGGTGTCCCAAGTATTGTGCGGTGTCTTACAATACCTTCTTTCTTGCAGAACTTAGAAAAATCTTTACCACAGAAATCCATGCCATTATTGGTTCTCAGGCACTTGATTTGTTTATCTAACTGCTTCTCAATCAATGCCTTAAATTTCTTGAACCAATCAAACACATCATATTTGTGCTTCAGAAAGTAAACCCATACATTCCTCGAAAAATCGTCGATAAATGTCAGCATATATCGGGCACCTCCTTTCGAAGGAACCGAAGACGGGCCCAGCACGTACGAGTGAATATATTCAAGCGGTCGTTTGGTCGAATGAATAGCTGTAGTAAACTTAACTCGATGCTGCTTCCCATAGATGCAGTACTCACATAAGTTCAGCTTCCCTGTCTTCTGACCCTTCAACAACTCCTTTTCACTCAGCATCGTCATACCTGCCTCACTCATGTGCCCCAAACGCATATGCCATAATTGAGTCAAGTCAGAATCTGACTCATCTGATGAAACTGCAGCAGTTCCGGTCACGGTCTCTCCTAGTAGATGATAGAGAGTATTTACTTTCTTCCCCTTCATCACTGTCATGGCACCTCGAGAGATTTTTAGTACTCCACCTTCAGCAGTGTACCTACACCCGATGTCATCGAGTGTCCCTAGAGAAATAAGGTTCTTCTTGACCTCCGGTACATGCCTCACATCTGTCAATGTGCGAACCACCCCATCGTGCATCCGGATCCGAATTGTCCTTATCCCCACAGCCTTACAGACTGCATTATTCCCCAAAAGAACCCTACCACCATCTGCAGCATGGTAAGTAGTAAACCAATTCTTATGAGGCGTCATGTGATAAGAACACCCCGAATCTAGCACCTATTCGTCTCCTGACGAAATAGCAGTCACACATAAGATAGCTTCTGCATCACTAGTGCTCCCCTCAGCAACGTTTGCCACATTGTTTGTGGCATTCTGCCTATCAACTTTATTCCTCCTCTTTGGACAATCTCTCCTTGATGTGCCCCTCCTCGTGACACTCAAAGCACTTCACGCGTCCCTTGGACTTTCTATGGCGTGATTTTGATATGCTTTTACCTTTGCTACTACTAGGCTCTTGATGTTGTTCTCTACCCCGAATCGTTAGTGCTTGCGCTGCTCCTTTGGCCAAACCATCATCTTGCAACTTTCTCTGCCACTCCTTAGAGAATAAGGCGGACTTTACCTCCTCTGAGGTAATTGTAGTACGCCCCTGCAATAGTGAATCAATAAAGTGCTCCCATGACTCTGGTAAAGAGGCCATGTTCTTCATCATCAAGTATCTTACCGACGTTCTTCAGATCTAACATGAGTTTATTAAATTCATCTAGGTGGGTTCTGATAGACGTACCTTCAGTATATCTAAATTGAAACATCTTCTTCAGCATATATAAGCGATTGTTCAAACCTTTCTTCACATAGAGTGCTTGAAGTTTTGCCCATAATGCTTTGCGGCATCCTTCTCCTCAAAGCAACCTCTATTAAGACCTCATCCGTCAAATTTAACAGATTATGCTCTTTGCTTTTTCAATCGCTCTACCCTCTCGAGGTTTTCATTATAATCGGCAACTCATCTTCACCATCCAGTGCCTTGGCCAAACCTTGTGTTGTCAATAAAGCTCGCATCTTGATACTCCATAACACAAAGTTATTGCTCCCATCAAACTTCTCAATCTCAGATTTCCTCTCAGACATAATTGCAATAACAGAATTTCCAAATAATAATCAGACAAGCAAAAGCCCCAAATCACAATCAAGAAATCTAACCCCAAGCTCTGATACCAATTGTTGGGATATAATATGCGGAATTACCCGGATTTTGCAATTTACGTCAACGTGAAATTACCCTAGAGAAATTAAACGAGAAAAATAATGACACAAGAAATTTACGTGGTTCAGTTCGAGTATCGGTACCTACGTCCACGGGGAGAGCCAGCAACAAATAATCCACTAAAATCGAAGAATCAGAGTTTACAATCATTTCAATCATTTCAAGTGTTTCACAAACCTAAATTTAACCCCAAAACCCTAAGTTTTTATAAAATAAACAATTGATTGGGTATAAACTCACAACGCAAAATTACCGTTCAAGTTTTAAATAAAACGCTCTACGTACACCAAAATTAGGACGTACGGCTTCGCGTATTTCTTCAAAACTTCTGGCGGCTTGTTACGGCTTCAAAAGCGTTGGACGTGCGGCTTCTTGCTTCGCGGCTTCTTGACAAGAGCAAAGAAAACCTGCAGTTTTCTTTTGCTTTTATACGTGGGCCCAGAAGGTCAAACCTTTGACCTGGGCCCACCAGGATATTGGCTTCTTCACGCATCTGAAGAACTTCTTCCTTCGGATGTGAGTGTGCCCAGGAGTGGGACCCACCCTTTTATTTTCTTTTATGCGTGGACTTCAACAGCTTCTTTCTTTCCGTATGGTTGCAGCGGCGTCTTTCGGAAAGCAAAGAAGACTTCGGCGATTTCACGATTCCGCAGCTAAGAGGAAACTTTCCTCCAAATTTAAATATTATTTTATATTTCCTCTTTTGTGCAAGAATCGCAAATTGTAAATACTAGTCATAATTTAACATATGTCACGGGAAAAACTAATGTGGCTCCATCAAAGCATTTTTCAATCGACGATTTTGCTTTATTAAAATTACATTCGACGCAGTAGAACAGTGTTTCAACTTGACCCGAGCAAAATAGATCTTCTCTGCTGAATTAGATGATGAGAGCCGTATGAAAGTTGCCGATCCTCAAGGCGTGCAGCGGGTGCCAGGAAATCCCAATCTCAATAGCTCTGCTGCTTTTTTTTTAATTCATACAGAAGGGGACACTCACTTCGCCATCTCCTGCATTTCTATATTTCCCTGCGGAAGACGACAATGGAGCGAGAGCAACGGACGGTGTGGTGAGCGTGTGCTGACGTGTCAGTTGCCGGGGTGGTGTGTACGTTTCGCGGGTCGCGGGGGATTGATGAGGAGTGTTGTTTTTTTCTTGTGAAGTCCATTAGCGATCTGATTAAAGTCAAAATTAGCGGTGATTAGGAAGTGGGGTGGCGGGGGAAAAGTATTTCAGACGCTTTTCTTTTGCTTTTTCTTTTGCTTCTTTATTTACTATTTTGATTTTCTTTTTTATTTTGAGTGTTTTGCATGATGATCTACTGGGTCCCGCTTCACTTTCACGATAAACACATGAAAAAGGCGGTCAAGCGATCGTGGTCCGTAAGCAAGCATGAGATAGTGTTTACACGGTTCGGCATGAGATCGTGTTCATACAGCATGCATGCTTCATGTGGGACACCGCTGGAAATTTCCACGTCCATACACGCACCGAAACGTTCAATTTCCACGAAGTGACCTGCAATTGCTTTTCGAATCTTCATGTTTTGGTCAAAAAACATTTTCAACTCCCAAAATCTCCTCCTCCCTAAAAAACGTTTTGGTCAAAGTCTTCTAAATTTGTCTATTTGTCCTTTAGAAATTTCTGGGTCGCGGCCGAAGCTTAATGGCTCCGCCCAAGCAGACTTGCCTTTTTCAAAATTTCCACGTTCGGAGAAACTAAGAAACACGCCTACTCCAGTCATGTTTCGTGCACGGCCCTTTTCCAATATGATTAAAATTTATAAATCTTCTTGGTTAGATCATGTAACTTGTGGGTCCAACCTAAGTAGCACTAACACCGACAACACCGCACACGATCTGACGTACGATACGACACATCGATAAATTATTTAAAAAATTATAGAATTCCGACACATTATTGCGTTATATATTAAATTTATATTTTTATATACATAATAAATTATCATTTTATGATTACTTGAATCAAAACTTGGAAAGTGAATTGTATCACGGAAAGTAAGAGTTAAAGAAAAAAAAAAGAAAGGTAGATTTTTCTTCTTTCCCCATTTATTATTTTTATTTTTATTTTTTATTTTCGGATATATACATTTAGAAATCATTTATTTAAAATTTTTAAAATTGACCCCATGTATCAGAATCATATGTAAAAAATTCACATGTTGGAATTCAAACTCGATCAGTGAATTCCAAATTTTATTGATAAAATCACGTAACTAGGGATTTCTTAGTCAACTGATGTGGTAATGCACTAACAATGGTAGCAATTTATCACCAATAAATGCAATGATAAGTCATTAACTCTTTTTAGAAATTTATTACTCAAAACAAAAATTTAGTGGTGAAATTTATAACTTTCATATAAATTAATAACTTACCATATAGTTCCGCTTATAAGGTAGTAATACCAATTTCAAGTGGAACACAAGTAGTCCAATTATTTAGAAATTGACCATTTAAAACTAAATCGTAGCAGCGAAATTAATAAGTTACCACGTAAGTCCTTACAAGTTACATGTTAGTAAATTTCTAATAAAGTGGCAAATTTTCTGTTGGAAAGAAAATCATGAAGAAATTACTCAAATCTCTCTCGAATTTCGCAATAGTATATATTTGCCCCTGAACTTTGAAATTATTACTCCATTCTGTTAGCGCGTGCAAGGCACATGCCTTTTAAGGGGTAAAAGTTTATTGTCATCTTGTTTATGGCAATAACTTTTTCACCATTGTTTTATGTGGAAATATAAAGAAAATGAAGAAAAATATATCTACAAAATAAAATGATAGATGAATAAATTATATTTATAAAAAAAATGACTACAAATTCGATATATCATTTTCTTTTATGAGTCGAGGCATCATTTCCTTTTTAAATTTTATAAGTATTTTTATTAATTAATCAATATTTAGAAAAAGCTCCATGATTGAAATCGATAACTTAATAATGTATTGATGAAACCAAATTTTACGGTTGAAATTAACAAATTACTTGCGAAATTAGTGGCCTGCTTTTAGCTTAGTGGAGTTTACCAACGTGGTATAAGGGCCATCTTCTTCCATCCTTTTCATCTCATAAAGTCTCCTATACGACGACGTTTGGTCAAAGTCTTCCAAATTTATTCCTTGCTCGAAAAGTGTCCGGGTCCCTGGCAAGCTTATGGAGCAGAGTCCTTATTCTAAATTTGACAAGTTCTTTCAGTATTAATTTCTATAAAAAAATAAATAAGTGAAAAACAAAGAAAATAGAGAAAATATAAATTTGCTAAAACATTATAATCCGAAAAAAAATCAATATCAATGATACTATCATAAATTATTTTTATTTAAATGTTGATGAAAATATTAATTGAACTAATAAGATACTTTAAGAAAAATAAACAAGATAAAGTAAAAAAGGAAAAAAAAGGCCTCAATAACGAAAACAAAAGAAATATCAAATTGCTAAAATTGGATGCTCATCATACACTTCTAAATGGTCTATCAATACAAAAAAGAAA
This sequence comes from Eucalyptus cloeziana, assembly GCA_014182715.1. Lineage (NCBI taxonomy): Eukaryota > Viridiplantae > Streptophyta > Magnoliopsida > Myrtales > Myrtaceae > Eucalyptus > Eucalyptus cloeziana. The sequence continues at coordinate 53,106,016 of CM024636.1, read as the reverse complement.
AGGTTGATTAATAAAATATATTTACGAATATCACCTTATATTTTGATCAATCATTTCCTTTTATTACAGATGGAGCTTTTATAAAACTTCAGACCATGTGTTTTGTTTTTGGTCAAAGATAGTTGATAGATATACGTGTTGACACGGGCAAAGGCTGTCCATAACTTTGGTTCAAACTTGCCGTGGAGTAAAAGGAGGGAGACTCTGGTAGCTTGGAAAGTAGAAAATCTCTATAAGAACGCTGGTTTCATCCTTAAGGCCGAAGTAGCTCAACTCAAGGAGCACGCCTGTTTCACCAAACATGGCTTCAGTTATACTAGGAATCCTTCTAGTACTCGCTCCACTTCCCCTTTCCACCGAAGCTCAGACCCACGGCAACTTGACCTTGGGCAACTCATTGACGGCGAACGACCAGAACTCTTCCCTGTTGTCGCCGTCAGGCGAGTTTGCCTTCGGGTTCCGGAGAATGGGAAGAGGAGCTCATTTGTTGGCAATATGGTTCGAGAAGATAGAGGACAAGACCATCGTCTGGTCGGCGAATGGCGATAATCTAGCGCCCGAAGGTTCGAAAGTCCAGTTGACCGCCAACGGCGGGCTGGTGCTTACCGACCCGAGAGAGAGAGAGCTGTGGTCTTCTGGCCTGAACGGCACTGGCTTAGCGTATGCGGCCATGCTCGACACGGGGAACTTGATCCTAGCGAAAGCGAGCCACGTCAAGTTGTGGGATTCGTTCAGCCGACCGACGGATACGATACTGCCTACGCAACGGTTAAATCTTGGGACTAAAGTCAACGCTCGCTACTCAAAATGAATTACTCCGCCGGGAGATTCCACTTCAAGCTAGGAGACGACGGAAATCTCGTATTCTATGCCGCGCCTGACCCGTTGAATCCCACAGATGCTTACTGGGCCAGCGACACCGTCAATAGCAGCTTCCAGTTGATTTTCAATCAAAGTGGTCATGTCTACCTCACGACTATAAATGGAACAATACTCAACCGTTTCACCACAGAACCAATTCCAACCAGCGGATATTACCAAAGAGCGATCCTTGAATACGACGGGGTATTCAGACAATATATCCACCCTAAGACGGCAAATTCAAGTTCTGGCCGGCTTTTTCGTTGGTCGAGGGTCTCTGACCCAGTCCCGCCAAATATATGCACGAGCATCAACCAAGAGTTTGGCAGTGGAGCTTGTGGCTTCAACAGCTACTGTATTCTTGGAGAAGATCTGAGGCCCCAATGCCAATGCCCACCTGGATATACTCCGTTAGATTCAACGAATGAGATGGCCGGATGCATACCAGACTTCGTACCACAGAGTTGTAACGGAAGTAGGCCCGAAACAGACCAGTTCGTTATGCGTGAAATGCTCACGTCAAACTGGCCAAAGTCCGTTTACGAGTATAGCAAGGGACAAACCGAGGACTGGTGTAGAGAGGCTTGCTTGGCCGATTGTTTTTGCGCAGCCGCCGTTTTAAGCATTGGATATTGCTGGAAAAAGAAGAGCCCTCTTTCCAATGGAAGGATGGGTCCATGGGAGACTGGAAAAACTCTAATCAAGGTCAGGATACATGACACGACTTCAAAATGCACAAAAAACGACCAGAAGAAAAACAAGAATCCGACTCTGATGATCATAGGATCAGTTCTGTTGAGTAGCTCTGTCTTTGTGAACTTGCTTTTACTCCTCATTACCTATTTATTATATAGAAGCTTCCGATCTAGGGATTCTAAGTTGTCACGACCAGTCCAGATCAATCAAGTTACAGGCATGCGGACTTTCACTTATCAGGAGCTTCAAGAAGCAACATATGGATTCAAAGAAGAACTCGGTAGGGGTGCTTTTGGAACAGTGTACAAAGGTGCTCTTGGATCCGAGGATGCATACTTTGTGGCAGTAAAAGTGTTGGCGACAAGGACTGGAGAAAGCGAGAAGGAGTTTGAAAGAGAAGTGAGTGCAATTGGCCAAACTAACCACAAGAATTTGGTGCAATTGCTTGGATTCTGCAATGAAGGTCAACATCGACTACTGGTGTATGAATTCATGAGCAATGGCACTTTGGCGGATTTCCTATTTGGCGCTTCAAGGCCCAACTGGTACAGAAGAACAGAAATTGCTTGCAATGTTGCGCGGGGGCTCTCTTATTTGCACCAAGATTGCACCAGGCATATAATCCATTGCGACATCAAGCCACAAAATATTCTTCTTGATGGCTCTCTCACTGCAAAAATCTCAGACTTGGGATTAGCTAAGCTCTTGATGGCGAACCAAACACGAACCACCACTGGAGTCAGAGGAACCAGAGGTTATTTAGCACCAGAATGGTTCAGGAATATGCCTATTTCTAGCAAAGTAGATGTTTATAGCTTCGGCATTTTGTTGGTTGAGCTCATCTGCTGCAGAAAGAACTACAAGCCGGAAGCAGAAATTGAAGCTCAAATTGTGCTAGTTGACTGGGCGTATGACTGCTACCACGACGGAGCGTACTTAAGCTAGTGGAGAGCGATGAGGAGGCATTGAGTGACATAAAGAGGGTGAGAAGATTTGTGATGACAGCATTGTGGTGCATCCAGGAAGACCCGGCTTTGAGGCCAACCATGAAGAAAATTACTCAGATGTTGGAAGGAGCTGTTGAAGTCCCAGTACCTCCATTTCCAAGCTCTTTTATGAGTTCAATATGATTATGCTTATTTAAGACCACTGTTGTCTGTAATCATGAAAAGTACTCGTATTGTCTGTAAGTGCTATTACGCATACTGTCTTCACATGGATCCCGATTAAATAAGCTATATCATCAGTCAAGTTTAACATTTCCTCGCATGTATCCAAGAGAGAACGGGTTGATGATCGTCATAGAAGGGATTTTATGCAAGGCCGAATGCAACTATCAAAGCATTTTCATCGACATTTTGCTTCATGAAAATTGCATTTGACATGGTGGAAGAGTATTTTAACTTGATCCAACCAACACAGACTTATTTGCTAAATTAGATGATGAGAAGCATATGAAACTTGCCGATCCTCAGGTCGTAAATCGTTGACCTGGAATCCCAATTTCAACAGTTCTGCTGCTTTTTTATTCATATAGGAGGGATACTCACTTCCTTTCGGCAACCAACTTCTTCTAGACCAAAAAGATCCTAGTCTGCAAAATCACGTAGTTGGAAGTATAATATGAGGGTGGCTAGCAAGTTTAAAATTTGAATAGGTGATACTACAAAATCTTGATAAATTAAAATAGAATAGAATGAGTCAAGAGTAAAGTTTGAATAAGGGTCAGATTCTAGAATGCAGTAGCACAAACTTTGAATCACCTAGTAAGTGTGCAATAAACAATAAGAGTTCAGAGAAAAGAATATTGTACACGAAATTTATAATGGTTTAGCTTAGATTAGGCCCACATCCATTCTTCTACGTTAACAGCCTATTGGCTAGATTCCATTAGATAACTAATGGATGGTTATGGCCAAGTTGTGCCACTTATACCTAAGTGCTTCTATCCAAAGCCGGTGCTGCTTATACTCAAGTTGATAGGACTCACTATTATACATCAAAACACACAATTAACACTGTCAACAAGTCTAAAATATTAATAAATTTAAGCTCACAAGATAAGCGTATGTGGTCAAAGTTCGCTCAGATTTCGGAATTGTAGATTCAATGCTTTGTCTCTTACTGGCTCCTCGGCTCTAGTATGTGGTCTAAGTTTGCTTCTTTATTTACTATTTTGAATTTTTTTTTTATATTTTGAGCGTTTTGCATGATGATCTACTGGGTCCCGCTTCACTTTCATGAGAAACACATGAAAAAGTCGGTCAACCGATCGTGATCCGTAAGCAAGCATGAGATAGTGTTTATACAGTTCGGCATGAGATCGTGTTCTTACAGCATGCATGCTTCATGCGGCACACCGCTGCAAATTTTCACGTCCGTACATGCACCGAAACGTTCAATTTCCACGAAGTGAATTGCAGTCGCTTTGATTTCCGCGGGATCGAATCTTCGTGTTTTCGTCAAAAAAACATTTTCAACTCCCAAAATCTCCTCCTCCCTAAAAGACGTTTCGGTCAATTTAAAGTCTTCTAAATTTGTCTGTTTCTCCTTGAGAAATTTCTGGGTTGCGGCCGAAGCAGACTTGCCTTTTTCAAAATTTCCACGTACGGAGAAACTAAGAAACACGCCTACTCCAGTCATGTTTTGTGCATGGCACTTTTCCAATATGATTAGAATTTGGTTATATCATGTAACCTGTTGGTCAAAGTTCCAATCTAAGTAGTATAGACACGCGGCATGCAACACGCGATACGACACAACATGACACATCGACAAGTTAATTTAAAAAAAATAGATAATTCCGACATATTATGATAAGTTATATATTAAATTCATATTATTATATATACATAATAAAATTAATGATTATTTATGATTATTTCAATCAAATTAATTTAATTCAAATTCACAAATAAATAAATAATAATAGAAGCCTAGAATGAATTTATACTAAAACTATTAGTCCAACATCAATTAATATTATTCATTACTTCAATTTGACAAATTTAACTCAATTCAGATAATTCATAAAACTTGGAGAGAGGAAAAAAGCAAGCCATGCACATTCTAGACTTATGTGTCGGACTTGTCAGAAGAAAATAGAAAAAAAAACTTGGAAAGTGAATTGTATCACAGAAAGTAAGAGTCAAAAGAGAAAAAAAGAAAACTAGATTTTTCTTCTTTCCCCATTTATTATTTTTATTATTTTATTATTTTTGGATATATACATTTAGAAATCATTTATTGAAAATTTTAAAATTGACCGTGTGTATCGAAATCATGTGTCAAAAATTCATATGTCGGAATTCTAACTCAAGTGTTGGAAAAGTTGACTAAGTGTCAGATTTTCCGACACACGTTGACTGAGTGTCTAGGAGTGTCCAAGAGTGTTAGACACATGTGAAGTGTCCGACACCACACGTAAGCTCTCGGAGAGTGTCGGTGCTTCATAAATTCCAACCAAGTGATGGTGATTTACAGACAATGTTAGCAATTCGCCAACATTAAATGGAAGAGTTGATTATCACCTTTCTTAGAAATTATCACTCAAAGTTAAAAACTTAGCAGTGAAACTAGTAATTTAAGAGTGAATATGATAAATTACCAATATGGGTCTCGCAATAAGTTAAGTTTCTAACGAATTTGCCATTGGAAATATAACCTTGGTCATTAACTTACCATGCGAATAAGTAACTCACCAACGTAGGCCCGCTTTTGGCTTAATAAGTCGCAACAATTTGAGAGATTTATTGACACCAATTCAATCTTGAATTGTAAAACTCCCTCATTAAAGTTAGTAAGTAGCAGTGAAATTAGCAACATGTCTGCTCTCTCTTAAGGTAGTAACTATCACGTAAAGTACGAGCCGAAAGTCTTACTTAACTTATTTAGGAGGTTGTCTTTGGAGATTACTAGTACAGTAAAGGACTAGTAATTTTCAAAGTAAGCTTGCTTTTAGCTTAACAAGTTACAACCGGTGACATAATAAATTATCAACTTCTTCAGAGATTGACCACGTATCTGATGAACCCACTTGAAAAATTTTAAAGCACTTGAGAATTCACTACTTGACGTAAGGGTGATAACATCATGATTCCACTAGAGAGTTACCAATTGCTTGACGGGCTCACTTGTAAAATTTTAAATCACTTGGTGATCTGCCACTATATACCAGATTCTAACAAGGTAAAATCTTCATTTTGTATGTTAAAGCACTGGGTAATCTAGATAAAGTTACTATTTGAGGATGATAACATCATTTTATCTTTGGTTACTTATTGGCCGAAAGGGCCTCATTGTAAAACTCTAGAAAACTGTTTTGTATTTTCCTGATAATTTACCGGTTAATTGACAGTTTCCCTTAAAAAATGTAAAACACTTGCTAATCTACTGCTAGATGTCAAGGTGCTGGATTTATAATCTTGTTGACAGGTGACGAGAGACGCTCTCGAATTCTATAAAGAGCGCTGGTTTTCATCCTTGAGGCTGCAGTAGCTTGACTCAAGGAGCACCTCCAGTTTCCATCTCATATGGCTTCAGTGATGCTCCGAATCCTTCTGCTGCTTTTTACCCTTCCACTTTCAGCCAAAGCTCAGATCAACGGCAACCTCACCTTGGGCTCCTCGTTAACGGCGGATGACCAGAACTCTTCCTGGCTGTCTCCGTCGGGCGAGTTCACCTTCAGATTCCAGAAAATGGGACAAGGGGCTCATTTGCTGGCAATATGGTTTGAGAAGATAGAGGACAAGACCATTGTCTGGTCAGCGAATGGTAATAATTTAGCGCCAGAAGGCTCGAAGATCCAGTTGACCACCGACGGCCGACTGGTGCTAGCTGACCCAAATGGAAGAGAGTTGTGGTCTCCTAGCCCGACAGTCGCTGGTGTAGCGCATGCGGCCATGCTTGACACGGGAAACTTTGTCCTAGTTAGCCAGAACTACGTCAACTTGTGGGAGACGTTCAGCCAACCGACCGACACGAGACTGCCTACGCAACAGTTAGATCAAGGTACTAAAGTTAACGCTCGCTACTCTGAAATGAATTACTCCACCGGGAGATTCCACTTCAAGCTAGGAGACGACGGAAATCTCGCATTCTATGCCACTTCTGACCCGTGGCTTGCCTCAGATACTTATTGGGTCAGCAACACCAAAGATAGCGGCTTCAGATTGATATTCAATCAAAGTGGTCAGGTCTACCTCACGGCTAGGAATGGAACACTGCTCAAACTTGTCACCTCAGACACAGTCCCGACCAACGAGTTTTACCAAAGAGCAATCCTAGAATACGACGGGGTCTTCAGGCAATATGTCCACCGTAAGGGGGCAAATTCAAGTTCTGCCTTGGCACTGGGCTGGTCGATGGTCTCTTCCCCGATCCCTCCAAATATATGCCAGAGCATCAGGCAAACTACGGGTTCTGGAGCTTGTGGCTTCAAACATGGGAGAAGCTAGGAAGGACGATGGCAGTTCCACTAAAGGTGGCGGCGGCGGCTAGGTGGCCATCCTCGCATTGGCGAGGGGCTGACATCCCCCGTCGGACTTAGGTAAGCTAGCATGGCCATACTAAATAAAAAAATAAAAAAATAAAAGAATATGTTGATTGGAAATTCTAAAACTTGTTAGAAAATACAATTAAATCCTAAAACTTGCAAAAAATATAATCAAATCCTAAAATTTATCAAATTAGTGCAATCAAGTCCTTCCATTAGCACCATTAATTTGACTAATGAAAAATACTAACATAGCATTTTAAACTAATTTAAATTTCCTATGTGGCATTATGTATTATTTTTTATTTGAATTTAAAAAAATAGATTAAAAATAAAAATAAAAAAAAGCTAAAATTTTATTTAAAAAACCAAATTGGAAAAAAAGAAAAAGAGAAAATGGTAGGCTCACTGGTGAGTGCTTCCGCCACAACCCATCTTCGGAGGAGCTAGTAGAGTTCACCCACCCGTGCCTAGCCAGGGGTGGCCTCATCTGCCCTAGGCAAGGCCCGGCAACCCTTGCCTTCTTCTTCCATCACTTTCATCTCGAAAAGTCTCCGACCAAACATGTACGATAACGTTTGGTCAAAGTTTTCCAAATTCGTGCGTTCCTTGACATGTGACTGGGTCCCGGCAAGCTAATGGCGCAGGGTCACCTTATTCTAAGCTTGACAAGTTGTCCTTTACCATTGATTTCTATAAATAAATGAAAAAATAAAGAAAACGAAGAAAGATAAATTTAAAGGTATTATTATTAGAAAAATTAATATCGATGATATTATTATAATAATTTTTTAAGAAAATTTGATGAGTATATCAATAGAACTATTAAGATACTGTAAGAAAAAAAACAAAATCAAGGAAAAAAATCAATACTCATTATATACTTTAAATGGTTTATTAATTGCTATTAAAGAAATGGTTTATTAATACCAAAAAAAGATTAACTAATAAAATATATGTACAAATATCACCTTCTATTTTAATTAATCATTTCCTTTTAGGCTTTTACTATAGGTGGAGCTTTTATAAAACTTAAGACTACATGGTAAAATCATCATTCTAGATAGATATATGCGTTTTGTTTTGTTTTTGTTTTTGTTTTTTTTTTTTTTTTGGGGGGGTGGGTTATGGGGAGTGAAAATTTATGTGTTGACATGTGCAAAGGCTGTACACAACTTTGGTTCAAACTCGCTGTGGAGAAAAGGAGGAGCGATCGCATCTACGCGGAGGAGGAATGGTCGCCTCTCTTGCCTGCCATGAACGACCGGCCGTACGGGCTGGTGCTTACCGACCCAAGAGGGAGAGAGCTGTGGTCTTCTGGCCTGACCGCCCGCTGGCTTAGCGTATGCAGCCATGCTTGACATGGGGAACTTCATCCTAGCGAGCGCGAACCACATCAACTTGTGGGATTTGTTCAGCCAACCGGCGGATACAATATTGCCTACGCGACAGTTAGATCTTAGGACTAATGTTAAAGCTCGCTACTCCAAAATGAATTACTCCGCTGGGAGATTGCTCTTCGCACTACAATCCGACGGAAATCTCATGCTCTATGCCACTCCTACCCCACCTGTCGTCTCAGATTCATACTGGGCTACCAGCACCCTAGGTATCGGCTTCCGGTTGATATTCAATCAAAGTGTCAAGTGTACCTCTCGTCTAGGAATGGAACAGTACTCAATATGGTTACCTCAGACAAAGTTCCAACTGGCCGATTTTACCAAAGAGCGATTCTCAAATGTGATGGGGTCTTTTAGGCAATATGTCCACCCTAAGACGGCTGTTAAAAATTTAGATGTGTGCGGATGCATGATTTTGGTATTATCGATGATAGTTTTGGTTAGTGATGTGTACAAGTGTATGATATAGATTGTAGAGGATGGACAAGAAACAAGCTAGGATAGTTGGAGGATATAGATCATGGAATATGAGGGAAATAGTTTTTTTAGATGAACAACATAGTTTGATGAAGGAAGAGCATCGCTCATCTCCCTACACGGTGGAGGGTTCACCCCAGACACTTAAATGATGAACTACAAGCCTATTAATAGGCAATTACAACCGACATAGTAGCACAAAATTTTTCTTCTTTCCAAAGATAGTTGAACTCAACTTTTGACTAAACCTTTCCTCCTTCAACTTGACTTCTTGTTGCCCACGTTCAGGTTTCTTCTTTAGTCGCTATTCTTTACTTTTATTCAAGGTTTCCCACTTGAATTTTCTCCAACTTGGCTTATGCTTACTGTTTCTTTTGCTACTGCTTGCTTGCAACGTGAATCTTCTATGTTCAGCTAGAAATCGCGATTCTCAACAATTCTAGACAATGTTAAATATGGATGCTGCTACCAATGTTCTCGCCTTCATGATTAAGTTAGTAGTTTCTAGATAGTTTTAGAGAAAATGCATCACATTTCCAACAACAGCAAATTCGAGTTCTGGCTGGGCAATGGGCTAGTCGATGGTCTCTTCCCCGGTCCCTTCAAATATATGCACAAGGATCACACGGGATACTGGTACTGGAGCTTGTGGCTTCAATAGCTACTGTACTCTTGCAGACGATCAGATTCAAAGGCCCCGATGCCAGTGCACCCCTGGACATACTCCGTTAGACTCAACAAATGAGATGAACGGATGCACATAGGACTTCATCTCACATAGTTGCGATGGAAGTAGGCCTGAAAAGACCAGTTTGCCTTGCGTGACATGCTCAATATAGACTGACCGCAGTCTGATTACAAGGTAAGTGCATCGAAAACCGAGGACTGGTGCCGAGAGGCTTGCTTGGCTGATTGTTTTTGCGCAGTCGCTGTTTTCAAAGACAGAAATTGCGGGAAAAAGAAGATCCCTCTTTTAAATAGTAGGATGGATCCTAGTGTGGGTGGAAAAGCACTAATCAAGGTCTGGATAGATAACTTGACTTTGACATCTACAAGAAATGGCCAGAAGAAGAACAAGAAGTGCATGCTGGTGATCATCGGATCAGTGCTATTGAGTAGTTTGTTTTTGAACTAGCTTTTGCTTCTCATTAGCTATTTAATTTATAAAAGCTTCCGATCTAGGGATTCTAAGTTTTCAGGACCAGTCCCGATCAACCAAGCCACACGCAGGCAGACTTTTTATTATCAGGAGGTTCAAGAAGCAACATATGGATTCAAAGAACTGGGTAGGGGTTCTTTTGGAGCAGTGTACAAAGGCGTTCTTGGATCCGAGGATACAAACTTTGTGGAAGTAAAAATGTTGGCGACAAGGACTGGAGAAAGTGAAAAGGAGTTTGAAAGAGAAGTGAGTGCAATTGGCCAAACTAACCACAAGAACTTAGTGCATTTACTTGGATTCTGCAATGAGGGACAACACCGATTACTAGTGTATGAATTCATGAGCAATGGTAGTATGGCAGATTTTCTTTTCGGCTCTTCAAGGCCTAGCTGGTGCAAAAGAATAGAAATTGCTTGTGGTGTTGCAAGGGGCCTCTCTTACTTGCATGAGGATTGCACCAGGCATATAATCCACTGTAACATCAAGCCCCAAAATATTCTTCTTGATGGCTCTCTCGCTGCAAAAATATCAGACTTCGGATTAGCCAAGCTCTTGATGGCAATAAAACACAAACCACCAGAGGAACCAAAGGTTATTTAGCGCTAGAATGGTTCAGGAATATACCTATTTCTGCCAAAGTAGACGTTTACAACTTCGGCATTTTGTTGCTTGAGCTCATCTACTGCTGCAGAAGGAACCATAAGCCGGAAGCCAAAAGTGAAGCTCAAAGTGTATTCATCGATTGGGCGTACGAGTGCTACCATGATAGGAATCTACTTGTGCTAGTGAAGAGTGACGAGGAGGCACCAGGTGACATAAAGAAGGTGACAATATTTGTGATGATAGCATTTTGGTGCATCCAGGAAGACCTAGCTTTGAGGCCAACCATGAAGAAAATCCCTTAGATGCTGGAAGGAGTTGTTGATGTCTCAGTCCCTCCAAATCCAAGCTCTTTCATTAGTTCAATATGATTTTGATTATTTAGACAACTGGTGTTTGTAATAATGAAAAGTATCTGCATGCTCTGTAAGTGCTCCTCCACCAGAATAAATAGTCAAAATATGTTCACATAAATCCAGCTTAAATAAGCTAAATCTTCCTAAATTTCGAAATTCACTCGCATGTTGGCAATTGTTGGCAAAATTGTTTTTAATCTCTTGGGAATTCTTCGTGGATCATATTCCATTATGTCGCAAGTAAAACTAATGTGACCCCATCAATGCATTTTCATCCACCATTTTGCATCATCAAAATTGCATTGGATACAGTAAAAGAATCAAAGCAAAACAGATCTTATCTGCTAAATTTGAATGGTGAGAAACCATATGAAACTTGCTGATCCTCAAGTCGAGGATCAGTACCCTGAACTCCTAATTTCGAAAGGTCTGCTGCTTTTTTATTCACACAGATGGGCCTTTCACTTCCTTTTGGCAACCAACTTCACATAGACCAAAGAAATCACAGTCCGCAAATCACGTGGTTGGAAGCATAATCAATCGAACTTTCTTCTCGATTGATCTGTTGAGAAATTGCGAGAAGTGACAAAAGAAAGACAATACTCTAAGCATACATATAACTTTCCAAATGATCATTGGAGATCTTGTATAAACCACTCAGCAAGCTACTGTTAATGCCATGGACAATGGGCCCAAACTGGGGGAAACTGGAAAATATACCAACGGGCAATGGAAAGACCCAGAAGATCCAAATCTAGCATCGATTTGCATCAGAAGCTTAAACGGTTCGATTTCATAGTTGTTTTTCTCAGTTATGGGGTCTGCCAGCTCATTTGCTATCGTTCTAATGTCATTTTTATTCAACAAAACGTACGATATTTGGGTCAAGGTCTTCGTCTTTTGTTTGTTTCACTTTGGAATAGTCTGCTTGCGCCAATTTTATAGAAGTAGATGAATGCCCTTAATGCACCTGATGAAGCAAAAAAAATTTATTCGGATATGATAAAAAGTATAAGAGCAAGGGAGATAACTCCATGTTAAGGCTGGGGCATAACACGGGTTTAGAAAGTTTTATAATGGATTTACAGATCGTCTAGCAAAGGGGACTGTCGGTAGCGGGATTTCAACCCCAGCATGCTACGCAAAGAGTTCAAATCTTACTAGTGGCGAAGTAGAAATTTATTGCACATAAACACCGTAAAAATACTTGGTGTCTCTTGTTACTTGAAAAAAATCCCCAAGGTGAAAAAACGACGTGAGGAAAATGATGTTGAAGGCTTCAATTTTCTCGCCAATTCGAACTCCCATGATGTAGCAAATATTACAATCCCCTTAATTGCGATTGAATCCCTAATTTTGTGAAAATGTTTCGAAAAGTGTAATAGGCAAAAATTTAAGCGTTAGCAATGAAGGCCCAAGCAAGAGTCATGTCTGTCCAACCTAATTCGTGAGTAAACCAAGCTCCATTCAAGTTCATCCATCTCTAAGCTACATCACCTTGATGCCCTAAGACGTATACGGTCTATTTACCAAGCATATTGAAATTTAAAGTTGAGTATATTAGCTTTCCTAGCTTCAACAGGTCTCCATAAGATTTTTATCAAGTTATTGACTTAATACTTCATTGATCCTCTATAAGCTCTAAATGCTCTATATTTTTATGGCATTAGTGTACTACATGTCCTAACACTTATTATAGAAGTGCAATTAAATTCTTAAACTTTCAAAAAGTAAAATCTTGTTTAAAATTGTTCAAATTTGTTCACTCAAGTTCCTTAATTTAATTCCATTCCATTTGGCTATAAAAAAAAAGCTGATGCGACTTTTTTTACCATTTTTTAAAAAAAGAGGTGATGAGGTTGCTACATTGACATTAAAAAAAAATCGAAAAAAAGGAAATAAATTGATTTTGAGATTTTATAAAAATAAAAACTTGAAAAAAGAAAAGAAAAGAAAAAAGGGAAGAATCAAACATAAGACAAGCTGAGAAGGATAGCGGCAGTTCCCGTAAAGGTGGTGGCTGCTTCGTGACCACCCATGCATCGGCGAGGGCCCGACATCCCTCACCGGACTTAGGTAAGCTAGTGCGACCCTTGCCACCACCTTTGCATACTTTAAAAAAAAAGGATAAAAATTAAGTAAGCGTGTGCGAGACAAGGGAGCCAGGCAAGGTGGCATCCCTTGTCACTTGCTGAGAAGGACCTTGCCATTGGCTACTCTCGCTCCTCCGGTAATTACGGCTGCGACCCCTGGTCAGATCTACGACAAGAGGATGACCCTTGCACAGATCGGAGACGATGATCATAGCCCACATTGTCAAAGAAGATCGATGAAGGAAGTAGTGTTCGGCCGCGAGGTGGTTAATCTCTAGCGAATGGCGGACTTGAGCGAGAATAGAGATCTCGTTACCATGGGAACTTAGGAACCAGCCCCAGCTATGGCTATAAAAAGAAGTGGTCAAATGCAAAAATCGATGGAAACTATTCTCGAGAATGATTTTCTCTTTAATTTTTCTTTTTTACAATTGATTATATTTTAATTGCAACATACAACATTTAGCTTTCAAAATCTTTTAATATTTTTAGGGAAAATTCTAAATAAGAACTTGAAGTGCTCTCATTTTTTTTTTTTTTTTTCAAATAGAGGTCTAAAGTGGATTTTATTTCAAATAAGAGTTTGAAGTATTGTCACTTTCTTAAATAAAGGTCTGAAGTTGTTATAGCTATTTCAAATAAGGGCATAATCTTGTCAGTTCGTCATCAAAATATTCAGGTCGATCATGGGCTAAATTTTAGTTAAATTATATTTAAAAAATTAAACAATAATTAAAAAATTCCTGCCCCATCACCGGTGGGATGGCGGCGAGATGCCAACGACCATTTACCAGATCTGGATGAGGGTCACTAGTCCTTACGCAGGTTTGGCAACCCTCTTGTAGATCAGGTCGGCAAGGGTCGCTGGCCCTTGCCAAGGCGCCAGAAACCCTGTCGTCCATCATGGTTACCCCATCGATGATAGGGCAATAGCCATAGGCAAAGGGCCTATGTGTTTTTTTTTTTTTTTTTTTTCGCTTTAGTTTTTTCAAGTTTTAGTTTTTCTATGGAAAAAAAAGAAAAAAAGAAAAAATTAAAAGACCAAAATGCTCTTGAATAGTCAATGAGGTCAAGCCCTTCTTTAAGATTGATATATAGCCACTTTAAATCTTTATTTGAGATAATATCCATTTTGGGCTCTTGTTTGAAAAGATAAGTACACTTCGAATCCTAATTTAAATTAACATTTACTTCAAACTCTTATTTGTTTGACGTGACATCCACATCAGCGCCTCTTTTTTTGAACAGCAATGAAAAAGACATGTCAACTTTTTCTTAACGAAATTGAACAGAATAAACAAAGCGAATTGATAAATGCGGAGTTATGTTTATCCATCGTTGATGTAGCCATTCCTCTCCAAGCTTCACAAGGCTCATTGCAGTCCAAAGCATCAGATCACCACACCGCCATGGATCACATCCGCTGAGCGCATGCTCGATGCGGGACGGCACAACAAATTTCCACGTACATACGCGCATTGAAACATTCAATTTCCTCAAAGTGACCTGTAATCGCTTTGATTCTTGTGTTTTGGTCAAAATAACATTTTCAACTCACAAAGTCTCCTCCTCCAAACCTAAAAGACATTGCAGTCATAGTCTTCGGAATTCGTCTGCTTCTCCCTAGGAAAGACTTGCCTTATTCTAAATTTGATAAGCTTGGCGCTGCCGGCTGACGGGAATATCACGAAGTACGCCTACTCCAATCATGTTTCCGTGCACAGCACTTTTCGGCAATATCATGTAACTTGTTGGTCCAAGTTCCAATTGTTAATGTTAGCAATTTATTCTTGATCGCATTTACTCGGACATTCTGTCGAACGGTTGTTCTTCTTTGCGTTTTTAATATAACTTTCGTTTTTAGACCAAAAAAAAATAAAATTGCCAACGATAAATGCAAAGTGTAATCATCCCCTTTCTTAGGAATTTATTGCTCAAAATAAAAGCTTAGTAGTGAAATTAATGGCTTGCCGACATAGATCACTTTATAAGATAGTAAGTGTTGACGCCTAAATTTTGGCGATTTAGTTTATTTATTTATTGCATAGAAAATTAGGGGTTAATTTTATTAATTGCATAGCATATAGATTTCGGTTGCATTTATTTTTAATTTACATTTTGTGCATTGGACTGGTGGCAAATAGATTTGAATTAGTGGTTCTAAGCTTTAAATTGACGAGTCGGACTAAACCCATGAAGTGAGGAAATTGGCCCAAGCCTTTTTTTTAAGTGATTGGAAATTATCTCATGAAAAAAAGAGAATTTGAAATTTTCCAGATGCAATTGGATTTTTTTTAGAATATATTTGGATAAAGCAGATGTGTGAAAAGATATTGCAATATATTTTTGGAAGATTTGGATTTAAGGAAAAAAATTTTCGTAATCTTGAGCCCTTATCAATATGTGACAAAATTGGTGAAAAAAATATTATGGATATGGATTTAAAGAAGAAATTGAGATCCTAATTTTTCACCTATAAAAGAGGATGTGCGTATGTTTTTTTTTGTGGGGAGCCACACATTGAATACATGGCTAGAATATAGAAGACCACGGGAGAGAGAGAGCGGAGATTTCATCTTTTAGTCATCAAGGTTGTTCACCTTCAACGGCCATGCCCAAATTCTGGTAGCTGCTCAAGCTTGATCGCCGCGACCTCACTTGCAGCGATTTCTCTGCACAACAAAAAACTCAGCAATCCCGACACATTCCAGTCCAGCATCGAGATCATCTCCAAACTCGCTGCAGCCGCTTTGACGATTTTATGAGCAACTCAACTGGCACCAGCAAAGCATCTTGGCTACCTCTTCCTCAATTCTTATTTTGGGCTTTTGAAAAGAGAAGATTGATAGCTAAGGTAAAAGAAGTTGAAGTTCTCGGGCAGAATTCAAAAACATTCGGCAAGTGAGAAACGCATGAAGAAAGAGAGACCATGGTATGAGCACTAGAAGTCTCGGATACCGGAGGGGCCTCAAGGGAGGAGGCTGGTTTTTCTTTCATGAGGAGAAGAGACCGCACTGTGATCAGCATCACTGCGAGCTCCTGTGCCAATCTATTTTAAGCCACAACACCAATAGCGAGAGACCGAGACCTGCTATCCTTGCCTGCGCACCATTGACAATTCTCGGCCCTTTGCCTAGCTTAGAAATTTTTGTTTCATAGGTCATGTGGAGCCCATTTGACAATTGCCGAACCAAGGAGCCCCTCATCGTGCGAAGCCCTTTGCCGCGACGCCACACCCGAGCCGCCTGAGTTGCCGTCGCTGCACCATCTTTGCTGCGTCGACGATGGACTCGTTGCTGTGACCTTGTTGCCACCTCGACAAGCTGCTGATCTGCAATCACTCGAGCAGCCCTCAGATCCCCGACGATCCATGATCTGCTGCTTTTGCTATACCACGAACCAGCACACCCCAAGGACGCTGGAACCACTACAGCCTAGTTCGGAGTCAGCGAGGACTCTCTCAAGTTTCATCTAGCCTGGCGATGCCCTAAAGTTTTTTCTTCTGACTCACCGACCATCACCAAACGGGTTTTTGCGCTTTGTTCGTATTAATTCTTTGCTGGTTTCGTCGAAGTCCGAAGAGGTCAATTCTCCTGACCAGCGCGAATAACACGTGGCCACCACTTGCAAGCCTGGAGTCCACAGTCAAAGGAGTTCCTAGAATTTTGATGAAATAAATCTAGGTGGTGAATTGGTCTTCTGCAGGTATTGTCCAAAAGTGAAGATACAAAAGAAAAATCGTCAAGGCTTCCTCGCTGCGGAGTCACCTTGACATCTTCAACCTGAGTTGAACGGTCCACCGTGATCCACTTTGGGCATCCTTGTTGCCGATGATCACTCGGTGACACCAGCAAGCCTCTCAACGAATTACCCTAGCTTTCGATAGTTTTGCAGGTTTCTTGGTGTCCCGTACGACCATCCATCGAACTTGTCGTGGCCTTGTCGAGCCATACCGGGTCACTACCATAGCCACCATCCTTGAGCCGTGCCGTGCCCACCGTTGGTCCATTCTACCGATTGGTTTTTTGGAAAAATTCAAATTTAGCTATGGATCTATTTTATTTTATTAGGAAGATTCATTAGATTTAGTTTTTTTTTTTTTTTTGAAACAACATTAGATTTAGTTTATTAGGTAGATTTATTAGATTTAATTTATTAGATAGATTTGCTTTATCTTATTTTAGGTTTTGATATTTTATCTCTTTGTTTGAATTTTTTTAGAATTAGTCTTTAAAGTATGATTGAGATTCCAACATGAAAGTGCCCCTCAAATTAGGGATTGTCGGTTCGATTTTCGCGCCCGAAATCCGACTCGCAATCTCTTGCAAAAATCGACAATCCGATCTCATGCTCGAGATTTGATTCGCGATTTAATTTTAAAATTGGACAACCCGATCTCATGTGCGAGATATGGTTCGCCAATTTTCGGATATCAATTTTACCTTGTTTGATTTGATGTCGTGGTATTTAAGTCGGTTTTATTTTTCGTAAAAGATAAAATCAAAAGAAAAAAAAAGTTTGAATTAGAATTAGGTTTATTTTTATTTTGAATCATGAAAAAGAAAAAGAAAAAGTGCATTCATTTAGAATTGTTAGTTTTTCTTTTATTATCTGAATTGCGTGTTTAATTTTAATTTCGAATTTTATAAAAAATTAGGAATAAAGGCATTATTTGCACGTCATGGCATTTTAGAATAAATTACATGTTTTATTTTAAGTTTAGATTCATTTTTGCATCTTAGGATAGAACTTGTTAGGTTAAGATAATATCTTAGTTTAAATTAGGAATTAGTCTGACCCGATCCTTAATATAACCTAGATAGAATCTTAATCTAGATAATTATGTTTTGCATTTTCCTTAATTTCGAATTTCATTAAAATTTGGCTTAGGATAAATTAGTTTCAATTTCTAGAATATATCGCATTTTTTTTTAGAATAGAAAATTCATGTACACGTCATATAGAATTAGACCCACGAAATGCATGTGATTGTTATTAGGTTTATTTAAAAATCATTTGCCCGTCCTAAGAATTAGGTCATCTTGGTTAATTTAGATTGCATATTTAATTATTGCATGTTCATTAAAAAAAAATCACAAAAACTTTTACTCATTCATATAGTTTAAAACATTTTGCCATGCCATATTATTTCATATTAGGTTAGAAGCATTGCATTGCATATGGACTATTCTCATTAAAAAGTGAAGGAAAAAATTGAGTGATTGCTTGTTAATTAGAAATCATATCTAAGATTGCTGATGTGAATTATGATCTAACAACGCAGATGCTTTTGTTGCTTTGAGGTAAATTCTGCATTATTTAAATGTTTTCCTGAGTGTTAAATTGGTGGTATGCGCACATGTATGATCACCTCACACGTTAAGAAAGTGAATTAAAATCAATTTAAGCTGCCTGCAAAACATTTTTTCGAAATAAAAGAGAAAGGTACCGAAAGGGCACTAGAATAGTCTAGTGTAACCAAGTCCCCGTACCCAAAGTCTTTGGTTTGTAGAAGTGAAATAATTCTCCCATTATTTTACTTAGGTGTCTAATCAACCTACCGCAAATTGATTAGTGGCGACTCCCTTTTTTATGCTAGATATTTGAATTTAAATCGCGAGTTGGTGTGGGCTTGGGAGAGCCTGAGCTAAGTCTAGGCTTAGCAATCCATTAGCCTAATTTTTGGTGGCACACCTGAAAAAATTGGTCGCGACAACTTGGCGACTCTGCTGGGGATCGAAGTTGAAACTCTTAGTGGACTTAGGCTAATTTTCTGTTTCTTTTGAAAAATGTTTTTGTTTGGCAGCGAGGATTCCAGGTACGCCCCTAACATTTAAGGTGTTAAATGTTTGTGCAGATTGGGAGGTATAAGAGGAAGTGCTTGCTAACCCTTATTTTGTAGGGAGGTGTAGGAATGAATGGTTTACTTGCATATATGAAGTGTTGCTTCTATAAACTGTTGTGCATGCTTTGCATTTACATTACACTTTTGCACACACAACCTGCCGCCGGACCTAGGCCGTATAGGATCATTTAGGATGGTGTTGAGATGGATACCACTCCGACCGCATGCTCGCGGTACGAGTCGCCCATCTCAATCCTGAAGTTTCTTTCATGGTGTCAAGAGTACCCACCTCGGTTCGCATGCGCACGACCTGGGTTGGCTCTTTGACCAAGCCAGAGTCATGAGGACCCGACATAGTCCATAAGCCTGTGGCTAGTCCGATCATCCTTGTGGCTTCACATTGCTAAGCCTTATAGATTAGAAATCGAGCCACTTACCATGCGCATGTTTATGTGATTGCCGTCGATTTATCTTGATGAAGTAAGTCTTCTATCTCTATACTAATGCAATTTACTTACTTTGTCATACTCTTGGTCCGTCCATGATAATCTAGGTCAATCATTGATTTAATTCATTTGTCAATTAGAAATGAAATGAAGAAATTGCCATGCAATGAATCATTTGGAAAATAACAAAAAAACTTTGGAGAATTTGTCTGCAATTCATACCTATGACATTTGATCTCACTAGGGTGTCTATTTTTCCAACTCTCTTTAGGAAATACCTTTCTTGTACGAACTTTACATCAATAAATAAAAAAAAAAAAACGGAAAAATCGATTAGATCATTGTCATGGATTGACTTTCTATTTACCCTCATGCTTACATGTTCCCATTCATTTGAATTAGGTGATTATGGAGCGATCTCGCTCACCCATCCGTTCATGATCAAGAGCTAAAATGACGGATCAAAAAGAGCTAATCTCGTCAAGCAAAAGTGCTGCAATCTATATTCGATGAGAAATTGCACCTCCAAGAAGAGAGCCAAGAAAAATTTTTAAACCGTCTCATTTTCCTGAGATAGCCGAATTTGATGTCATCATGAAGAGACTAATGACATATTTAGAGGGAAAAGTATCTCACCTGAAGGGTTCGCATTACAAGATCAAGGAGGGTGAAAAATTCAAGTACACATGATTCATGGTCCTAAGTAGTTCGATCTCCTCATTTAATTATGGGCATGTACCTTCTCTTGCGTGGGAATTTTTATCGCTCTTTAAAGATTGGTTTCAATTTCTTATGTGCTTGAATATCACATTTTTCATTCCAATAAATGTTTTGAGGACATGATTCGGTACACCAATTTGGACTGATGACAATATCCAATAATGAAAAGAAAATATCATCCAAGGAGAATTTTGAGGACTGGGCTTCTTCATGCTTCCTCATCAGAAAAAAAAATTATTTTTGAAGCCATTTCCAAAAGCATGCAAGGTTATCTTTGTTTGTTTTTTCTAACTCATTTACATCATGTCTCAGAGTAAAACAGAGAAGCGTTTGAAAATAACGCGTAAATTTTCAGTGATAGTGGGCTCGTTGATTTGGGAACATACATCCGAAAGAAAAATAGGCGTGGGGGCAAGGGATCATTTCTTAGCTGACATATCCCAATAGTGAAGAAGACATTAAGCACTACTTATCCTCTTACTTGTCCTGAGCGATTTCCTTGCACATCAATGAGAAATCGAGGGCCAGTCAAAAGAAGATCATCTAGATTCCAAAGTGTGATGTGTGACACATCTCATTATGATTTGTGTGAGATGTCATTCTCAAAAGCCAAATAAAGTTTCTCATTTTCATGAGAAAATAATGGAACAAATCAAAAGAGGATAATCCATCTTGGATGAAATGAATACATTGTGTTCATGGATATAATTAATTCTAGAATTGACACTCTATTTCTTTTCCTTGCAGATGACGAATTGGGGCATGGCAGACTTTGGTAATGACCCAACTAGGATAAAATCTCGATCCAAACCAAAATGGATATGCAATTCGAATTTACTTTGATGTTGCATAATATCCTATTCATCCACGTTCTCTTGTGCAGGGGCAAAAGCGGATTTTCACTTTTGATTAATAGAGACAATCTAAGGACATTCACTGCTGAGACAATCCCTTTGTGGAGCAATCCCCTGAATGAATACTCAAAACCATGTTTTGAGTGCAATAAATTGTTTGTTTTGAAGTCACAAGCTCTTTTCATGCTTAAAGTTGCTGGACTCTTTTGAAAGGAGAAATTTTCATATTGATTTAGCTCACTAATTTCATGTGGAGATTTGACAAGATAGACAATTCAATAGAGTGACATCAATCCTTAAGAATGCGAAATGAGATGTGTCGGGATGATGAAAGGCAAGCCTTATCCTATACACAGTCCCTTACTTATACACTTGTGAGATGAGTGTAGAAAGTTCCATATCTACAAGGTAAAGAGTTCTCTTGCGAAAGGTACGACAATCGAAATGACGAGGGGCAGTTTATTTCTCTATCTCAAACACTACAGGCGATCCGTTGCTTAACCCCTTTGAGCCCCATACACTTATGGAGATTTTTTTTCAAATTATCCCTGTTAAGAACCACCCCCACACTGGGGCAAATTGGAGGGTAAGGCGACGACATAAGGTGAAGAAAATGAATTGAAATTTTATTGCTCTCACTTGCATCAATCTTCTAGTCATGCTATTACATTGAATTCATGTGGTAATTTAAGTGCCTTAGGATGATGAAGAGCATTTCTTTCACTATCCTATACACTTATATCCTTTGCATAGCCCACTTGAGCCTGCAATTTCATTTCTTCAAACCCAGTTGGTGATCATCCCCCACACTGGGGCAAGGCAAAAGGTAGATGAAGACTCTTGAAAAGTTTGAATGTCATTCAAAGTGTAGTTGCTTGACGCATGCATTGTGCGCAAGAATTGAATTCAAAATAAAACTAAGGGGCATGAAAAAGCAGTGTGTTTGGTAAAAGCAAATGCCAATGCCCATGAAAAGAAGTAAAAAAAAAAGCATGAGAATTGAGGGTATGAAAAAGCAGTGTGCCTAGTAAAAGCAAGGCCAACACCCATAAAT
The DNA here is from genome assembly GCA_014182715.1 of Eucalyptus cloeziana. Taxonomy (NCBI): domain Eukaryota; kingdom Viridiplantae; phylum Streptophyta; class Magnoliopsida; order Myrtales; family Myrtaceae; genus Eucalyptus; species Eucalyptus cloeziana. The sequence continues at coordinate 53,083,961 of CM024636.1, read as the reverse complement.
GAAAAAAAAAATGTCAATATAAGGTGACTGTCAATTGCAAGAATTGAATCCCGATGGAGCAATATTCAAAGAACTCAAAAGTTGAGTTTTTACAATCAACATGAAGACAATCCCCGGTGATGAAAAAGAAAAATGGTGGCAATGCCAAGATGATCACCAACTCTCACAATTCACACGTATTTTGAGCCTAATGATCATTTCGTTTCTCAACCTATGAACCCAACCTATGTTACGTCCCTTACAAAGTCTCTTCTGATAAGGGCACTTGAATTAACATGGTAATTCATATGTTTATAAGCATCGCTCGAAGAAGTGCGAGCAAGACTATTTCTTTCTCATTTTGCAGGGTCTTGACTTGTAAACCCGGAGATGATTGCAAAGCTGTTCTCTCAATAGCCTTGACTCAAAGAGTCCAATTGTTAAGCCATTGACCGAGCCCACATTACGGTCCCTATTAAAGACCTCTCAGATTGGTAAGGTCGTACCGCTTGCGAGAATACTTGGACCCTTGTCGATATGATGATGTTGAGATTGAGTGATTCTCACAAAATAGCCATTCTAAATGAGAGTGGGTGAAAGTTCTTTCTAATTGAAAGTCTCTCATTTAGTATTTTTAAGAAATCCATGTTATTGCCTTGAACGACAATTATCCCCTGTGGAAATTTGGGTGATGCAAATATGGTAAAGTCATTATGCACAAACCTTGATTGAATGGATGAAAGCCCCACTAAACTTTGAAATCAGCATTTTAGAGTAGTTTAGATTGTCTATCTCTTTGATGAATGTATATCAGTTTTTGCTCTAAATCATGTCTGCCGGGTAATTCAAGTTCCTTTCAAAATGTCTCATGATATTAGGAGATGAAAAACCTCTATCATGAGGTGAAAGACCTCCATAGGATATCTAAGTTCCAAATGACATATCCCCAAGAATCAGAGATATCACTAGGTAAGTATATCTCTACCCATACTCTAAATACTTGTCATTGTGCTGGTATTCTCTCTCAAGTGCATTGACACTTGACTTGGTCAAGCTATCCAGTTCCTGACTTGGCGTGCTTTTGTAGCCTAACGTCCATTTCATCGACCTGACGTGCTTCAATAGCCCGGTCTCCATTTCATCAACTGGCATGCTTCCGTAGCCCGGAGTCCCTTTATATTGACTTGGCGTGCTTTCGTAGCCCAGAGTCCCTTTTATCGAACTGGCGTGCTTCCGTAGCTCGGTGTCTTTTATATTGACCTAGCGTGCTTTTGTAGTCCAGAGTCCTTTTCATCGACACTCGATTGAGCTGTCCCCTAAGATTTTTCTCCAGATTTAATCTGATTAAGGCGACCGAAGAAAGGTTCGGGTCCTGGTTAGGTGATCTGTGTTGCAACGCTAGGCAACCAAAGAATGGTTCAGGTCCTAGCCAAGCAAAATCTCCGTTTAGGCAACCGTAAAATGGTACGGGTCCTAAACGACATTTATTAGATTAACAGGCGACCGTAGAATGGTACGGGTCCTAAAAAATCAATTTTCCGTCAAGGTGACCGTAGAATGGTACGGGTCCTGGAAAATGAATCCCCGTTTAGGCGACCGTAGAATGGTATGGGTCCTGACAAAACTTTTCTGCCATACTGGGTGACCGTAGAATGGTACGGGTCCTGGGAAAGCAGTTTCTTATAAAACATTTCTGCCGTACGGGACGACCGTAGAATTGTATGGGTCTTGAGAAAGCAGCTCCTTTCTGCCATACTAGGCGACCGTAGAATGGTACGGGTCCTAGGAAAGCAGCATCGTCACAAAGTCATGTTACTATTCTGGGCAACCGTAGAATGGTACGAGTCCTGGACAAGTAACACCAACTATCTCGAATTACTCTATCCTCCATGAAGGTAAGTTATTCCAGGTAGGTTCATCTATCATTTGCATTAGTATTTCCATGAATCATATAAATTGCATTAAAAATGGAATTCATGTTCCAACAAAAATCATTCATTGCATGAGCATGACCAAAATTTAGGTCTCAATTTGTCTTTAAAGGCAACCTCTACGAGCTCACCTTCAAAGAGGGCGCCTGTTGACACCAAATTTTGGCGATTTAGTTTATTTATTTATTGCATAGAAAATTAGGGGTTAATTTTATTAATTGCATAGCATATAGATTTCGGTTGCATTTATTTTTAATTTACATTTTGTGCATTGACTGGTGGCAAATAGATTTGAATTAGTGGTTCCGAAATTTTTAAATTGACGAGCCGGACTAAGCCCATGAAGTGAGGAAATTGGCCCAAGCCTTTTTTAAAGTAATTGGAAATTATCTAATGAAAAAATGGGAATTTGAAATTTTCCAGATGCAATTGGATTTTTTTAGAATATCTTTGGATAAAGCAGATGTGTGAAAAGATATTGCAATATATTTTTGGAAGATTTGGATTTAAGGAAAAATTTTATCGTAATCTTGAGCCCTTATCAATATGTGACAAAATTGGTGAAAAAATATTATGGATATGGATTTAAAGAAGAAATTGAGATCCTAATTTTTCACCTATAAAAGAGGATGTGCGTATGTTTTTTTTCGTGGGGAGCCACACATTGAATACATGGCTAGAATATAGAAGACCACGGGAGAGAGAGAGAGCGGAGATTTCATCTTTTAGTCGTCAAGGTTGTTCACCTTCAACGGCCATGCCCAAATTCTTGTAGCTGCTCAAGCTTGATCGCCGCGACCTCACTTGCAGCGATTTCTCTGCACAACAAAAACTCAGCAATCCCGACACATTCCAGTCCAGCACCGAGATCATCTCCAAACTCGCTGCAGCCGCTTTGACGATTTTATGAGCAACTCAACTGGCACCAGCAAAGCATCTTGGCTACCTCTTCCTCAATTCTTATTTTGGGCTTTTGAAAAGAGAAGATTGATAGCTAAGGTAAAAGAAGTTGAAGTTCTCGGGCAGAATTCAAAAACATTCGGCAAGTGAGAAACGCATGAAGAAAGAGAGACCATGGTATGAGCACTAGAAGTCTCGGATACCGGAGGGGCCTCAAGGGAGGAGGCTGGTTTTTCTTTCATGAGGAGAAGAGACCGCACTGTGATCAGCATCACTGCGAGCTCCTGTGCCAATCTATTTTAAGCCACAACACCAATAGCGAGAGACCGAGACCTGCTATCCTTGCCTGCGCACCATTGACAATTCTCGGCCCTTTGCCGAGCTTAGAAATTTTTGTTTCATAGGTCATGTGGAGCCCATCTGACAATTGCCGAACCAAGGAGCCCCACATCGTGCGAAGCCCTTTGCCGCGACGCCACACCCGAGCCGCCTGAGTTGCCGTCGCTGCACCATCTTTGCTGCGTCGACGATGGACTCGTTGCTGTGACCTTGTTGCCACCTCGACAAGCTGCTGATCTGCAATCACTGAGCAGCCCTCGGATCCCCGACGATCCATGATCTGCTGCTTTTGCTATACCACGAACCAGCACACCCCAAGGACGCTGGAACCACTACAGCCTAGTTCGGAGTCAGCGAGGACTCTCTCAAGTTTCATCTAGCCTGGCGATGCCCTAAAGTTTTTTCTTCTGACTCACCGACAATCACCAAACGGGTTTTTGCGCTTTGTTCGTATTCATTCTTTGCAGGTTTCGTCGAAGTCCAAAGAGGTCAATTCTCCTGACCAGCGTGAATACCACGTGGCCACCACTTGCAAGCCTGGAGTCCGCAGTCAAAGGAGTTCCTAGAATTTTGATGAAATAAATCTAGGTGGTGAATTGGTCTTCTGCAGGTATTGTCCAAAAGTGAAGATACAAAAAGAAAATCGTCAAGGCTTCCTCGCTGCGGAGTCACCTTGACATCTTCAACCTTAGTTGAACGGTCCACCGTGATCCACTTTGGGCATCCTCGTTGCCGGTGATCACTTGGTGACACCAGCAAGCCTCTCAACGAATTACCCTAGCTTTCGATAGTTTTGCAGGTTTCTTGGTGTCCCGTACGACCATCCATCGAACTTGTCGTGGCCTTGTCGAGCCATACCGGGTCACTACCATAGCCACCATCCTTGAGCCGTGCCGTGCCCACCGTTGGTCCATTCTACCGATTGGTTTTTTTGGAAAAATTCAAATTTAGCTATGGATCTATTTTATTTTATTAGGAAGATTCATTAGATTTAGTTTATTAGGTAGATTTATTAGATTTAATTTATTAGATAGATTTGCTTTATCTTATTTTAGGTTTTGATATTTTATCTCTTTGTTTGAATTTTTTTAGAATTAGTCTTTAAAGTATGATTGAGATTCCAACATGAAAGTGCCCTCAAATTAGGGATTGTCGGTTCGATTTTCACGCCCGAAATCCGACTCACAATCCCTTGCAAAAATCGACAATCCGATCTCATGCTCGAGATTTGATTCAGCGATTTAATTTTAAAATTGGACAACCCGATCTCATGTGCGAGATATGGTTCGCCAATTTTCGGATATCAATTTTACCTTGTTTGATTTGATGTCGTGGTATTTAAGTCGGTTTTATTTTTGTAAAAGATAAAATCAAAAGAAAAAAAGTTTGAATTAGAATTAGGTTTGTTTTTTTAAATTATCTTGCATGATTAGAATAGGGATTTTTATTTTGAATCATGAAAAAGAAAAAGAAAAAATGCATTCATTTAGGATTGTTAGTTTTTCTTTTATTATCTGAATTGCATGTTTAATTTTAATTTCGAATTTCATAAAAAATTAGGAATAAAGGCATTATTTGCACGTCATGGCATTTTAGAATAAATTACGTGTTTTATTTTAAGTTTAGATTCATTTTTGCATCTTAGACTTGTTAGGTTAAGATAATATCTTAGTTTAAATTAGGAATTAGTTTGACCCGATCCTTAATATAAACTAGATAGAATCTTAATCTAGATAATTATGTTTTGCATTTTCCTTAATTTCGAATTTCATTAAAATTTGGCTTAGGATAAATTAGTTTCAATTTCTAGAATATATCGCATTTTTTTTTAGAATAGAAAATTCATGTACACGTCATATAGAATTAGACCCACGAAATGCATGTGACTGTTATTAGGTTCATTTAAAAATCATTTGCTCGTCGTTAGAATTAGGTCATCTTGGTTAATTTAGATTACATATTTAATTATTGCATGTTCATTAAAAAAAAAATCACAAAAACTTTTACTCATTCATATAGTTTAAAACATTTTGCCATGCCATATTATTTCATATTAGGTTAGAAGCATTGCATTGCATATGGACTATATTCTCATTAAAAAGTGAAGGAAAAAATTAAGTGATTGCTTGTTAATTAGATTTCATATCTAAGATTGCTTATGTGAATTCTGATCTAACAACGCAGATGCTTTCGTTACTTTAAGGTAAATTCTACATTATTTAATTGCTTTCCTGAGTGTTAAATTGGTGGTATGCGCACATGTATGATCACCTCACACATTAAGAAAGTGAATTAAAATCAATTTAAGCTGCCTGCAAAACATTATTTCGAAATAAAAGAGAAAGGTACCGAAATGGCACTAGGATAATCTAGTGTAACCAAGTCCCCGTACCCAAAGTCTTTGGTTTGTAGAAGTGAAATAATTCTCCCATTATTTTACTTAGGTGTCTAATCAACCTACCGCAAATTGATTAGTGGCGACTCCCGTTTGCATGCTAGATATTTGAATTTAAATCGCGAGTTGGTGTGGGCTTGGGAGAGCCCGAGCTAAGTCTAGGCTTAGCAATCGATTAGCCTAATTTTAGGTGGCATACTCGAAAAAATTTGTCGCGACAGTAAGTTACTGGCAAAGTAAGGAACTTACCAACTTCGAGTAGAACATATTTTACCACTCAAAATAAAAACTTAGGAGTGAAATTAATAACTTAAGAAATTTAACTGATAAATTACCAACTTGGGTCTTGCTACGAGTTGGTAAGTTGATTACAAAGTGAGGGATTTGCCTTTGGAAATATAGCATTGGTTATTAACTTGATATGGAAATCACCAACATAGGCCCGCTTTTAGTATAGTAAGTTGCCAAAAACTTGAGAGATTTGCTAACACCAAATTCAATCTTAAATTGTAAACTTCCACCATAAAAGTTAGTAAGTACCACTGAAATTAGCAACATGTCTGCTCTCTCTTAGGGTAGTAAGTCTCCCATGAAGTATGAAGTTTATCAAAGGTCTTACTCAGTGAAAAGTTTATTAACTTATTTTGGAGGTTGTTGTTGTCTTTGGAGATTACCAGTACAGTTAAGGACTGTGAAAGCAGTAATTTACGAACTTAAGCTTCATTCCATCTAGATGATAAAATCATTATTTCGTTGGTTAGTTACTAATTAAGTGAAGGGGCCCAATTATAAAGCTCTAAATATCCCTATTGTATTTTGTTGATAATTTACCGGTCAATACAGGCTCTCTAAAACATCTACCGGTGGATATTAGACTTGAGAAAGGTACGCTTTTCGTTAGTAAATTATAAATTATTTCGACTGGAGAAAGAACACTGCCAATCAACTTTTACAAGAAACTTGTAAATGTGAACAATAACATATAAAAGAATGGAGAAAAATAATTTGATTAAACAATAACTACAAGAAAAAAATAAATATCGATGACAATATGAAAAGGTAACCTTTTTTAAAAAAAAAAATTGATGAATGGATAATAAAACTAATAAGGTATCTTAAGAGAAAAAAACACAATTAAGCAAAAAGGAAAATGCCTCAATGACAATAAAGTTGACCAAGCTCCTAATAAAATAAAACTTTATGTGGTTCTTACAGATACACGCACCATTCCGAATCATTATTGACGAGAGAGAGAGAGAGAGAGAGAGAGAGAGAGAGACGCGAATTCTATAAACAGCGCTGGTCTTCATCCTTGAGGCCGCAGTAGCTCAAGTTTCCATCTCATATGGCTTCAGGGATGCTCGGAATCCTTCTGCTGCTTGTTACGCTTCCACTTTCTGTCAAGGCTCAGGCCAACGGCAACCTCACCTTGGGCTCCTCGCTAACGGCAGATGACCAGAAATCTTCCTGGCTGTCGCTGTCGGGCGAGTTCACCTTCGGTTCCGGCCAATGGGACAAGGAGTTCATTTGCCGACAATATGGTTCGAGAAGATAGAGGAGAAGACCATCGTCTGGTCAGCGAATGGCGATAATCTAGCGCCAGAAGGTTCAAAGATCCAGTTGACCACCGACGGCCAACTGATGCTTGTGGACCCAAATGGAACAGAGTTGTGGTCTCCTAGCCCGACCGTCACTGGTGTAGCGTATGCGGCCATGCTTGACACGGGGAACTTTGTCCTAGTTAGCCAGAACTATGTCAACTTGTGGGAGACGTTTAGCCAACCGACCGACACAATGCTGCCTACGCAACAGTTAGATCAAGGGACTAAAGTTAACGCTCGCTACTCCGAAATGAATTATTCCACTGGGAGATTCCACTTCATGCTGGGAGACGACGGAAATCTCGCATTCTATGCCACTCCTAACCCATGGGATGCCTCAGATACTTACTGGGTCAGCAACACCGTAGGCAGCGGCTTTGGATTGATATTCAATCAAAGTGGTCAGGTCTACCTCACGGCTAGGAATGGAACAGTGCTCAAACTCATCACCTCAGGCACAATCCCGACCAGCGGATTTTACCAAAGAGCGATCCTTGAATACGACGGGGTCTTCAGGCAATATGTATACCCTAAGACGGCAAATTCAAGTTCTGGCTGGGCAATGGGCTGGTCAATGGTCTCTTCCCCAGTCCCTCCAAATATATGCACGAGCATCAGGCAAGATATCGGTTCTGGAGCTTGTGGCTTCAACAGCTACTGTTCTCTTGGAGACGATCAGAGGCCCCGATGCCTCTGCCCACCCGGATATACTCAGTTAGATTCAACAAACGAGATGAGCGGATGCAAACAGGACTTTGTACCCCAGAGTTGTGATGGAAGTGGACCGGAAACAGACCAGTTCACTTTCCAGGACATGCTCAATACACACTGGCCAGTCTGATTACGAGCGTAGTACGGGACAAACCGAGGACAGTTGCAGAGAGGCTTGCTTGGCTGATTGTTTTTGTGCAGTTGCTATTTTCAGCGGTGGAACTTGCTGGAAAAAGAAGATCCCTCTTTCCAATGGAAGGATGGATCCTAGTGAGGGTGGAAAAACTCTGATCAAGGTCAGAATAAATAACTCGACTTCAATAAATACAGGTAATGGAAACAAGAATTCAACTCAGATTATCATCGGATCGGTGCTGTTGAGTAGCTCCGTGTTTGTGAACTTGCTTTTACTCCTTGTTACCTATTTAATTTATAGAAGCTCCCGATCTAGATATTATAAGTTGTCATGACCAGTCCAGATCAACCAAGTTACAGGCCCACGGACTTTCACTTATCAGGAGCTTCAAGAAGCAACAGATGGATTCAAAGAAGAACTGGGTAGGGGTGCTTTTGGAGCAGTGTACAAAGGTGTTCTTGGATCCGAGGATACAAACTTTGTGGCAGTAAAAATGTTGGCAACAAGGACCAGAGAAAGTGAAAAGGAGTTTGAAAGAGAAGTGAGTGCAATTGGCCAAACTAACCACAAGAACTTGGTGCAGTTCCTTGGATTCTGCAATGAAGGTCAACACCAACTACTGGTGTGTGAATTCATGAGCAATGGCACTTTGGCGGATTTTCTATTCAGCACTTCAAGGCCCAGTTGGTACAAAAGAATAGAAATTGCCTGTGGTGTTGCACAGGGGCTCTCTTACTTGCATGACGATTGCACGAGGCATATAATCCATTGCGACATCAAGCCACAAAATATTCTTCTTGATGGCTCTCTCGCTGCAAAAATATCAGACTTCGGATTAGCTAAGCTCTTGATGGCGAACCAAACACGAACGAACCATCACTGGAGTCAAAGGAACCAGGGGTTATTTAGCGCCAGAATGGTTCAGGAATATGCCTATTTCTAGCAAGATAGATGTTTACAGCTTTGGCATTTTGTTGGTAGAGCTCATCTGCTGCAGAAAGAACTATGAGCCGGAAGCAGAAATTGAAGCTCAAATTGTACTGGTCAACTGGGTGTATGACTGCTACCACGACGGGACCGTACTTAAGCTAGTGGAAAGCGATGAGGAGGCATCGAGTGATATAAAAAGGGTGAAAAGATTTGTGATGACAGCATTGTGGTGCATCCAAGAAGACCCAGCTTTGAGGCCAGCCATGAAGAAAGTCACTCAGATGTTGGAAGGAGCTGTTGAAGTCCCAGTACCTCCAGTTCAAAGCTCTTTTATCAGTTCAATATGATATTGCTTATTCAGACAAGTGGTGTCCATAATCTTGAATTGTATTATCCTTAGGATATTTGATGATGCAAATTCCAAATAAAAATAATCCCCAAGGTCAAAAAACGAGGTGAGGAAAATGATATCGAAGGCTTCAATGTTCTCGCCAATTTGAACTACCATGATGTAGCAAATATGGCAATCCCCTTAGTTACGATTATATGTAGTGATTAGCATAATTGTTACTTGCTAAGGATTAGCAAATTAAATCCCTAATTTTATGAAATGTTTTGAAAAGTCTAATAAGTGAAAATTTAGGTGTCAACAATGATTTCCCAAGTGGAAACCGTGTCTATCTAGCCCACCCGTCAGTAAAGCAAGCTCCATTCAAGTTCATCCATCTCTAACCTTCATCACCTTGATGTCCTAAAAGGTATCCAGTTTTGTTCCATTAATCATGTACCAAGCATTGCATTAAGGTTTAAAGTCGAGTATGTTAGCTTTCCACACCCCCAATGGGCCTCCATAAGATTTTGTTTAAGTTATTGATTTGATACTTCACTAATCCTTTATTAGCTTTAAATGCTCTATATTTTTAAGGAATAAGTGTTCTAAAAGTTTTAAAACTTATTAGGAAAGAGTAATCCAGTCATAAAATTTTCGAATAGAACAATCAAATCTTAAAATTTGTTAAATTATTTTAATTAAGCCCCTCTATTAAGTCTATTCAGTTTGGCTAATGGAAAAAAAATTAACATGGTTTTTTTTTTTTAATCATTTGTGAAGAAAGAGATGTTGATAAGGTTGTTACATCAGCCATTTCAGGAAAAATAAAAGAAATTAAAGGGAAATTTTGATTTTGAGATTTTTAGAAAAATAAAAATCTTAAAAAGGGAAAAAAAAAAAGGAAAAAAAAAAGAAGAAGAAGAGAGAGAGAGGAAGATCAAACATGGGAGAAGCTGAGAAGGGCGGTGATAGTTCCAGTGAAGGTGATGGTGGCTTGGCGGCCACTGACACACTGGCATGGGGCCGGCGTTGCTCGTCGGACTTGTTGACGAGGACCTTGCCACCAGCTACTCTTGCTCCTCTAGCAACGAGGGCCGCAACACTTGCTTAGATCGACAGCCAAAGGACGGCCCTCACCCAAATTTGAGGCGATGGTCACATCCCAAGACGTCAAAGGAGATCAAAGAAGGTAGCGGTGCTCGACCAGTGGACCTCTGGTGACTGGTGGGTTTGGGCGAGAATGGAGATCTTGCTGCATTGGAAGCTTAAGAACCAGCGCTAGTTATGGTGGTGAAAAGAAGTAGCCAGATGCAAAAATGTTGGAGACGAAAGTGCTTCTTAATAATGATTATATATATTAATTGCAACATACAACATTTGCCTTTAATATCTTTTAATATTTTTTTCTTAAAAGAGATGATATGGCAATTACAACAGCACCTGTGTCTTTGAACAATAACGAAAAGCCATACTAGTTTTTTCTATTAGTCATATTGGAGAGAGACTTGATTGCATCATTTGAATAAGTTTAGGACTTGATTGTACTCTTTTAAAATGTGAGTACTTGATCACAATTTTATGACAAATCTTAGAACCTCTGCTGTGCTTATCCATATTTTTATTAAGTCCTGTAAGCAAATTTTCACGGTGCATGTGCAGAAGAATGTTTATTCATCATCAATGAATGTAACCATCCGTCTCCATGCTGCACAAGATTCATTGCAGTCTAAACATTAGATAATTACAACACCTCGGATAACATCCATTGAGCGCATGCTTGACCTGGGACTCCACAGCAAATTTCCACGTAGTTCGAGCATCTGCGGTTATGATTGAAACATTCAATTTCCAGGAAGTAGTTGGGGGTCTCGGCATTCTTCTCCATCATTTTCGACTCACAAAGTCTCCTCTAAAACTAAAAGATGTTTTGGTCAATGTCTTATAAGCTATGTAGCACGGACACGGCGACACGGACACGTGACACGACACGACACGACACGCGACACGTCATTTATCAAAAAGTAGAGAATTTCGACACGTTCCGACACGTTAAATATTAAATAAATATTTTTATTTTTAATTAATTTGATTCAAATTCACAAATAAATAAATAGTTTACAATAAATTTATACTAATAATATTAATAAATCTTACATTTTTTTTATTTTATTATCCCAAATTTACATTTATTTTTCGAAATTCCCTCCCCCAAATTTATTTTATTTTTGAAAACCCCGCCCCCCAACCTGCGCCCAAACTTCCCTCGTTCTTTTACTCCCCAATTTTTTTTTTTTCACTTTCTTTTTCCCTCCCCACCAACTAATGGGTCGATTCCCCCACCCTCAAATTAATTTTTTATTCTTTCCCTCCCACCATCCATTTCCCCCACCTGTTCGTCACTTTCCCTCCCCCAAATGCGTACCCATCAGACTCCCAATTTTTAATTATTTTTGAGTTATGAGAAACCCTAGCTTCTTTTTCTTCCTCCTTGCCGCTCGCGACCTTTCCTCTTCTCTTCCTCCCTCCTCGCCGCACGCACGACCCCCTTCCTCGCTGCTCGCCGCTCCTCGCCGCACGCCCGACCCCTTCCTCACCGCTCGCCGCTCCTCGCCGCACGCCCGACCCCTTCCTCGCCGCTTGCCGCTCCTCGCCGCACGCCCGACCCCCTTCCTCACCGCTCGCCGCTCCTCGCCGCACGCCCGACCCCCTTCCTCACCGCTTGCCGCCTCGCCCGACCCCTTCCTCACCGCTCGCCGCTGCTCGCCGCTCCTCACCTGACCCCCTTCCTCGCCGCTCGCCGCTGCTCGCCGCTCCTCGCCCGACCCCCTTCCTCTCGCCTTTGATTCGTCTCTCTCACCGTCGCTCACAGTCTGCTTCCTCCCGGACACGCGTGTTGAAACGTGTCGGCAAAGGTTGACAATTACGTGTGTCGGAAAATCCGACACGCGTTGACTGCGCGTTCGACGCCCGTCCGAGCGCTGTCGACGTGTCCTGACACGCTCTGACACATGTCGGACACGACACGGAAGCACGGACAAACATAGCTTATAAGTCTGTCTGTTTCTCCTTGAGAAATTTCTGGGCCCCCAAGCCAACTTGCCTTATCCTAAATTTAATAAGTTTGCGGCGTCGCCTGCCAGCCAACGGTGAAATTACGAAACACGCCTCCTTCAATCATGTTTCCGTACACGGCACTTTTCTAATATGATTAAATATTATAAATCTTGTCAGTAATATCATAATTTGTTGCTCCAAGTTCTAACAAACAGGAAAACCGTCCAAAAATCTTAAATCTAAGGTATTTTTATTAATTCAATCTTAAATCTTTCAATTTTGTCAATTAAATTCTAAATATTTTTCATCTTTTGTCAATTGTTTCATTTAATTAATTTTACTTCTAATTCGCTAACATAAATATTGTTTGTCCTATGTGCAGCATTTTGGCTCTATGGTTAAAATTTATTATTTTGTAAATATTTTCAAATTTTTAAAATTTTTTAATATTTATTTTCTTTTATTTTCTTTTTCCCTCCCTTCTCTTCTTCCTCTCTACTGGAAAGCATCCAACGACTAGCCAGAGGCTACGAACAACGAGCGTTGGCCTTGCCCCAAGTAAGGCTCCGCCGCCGGCCTCATGCAAGGTCATCCTTCGCAAGGCTTGCCCTCACCTACTCTTGCAAGGGCAAGCCTTGCACGAGGCCAACCAAGCCAACCCTCGTGTTTTTCGAGTGGGGGCGAGGCTCGACCTTGCCTGCTATGAGCAAGGCTTGCAAGGTCATCCCTTGCTAGATCCCAGTGAGCACAATCTCGTGTGAGGCCAGCGAGGCCAACCCTTGCTAGTTCCCGACGTGGGTGACCTTGCCTGAGGCCGGCGAGATTGACCCTCATTGGTCGTTGCTCTCGGCCAATCGCCAGGTCAAGGACTGCCCGATAGAGATGAAGAAGAGAGTGATAGGGAGGGAACAAAAGACAAGAAATTTTTTTAAAAAATTCGAAAAATATTGAAAAAATAGTAAATTTTGTCCACATTAGCGCCGATCGTATCACAACGGATGGCTAATGTTCTTGTCAGCAAATTCCTACCAAAATTGGCTGGAGGACTCAATTGGTAAAAAGTGAAAATATTTAAAACTCAATTGACAAAATTAAAAGGTTTAGGACTGAATTAGCAAAAGTGCAATATGTTTAAAAAATTCTGGACAATTTGCCCACCAACCAACTGATGGTAATTTATGGACAATGTTAGCAATTTACCAACATTAAATGCAAGAATAAATTATCATTTTTCTTAGGAATTTATCACTTGAAATAAAAACTTAGCAATGTCTTAATAACTTCATCGGTGAAATCAATAGCTTATCAAAATAGATCAACTAATAAGATGATAAGTTATTAATGGAGTAAGGAACTTACCAACTTCAAATAGAACGTAATTTACCACTAAAGATAAAAACTTGGGAAAAGTATCAAAAAAGTCCTAAATTTATTGCATTGGCACAAATTCAGTTATAAACTTTTCAATTAGATCAATTTAGTCATAAACATTTTCACATTGGCACTAATTCAGTCTATTCGGTTAATTTTGCTAGCTGACGCTAATGTGGATGACGGTTAATGGTCGAATGCTAACGTGGCAATTTTTTAATAATTTTTTTATTTTTTTTCAAATTTTTTATTAATTTTTGTCTTTTCTTTTTCCTTTACTTTTCTCCCTTATTCCTCCTTGGACTTTTAGTGGCTGGCAAGCCTCTGGCAAGGAGCTCTCCATGGTTAATGGCGAACGGTAAGAACTCTCCCTGGCTGTTGTCGTCGAGCGAGTTCGCCTTTGGGTTCCAGAGAATGGGAACAAGATCTCATTTGATGGCTATATGGTTTGAGAAGATAGAGGACAAAACCATAGTCTGGTCAATGTATGGCGATGATCTAGCACCCGAAGGTTCGAAAATCCTGTTAACTACCAACAGCGAGTTCGTGCTTACCGACCCGAGAGAGAGAGAGAGAGAGAGAGAGAGAGAGAGAGAGAGAGAGAGAGAGAGAGAGAGAGAGAGCTATGGTCTTTTGGCCTAACCGCCACTAGCTTAGCGTATGTGGCTTGTTGAATTGCGCGGCGTAGCATTGATATCACTTGTTGAGTTGTGAAGCGTGACTATAATAAATACTCTTTTTAATATTACAAGAGCACTTAATACACCATTCTCACTAAACACAAAACGGACTCTTACACTCACGCCACACTCATTTTACACACGCTACACACTTATAGCACTTTGGACTTCCTACACTCCTCATGCTCTACTCTTTGCAACTCTTCACTCACTCACATACACCCACAACACACTCTACATGACCACCTCTGAAGACCCCACTCATACACAAGACCCCCTACACTCTACACTCACGACACTTTATACAACACCCTACACTCCACATGCAAGGGGCAAGAGCCCCTATTTATAAGGTGTAAAGTCGGTCAATGAACTGACTTCCACACCGAAGTATCTCCTCCTATTATTATTTTGTTGCAACTTGCTGACCCATTTGTCAACAATTGCAGTTATGAAATTTGGAGAAAAATTTGGAAGAGTATAGATAGAGAGATAGGTAGAGAGAGAGAGAGAGAGAGGTGCCTCTTCAACACTTCCCCTCACCGACTACTCTCTCTCTCAATTCGGATGTAACACTATGTCAAGTTGCTTCTCGGCATCTGCTATCGTCTTCTTCCTTTATCCTCTCATGCTCCTTGGCTTCACCCACTTCTAGTGCTAGCTGCCCTGATTTAATACGATCTATTGTAGCTTCAACTTGCTCTTCGACTGCGTCCTTCAACTTAGCTTTGTGAAGCTTGAATTTTTGTAATGCATGTTCATTCTGCCTTTTACTCTCCCTTTCCTTCGTCTCACACAATTCGACTTTCGTATTCAACATATCTCTTGTGAGAATTTGGAGATTGGAACTCATTTCATGCTTCAACCGATTTAGTCCCATCGAAAGCACTTTAGTGGAGATATCTTGATCCTTTTTCTCATGGAATTTCTGCTCCTTGATCTTATTCCACTTATCCTTGCACCACGGTATGTAGGGTGTAGATGGCCTCCTTTTTTAGAGAATCCCTACAATTTCTCCTTCAGGTTTTCTTTGTCTCTCCCAATATGACCAATTGGGAACTTCACAGTGGACTTGAATTCCTTAAGCTTCTGCAACTTCTTAAACTCATATCGTAACTTCTCGAGCTCTCTTTCTTTTGCTTTGAGCTCGCGATCCTTTTGCCTTAGCATTTTATCTCTTTTTCAACATCTTCTCCATCTTCACATTTTCAATTCTCAGCTTCTTCATCATTTCCTGCACTCTTGCAATTTCTTCTCACGACTGCTTGTTAGTGTCGTTAGTTGCTTCTTCGAGTTTTCCCTTGGCTTGCTCTTCTTCGGGGTCGCGATAGGAGCCATTGAATCATTTGACTCAACTATACAATCAGTTGCTAACTCTTCTCGATCCTTCAATGCAACTGACGTTTGGAAGTCCCATTCTTCTTCACTTTCGATCTCCTCCTTGCAGGAAGTGACGTCATTTCCTTCTTCCGGCCTTGCTTTGCCTTTTGTTGCTCTCATCTTCATCCTATCATCGTTGCCATCTCAACGAGCTCCCCCTGGTTAATAACTCTTTCCTTTTAATTGCCTCTGCCAATCTTTATGACTTTTCAATGGTTTGCCATCTCTTATGCCTGCTCCATTTCTACTCTAACTCTTGAACCCTCTCTTATTACTAAAGAGGGCACTTTCAACATCCTTAACTGAGACCTTAGAAATTTGTTTATCCGAGGCTTCTCGATTGGCCAATATATTCTCCAACTCAGTTAGAGTTGGCTCATTTAACCACCCACTAGTAGCCGTAACAAAACCATTATACTCTGGCCTTAACCCATGAATTATTATTCTTCTCATTCTTGTCTCAAAGATGGCATTATGAGGATCTAACTTTGAAATTTCTTCGCAAATAGATTTTACTTTAGAGAAGGATTGACTCACTATCATATGTTGTTGCGAAATTGAGAGGAGCTTATTCTCTTGGCATTGTAACTTGGCATCATTTGTTCTCGCAAACAGAGCCGCCAAGTTATCCCAGGCCTCCTTCGGGTCTTCGCACTCTTTAAGTGTTAACAATAATTCATCTTCCACAATTATAGCAAGAACATAAAAAGCCTTACTTGATTTGACATTCCACTTTCTTAATTCGCTATTATTTGTGGGCGGTGTGGTGTTGCTACCACCAATAATCTCTCATAAATTTTGACCTTGCAAGTAATACTTGCATGTAGGTACTCCAATTATTATAATTGAAGTTGTTGAGCTTCTCCAAGCCATTTCCCGAACTCAAGAAATCCGCCATCAAGACTTGACTATAATGCCCCACACTATATCAAGTAAGCCTAGTCCTAGACCAACCAACTTCACAATCCCAGATCGTGCACTGGTAGAACTCCGGCGTACTCCACTCCTTGGCTCGACGATCCCTGACTGCCTACTCACTTACAATGGTCCCCAACCACCTAAGCTCTCATACCACTTGTTGAATCGTGCGGCATAGCACTGATACCACTTGTTGAGTTGCGAAAGCGTGACCATAAGAGACACTCTTTTTAATATTACAAGAGCACTTAATTACACCACTCTCACTAAACACAAAACGGACTCTTACACTCACGCCACACTCACTCTGCACACGCGACATCCTTACAGCACTTGGACTTCCTACACTCCTCATGCTCTATTCTCTGCAACTCTTCACTCACTCACATACATCCACAGCACACTCTACACGACCACCTCTAAAGACCTTACACCCTACACTCACGACAGTTTACACAACACCCTACACTCCACACACAAGGGACACGAGCCCCTATTTATAGGGTGTAAAGTCGGTCAATGACCCGGCTTCCACGTCAAAGCTCCTCCTATTATTATTTTATTGCAACTCGCTGACCCATTTGTCAACAGTTGCGGCTATGAAATCAGGAGAAAAATCTGGAAGAGTAGAGAGAGAGAGGCGGTGCCTCTTCACACGGCCATGCTCAACACGGGGAACTTCATCCTAGCGAGCGCAAACACGTCAACTTGTGGGATTCATTCAGCCAATCGACGGAGACGATACTACCTACACATTAGTTAGATTTTGGGGCTAATGTTAAAGCTCACTATTCCGGAATGAATTGCTCCACTAGGAGATTCCTCTTGGCACTGCAAGCTGACAAAAATCTCGTGCTCTATGCCACTCCTACCTCGCTGGCCATCTCATATTCATACTGGCTACCGGCACCCTAGGTGTCGGCTTCCGGTTGATATTCAAATAAAGTGGTCAGGTCTACCTCACGTTTAGGGATGGAACAATACTCAATATTGTCACCTCAGATGAAGTTCCAAGCAGCGGATTTTACCAAAGAGCGATCCTTGAATATGATGGGGTCTTTAGGCAATATCTCCACCCAAAGATGACAAATTCGAGTTTTGGTTGACCAATGCGCTGGTCAATGGTCTCTTCCCTGGTCCCTTCAAATATATGCACAAGGATCACACGAGATACGGGTCCTGGAGCTTGTGGTTTCAACAGCTATTGTACTCTTAGAGACGATCCGATTTAGAGGCCCCGATGCTTTTGCCCACCTGGATATACTCTGTTAGATTCAACGAATGAGATGAACGGATGAAGACAAGACTTCATATCACAGAGTTGCGATGAAAGTAGGCCTGAAAAAGACTAGTTTGCTTTGCCTGACATGCTCAATACAGATTGGCCGCAGTCTGCTTATGAGGTCAGGGCATTGAAAACTGAGGATTGGTGCCAAGAGGCTTGCTTGGCTGATGGTTTTTGCGCGGTCGCTGTTTTCAAAGACGAAAATTGCTGGAAAAAGAAGATCCCTCTTCTCAATGGTAGGAAGGATCTTAGTGTGGGTGGAAAAGCACTGATTAAGGTCCTGATGGATGACTCAACTTTGACATCTACAAGAAACGGCCAGAAAAAGAACAAGAACTCAACTTTGGTGATCATCATATCAGTGCTGTTGAGTAGTTCTTTGCTTTTACTCCTCATTAGCTATTTAATTTATAACAACTTCCAATCAAGGGATTCTTAGTTTTCACAACCAGTCCAGATTAACCAAGCCACGCGCATCCGGACTTTCAATTATCAGGAGCTTAAAGAAGCAACAGATGAATACAAAGAAGAACTGGGTAGGGTTCTTTTGGAACAATGTACAAAGGTGTTCTTGGATCTGAGGATACAAACTTTGTGGCAGTAAAAATGTTGGCGACAAGGATCGGAGAAAGCGAAAAAGAGTTTGAAAGAGAAGTGAGTGCAATTGGTGAAACTAACCACAAGAACTTGGTGCAGTTGCTTGGATTCTGCAATGAGGGTCAACGTCGATTACTGGTGTATGGATTCATGAGCAACGGCAATTTGGCGGATTTTCTTTTGGGCTCTTCAAGACCCAGCTGGTACAAAAGTATAGAAATTGCCTATGGTGTTGCGCGCGGCCACTCTTACTTGCATGACGATTGCACCAGGCACATAATCCACTACGACATCAAGCCGCAAAATAATTCTTCTTCGTGGATCTCTCACTGCAAAAATATTAGACTTCAGATTGGCAAAGCTTTTGATGGCGAACCAAACAGGAACCACCACTGGAGTCAGAGGAGCCAGAGGTTATTTAGCGCAGGAATAGTTCAGGAATATGCCTATTTCTAGCAAGGAAGTGTTATAATAAATTTTATTATTTTAAATGTGATCCCAATTTTATATTTCCCAATTAATTAATTACCTAATTTATTATCCGCATCTATTACGTGATATTTGCCAATTAATATATTACCATAACGGTCTTGATGGAAAATGTTGGTAACATAAGAAATGGAATAAAACGTTAGGTTGTTTAATTCAAACCCCATTACTACAAAAAACACATCATCACGTTTGAGGAGTATTAGCTAGTGGAATAGATTTGGTGTTTTCATATTTGCATATTGATCGAGCTTTGTGGATCCATCCAAGTTTTTAGGGTTTTCTGTATTAGATTTTCATCAATGGTTGGAGGTATGTTGATTTTTACATTTTCGCAAATCGATCCCAAATTTTTGTATGAATTTATGATAAATCGGAATTGTTAGGTTTTATTTAGATTTAGTCTTACAATTGGTATTAAAGCATATATATAATCTCTGCCTTGGTGAAAATTTTGGAATTTTTGTATGTTTTCACTGAATTATGTATGGGTAAAATTCGGATCTTTGGTGGTTTGGAGCAAAATTTCAAATTCCGATCAAATTCGGGCAATCCACCAATGCGATAATGGTTATTTGGCATATTACTGATCATCAAAGGTTAATTGAGTGGTGAAACTTTCGATGGTTAGGGTTTTAGGGCAAATTGTTTTAGACTTAATTCTAGTCAATTTGTTGGTCGTTTTTGCTGGATCTTGAAACTATACATTCCTATCGAGATTGTCTTCGAGACCCATTGATTAATTTGATCGGACATGAGCTATGGATGAAGATTGAGCGGCAAAACAGTGGCTGGTCGTGGCGGAGTAGCGGCGAAAGAAAGAAATTCTCGAAGAGAAGGCCGTCGGACGTGCCCAAGCGAATGGAACGGGTGCGTGTCAGTGGGCGCATGCAACACATGCACCCAAAAGGGGAGCTGCAGGCACGTGCACGCCACAAGTCCACACGTGCTTTTGTCCCTCTGCATATTTTTGGATTCCAATTCTGCCCTTTGCTGCCTAAATTATGATTTAACCCCTCCGCATAAAGAAAAATCACGGTTTTGCCCTGGTTGCATAAAATTCCAATTTCACCCCCTTTGGGCATGGAAATTTACGATTTTGCTCTTTTGGTCATAAAATTCATGTTTTACCCCTTACAAGTGAAATTCCAATTCTACCCTTGCGTGTAAAATTACAGTTTTAACCCTTTTACATGTTATTTTACTGTTTTGCCCTTACATGCAATTTTTGAATATTTTCTAGTAGAATTAAATATCTAGTGATCTGTATATATTTAATTAATTGAAGATTAGTCACAACATCTTTGATTATATTAAACTATATACATTAAGAGTCTATGGACCACATCCAATGAAAGGGCATTGCATGTTATTAGTCACATTAATTTTATGAAATTTATCCCACATGAATTTTCAATATATTAATGTAATTGATTAAGATAAAATATTATTTTATCTTTCTTAATTTACCCACAAGGATTAGCGAAGGGAATATAATTTGATAGTTCATCATTAAGTAATTATTAATCTATTTAAATTAGAAACTTAGCTCATAAGCAGTTTTTGATGTTATGTGATTCATATTTTATAGCATGTTTTACATTGGTAAAATATTATTTAAGTTTATTTGCCTCAAATATATTGATACATAAGTTTTTCTTTGATTAGAATGCGGTCTTACCACCTATGATTCGTTCTGGTATAATTGTTCCCGAGTTTAATGGAAATAACTATAAAGAATAGAGGGAATTAGTTCTTCTCCATTGAGATGCATGGATCTTGATTATGCTTTACGGTCAGACAAACCACTTGAACATACTAAGGATAGTACTTGGGTTGAATATACTCTTTATGCACAATGGAAGCGGTCCAACCATCTCAATGTGATGTACATAATAAAAAAAAAAAAAAAACTATCTGCTAGTGTTGATGGTTCAGTCATTCAGCATAACAATGCTAAGGAGTTGCTTTGGAGACTATTAATGCACAATTTGAGTTTTCAGAGAAGGCACATGCCATGACCCTAATTATAAAATTCTCATTGTTGAAGCTTACCAATGTAAGAGGTGTGTAGAGCACATCATGAAGATGATGGATATTGCAGCTTAGCTGAAAAATATTGAGGTTGAGATATCAGAATCTTTATACACTCTTCCACAAGAGTATGCCCATTTCAAGATCTCTTACAACACACATAATAGAAAATCGTCAATCAATAAACTCATGACCATGTGTGTTCAAGAGGAAAAGAGGCTGCTAATGGAGAAAGGAGAAAGTGCTTATGTGACAACATAAGATAAGTACAAAGGGTAAGACAAGTAAAAGGGAAAAGGTAAAATGCCTCTACCTCCCCAAGCCAGCATTAAGAAGAAATCCAAGTGCTTCTTTTGTAAAAAGAAGGGGCACATGAAGAAGGTGGCTCAAGAAGAAAGGTAACCTACTCTCATATGTTTGTTATGAATCTAATATGGTTGATGTGGGTCACAACACTTGGTAGCTTAATTCTGGTTCTACAATCCACATTTCAAATCCCTTGTAGGGTTTTCAAAATCAGCGGAAACCAACGGAAAGTGAACAAAGTATCTATTTAGGAAACAAAATGCATTCGTATATGGAAGTTATTGGGACATGCAGATTAGTTCTCAGTAATGGCCTTGTTTTGAATTTAGAAATGACTTTTTATATTCCTAGTTTAAGAATTTAATTTAAGTTTCAAGATTTGTGCCTTTGGGATACTCCTTTAAATTTTTAGAATCAACATTTAGTTTATCATATAAATCTGAATTGTTGGGACTGGTATTTTATCTTACGGTCTCTTTCGAATTGATTTACAAGACAATGCTATTTATAATGCGATGCACGTTCTCGATAATGCTGGCATAAAGCGATGTGTTGTAAATGAGGATTCCTCTATGTTGTGGCACCGAAGATTGGGACATATCTCTATAAATAGAATTAAGCAATTAGTAAATGATGGAGTACTTAGTACTCTAGACTTTACTGATTATGACACTTGTGTGAACTGTATAAAGGAAAAACAAACTAACAAGTCAAAGAAATGTGCTAAGAGGAGTACCGAAATATTAGAAATCATATATACATATATTTATAGTCCAGATATGGACTCAAATAGTCAGAGATGCTTTATCTCTTTCATAGATGATTATTCACGATTCATGTATCTCTACTTGCTTCCTAATAAGCACGAAACGCTAGATGCTTTTAAGGTATGCGATAAGCAATTTAAGATCATGAGATTAGATAAAGGTGGAGAATACTATGGTAGATACACTGAAGATAGACAAGCACTTGGTCCATTCGTAAAGTTTCTTGAAAAGCATGGGATTATTGCCCAATACAATATGCTTGATTCTTTAGACCAAAATAATGCAATAGAAAGAAGAAACCGAACATTAATAAACATGGTGTGGAGTATGCTCAGCAACTCCAAATTTCCTAGATTCTTGTAAACTGAGACTCTTAAAACGGCAGTGTATATATTAAACCGAGTTTCAACTAAGACTGTTCAAAGGATGTCTTTTGAGTTATTCAAATGTTGGAAAACAGGTTTGCAACATGTACACATTTTGGCATTGGTTGCTCATTTTGATATGGAGTTACATTAAATGGATGTGAAGACAGCATTCCTCAATGGAAAATTAGAAGAAGTGATTTACATGAAACAACTAGAATGATTCTTTTTAGTACTGGTGAGCATTAGGTATGCAAGCTTAAGAAATCTCTATATGGCCTAAAACAAACATCCCGCCAATGGTACTTGAGGGTCCATTTATTCATTCGGTTTTGTAGATAATATCATTGATCAATGTATATACTAGAAGGTTAGTGGGAGCAAAATTTGTTTCCATGTGCTATATGTGGATGATATTTTACTTGCAACTAATGATAATTAGTTGTTATGTGAGGTGTAATAATTTCTCTTTAAGAGTTTTGATATGAAAGATATAAGTGAAGCGTCTTATGTCACTAGCATTAAGATTCATAGGGATAGACCTCAAGATATATTAGGACTATCTCAAGAAACTTATATCAATAAAGTCTTAGAGAAATTTTGGATGAAAAATTGTTTATCAAGTATAGCACCCATTGTGAAGGGTGACATGTTAAAATCGAACAAATGCCCAAAGAACAACTTTGAAAAGGAACAAATAAAGAATATCTCATATGCTTATGTTGTCGGAAGCTTGATGCATGCTTAGATTTGCACTCGACCTGACATTGCTTTTGCTATGGAAATGCTGGGAAGATACCAGAGTAATTCAAGTTTAGACAATTGAAGAGCTGCAAAGAATGTAATGAGGTATCTTCAAGGTACAAAGGGACACGTGCTTATGTATAGACGAACGAATAGCTTGGAGGTAGTTGGTTACTCGATTTAGACTTTGCTGGCTACGTTGATTCCTGTAAATCAACATTGGAATATATTTTTATTTTTGCTAGCAGAGCTATATTCTGGAATAGTGCAAAACAGACCTTGGTTGCCACTTCCACTATGGAGGTAGAGTTCATTTCCTATTTTGAGGCCACCTCACATTGTGTATAGTTGAAAAGTTTCATATCGAGGTTAGAGTTATGGATTCTATTTCTAGGCCATTGAGAATGTTTTGCGACAATTCAGTTGCAGTTTTCATGGCTAAGAATAAAAAAGAGTAGTCAAAGCAAGCCCATTGACATCAAGTATTTAGCCATCAAAGAACATGTTAAAGAGAAGAAAGTGGTCATAAAATATGTAAGCACTAGATTGATGATAGCTGATTCTTTAACTAAAGGATGCCATTAATGAGTTATAAGGATCACGTATTCAGAATGGGCATTGGTCCAATCATCTAGATTTTTCTTTATATGGAAGAATTTGTGAGACTTTTATTCATTTGCAATGTTTTTCTCAATACATAAAGTTTATTCATTAAGTTATTTTATCACATGTGGGCTAATAAAATACATTATGATACACGGAAGATAATACTCGCTCTAAGAAGACTCATCGTTGTGATTCATGTGTTTTATTTTAGCGTGAAGTTTATGTGGGTTTGAGTTAATATTTCATTTGATGGAATACTGGGATCAATGGGAGAATGTTATAATATATTTTATTATTCTAAATGTGATCTCAATTTTGTATTTCCCAATTAATTCCAATTTATTACCCACGTTTATTATGCGATATCTGCCCATTAATATGTTACTATAACGGTCTTGATGAAAGATATTGGTAACGTAAGAACGGAATAAAACGTCATATCATCTAGTTCAAACCCCATCACCATAGAAAACACACCATCACGTTTGAGGATAATTGGCTAGTAGAACATGATGTATAGATTTGGTGTTTCTATATTCATAGATCAATCATGCTTCATGGATCCATCCAAGGTTTTAGGGTTTTCCGCATTTGCAGACTTTTATCAATGGCTAGAGGTATGTCAATCTTTATGTTTCCGCAAATCAATCCCCAATTTTTGCATGAATTTATATATGAATGATAAATTGGGATCATCATGTTTTATTTAGATTTAGTCTTACGGGAAGACGTTTATAGCTTTGGCATTTTGTTGGTAGAGCTCATCTACTATAGAAAGAACTACGAGCCGGAAGCGGAAATTGAAGCTTAAATTGTACTGGTCCACTAGGTGTGTCGCGACCTCTTTTTTCTGGCGCCCGATCGGGGCGGGCGCCTAAGGAAGCTAATGGCTCGGCTGGATTTAATTAAGCCCGGACTCTCCCAAGTCCACCAATTCACGACTTTAATAGTCTAAGTTTTTAACCTGTAAGTTAATTTTTAAAACGGAGTCGCCACTAATCAATTCAGGGTGGGTTGATTAGAAACCCATGCGAAATATTGGGAGAAATATTCGCTCGCGCAACCAGAGAAATTAGGATCGGGGACTTGATTACACTAGTTAATCACTAATGCCCTTTCGGTACCTAACCTTGTTTAAACCCCGAGGTTTTTTGGATGTTTTAGGGATTTTCCACGCACTTTGGGGAATTGAACCTTTTTCCTTTTTTTTGGACATAAAAGGGATTTTTTTGGATTTTTGGTATTTTTTGGAAAAATACAAGTCTTTTTGGCTTTTTCTGAATTTTTGGCCTTTTTTGGGAAATATGAAATATTTTTGATTTTTTTTTTTTTATTTTTGATTTTTTTATTTGGAAAATAAAAATTTTTTTAATATTTTTTGGAAAATAAAGTATTTTTGATTTTTCTCGAAAATAAAATATTTTTTATATATATTAAAATATTTTTATATATTTTTTTGAAAATAAAAAATATTTTTTTTCGAAAATAAAAATAAATATTTTTAATATATTTTTGGAAAATAAAAAAAAAAAAAAGGCCGATCGCACTTTTTTTCATCATTTTTCATTTTCTTTTTTCTTTTTAATTAAAACGGCGTCGTTTGGGGGGGGAATCGGCGAAACCCTACCCGGTTCCCCCGACCCGGTCCGACCCAACGACCCGGGTTTTTTTTTTTTTTTAAAGGAAGCTGTGTCTTTTTGGGGGAAACCCTACCCGGTTCCCCCGACCCGGTCCGACCCAACGACCCGGGTCGTGACCGAAGAAATCGGGAACCCTAGGGTTCCCGATTCGCGGCGCCGGGGGAGGAGGACGCGGACGGCGGCGCGGCGGCAACGACGACGGTGGCGGCGACGGTGGTGACAGGGAGGGGGGGAGTGAGCGCAACGGCGGAGCGGCTACCTGCAGCAGGGGGTGGCGACGGCGGCGGCGACCCACACGATCCTCCTTTCCCTTCGGCTTCGCCCCCTCTCTCTCTCTCTCTCTCTCTCTCGCTCTCTCTCCCTCGCTGCTTCTCCCTCCGGCGAAGCTCGGATCTGTGGCCGCTCGACCTCGGACCTCCCTTGAAGTCTCTCAGTGGGTTGTCCGAGGTTGGCAAGCCCCAGATCTGGCTCTCCCTCGCTCTCTCGCTCTCTCTCCCTCGCTCGCTTCTCCTTGAAGCTCGGATCTGTGGCCGCTCGACCTCGGACCTCCCCTGAAGTCTCTCAGTGGGTTGTCCGAGGTTGGCAAGCCCCAGATCTGGCTCTCCCTCGCTCTGTGTCCGTCTTGGCCTTCGTCGGGGGCCTATTTATAGGCGGAGGGTGTGCCGGTCGACGGAGGTTCGGCCGTCGTCCGGCGTGCGTCGACCGGCCCTAGGTGCGGCCGAACCGGCGTCCCTTCCACCCACTTGCACGTCCCATCCAACGCCCGGCTGCTCCACGCGCGTGTCGCCGTCCGTCCGTCCGTCCATCCGACGCCACACCCTCGCGCGTGTGTTGCGAGGAGGGGGATGGAGGAGGAAGAAGGGCGACGCGCGGGGTGGGCCGGAGGAGGGTAGGCCGCAGGGGCCCATGCGAAGGGGGAGGCTGCTACTGCTGCTTTTTTTGCTTTTATTTTGTTTTTTCTATTATTTTTTTGTTTTGTTTATTTATTATCCGAAAAAGGAAAAAAGATAATTAAAAAACCTAATTTAATAAGACGAAATTTAGGCTGGCATTTGCCCCTCTTTGAAGGTGAGTTCGCAGAGGTTGCATTCAAAGACAAACTGATGCCTAAATTTTATCCATGCATGCGTAGCATATTTTATTTAGGACCTATTATTCCATGCGGAAAAAGAGTAATATAACTTTACATATACTAAGACAGATAAGAAGATACCGGAATTACTTACCGAGAGTGAGTGAGATAGGGTGTGAACCCCGAGTTTTGGCAAGTATCAATGTGTCATCTTACTTGGTGATATGAGAGGGTTACTTCTCTAGGACCCGAACCATTCTTCGGTCGCCTGACGATAAACTGTTTCTCCAGGACTCGAACCATTCTTCGGTCGCCTGTTAAAACAATCAATGATTTTTCTAGGACTCGAACCTTTCTTCGGTTGCCTTGACGATAAACTGTTTCTCCAGGACTCGAACCATTCTTCGGTCGCCTGTTAAAACAATCAATGATTTGTCTAGGACTCGAACCTTTCTTCGGTCGCCTTGACGGTAAACTGTTTCTCCAGGACTCGAACCATTCTTCGGTCGCCTGTTAAAACAATCAATGATTTGTTTAGGACTCGAACCTTTCTTCGGTCGCCTTGACGGTAAACCGTTTCTCCGGGACTCGAACCATTCTTCGGTCGATTTGTTAAAACAATCAATGATTTGTCTAGGACTCGAACCTTTCTTCGGTCGCCTTGACGGGAAATTGCTCCTCCGGGACCCGAACCATTCTTCGGTCGCTTTGTTAAAGCAATTAGTGGTTTGTCTCGGACCCGAATCATTCTTCGGTCGCCTTGACGAGAAATTGCTTCTCCAGGACTCGAACCATTCTTCGGTCGCCTGTTGAAACAATCAATGATTTGTCTAGGACTCGAACCTTTCTTCGGTCGCCTTGACGGGAAATTGCTCCTCCAGGACCTGAACCATTCTTCGGTCGTCTGTTAAAGCAATTAGTGGTTTGTCTCGGACCCGAATCATTCTTCGGTCGCCTTGACGAGAAATTGCTTCTCCAGGACTCGAACCATTCTTCGGTCGCCTGTTAAAACAATCAATGATTTGTCTAGGACTCGAACCTTTCTTCGGTCGCCTTGACGGGAAATTGCTCCTCGGGACCCGAACCATTCTTGGTCGCTGTTAAAACAATCAATGATTTGTCTAGGACTCGAACCTTTCTTCGGTCGCCTTGACGGGAGATGCACCGACCTTTCTCGGGGCATCTCATTTGTGGGTGCACGATTTGTATCAAGGACACCGGTTGGTACCCGACCTTTCTCGGGAGATGTGCCGACCTTTCTCAGGGCATCTGTTTTGTGGAGTGCCTGATCTTAGTCAAAGACACCTGTTGGAACCCGACCTTTCTCGAGGGATGCGCCGACCTTTCTCAGGGCATCGATTTTATGGGGGATGTCTGACCTCTGTCAAAGACACCAGTTGGTACCCGACCTTTCTCGGGAGATGCGCCAACCTTTCTCAGGGCATCGATTTTGTTGGGGTGTCTGACTTCTGTCAAAGACACCGGTAGGAACCCGACCTTTCTCGGGGGATGCACCGACCTTTCTCAGGGCATCAATCTGTGAGGTGCCTGATCTTTGTCGAGGACACCTGTGGGAACCCGACCTTTCTCGGGGGATGCACCGACCTTTCGCAGGGCATCAATTTGTTGAAGATACCTGGACATTCACAGGCATTGAAAGAGTACGGATATTCACAAGTACAAACTGGAGGATATTTGGGCCTTTGCGGGCGTTGAAGGGTACTTGGATGATCACAAGTACAAACTCGGGAGGATAGGCCTTTGCGGGCGTTGAAGGGGTACTTGGATGATCACAAGTACAAACTCTTGGAGGATACTTGAATGTTTGCAGATATCGAAGGGGTACCTGTATGATCACAAGTACTAGATACTGGAAAATACCTAATTGATTGCAAGTGTCAAAAGAGTACTTGAATGTTAACAAGTACAAACTTTGAAGGATGTCTGAACGTTGCAGGCATTGAAGAGGTACTTGGATAATCACAAGTATGAATTTCTAAAGAATACCCGGCAAATGGAATATCGAGGATGGGTCTCGCATATTCGTGGAGGTCTCTCACCTATTGATAATTGAGGAATATCGAGGACGTGCCTTGCATATTCGTGAAGGTCTCTTACCTCCTGGTTATGGGGAATATCGAGGACGTACCTCGCATATTCGTGAAGGTCTCTTACCTTCTGGAAATTGGGAATATCAAGGACGTACCTCGCATATTCGTGAAGGTCTCCCACCTCCTGGCAGTTAGGGAATATCGAGGACATACCTGGGATATTCGTGAAGGTCTCTCCCCTCCTGGTAATTGAGAATATCGAGGGCATGCCCCGCATATTCGTGAAGGTCTCTCACCTTATGGTATGGGGAATATCGAGGACGTACCTCGCATATTCGTGAAGGTCTCTTACCTTTTGGAAATTGGGAATATCAAGGACGTACCTCGCATATTCGTGAAGGTCTCCCACCTCCTGGCAGTTAGGGAATATCGAGGACATACCTGGGATATTCGTGAAGGTCTCTCACCTCCTGGTAATTGAGAATATCGAGGGCATGCCCCGCATATTCGTGAAGGTCTCTCACCTTCTGGTATGGGGAATATCGAGGACGTACCTGAGATATTCGTGAAGGTCTCTCACCTCCTGGTTATGGGGAATATCGAGGACGTACCTCGCATATTCGTGAAGGTCTCTTACCTTCTGGAAATTGGGAATATCGGGGGCGTACCTGAGATATTCGTGAAGGTCTCTCACCTCCTGGTAGTTGAGAATATTGAGGACATACCTTGGATATTCATGAAGGTCTCTCACCTCCTGGTAGTTGGGAATATCGAGGACGTACCTGAGATATTAGTGAAGGTCTCTCACCTCCTGGTAGTTGAGAATATTGAGGACATACCTTGGATATTCATGAAGGTCTCTCACCTCCTGGTAGTTGGGAATATCGAGGACGTACCTGAGATATTTGTGAAGGTCACTCACCTCCTGGCTATGGGGAATATCGAGGGCATGCCCCGCATATTCGTGAAGGTTTCTCACCTCCTGGCAATTAGGGAATATCGAAGACGTACCTGGGATATTCGTGAAGGTTTCTCACCTCCTGGCAATTGGGGAATATTGAGGGCATGCCCCGCATATTCGTGAAGGTCTCTCACCTTCTGAAAATTGGGAATATCGAGGGCGTACCTCGCATATTCATGAAGGTCTCCCACCTCCTGGCAATTAGGGAATATCGAGGACATACCTGAGATATTCATGAAGGTCTCTCACCTCCTGGTAATTGGGAATATCGAGGTCATGCCCCGCATATTCGTGAAGGTCTCTCACCTCCCCGGCAATTGGGGAATATCGAGGGCATGCCCCGCATATTCGTGAAGGTCTCTCACCTTCGGAAATTGGGAATATCGAGGGCGTACCTCGCATATTCATGAAGGTCTCCCACCTCCTGGCAATTAGGGAATATCGAGGACATACCTGAGATATTCATGAAGGTCTCTCACCTCCTGGTAATTGGGAATATCGAGGTCATGCCCCGCATATTCGTGAAGGTCTCTCATCTCCTGGCAATTAGGGAATATCGAGGGCATACCTGAGATATTCATGAAGGTCTCTCACCTCCTGGTAATTGGGAATATCGAGGTCATGCCCCGCATATTCGTGAAGGTCTCTCACCTCCTGGCAATCAGGGAATTTGAATGTAGCACAAGGCTTACCTGGGTGATTGTAGGCGCATAATGTGGTGGAATACTTGAGTAGCTGCTAGTATTCAAAGATACAATTTGGAGGACAACTTGGACAAGTCGAGTGTCACGGAAAGGGAGTATCCGAACGGTGGTCGGTACTCAAAGACAAGAGGATACTTGGACAGTCAAGAGTATCCAAACTTTAAGGACAACTCGAACAGATCGAGTGTCAATAGAGGGAGCACCTGGGTAGCGGCATGCATTCAAAACGGACAGTTGCAAATATTAATATTTTGGGGACAACTCGAACAGGTCTAGTGTCGACAAGAGGGAGTACCCGGCAAATGGTAAGTACTCAAAGACAAGGGGATACTCGGACCTTTGCAAGCACCCAAACTCGGGAGATGGCTCGAACAGGTCGAGTGACAAGAAGAGAGTACCAGGACAGTGGTAGGTACTCTAAGATAGATAGGGATAGGGGTATGCTTACCTGGCAATATCTCTGATTACTGAGAGTGTGTTCATTATTTACACAATATGTAGACATGTACACAATGATTGTATATGCTGTAAACTCATAAGTTCAAATGCGATTTATGTATGACAACTTTGTCGGTTTTCTATCATCCGAATTCCACTGGGGAAGATTTTGAAAGACAACCCTCATTTAGAACGTAGATGTCTTGAGCATGCCGGATGAGGGACTTTCAGTCCGAAAGGACTTTCCACTCACTCTCATGGAAAGGCTGTTCTATCCCGACCATTGATGCGGGATTTATAAGGATCACACTTCTCACTTTGTCATCATGTCGGCGGGGGTCCGAGTATTCTCGCAAGTGGTACGACTTTACCAATGTGAGAGGTCTTTGTTGAAATTGTGATGAAGACTTGGTTAGCAGCTCATCAAAGGGGACCATCAAGGTTGAAGTCGATGGATGAAAATGTTGCACGATTCTCTCCGGGTTTACAAGTTAGGAACCCTACGAAAAGAGATAGAGTAATCTTGCTCGTACTTCTTCGAGCGATATTTATGCACATATGAAATCCTACATTAATTGAAGTGCCCCTAGTCTGAAGAGACTTTTTACAATGGGAACATAACGTAGACTCGACTCACATGTAGAAGGGTGGGAGTTGGTGACTGTCTTAGCATTCGTCACTAGTCTTTCTTCTTATTATCAAATGGAGATTTTACAACCACAACTTTTTCTTGGCTGCATTTTTTGGTAGGGGGCATTGGCCTTGCTTTTACCAGGCACACCGTTTTTTTTTTTTTTGCTTTTTTTTTTTTTTTTTATGCCCCTGCTTTTATTCCAGTTCCTCATTTACGGGCATTGACCTTGCTTTTACCAGGTACACTGCTTTTTTATGCCCCTGCTTTTTCATTTTTGTTGCTTGAGGAACTGATCTAGGCGAGTTCAATCGAAGCACCATTATTTAGACTTTGAGTCTTCATCTTCGGCCAGCGCTCTAGGCTATGGCAATAACTTTTGCTTTGTCTCAATGTGAGGGTAAAATTACAGACTCACTTGGGTTGTACAACATATACAAATGCATTGCTCTTCGTCATTCTAAGGCACTTAAATTAATGTGAGTGTTCATATGCAATAAAGACACTCGAAGATTGATGCAAGTGCAAGCAAGAGAATTTCTATCCCTCTTCTCACCTTGTGATGCTGATTTGCTTTGTCTTTGACATGCTCCAATGTGGGGTGATTCTTGATGAGAGAAGCTTCACCGGTGTATGGGGGCTCAATAGGGGTGAGCAATGAAATGCCTCTCACTATTTTGGTTATCGTACCATTCGCGAGAGAACTCTTTACCCTGCGCAGTCATGGAATTTTCTGCACTCATCTCACAAGTGTATAGATGGGGGACTGTGTGTAGGATATGGTTTGCCTGTCATCATTCTGACGTGCCTCATCCAGCATGCTCAACTAGTCTTGCATTCTTCACTCAGCTGTCTATTCTAGTAATCCTCAATAGAATTAGTGATTTAGATAGACAAAATCATCATGCAAAAATCCATTTGGAGAAAGGCATGCAGCATTTTTTGAAGTATGAGAGAGTTTGTACTCTCAAAACAAATGAATGATTTTTTACTCAAGAGACCCTATTGTCAATTTTAGGGGTGTTTACTTGGTGAAATTGTATTTACAAATGTGTTGAATTTTGAATATCAAAAGAGCTATTCACAAAGGGGTGTCGATGGATTGTCCTTATTAAGTAGGGAAATGACACGAGAAGGATCAGTTGGGATTGAGGATCTGATCATTGATTTGACGGTCTTTCTGCTTTTGCCCCTGCAGAAGAGAAGATGTGGAAATAGATCAATTAGTAGGGTCAATATCACACGTGATTTGAGGCCCGAAAGGTTTCTGTCATCTGTTTTGGCAATACTTGAGACGTCATTTGGCTTGGGAGAGTTTATCATAGTCTGACATGCCTCTCATTGATTTGTTTTCTACATCTTTGATGATCAGGTGATCCTGCAACAGATGAGAGGGATCATATTAGTTAGAAGCTCTTTCAAGAGTCGAATAACTTGGAAGTAATACAACATTACCCTTCACTGGTTTACAAATGTTTGAATGGACCTGAAGTACGAGGAGGATATGAATTCCTGTAATTTTCACTCTGTTAGGTCATTTGCTCTCTTGTAATTTGCAGGTGCAAGAGAAGCAATTTTTATTTATTTCTTTAAGCGGCTAACTGTTGCGTCGGGGATTCGAACCCTCGGCTTTGGACCATTTTGCTTATTCCCGGGTAGCACTTGGCTAGAGACGCTGACGGTGTCCGTAGGGGGCGCTACCGAACTGGCTCTTGGATGACATGTCCTTTCATACCAAGCCAGGTAAATCGATATGGGCTACTTGGTTTGCCCAAATTAATCACTAAGCTTGTGTTCTCGAATCTTATGCTTCTTGTCAAATAGGAGAAAATATATCAAAAGTGAATTCAGATACTAAGAGTATTGGGAACGATACCAAATTACTCTTCCCCAGAGTTCTTATTTGTTGACTCCTAGGGATGTTTGAGTGTCAATGACGGCCTTTTGTCTTTGACACGGTTCAATGTCTCTTTTGATTGGCCCTCCTTATTTGTGGCCCTGTATGCATGGTTGCTGGTCGTTGATTCATCTTCAACGCCTTCCTTCGTGGAATTTTTTTCTTGTCTTTGACTATAGCTGCATTGAGCAAAAAGTCACATACCTCAAGCTTCTATGGAATTCGAGATGGATAATCAAAAACCTCCAGCTTTCTGATAGCAATTATTTTTTTTGAAGAATACGTGTCTAGAACACGGAGTGAAGCTTCTAGACTCTAGAGTCATTATCTGGAGTGGGGCTATAGATCGCCTTGACTGTCTGGATTTTCTCCCTATTGACAGTAATGAATTCAAAGGAAGAGAAGAAATTTCTTCCTTGTACTTCTTGGCTTGTCGAAGCTGGAAATCCCTTCAATGAAACTATGACGTCTAATTGCTCGGGCATGTCGGGGAGGAGATAATTGCTCCGTCTTGAAAAGGAATTGGATAGGAGTGAGGTGGAACGCACGAGCTCCCGAGGACGGCTCGCAAATATGGGAAGGTCGAAAGCAGCTGGAGGAGGTTATCCTGCCTCGAGCTACCATGGTGTGCGTGTGTCAGGTTTAACCGCACGCTTATGCCTATTATGTCCGATCTTTTGTTTCCTGTACATAGAAGAGAGGAGACATCATTTTCAAAATTATGTTCGGGAATAAGACTTACTTTCTTTGAAACAGGATGATCCTTTTGTTTGCCCCCTGCTTCCTTGAAAGGGTGTCTTTGAATTTGGCTTGTTCACATGATGTGCCAGTTTTAAATGCTTTCTGTTACACTAAGTCAAAGGGAATGATATTCTGAGACATGAAGTGAGAGAGTTAGGAAGACAAACATGGTTAAATTTATCATCTTGTTTTGACGAAAGCTTTTGGTGATGAAATATTTTTTTATTTTTAGAACATGTCTTTGGGGGAGAAAAAGCATGAGGAAGCCCAGCCCTCAGTATTCTCCTTGGATGATATTTTCTTTTCATGGTTGGATAGCATCACTGGGCTGGTTTGGAATACCGCCTCATGCTTTCAAAACAAAATATTATAACCATACATTAAAGTACTGGAATGAAAAAGACAACAATAGCACACTAGATAATAAACATAAAGACAAGCAAAACTAACGAAAACTCCTATGAAAAGGAGCGATTTGAAAGTGTTGGTCCTGAAGTCAAGCGTCTTTGAATTCCTCGCCTCCAGTAGACTCGAAGTATTCGCATGCGATGACTATTTCGTTGAAGCTACGGAAGTGTAACCCATGCAGCCAACAGCGATGTTCGTGGGGCAAAGTTTCCATGAACTGCTTTATCAATTCTTCTTCAGTCAGTTGAGGATAGGTTTGCATCATAAAAGCCCTCCACCCTCCTGCATATGCTCGGCAATCCTCTATTGGTCTTCTTCCGAAGTGGGCCAAACTCTCGCAAGGCAGCTTAGTTCCAATCTGGTTTTGGTACTGATGCAAGAATGTGGAAGACAGCTCATTCCAATCCTTTATGAGGTAAATACTTGCTGTGACGAACCATTGTAATGCAGACCCCGTAAGAGTTTCTTGGAACGCCTGAGTTGTGAATGTCATCGGGCCATGGTAATGACTCATCTCAGTATGGAGATATTGCAAATGAGCCACGGGGCAAGTCGTGCCGTTGTACTTGCGGAAATTAGGTATCCATACTTCATTGGGGTCAAGATCATATGAGGGCAAGGCGGGCTTGACATGTCTTGGTTAGGCCACCTTTGGTTTTCCCACTGCATATTCGTTGAAGTGGTGAATTTTTCTGTTTGAGAGAAGTTGGACTCTACCGAGATCACTCCGTTGCCTTCTTCTGGGTCAAAATTTCCGAATGAGGATGAAGTATTGAAGCTATCCTCATGGTCGGAGGACGAGTTTAGTAGCTCGTTAGGATCGTAGCGGATAAGGACGTACGTTTCTTCTTCTGACGGGACTTCATCCCCGGGTGACGGTAGAAAACAGTTATATGATGAGTGATCAGTTCCATCGAAATAACGCTGGAAATCCTTGGGTTTGTATTCTAGGGACTGGAAGTCATCAGGGTCATATTCTAGAGGAAGGTAGCCTTCAGAATTGTATTCCAGAGAATGCTCGAAGTTTTGATGCAGTGGTTCACCAGTTATCAGATTTCGCTTATACTCAGTGGTAGATGTTGAATTGATTGGTTTAGGCTTTCTTTTCTTGGCTCCTGGTCCAGACCTTTTGAGTAAGGCCCTTCGTCTTGCCAGTTCGATTTTGTCAACGGGAACGAGAGATATTAAGGCTTCACTCTCTGTTTCACTTTCTATGTCGATAGGGGTTGGTATTCTTTGAACCCTAGCTCTTACAGTAAGCTTGGAGAGTTGTCCTGTCGTGCCCCGGTCTTGAATCCGTACCTGTGATCTCGTACATAGGTTCCTTACCTTTTTGAGTGGGAAACTTTTCAATAATATGATGTTGCTCAGTTGCCCATTTATCATGCAAGGCTTTATTGACATTTGACGGCTCCTCGTGCTCCGGGATCATCGGTTCTTCGTAGGGCAAGGCAATGTCAGGGCTGATGTCAATATCATATTCTTGGTGGAAAACATGAATTAGTTCCTTCCAGGTTTTAAGGGAACTAATCTTCCTGATAATGTACCATCGCAAGGCGGGGGCCGGTCGGGTTTGATTGGTATGATTGAATCATCCTTTGGACCAGTAGGCTTGTAAGTAGGTCTCGGGCGGAAGGTATCGGCATACCTTTCGCATTTAGGCGTTCCGAGTTCTTTAGGGATCTCAAAGCTGACATAATTAGACAAGTCAATGGGATTCGGCTCTTGCAGCTGTCTCAACCTTTTCATGATCTTTTCAAGCTGTTCATCTTGTTGGTCATTATTTGGCAAATTTCCAGGTGCCAGGAGTGTGCTTAAAGTAGTTATGGAGTTGGGTTTAGCTTGAGTGGATTCCATTTGCTTTGAGAGTTGTCGAAGGACAATGGACATCGTCCTACGCCGTCTTCAATGTTGGTGAGACGATTTTGTACATCATTCTGATCGGGTCCTATCACATGAGGCCATTCGCGGGTGGCTGATAGTTGACGATCCATAATTACCTGTGTCGCAAAAATCATAAATGAGCACGAAAGTAAACAAGGATTGACCCATGGCAATGGTCTAACTGCTTCTCTATTTATCAAAAGAGGACTTTAGAGACCACAGACTTCTGACATTTAAAACTTGAAATTAAAATGACAGAAGGAAATACTATGTATTAAACAAAAGTCCCTAAACAATGGGACGAAATTTTCACGATATCAATACTAAGGGACACACGATTGCTAATCTATATGCGATGGGGAGCCTTGTTCTTGCGCCGATGCTTGCTTTCTTGGACTGGCTCTGAGACATGTATCCTGTTCATTCCCAAATCCCCTTGCATAAGCTCTGCTTGTTCATGTTGACTGATCTCGCTGATTGGGTGAGGAATTGATGGCTTCCACTTTGTCGGGATATGATGGTTGTGGATGTAGGACTCAGAGGCGTGATGGGCCTTTTCTTGTCCCTCAAGCCCTTCAGGTATCACAATTCTCTTGCGATGGCACTTGCTCCACGTTTCCTCGATGATGTCAATCTCGAATGTGTATTCACGACTTGGATGGGTGAAAAGGAGTGGAGGGGCCTTCCTCTTGAAAGGCGGTGGGATCTCCTGAAGGGCTCCATACTTTGTCGCGCCACCCGATATGGGAAATAAGAGATGCCGCCGGTGAAACCAAGCAACGGAATTGGATGGCGGCGTCTGTAAGCAAAGTAGGCTCTCTTTTCATGGAACCAACCAGCACACCATTGGAACGCCTCAGGAGCTGGGTTTCTTAGAAAGTTTATCCAATTTAAACAGCTTTGGTTAGGAATGTATGGTCCTAAAACCGTAAAATTTTGAAATGGATTTTCGAAATCATTTATTTCAGACGATCGCATGAAGCCTCGAAATTCGCTTAGGTGAGAAAAGAACCAGACTTGTAAAATTTCCGGGGAGACTCGCATGACTTTTTCCGTGTTTTCTTTAAAACGATTGAGGGACAAGAATGTTTCGGCTAAAATCATGTTGACATAATTTTGCCCCCTTAAGATCGATCAACTATCCATGCCATCTTTGGACTTATGACATTTCTTTGATGGGGAAAATGATGAACCCGAAAAAAGGCCAAGAGGAAAATCTCGCTTTTCTGAGTCATGGGTTGATTTTCAAAACATGCAGTCAAAAATGCTAGGGGGCAGGTATTATGGTTATTTTCAAGAATTTGCCTCATAACATGAACTTCAGTTCTTAAAAGTCGTGCTAACCCACGCAATGGGATAACGCCTGTTGATGGCCTAACAAGTCTTTTCTCGAGAGGCATTCCAGTGATGATGCTGTATTCTTCCAGAGTTGGAGTTAGCTCGAACCCACCAAATATAAAAGTAGTCGTCTTCGGGCACCAGAAATGTGCCACGGCCTGCATGACTTCGGGATGAACACGGATTCGAATCAACGATAGAAGATGACCGACTTTGGCTTTCACTCGTTCTTGGGCATACTGGTCCAATTGACCCCACCATCTGAAGAGCTTTGCTTTGGGAGTGGGAATGAACTGGATGTCATCTTTTCCCATCGCATATAAACTGTGACTCAAAAAAACTTTCCTAAATTGCCATGGGTCAATAAAAGGACTGAGTAAAAGTAAATAAATTACTTTGTTTTTAAAGAAAATGGCAAGTACAAAGACATGCACATGAGATGTGCGGCTCGATTTCTAAGCGAGAAGGCTTGTTGAAATTAAAAGGGTATCGCCGTCGTCGCAGTCTCGCGTTAGCGGCATACCCTCCTAACCTCGGCTAAAGAAATTCGGGGAAAAGAAAGGCAACCTCTACATCGCAGTCTCGCGTTCGAGGTCGTATCTTTCTTGACACCATCCTAAATATCCTATGGCGGCCCGGAGTCCGGCGGCCGGGTTGTGTGTGCCATGTGTAGTCTGAAACAAGTAAAGCATGCACCACAATTCATAATCACAAGACAATCTATTTTAAGCAAAGTTAAAATAAATTTCTAAGCTATTGACCTGCATAAAGAAAAACCTAAGTTAGTAAAGGAATTAAACAAGATAAAAAAGGCCTAAGTCCTCAGAGTCCCCAGCGGAGTCGCCAAGCTGTCGCGACCTCTTTTTTCTGGCGCTCGATCGGGGCGGGCGCCTAAGGAGGCTAATGGCTCGGCTGGATTTAATTAAGCCCGGACTCTCCCAAGTCCACAAATTCACGACTTTAATAGTCTAAATTTTTAACTTTTTGTAAGTTAATTTTTAAAATGGAGTCGCCACTAATCAATTGGGGTGGGTTGATTAGAAACCCATGCGAAATATTGGGAGAAATATTCGCTCTGCGCAACCAGAGAAATTAGGATCGGGGACTTGATTACACTAGTTAATCACTAATGCCATTTCGGTACCTAACCTTGTTTAAACCCCGAGGTTTTTTGGATGTTTTAGGGATTTTCCACGCACTTTGGGGAATTTTTGAACTTTTTCCAATTTTTGGACATAAAAGGGATTTTTTTGGATTTTTGGTATTTTTTGGAAAAATACAAGTCTTTTTTGGCTTTTTCTGAATTTTTGGCCTTTTTTGGGAAATATGAAATATTTTTGATTTTTTTTTTATTTTTGATTTTTTTTATTTGGAAAATAAAATATTTTTTTTAATATTTTTTGGAAAATAAAGTATTTTTTGATTTTTCTCGAAAATAAAATATTTTTTATATATATTAAAATATTTTCTATATATATTTTTTGAAAATAAAAAATATATATTTTTGAAAATAAAAAATAAATATTTTTAATATATTTTTGGAAAATAAAAAAAAAAAAAAAGGCCGATCGCACTTTTTCATCATTTTTCATTTTCTTTTTTTTTTTTTATTAAAAGAAAACGGCGTCGTTGGGGGGGGGAACCGGCGAAACCCTACCCGGTTCCCCCGACCGGGTCCGACCCAACGACCGGGTTTTTTTAAAGGAAGCTGCGTCGTTTTTTGGGGGAAACCCTACCCGGTTCCCCCAACCCGGGTCCGACCCAACGACCCGGGTCGTGACCGGAAAAATCGGGAACCCTAGGGTTCCCGATTCGCAGCGGCGGGAGGAGGACGCGGATCGGCGCGGCGGCAACGGCGGCGACGGTGGCGGCGCGGTGGTGACAGGGGAGGGGGAGTGAGCGCAACGGCGGAGCGGCTACGGCGATGGGGGTGGCGGCGGCGGCGGCGACCCACACGATCCTCCTTTCCCTTCGGCTTCGCCCTCTCTCTCTCTCTCTCCCTCTCGCTCTCTCTCCCTCATTTGCTCTCCCTCCGGCGTGGCTCGGATCCGTGGCCGCTCGACCTCGAACCTCCCTTGAAGTCTCTCAGTGGGTTGTCCGAGGTTGGCAAGCCCCAGATCTGGCTCTCCCTCGCTCTCTCGCTCTCTCTCCCTCGCTGCTTCTCCCTCCGGCGAAGCTCGGATCTGTGGCCGCTCGACCTCGGACCTCCCCGAAGTCTCTCGGTGGGTTGTCCGGGTTGGCAAGCCCAGATCTGGCTCTCCCTCGCTCTGTGTCCGTCTTGGCCTTCGTCGGGGGCCTATTTATAGGCGGAGGGTGTGCCGGTCGACGGAGGTTCGGCCGTCGTCCGGCGTGCGTCGACCGGCCCTAGGTGCGGCCGAACCGGCGTCCCTTCCACCCACTTGCACGTCCCATCCAACGCCAGCTGCTCCACGCGCGTGTCGCCGTCCGTCCGTCCATCCGGCGCCGCACCCTCTGCGCGTGTGTTGCAGAGGGGGATGGAGGAGGAAGAAGGGCTGACTCGCGTGGGCTGGGCCGGAGGAGGATGGGCGCGAGGGGCCCATGCGGAGGGGGGGCTGCTGGGCTGCTCTTTTTTTTTTTGTTTTTTTTTTTTTTTTTATTATTTTTTGTTTTGTTTATTTATTATCCGAAAAAGGAAAAAAGATAATTAAAAAACCTAATTTAATAAGACGAAATTTAGGCGTCAACAAGGTGTATGACTACTACCTCTATGGGAATGTACTTTCGCTTGTGGAGAGTGACAAGGAGGCATCAAGCGACATGAGGAGGGTGAGAAGATTTGTGATGACAACATTGTGGTGCATCCAGGAAGACCCCGCTTTAGGCCAAACATGAAGAAAATCACTCAGATGTTGGAAGGAGCAGTCGAAGTCTCGGTCCCTCTAGATCCAAGCTCCTTTATTAGTTCAATATGATTTTGCTTATTAAGATAACTAATGTCTACAATCGTGAAAATTATCCGTTTTGTCTGTAATTGCAATTACGCCAGAATATACTTTTTCATGATGTCCTCCCATGGATCCCACTTAAAATGGCTAAATCTTACTCAAGCTTGACATTCCCTCGCAAGTATCCTAGAGAGAACAGGTTGACGATTGTCAGCAGAAAGGATTGCATGAGTGGCCGCATGCATCTTTGAAGAGAGATTTATATTGTTGAATGATCAAGTAATTATATGAAATGATGCAGAACCTGTCACCGGTAGATTTGAAGTCACGGGCATTCTTGTGTTGAATCTCTAAGGAATTCTACGTGGATCATATCCCTGTACGTGGCTCCATCAAAGCAATTTTTAATCCACGATTTTGCTTCGTTAAAATTGCATTCGACGCAGTAGAACAGTGTTTCAACCTGACCCAAGCAAAATAAATCTTCTCTGCTAAATTAGATGATGAGAGCCGTATGAAAGTCGCCGACCCTCAAGACGTGCATCGGGTACCCGGAAATCCTAATTTCAATAGCTCTGCTGGTTTCTTATTCATACAGAAGGGGACTCTCACCTCCTTCGGGCGACCAACTTGTTATAGGCCAGAAAATCACAGTCCGCAAATCACGTAGTTGGGAGCATAATCAGACGAACTTTCTTCTCAATTTTTCCATTTGAGAACTTGCGGGAAGCAACACAAGGCAGACAATTTTCTAAGCATACATATTCCCTTCCCACTAGCTACGGTAAGGTGGCATCCCTCGTCACTTGTCAACAAGGACCTTGCCACTAGCTACTCTCGCTCCTCCGACAATTACGGCCATGACCCTTGCTCAGATCTATGACAAATGATGACCGTTGCACAGATCTGAGACGATGATCGTAGCCCACATAGTCAAAGTAGATCGAAGAATGAAGCAGTGTTCCGCTGCGAGGTGGTGAACCTCTAGTGAATGGCGGATTTGAGCGAGAATAGAGATCTCGTTGCCATGGAAACTTAAGAACCAGCACCAACTAGGGCTGTGAAACAAAGTAGCTAAATGCAAAAATAGATGGAGTTGATTCCCGCGAATGATTTTCTCCTTTTTATTTCTTGTTCTTTTTGTCTAATTTTATTTCTCTAAAGTTTCGAAAACAATTGATTATATTTTAATTGCAACATACAACATTTAACTTTAAATAGTTTTTAATTTTTTTCTTCTAAATTGCCTAACGTGACATTCGCATCAACGCCTTTCCTTTTGAATAATGATGAAAAACTACGTCAATTCTTTTCGATAGTCAAATTTAACAGAGGTTAACAGAACAATTTGATGTATGCAAATTTCTGCAGAATATATGCTGAATTATGTTCATCTATCATTGATGTAGTCATTCCTCTCCAAGCTGCACAAGACTCAATTGCAGTCTAACCAGCAAGCTTTAGATCACCCCAACAACACGGTTCACAATCGCGTGGAGTACGCCGCTCACGTCGAGAACATTCCTCGCCTCGCTTAACTCCTCGGGCAAAGCACAATCCAGCGGCGTGCTTCAGAGCACGAGGAAGAATAAGGAGAAGGAGGAGGTAATTGTTTGCCCGCCATCGCACGAAACAAAGCAGCAGATTTCTCGTGGATAGACGTAGCCATCTCCTGCACTTCTATATTTCCCTGCGGAAGACGACAATGGAGGGAGAGCACCGGACAGTGTGGCGGGCGTGTGCTGACGTGTCAGTTGTCGGGGCGGTGTTAGGTGTGCTGTGTACGTTTGGCGGGTCGGGGGGGGATTGATCAGGAGTATTGTT
The DNA here is from genome assembly GCA_014182715.1 of Eucalyptus cloeziana. Lineage (NCBI taxonomy): Eukaryota > Viridiplantae > Streptophyta > Magnoliopsida > Myrtales > Myrtaceae > Eucalyptus > Eucalyptus cloeziana. Next base: position 53,041,617 of record CM024636.1, on the reverse strand, counting down.
TTTTTCTTGTGAAGTCCACGAGCGATCTGGTTAAAGTCAAATTAGACGGTTCACAATCACATCCGCTGACTGCATGCATGCTTGATGGGGGACACCACAGCAAAATTTCCACGTACGTACGCGCATTGAAACGTTCAATTTCCACGAAGTGATCTGTGATCGCTTCGATTTCCACCGGAATCGAATCCTTTGTATTTTGGTCAAAGTAAAACATTTTCCACTACCAAAATCTCCTCCTCTAAACCTAAAAGATGTTTCAGTCAAAGTCTTCTAAATTTTCTGTTTCTCATTGCGAAATTTCAGGGTCACGACCGAAGATTAATGGATCCGCCCAAGCAGACCTGCCTTTTTCTAAATTTCCACGTACGGAGAAATAAAGAAACGCGCCAACTCCAACCATGTTTCCGCGCACGGCACTTTTCTAATATGATTAAAATTTATAAATCTTGTTGGTAATATCACGTAACTTGTCGGTCCAAGTTTACAAAGTTAGCAATTCGCCAACATTAAATGCAAGAGTAAATCATCACCTTTCTTAGGAAATTATCGCTCAAAGTAAAAAATTTAGCAGTGAAATTAGTAACTTAAGAGTGAATTTGATAAATTATAAATATGGGTCTCCCTATAAGTTGGTAAGTTACTAAGAAAGTAAGGAATTTTCCATTGGAAATATAACCTTGGTTATCAACGTACTGTGGGAATAAGTAATTCACCAACGTAGCCCTGCTTTTAGCATAATAAGTTGCCAACAATTTGAGAGATTTACTAACACCATATTCAATCTTAAATTGTAAACATCCCCCATTAAAGTTAGTAAGTACCGGCGAAATTAGCAATATGTCTGTTCTCTCTTAAGGTAGTATCACGTGAAGTATGAAATTTGCCAAAGGTCTTACTTAACTTATTTAGGAGGTTGTCTTTGGAGATTACCAGTACAGTTAAGGACCGTGAAAATAGTAATTTACCAACATAAGCTTACTTTTAGCTTAACAAGTTACGACCAGTGAAATAAAAAAATTATCAACTTCTTTAGAAATTGACCACGTATCTGATGAACCCACTTGAAAAATTTTAATGCACTTAAGAGTTCACTGCTTGAGGTGGGGGTGATAACATCATGATTTCACTAGAAATTTACTAATTGCTTGACAGGCTCACTCGTAAAATTTTAAAGCACTTGGTGATCTACCACTATACACTAGATTCTAACGAGATAAAATCTTTATTTGGTATGTTAAAGCACTGGGTAATCTAGATAAACTTACTGTTTGAGGATGATAATATCATTTTTTTCGTTGGTTTGTTACTAATTGACTGAAGGGGCCCAATTGTAAAACTCTAGAAAATTATTTTGTATTGTGCTGACAAGTGACAATTTACCGGTTGATTGACGGTTTCCCCTAAAAAATCTAAAACACTCGGTAATCTACCGCTAGATGTCAAGGTGGTGGATTTATAATCTTGTTGACAAGTGACGAGAGAGATACTGGAATTCTATAAAGAGCGCTGGTTTACATCCTTGAGGCTGCAGTAGCTCGACTCGAGCAGCGCCTCAAAGTTTCATCTCGTATGGCTTCAGTGATGCTCCGAATCCTTCTGCTGCTCGTCACACTTCCGCTTTCCGCCAGGGCTCAGACCAACGGCAACCTCACCTTGGGCTCATCGTTAACGGCGGATGACCGAAACTCTTGCTGGCTGTCGCCGTCGGGCGAGTTCGCCTTCGGGTTCCGGAAAATGGGACAAGGGGCTCATTTGCTGGCAATATGGTTCGAGAAGATAGAGGAGAAGACCATTGTCTGGTCGGCGAATGGCGATAATCTAGCGCCAGAAGGTTCGAAGATCCAGTTGACTGCTGACGGCCGACTGGTGCTCACCGACCCGATTGGAAGAGAGTTGTGGCCTCCTCGCTCGATTGGTGCTCGTGTAATGTATGCAGCTATGCTCGACACGGGGAACTTTGTCCTAGTTGGCCAGAACAACGTCAACTTGTGGGAGACGTTCAGCCATCCGACCGACACGATGCTGCCTACGCAACAGTTAGATAACGGGACTAAAGTTAACGCTCGCTACTCTGAAATGAATTACTCCGCCGGGAGATTCAACTTCGTGCTGGGAGACGATGGAAATCTCGCATTCCATGCCACTCCTCACCCATGGGATGCCTCAGATACTTACTGGGTTAGCAACACCAAAGGTAGCGGCGTCCGATTGATATTCAATCAAAGTGGTCAGGTCTCCCTCACGGCTAGGAATGGAACAGTGCTCAAACTCGTCACCTCAGTCACAAACCTGACCAGCGGATTTTACCAAAGAGCGATCCTTGAATATGATGGGGTCTTCAGGTACTATGTCCACCCCAAGCTGGCAAATTCGAGTTCTGGCTCGGCAAAGGGCTGGTCGATGGTCTCTTCCCCGGTCCCTCCAAATATATGCCAGAGCATCAAGCAAACTATCGGTTCCGGAGCTTGTGGCTTCAACAGTTACTGTGCTCTTGGAGACGATCAGAGGCCCCAATGCCACTGCCCACCCGGATATACTCTGTTAGATTCAACAAACGACATGAGTGGATGCAAACAGGACTTCGTACCCCAGAGTTGTGATGGAAGTAGGCCGGAAACAGACCAGTTCACTTTCCACGACGTGCCCAATACAAACTGGCCACTGTATAATTATGAGGCTATTGCGGCACAAACCGAGGACAGCTGCAGACAGGGTTGCTTGGCTGATTGTTTTTGCGCAGTTGCTTATTTGAGTAGGAGTGGAACTTGCTGGAAAAAGAAGATCCCTCTTTCCAATGGAAGGGTGGACCTTACTGATGTTGGAAAAGCTCTGATCAAGGTCAGGATAAATAACTCTACTTCAAAATCTACAGGAAATGGAAACAAGAATTCCACTCTGATTATCATCGGATCGGTGCTGTTGAGTAGCTCTGTGTTTGTGAACTTGCTTCTACTCCTCGTTACCTATTTAATTTATAGAAGCTTCCGATCTAGGGATTCTAAGTTGTCACGACCAGTCCAGATTAACCAAGCCACAGGCACGCAGACTTTCACTTATCAGGAGCTTCAAGAAGCAACAGATCAATTCAAAGAAGAACTAGGTAGGGGTGCTTTTGGAACGGTGTACAAAGGTGTTCTCAGATCCGAGTATACAAACTTTGTGGCAGTAAAATTGCTGGCAACAAGGACTGGAGAAAGCGAAAAGGAGTTTGAAAGAGAAGTGATTGCAATTGGCCAAACTAACCACAAGAACTTAGTGCAGTTGCTTGGATACTGCAATGAAGGTCAACACCGACTTCTAGTGTATGAGCTCATGAGCAATGGCACTTTGGCAGATTTCCTATTTGGTGCTTCAAGGCCCAGCTGGTACAGAAGAATAGAAATTGCCTGCAATGTTGCACGGGGCCTCTCTTACTTGCACGACGATTGCACCAGGCATATAATCCACTGTGACATCAAGCCGCAAAATATTCTTCTTGATGGCTCTCTTACAGCAAAAATATCAGACTTTGGGTTAGCTAAGCTTTTGATGGCAAACCAAACACAAACCACCACTGGAGTAAGAGGAACTAGAGGTTATTTAGCGCCAGAATGGTTTAGGAATATGCCTATTTCAAGCAAGGTAGACGTTTACAGCTTCGGCATTTTATTGGTAGAGCTCATCTGCTGCAGAAAGAACTACAAGCCGAAATCAGAAATTGAAGCTCAAATTGTGCTAGTTGACTGGGCGTATGACTGCTACCACGACGGGAGCGTACTTAGGCTAGTGGAGAGCGATGAGGAGGCATCGAGTGACATAAAGAGGGTGAGAAGATTTGTGATGACAGCATTGTGGTGCATCCAGGAAGACCCGACTTTGAGGCCAACCATGAAGAAAATCGCTCAGATGTTGGAAGGAGTTGTTGAAGTCCCAGTACCTCCAGTTTCAAGCTCTTTTATCAGTTCAGTATGATTTTGCTTATTAAGAAAACTGTTGTCGCTGTAATCATGAAAAGTGCTCATATTGTCTGTAAGTGCCGTTATGCCGGATCAAACATTTTCTTAATGTCTTCGCATGGATCCTGCTTAAATAAGCTAAATCATCAGTCAAGCTTAACATTCCCTCACATATATCCAAGAGAGAACCGGGTTGACGATCGTCACAAAAGGGATTGCATGCGAGGCTGCATGCATTAATTGAGAGACTACGATGGTTGAGTGACCAAGTAACTATATATCAAATAATGGAGAATCAGTCGCCGAAAAATTTGAAGTCACGGGCATTATTCTGTTGAATAACTTAGGAATTATATGTGGATCATATCCCTGCATGTCACGGTAAAAACTAATGAGGCTCCATCAAAGCATTTTCATCGATGATTTTGCTTCACCAAAATTGCATTTGACACAGTGGAAGAGTATTTTAACTTGATCCAAGCAGAACAGACCTTATCTGCTAAATTAGATGATGAGAAGCATATGAAACTTGCCAATCCTCTGGTCGTGGATCGGTGGTCTGGAATCTCAATTTCAACAGTTCTGCTGCTTTTTTATTCATACAGAATGGACACTCACTTCCTCTTGGCAACCAACTTCTTCAAGACCAAAGAAATCCCAGCTTGCAAATCACGTAGGTGGAAGCATAATCAAATGATCTTTCTTCTTGATGCATCTATTGAGAATTAGGGAGAAGCAACACACGGTAGACAATTTTTCTAAGCAATCCGTATTCCTTTCCAAATGATCATTGGAGATCTTGTATAAACAAAGCAGCGAGCTACGGTCAAAGCCATTCCATAACGGGTCCAAACAGGACGGAACTGGAAAATACACCGAGACGAGACAACGGAAAGACCTCGGAGATTTAAATCTAACGATCGATCTGCACCAGCAGCTTAATGGGTTCGATTACATGTTTGTCTTAGTCAACTATGGCGTCTGCTAACGCCTTCGCTATCTTTTCCATGCCATATTCTCAATTCGATGGAACAGAGGATGTTTTGGTCAAGGGTCTTCCGTCTTTCGGTTATTTCACTTTGGAAAAGTCCGCTTGCAACAATTTCACAGAAGTAGATGACTGCCCCCGTTCATGCACCTGGCGAAGCAGAAATTTGCTAGACAATTATGAGCTTGTTCACTTCTCATGCATGCATGAGGCCATTCCATTCAATGCATATACTTTCCTCCTTGTCCAATGTATGCTCAATTTAAGAGCATGTGGCCCAATGTCATCTTCATGTGGTTAGGCCACGACTTGGTTCACTCTCCTTAGGATTTTTTATGATGCTATTTAGAAATAAAAATACTCCCCAAGGTGAATATTTGCTAATCACCGTCTTAATGATGTATGAGTTCAAATGATATCTGATGTGGTAGCGGGATGGATGAGAGTTGTTACACGACTTTGGGATTGAAAAAGCTCATCACCAAGGCCTATATGAAAACCACCAGCCAAGTATATAGTGCTTCTTTGGCTCACCTTGAGGAAGAATCCACCTTCGAAGGATACAAAGACCGGGAGTAATCCACTCTCCAAAGATATTTGCTCATAAAGAGAAAAATCTCAAAAATCCGTACACTCAAAATTCACTGTTTTGTTGTAAAATATGGTGTGGCGAATAAATAATAAAGAGAATAGAGAGATTGAGTAGAGAAAATGGGACACCAGAAGTAGTAGAGAAAGCCAGAGAAGAGGGTGTGACTGTTTATTCAGATGGTTGTTCACAGTAGTTATTGTACATCAAAACTAAACTCCTATTTATAGGAGAACAAGAATGTACTTATCATTAATATCAATGTATCGAATGATACATGTACTGGATAAGGGAGATGAACGTTCATTGTATAGGGAGATGTACTTAGAAAGTATGATACAAATGTACCATAATAAGTACATTAGATAAGATGAATATAATGAATATTCATTCATGTATTTCATCAATTCATGTATTTCATAACACTCCCCCTTGAATATTCATTGTATTCATTATGATTGTGCATCAAATGATACTGCCTCATTAAAAACCTTAAGCCGGAAAAACCCAGTGGGACAAAAACCGGACAAAAGGGAAAAAGAGTGCAGAGCACAAATGTTATGATCTCTCCATTTTATGGATGTATTAATTGCCTCGTTAAAAACTTTTAGCCGGAAAAACCCTGTGGGAAAAAACCGGACAAAAAGAAAAAAAAAAGAGTGCAATGTATATATAGCCACTGCTAGGGCTGATCAATTTTGCATCTTGTGAACTCGCCGCATATCAATGTTGTAATGCATAGTTCATTATATCTCCCCCTCAATTGAGCCATATAGCCACTTCTGGGGCTAATCAATCTTGCATCTTATGAACTCGCCGCATACCAATGCCATATACTAATTTCTCAAAAGTTGATGTTGGCAATGATTTGGTAAAAAAGATCTGCAAGATTATTTATGGATCGAATCTGTTTAACATCAATTTGTCGACTTTCTTGGAGTTCATGAGTATAGAAAAACTTCGGCGAGATATGCTTGGTCCTATCACCTTTGATATATCCTCCCCGACTTGTGCAACACAAGCAGCATTATCTTCATAAATTATAGTGGGAGAATTTGTAACCGGTATTAAACAACAAGAATTATGAATATGCGTTATAACGGATCTTAACCAAACACACTCTCTTCCGGCTTCATATAAAGCAATAATCTCAGAGTGGTTAGAAGATGTAGCTACTAGCGATTGCTTAGTAGAACGCCAAGAAATAGCGGTGCCGTTATAACAAAATAAATACCCGGTTTGAGAACGAGCCTTATGTGGATCGGATCTATATCCAAACATCAGCATATCCAACTAAACCGAGTTAGTGGAATCTTTGGAATAATATAATCCCAAATCTATGGTTCCTCGGAGATAACGGAAAATATGTTTAATCATTCCAATGTCTCGAGTTGGCTCGAACTAAATCGTGCCAATAAATTTACCGCAAAAGCGATATCCGGTCTCGTACATTGTGCCAAGTACATCAAAGCCCCAATTGCATTGAGATATGGTACTTCAAGACCAAGTATCTCTTCATTTGATTCTCTAGGACGAAATGGGTCCTTTTGGGGATCTAGACACCTTACAACCATAGGGGTGCTCAATGGGTGAGCTTTGTCCACGCTGAAGCGTTTAAGCAATCTTTCAATGTATGCTGATTGATGGACAATTATTCCATTTGCTTTATGCTCAAGCTCTAGACCAAGACAAAGTTTGGTTTTACCCAAATCTTTAACTTCAAACTCCCTTTTCAAATATTCAGCAGTTTCAGCTAACTCTTCTGGAGTTCCAATTAAATTTATATCGTCGACACAAACTGCTACAATAGCAAATCCGGTCTAATTTCTTAATAAACACGCATGGGCAGATAAGATCATTCTTGTACCTTTATTTAATTAGGTACTCACTTAGGCGTTGATACCACATGCGACCGGATTGCTTTAACCCGTACAAGGATCTTTGCAATTTTATTGAGAATAAATTGCGGGGAGTGCATGCTTCAGGCATTTTGAATCCCTCGAGAATTTTCATATAAATATCAGAATCTAATGAGCCATATAAATATGCCGTCATAACGTTCATAAGACGCATTTCCAATCTTTCAAAGATTGCTAGGCTAATGAGAAAACGAAATGTAATCATATCCATCACAGGTGAATATGTCTCATTATAATCAATCCCAGGTCTCTGGGAGAATCCTTGGGCAACGAGTTGGGCTTTATACCTGACAACCTCGTTTTTCTCATTTCGTTTTCGGATAAATACCCATTTATATCCAACGGGCTTTACATTATCGGGGATACGAGTTACAGGTCTAAAAACCTCTCGTTTAGTTAGGGAAGCTAATTCAGCCTTAATTGCTTCCTCCCACTTAGGCCAATCTTACCTTTGACGACATTCAATAATAGATTGCGGCTCACAATCATCATCCATAATTTTATGGGCAGCGAGAATGCAAAAGCATCATCAATGATGATTTCATTTCGATCCCAAATTTCATTATAATATGTAATGGAATTCTCAGTATTCCCGGGATTGATGTTCCTTTCATGGGTTTGCGCCTCTTCAGGGGCAATAAGCTCTTCAGGAGCAAGCACAACGTTAGGCTCTTCTGGAGCGGACTCCTGATTCTTTCCCCTTCGTTTTTGAGGAGCAGTATCTTTTGATCCTATCAGTCTACCACACTTCAAGTGCGGGGGATTTTAATCCATTTTAGCCTGTCCTTCGGGAACAACTATCCTAGCTGGAGCATTTGTAGCTGGAATATGATAATAGTGCAAATAAATATGCAAATGTGATATTGCGCGTAAATAATAGGCAAACATGGGACCATCTATAGGATGCGTCCACTAGTACCATAAAATATCGAAATGGTCCACTTGGTGGTTGTATTGATCCACAAATATCACCCTGAATTCTTTGCAAGAATAAAGGAGATTCAAGATTAACCTTTGTTATATAAGGTTTGATAATGAGCTTTCCTTGTGAGCAAGCCTCACAATTATAATCCTTGGACAACAATACCTTTATTTCCTTTAAAGGGTGTCCTTTTGTATTTTGAATTATCCTACGCATCATTGAAGCGCCAAGATGACCAAGGCGATCATGCCACAGTTCAAACTGATAAAGGCTTACCAATCTCCATGATGTGGTGGCGTAGGTTTCAATAGCCTTAATCATGACACAATACAAGCCCATAGAAGAAGCTTCTAGCTTCTCATGGATGGTCTTCAGGCCCATCTTATAAGAGGAAATACTAATGTATTCCTTATCTTGCTCATAAATAGTCTCAATATGGTATCCATTACGGCGTACATTTTTGAAACTGAGCAGATTCCTCTTTGATTTAATGCTTAGAAACGCATTCTCAATATGGAAGATTGTGCCATTTGGCAAAATAATTGTGGCATTCCCAAAACCATCAATAATTTGAACAGGACCTGATATTGTATGGATTTGTGCCTTCCGCAATGTCATACTCGAGAAAAAGTGTCTACTACGAAATATAGTATGTGTTGTTGCACTATCAAGCAAACAAACATCTTCCTTTTTCTCGGTATTTTCCATTTGCATTTATATTGACAACTTCAGGTGTCAAGTATCATAAAAGTTGCATATTAGTTATATAGTCGAAAAATTTCAAAAAAGAAATATTATATAAGGCTTATAAGCATTTCATAAAGAACAATAAAAAGTAATACATTTAAAGTAAAACAACATAAACCACCAATCTGATTATCAAAGTAATCAGAGGTCCTCAAAGAAATCAGAGACATCCAATGATGCATTTGCTTCGGGGAGCAAGAGGAGTCCCACCAACGGAGATATTGTTGGCCTCAACAGTGGTTATGGCAGTAGGATTGATTTCAATGGCATGAGATTCACCACGCTTGCCCGTATTCTTTAAAGATGCCTGGTATAGGTCAACAAAATGTTTTGGCGTACGACAGGTACGTGACCAGTGCCCAGTCATGCCACAGCGATGACAAAGACTTTCATTAATCACCTTCTTTGGCTTCTTTTCTTTGCCATGATTCAGGCCAAAGTTTGATTTCCTAGGGCGGTTAAATTTCTTGCCGTCCCTTCTAGGATTATATTCTTGCCTGCGCTTATAGCCCTTAGAATGGCCAGTATTTTTCTCAAAGATAGCATGTGCTTCAGGCAATGCTTTTGAGCCAGCAGGTCTAAGATCATGATTTTTGAGCAGCAATTCATTAGTTTGCTCGATAGTAAGAAGCACAGAAATTAATTCAGAGTATGTGGCAAACGACGCTGCCGGTATTGCTGTTGCAATACAATATTTGAAGCATGGAAGGTGGAGAAAGTTTTCTCTAACAATTCTGCATCAGCGAGTTTGATACCGCATAACTCAAGCCGAGAAACGATATCAAATAAAGCAGAATTATAGTCAGACACTGATTTAAAATCTTGCAATCTGAGATTTTGCCAATCATATTGTGCTTGAGGGAGGATAACAGTTTTGGTATGATCATACCTATCCTTCAACCTCCTCCACAAGATATGAGGGTCTCGCACGGATAAATATTGAGTCTGCAGGCTCTCATGCAAATGACGGCGGATAAATATCAGCGCATTTGCTTTATCCTTTTCATTTGAGGTTCCATCCTCCATGATTGTATTAGTGAGACCTTGCCCTTGGAGATGCATTTCCATGTCAAGGCACCAGGATAGATAATTCTTTCCACTCACTTCAAGGATGTGGAATTTGGGCTTTTCAATATTTGCCATAATCCTTGCAAAAGTAAATCCTTAAATTAATTAGAAGGATTTCTAAATATCCACCGCTACTTCAGGAGCAAAAGGATACTTTTAGATTTGAAATTTGGCTTCAGGCCAAGGAAAATAAAAAAAAAGATTTGATAGAAGAAGATGAAGTATAAGATGATTAATAAAATGAATACCCACCTTGCAAAAATTACTTACTCACGGTAGATCTTCGTGCTAATAACGTGTTGTAAAATATGGCGTGGCGAATAAATAATAAAGAGAATAGAGAGATTGAGTAGAGAAAATGGGACACCAGAAGTAGTAGAGAAAGCCAGAGAAGAGGGTGTGACTGTTTATTCAGATGGTTGTTCACAGTAGTTATTGTACATCAAAACTAAACTCCTATTTATAGGAGAACAAGAATGTACTTATCATTAATATCAATGTATCGAATGATACATGTACTGGATAAGGAGATGAACGTTCATTGTATAGGGAGATGTACTTAGAAAGTATGATACAAATGTACCATAATAAGTACATTAGATAAGATGAATATAATGAATATTCATTCATGTATTTCATCCATTCATGTATTTCATAACATGTTTTACATTTGAGAATTCGTCTTATTATATAGAGGGATAATTACATAGGAAATAGACTAAATATTAAACACGAGAAACTATCTAATTAATTAAAGACATAGGAATTAGAAAAGCACAATAATGACCTAGGATCTAGACAATGCATTAAAACATATAGAGACTTGAACTTTGGCTTTTTGAAAACTACAACACACTAAGACTAGAAACTTGAACTTTGGCTCCTTGAAAACTGCAACACAGTTAAGACTTCCTAAAGACACTTGACTGGATGCAAAGTAATTAAAATAGACTATAAATTCGTTCGTCTCCTTGGGCAGTCTAATGGACATCTTTGAAGATCACCAAACAACAAAGGAAATTGTCCAGAACAGCCTTCGATTGTTAGATAGTCTATTAGTAGTCTGGGATCAACAATAAACATGTGTGTCGATGTCTCAATAGCCAATCGACAACTATGAAATTGGCAACTTGTCCATTTTTTTTTTTGGTCGGTTAACTTGTCCATTGAAGCGACAACTTTTCCGCATAATTGACATCTTCCACTTGAATGAATTGATGAAGCCCAATGCTCACACCTCAATTTCCCCAGGTTATTGAAGATTTGTCCTCAATTTTGTCATTGCTTCATGTCCTCAATTACTCTGCTAGGAGATTCCACTTCATACCCCAACCAAGCCGATCGTCTCAAATGCTTACTAGATTAGCAATGCCCTGGGTACTGGCTACCACTTGATATTCAATCAAAGTGGTCAAGTCTACGTCGTCACGCTAGGAATGAACGGTACTCAGTATCGTCACCTCAGACACCATCCCCGCCGGCGGATTTTACAAAAGAGTGATCCTTGAATATGGCGGGGTCTTCAGGCGGTATGTCCACCCTAAGACGGCATATTCGAGTTCCAACTGGGCAATGGGCTAGCCGACGGTCTCTTCCCTGGTCCCTTCAAATATTTGCATGAGGATCACACGAGATACCGGTCCTAGAGTTTGTGGCTTCAACAACTACTGTACTCATGGAGATGATCGGATTCGGAGGCCCTGATGCCACTGCGCACTTGGATATACTACATTAGATTCGATGAACGAGATTAACAGATGCAGACAGGACTTCGTATCACAGAGTTGTGATGGAAGTAGGCTTGAAAAGGACTAGTTTGCTTTGCGTGACATGCTCAATATAGACTGGCCACGGCATGATTACGAGCTTAGTGCGTCACAAACCGAGGACTGGTGCTGAGAGGCTTGCTTGGCTGATTGTTTTTGTGCAGTCACTGTTTTTCAAGATGGAAATTGCTAGAAAAAGAAGAACCCCGTTTTCGATGGTAGGATGGATCCAAGTGTGGGTGGAAAAGCTCTGATCAAGGTCAAGATAGATAACTCGACTTTGACATCTCCAAGAAACGGCCAGAAGAAGAACAAGAACTCAACTCTGGTGATCACCGGATCAGTGCTGTTGGGTAGTTCTATGTTTTTTGAACTTGCTTTTACTCCTCTTTAGCTTTTTAATTTATAAACGCTTCCGATCTAGAGGTTCTAAATTTTCACGACCAGTCCAGATCAACCAAGCCACAGGCATGCCAACTTTCACCTATCAGGTGCTTCAAGAAGCAACAGATGGATTCAAAGAAGAACTGGGCAGGGGTACTTTTGGAATAGTGTACAAAAGTGTTCAAGGCCTAGCTGGTGCAAAAGAATAGAAATTGCCTGTGGTGTTAAAAGGGGCCTCTCTTACTTGCATAGGATTGCACTGGGCATATAATCCACTGCAACATCAAGCCACATAATATTCTTCTTGTCGGCTCTCTCACTGCAAAAATATCATACTTCAGATTAGCTAAGTTCTTGATGGCAAACCAAACATGAATCGCCACTGGTGTTAGATGAACCAAAGGTTATTTAGCGCCAGAATGGTTTAGGAATATGACTATTTCTGCCAAAGTAGATGTTTACAGCTTTGGCATTTCTTGCTTGAGCTCATTTACCGCAGAAAGAACTATAAGCCGGAAGCCAAAAGTGAAGCTCAAAGTGTATTGATCGACTAGGTGTACGACTGCTACCATGACAGGAATCTACTTGTGCTAGTGGAGAGTGACGAGGAGGCATCAAGCGACATAAAGATGGTGAGAAGATTTGTGATGACGGCACTGTGGTGCATCCAGGAAGACCCGGCTTTGAGGCCAACCATGAAGAAAATCACTCAGATGCTGGAAGGAGCTATTGAAGTCTCAGTCCCTCCAGATCCAAGCTCTTTTATTAGTTCCACATGATTTTGATTATTTAGACAACTGGTGTCTATAATAATGAAAAGTATATGTATAGTATGTTAGTGCTCCTACACCACCAGTATAGACATTGTCATAATATGTTCACATAAATCCAGCTTGAAATAAGCTAAATCTTCCGAAAGTTTGAAATTCATTCGCATGTTGGCAATTGTTGGCAAAATTGTTTTAAATCTCTTAGGAATTCTTCGTGAATCATATTCCATTATGTCACAAGTAAAACTAATGTGACCTCATCAATGCAATTACATCAACCGTTTTGCTTCATCAAAATTGCATTGGATGCAGTAAAAGAGTATCTTAACCTCATCGAAGCAAAACAGATCTTATCTGCTAAATTTGAATGGTGAGAAACCATATGAAACTTGCTGATCCTCAAGTTGAGGATCAGTACCCTGAACTCCTAATTTCAAAAGGTCTACTGCTTTTCTATTCACTCAGATGGGACTTTCATTTCCTTTTGGCAACCGACTTCATATAGACCAAAGAAATCAGAGTCCGCAAATCACGTGGTTGGAAGCATAATCAAACGAACTTTCTTCTCAATTGATCTGTTGAGAAATTGCACGAAGTGACAAAAGAAAGACAATACTCTAGGTGTCATGACCAAATTTTCGGGTGCACCACTTAGGGTTTGGCTAATGGATTGCTAAGCCTAGACTTAGCTCGGGCTCTCCCAAACCCATATCAATTTGCGATTTAGGTTCAAGTTTTTTAACATGCAAGTGGATTTTATCTAGGAATCACCACTAATCAATTTATGGTAGGTTGATCACCTAAGTAAAATAGTAGGATAATTATTTTACTCATACGTACAAGATATTTTGGGTACGGAGACTTGATTACGTTAAATTTCTCTAACGCCCTTTCGGTACATTTTTCTTTTATTTTGAAAAATGTTTGGCCAGCAATTTGAATTAATTTTAATTTACTTTCCTATCATGTGAGGTGATCACACGGGTGTGCAAACCACCAATTTAACACCTAAGAAAGAAAATAAATAAAATGCAGGACTTACCTTTATAGCAACAAAAGCATTTGCAATGTTAGATTAAAATTCACATTAGCAATCTTAGATATGATTTATAATTAACATGCCATCACTCATTTTTTTGTTTTCACTTTTTAACGAGAATATAATGCATATGCAATGCAATGCTTCTAATCTAATATGAAATGATATGGCATAGCAACATGTCCTAAACTATATGAATGAGTAAATTTTTTTGTGTTTTCTTAATGAACATGTAATAATTAAATATGCAATCTAAATTAACCAAAATGACCTAATTCTAAAGACGTGCAATGTAATGCAATAACGTACAAAATTATTTCAACTAAAATGACATGCAACATGCAATTTAATATGCGAGTTATATGTCACACGACATTTATTAAATGACCTAGTCTAATGACGGGCAATTTCTAATTAAATGAACCTAGCAACAATCACTAAAGAATGTGCATTTCATGAACCTAATTCTATATGACATGTGCATGATTGTTTTTGTATGTTTTTATGAAAATTCGTAATTAAAACTAACTAAGGTGAGATATTATCTATTTTAAGTTAGGAATAAACTAATCAGAATCCTATATTAACTTAGAAAATTATCTCGTCATGCAATTTAATTCAAAAGATATTATCTAACCTAGATACCATCTAAACATGCATTTAAAAAAAAAAAAAACTAACTATTCTATCATGTAACTCTATCTAGGAAATCAATTCTAATCTACATGATATGCAAATGCAATTATTTTTTTTTGGTATTTTCGGGATAAATAAAGCAATTAAAAGATAAGCACCAAATCATTCAGAATCATCAAAGATATCATACGTCGTTCAAATCATGGAACAATATCCATTCAGCTTGATTTTTTCGCTAATAAAATCGATAAATTGATCTTAAGTCTTAAAGATCAAGATATTAATTTTATTCCCGCGTGATTAATTATTCCATCTAAAGCCTTATAGATGGAATAAAAAATCGGTGTGCGGTTGCGAATTAGGTAGTAAAAAATATGCAAATATACTAGAGATGTGCATCTTACCTAATTTGAGGATATTCTTTCCAAATTTGGCTCGCTCAGAAACTTGCACAAATAAGTTCTTTCTTTTTCTGTTTTAGCAACAACTCTCCCGTGGACACAATCCTCAGGATTCCACGGCGTGGCTACACACGACTGGAGTTGTCCAGACATTGGTTTGCCGAAGTCAAGCACATAGTAAAGGGTTGACCCTCAACGAGTTGCTCACGGTGGGATTATGTGTGCATGTTTTCCTTGGACGACATTAAGAACTTTCCTGTGAGTGCTTCTTCATGGAGTACTCCTTTATTCAATATTCGTGGCCTTTATTTTCCTTTCAAGTGATGGTAGCCCAAAACTCTCCAAGTAATCCAAGTGATGATAGAAAAAGTGAGGCCGGTTCAGACATAAAAGAAACTTCGAACTGAGGACACTCCACTTTGACAGGCCAAGCGTTGCAGATTGACTGCACCAACTTATTTGCCGATGGAGGGGATTCGTTGTCGTCGTCGACCGCCTCTTCGTTCAGAGCTTTGCGTCTCCTGCAGGCGGGGCCGGGATTGTGAAGTTCTAGGGCTCCTGAAGTCGTGAGGGCAGGCGGCGACAAAAGGTAGGGGGTTTGTGGATCTGGACGAAATTCAAAAAAGAAAGATCCACCGCTTGGATTTATTTGACCAAATTGCGATTCTTTTTTTTTTTTGACCGGAGCAGCGGATTAATTTCTTCAATCTCACCGGTCTTCTTCTTCAGCCACGTTCTCTTTTGACTTCTGTTTCTTCTCGTAGGCCGTGGTGCAAGCCCAACTCTCACGTTCCCTGTTCGCCGGCATTATAGGAGGACCTCCAGTGCACGGCAAGTGAGAGTGGCGACTCGGGGAGGTGCCAGCTCACCGTATAGCAGTAGCGATCAAGGTAGGTGTGTCCGGCGAGGCTACTTCATCGAAAAGCATCTTTTCTCTCTCTTTCACTCGTGGATCTCTCTCATCTCTACGTGTGCTTTGGAATTGTGGTTTCGCCGGCCTCCAAGTAGTGATGGTCAGATCATGGAATAATCCATGTCATCCATGATCACGAGGGGTTGTAAAAATAATATAGTGGGGTGTGTGATTTGCTCAAAGAAAAAGGGGCAGGCGTTGTAACAACCCGGGCCCCACTGTATAATATTGTTCGCTTTGGATACTGAGTTCTCACGGCTTTAAAATACGTTATACGATTAAAGGAACCCAAATCTTTATAAACTAGCCCAAGACTCCCCCCTAAGCGATGTGGGATAGGAGACATGCCCTTGGCCTCTGCGTACTGCCAAGGCGATCTCAGTCCATCCCTCCGTACTGCCCCGAGTCTAGGTCGTCACATTCTCCCCCCTTAAGGCACAGCGTCCTCGATGTGGTCCCCACATGCGGTCGGGAGTCGGCTTTGATACCATTTGTAACGTGTTTCACGTACGCTTTCACTACGCTGAAAACAAACCCTTGAGGGGCCCATTGTGGGGCCGCCAAAGCGGACAATATTGGGTTGGGGATAGGAATGGTCGGGTGCAACCTTGTACCCAGACAATGCGTTTTATGTACGCTTTCGCTGCACTGAAAACAAACCCATGAGGGGCCCACTGTGGGGCCGCCAAAGCGGACAATATTGGGTTGGGGAAAGGATTGGCTGAGTGCAACCTTGTCCCCAAATAACGCAGTTGAAAGTCATGAGAACTCAATGTCCAAAGTGGACAATATTATTATACGGTGGGGCTCGGTCGTTACAGGTGTGAATGTGATGTGGGGAGGAGAGAAATATTATAAAAAATCTGAATTGACGTAATCACTTCTCTCTCTCGCAATGGTGGCCGTGTATTCTCTATTGTGTGGCCCCCCACCTTTCTTGCATGAGAGCTCTTCCTTTTAAATGCCAGAGTACATAGGATCCCCAGGAAGAGAAGGTGATCTGCTTTCGTAATATGGATGCATTGAAATATATTCCTTTGATTTTTTCCTTTTGGAACTTGTACCTTTAGCTATGCAAATATATTTCTTTTCCTTTTAAGCCCAAGTCACGCCCTTTATTTCCTATAAACACGAGAATCGGCTACCGCGAATGCTCGAAGGGTTACGCTCATGTTGAAATATTCTGCCAATTTCCTGTTTCTTCCATACCTTATTACTTTGTCCATATTGCGTGAATCTGACCAGAGAATCATGCATAAATTCTTTCCTCTTAAAATAATGTCGGTCAATTTCTTGCCCCCCAGGTTGACTAAATTATGGCCAAGTGCATAATTTTCCTTCACGTGGATGGGCTTCTCCATTTACAAATCGGTGGCCGCTTACACGTTGTCCTTTATTTGCGTTTGTTCCCTTAAAAGCACGAATATATCAGTGCCAATGTGCTGGAAACTTCCTAATTTAGGACACCCATGTAAATGTAATATCAATCACCATGGAGGAATTATTGACTTATCCAAAGTTTAATGCTCTTGTGGGCCTAAATCCATTCACCGCCAGCCCAACAAATATGCAATGAAATATGCTCCTAATGACTATATGTTGTGCAATTTAATATTTTTTTTTTCAGGGATAAAATTACCCCTAATTTTTAATAAAAATGACTAAATGGGTCGCCAAAATTTAGGTGTCAACACTAGGCATACATGTCACGCCCCGATCCTTCAACAATTCCATCCATCGGCGCTGTCTCATGTTCAACTCCTTCTGAGAGAACAGGTACTTGAGACTCTGATGGTCCGTGAAGATCTGAAATTTCTCCCCACATAAATAATGTCTCCAAATCTTTAGGGCAAAGATAATAGCTGCGAGTTCTAAGTCATGCGTCGGATAATTCAATTCGTGCGGTCTCAATTGACGGGAGGCGTATGCAACAACCCTACCATGTTGCATCAACACGCAACCCAATCCTCTGAATGACGCATCACTGTAGATCTCGAATCCTCCAGGACCAGATGGAATTGTCAGCACAGGTGCGGTAGTCAGTTTTTCCTTCAGTTCTTGAAAACTACTCTCGCACTTGTCCGACCATACAAATTTCTCTTCTTTCTTTGTGAGTTTAGTTAGAGGCGACGCTAATGCGAGAAGCCTTCCACAAACCGTCTGTAATAACCTGCCAATCCCAGAAAACTTCTGATTTCTGTCACTGTAGTCGGTCTCTACCAATTGATCACGGCTTCTATCTTGCTCGGGTCGACGGAGATTCCTTCTTCGGAAATCACATGACCTAAGAACGCAGCACGAGTCAACCAAAACTCGCATTTGCTAAACTTAGCATACAACTTATGCGTCCTTAAAGTCTGGAGCACTAATCTCAGGTGATTCTCATGCTCTTCATCACTTCTTGAATAGACTAAGATATCATCAATGAATACAATCACAAACTGGTCTAAATATTCCTTGAATATCCGGTTCATCATATCCATGAAAGCATTTTGGAGCATTCGTCAACCTAAACGGCATCCTTTGTGAACTCATAGTGACCATACCGAGTGCGAAATGCCGACGTTGGAATATCCTCTTTCTTAATTCTCACTGATGATATCCTGTCCTTAAGTCAATTTTCGAAAATATTGACGCTCCTTGCAACTGATCGAACAGATCATCTATCCTTGGGAGGATACTTGTTCTTAATGGTTACTTGGTTGAGCTGTCGGTAATCGATGCACGGGCGCAACGATCCATCTTTCTTCTTAACAAATAGAAGCGGTGCTCCCCAAGGTGATGCGCTAGGACGAATAAATCCTTTGTCCATTAATTCTTGCATACGAACCTTCGGTTCTTTCAATTACGATAATGCCATCTGACGGTGCCTTCGAGATCGGCTCTGTTCACGGTGCTAACTCAATCACAAATTCAATCTCCCTTTCGGCGGTAATCCGGCAATTCTTTTGGAAAGACATCTTGAAATTCTTGCACAAGCGAAAATGTCTTCCATTTTCGATTCCTCAAGCGTCGTATCCACGACAATTGCCGGTATCTCGACAACCCTCGTCTAACGAGACGAGATGTCTCTTGCGACGAGATCGAGGTCAATCGAGGGTCCTCCTCGATTCAGACAAACTCGAAGCTCTTACCCTCTAACGGGTCAAACTGAATCGTCTTACGATAACAGTCCATTTTAGCTCTTTGTTTGGTGAGCAGTCCATGCCAATTATTAAATCGAAGTCATACATGGCTAGGACTAAAAGATCTATCTTCCCCACTCGCTCACCAATCACTAACTTGCACCAGGACAACCCAAAGCAGCAATAACTTTATCTTTCAAGGGTGTAGATATGCACATTGTTGACTCCAATAATATAGGACTGACTCCTATCAACTTAGCATACTGCTCGGCAATAAAAGAGTGGGTTGCTCCCGGATCAAACAAAGCATAAGCAGGTCGGTCGTTGAGTGAAACCATACCTGTTATCACGTTAGGCGTAGCTTCTGCCTGACCTTGGGTAATTGCGTACACAGTGCCCTGAACTGGAGGTCTCTGCTGTCCTCTTTGTGGCACGTTCTGAGAGGCATACCCTCTTATCTGTCCTCTCGGTGGTGGCGGCGGTAGCTGAGGTTGCCCTCTTGGTTTCTTCGGGCAATATCTGGCTATGTGGCCTTGTTGGCCACATTCAAAACAGGCTCCTGTCCTGTCTGGGCACGGTGCTAACCCGTGTCTTCTCCCACAAAAGCGGCATGGTTCAATTCTATTAGGCCCTAACCTATTGAATCCACCCTTCTTGCTAGGCGGGCCTTGAAATCTGTTCCCTGACATCGGCCTTTTCCCTTGCTTGATCGCTCCCCGGTTAACACCAAACCTTGACCCTGATAAGGCAGCTTGTTCATTCAATCCTTGTTCTATCATCTGAGCTCGACGATAAACTTCTCGATAGGTCGTCAAATCCAATGGCAGTAGGGGTTGCTTCAACTCAGTACGAAGACCACTTCTGAATTTTCGAGCTTTCTCTCCAGGGTCTTCTACCGATTTAGGAGCATACTGGGACAGCTTTGCAAACTTGACCCCATATTGGTCAACTATCATACTCCCTTGGTAGAGACGATGGAACTCCTCTATCTTTCGCTCTCGAGCAGTACTCGAAAAATACTGGTCATTAAAGGCTCTGAGGAAAGTGTCCCATGCCTGGACTACACCTTCTGGGAACACTGTATCCTTGGCGGCTCTCCACCAGATATTTGCATTGCCCTGAAGTTGGTACACAGCCAGTGCCACCTTCTCCTCATCTGTGCACCTTAGAAGTGTGAATGCTTTATCTAGATCCTGTATCCACAGAGATGCAGCCTCGGGGTTTCCGGTACCAATAAACTTTGGGGGTTTTAGCTTCAAAAACTGTTCCACTAACTGGTGGATTGGCCTCCCAGCGGCCACAACTCCTGGTAGTACTCCAGCAGGGGCGACAGCAGGTACAGCGGCGGGTGCTGCACCAGCGGCGGCTTGGTTCTGTGCTTGTTGATCCATACGATTTCCCATAACTTCCAAAATTCGCATGATCTCATCTATCCTAGGATCACTGTGGCTGCTACCCCAAACATCCACAACGGGAGGTGGTGCTACCCTAGCATCTTCAACGGGTGGAATCATTCCACTCGCGCTAGCCGTGTCTTTGGCGCTCGACCACGGCCTCCTCGGGTACCGACTCTAGTCGGCGCTCTACCCCGAGTCACGGCCCTACTGGTCCTCTTGGCAGGAGTCCTCGGCTCCTGATCGCTCATAGTGTCGCTTTAAACAACAGACACCTGCTTCCAATTCAACACCGAATTAGAAACAGAGCGATTCAAACATCAAACAATTTTAGCACTCAGCTAACACAGACATGCACCAACATGAATTTAAAGGCCTTTCCTACCAACTATCCCATGGTCAACGCTCCTTATCACTCCAACCTTGAACTTCGCTCTGATACCACTTAAACGGGATGTCACGCCCCGATCCTTGGGCACGCGCCCATCCCTTACCTTGGTCGATTTTAAAGTGCGATATCCCAGGACTATGTATCGCCGACCCTTTCAATTTGTTATGCGCATGCGAAAGCAATTAAGAATCCCCAGACAATAAAACAATGGGATAGAAAAGCAGGCCATAATTTTCATATTGAAATTCACAACCACACTTTTATTTACAGCATAAAAGTCTCACACCTATCTATACTAAGACAGGGTTCACAAAAGGAATGGGATCTCAATCCACATCCGAGTCGTATACAAGATTCTTCTCTGGATCATCTTCTTCTTCAAAAAATCTTTCTCCTCCTCAGGATCCTCCTCCTCGCTCCTCCTTAGGGTCCTGAAATGGTTATTCAATAACCAATGAGACCACGTCTCAGCGAGTTCTACCCCCTAAGACTCGATTAGTAAGCCAATACACTATGGGCTGCCTAAACATGCACAGGTCAGAGGACTTACCTTGGCCTCAGATTCCACCTGCAAATCAGTACAATTCATAATAGGCACCCAACTACTCATAACAAATCGAACGAGTCGATTACGTATGCATGGAAAGACACGTGCAAGATTCTCACAAGCGCTAGTTCGCAAAGTGATGCGATCAAATCACCGGCCCACGTGTCTCTTCCAAGATGCCTCACTTAATTCCTCGCCCACGTGCATTCTCTCGCAATGACTCGCTCACCAAGTGATACATCAAGCTCACCGAGCCCACGTGCCTTTTTTACGATGCTTGGGCCACGTGCATTCTCGCACTCGTTCACCAAAGTGATGCATCAAGTCACCGAGCCCACGCGCCCTTTAGATGCCACTCTCATTCACCACTCCACTATCGATCGACCATCGGTACCCAAACATTTCCCATCACATAATTGAAATCAACCAATTAGGAACACGTCCTAAAATTCACAATTTAAATCAATTTCACACAACGTAGCTCAAACAAATAAACGGACTCGCACCACGACAATCAGCACGAAATTGGGCCACCGACCATCCTGGTTGAATTTCCGGAAAAATAAATAATTAAATAATTAATTTCGAAAATTAAATAAATAATTACAAAAAATCCAATTTAGGCCCGTATTGCGATTGGAAGCCGAGATGAGCCCGGAAAATTACCGAGACTCGCTCAATAAATAGCATGGCACGTCTACTAGCTAATGGCTATTTCTAACCACCTAACATGCATCAAGAAGTCTCTAATTTAATTTATCTAACTTAATCTAACCACCTAATTGCATTTAATTAAATCTAACCAACCCTAAGTATAATTAGCAGACAAAGCGTTAGTGAGAAACTCAGCTTGCAAAAAACAGGAGACCAGAATCACCGCACGGCGACGCGACGGCGGCCTAAATTGACTTTCGGCGACACCGTCGGGCAGGTGGGCTTTAGACTCGGGGCAACAAATCTCGCCCGGTGAGATTTGTTGTTTTCGCACCGGAATAAGGCTGCTTCTTCGGCTTGAAGACTGCAGGAAATGGGCCTCAATAAAATTCTGCTGATGGGCTGCTGTTGGATAGCTGCAATTTGGGCCGAAACAAATTGAATGTGCTGGGCTTCGCTGTCATGCTTCGCGCGTGGGCGACGGGCTGACCGAAGAAGTGGATGACGCCTGCAAGCGGGGAGACGCGTGGATGGGCAGAGGGCAGCGACTTCGCTAGCGAGGGCTTTCGGTGGTCTTCAATTCCGTTTGATGCAGGAGTTGACCGTGAGCTGGTGCGGCTCATGGGCTGACGATCGTGGGCTGGCGGCTTGAAGCAGCTTGGACGCGTGGACTGCGAAGCAGCTGGTGGAGGCTTCGATGTCTTCAAGCGGTAGTGCTCGCGCCAGCTTCGGAGAATTTGTGCGGCTTCACTTCGGTCTTCAACTCAGCTGTGTTGACCGAAACAAGAGAGGATGCAGCCAAGTGGCAGCGAGACCAAGCTGCTCGGTGGAGAAGGCGTTCGTGGGGCTGAGGAAGACACGCGGAGGAGGCTTTTCTGGGCTGGGGTTCGACCGAAAGAAAACAAAGCAGAAGCCGAGACCACAGAGTTTAAAATGAAGAGGGGCCATGCGCGAGGAAGAGGATAAGAGAGAGAGTGGGCCATCTTTGCCAATTTTCCACAAGAAATATCTTCAACAATCAATCCAGCCAAGATTAACCCGGCATGATGAATTTCATCGCACTCTTCTTCAGTTGAAAATTGCCTAAATGTTAATGATTTAGGTGGGGGTACACGAATTTGGGGGAGGATTGGCTTAAATGAACTCAAATTCTCTATTGAAATAAATCTCAAATGACCTCAACAAAAATCACTTGACCTCTGAATGCCTCAATTGACAATTTTCCTCATCCAATAATCCCTCACACTTACCAATTTCGCAGTCGAAAACTACCTTCGGCATTTCCTGTACTAAAACAACCCGGTGACGACTTTTTCTCAAAAAGTGTCAATTGTCAGAAAAATCTTCTGAGACTGAGTCGACACTCCTAGAATTAATTGTGACATGGCCGAAACTTCGATTTCTGAAATCGGACTCGAATTGGAGGTTAATTTCAATTCGACGCGTTTGTAGTGTAACCTAGCCTATCGGGTAACTTTCGGATATTTTTAAGTGCAATTGACTCGTGGTCGATTTTCTCCGAACCACTATGAACCCACTCGACCCATTGACGACTCTCGATTGTCGCGAAAATCCTGAGGGTCCAAATACGGACACAGGGTATCAAAACAATAAGGAAATCAGTGTAGTGTCGATCGACATGAATTTTCTAATTTAGTGTGTCACCCACGATTAGCCACACGTCACTGTCGATCCAGTCTATTTCTGATTTCAAATCGATTTTTAACTGTGCCGTAATGGCCTCTAAAGATGGGCACGGCCGAGAGGCCGATTCTGGTCGAATTCTCAAGTCTATTGCTTTAAAATTCCTAATAATTTCCCCAGATAGTCTAGTTATCTCAAGAATGATTAGTTCGAGAATAGCCCTATAAACACGTCAATGAAACGCTCGATTCAATCAGAAGAAAACAGAACCGAAAATTCGGGATGTCACAATACATATACCTTTCCAAATGATCTTTGGAGATCTTGTATAAGCCACTCATCAAGCTACTGTTAATGCCATTGGACAATGGGTCCAAACTGGAGGAAACCGAAAAATATACCAAGACAATGGAAAGACCAAGAAGATCCAATTCTAGCATCGATTTGCATCAGAAAATTGAAAGGTTCGATTCCATAGTTGTTTTTGTCAGCCGTGGGGTCTGCCGGCTCGTTTGCTATCGTTCTAATGTCATTTTTATTCAACAAAACGTACGATATTTGGGTCAAGGACTTCGTCTTTTGTTTGTTTCACTTTGGAATGGTCTGCTTGCGCCAATTTTATAGAAGTAGATGAATGCCCTTAATGCACCAGGTGAAGCTAAAAAAAAATTTATTCGGATATGATAAAAAGTTTAAGAGGAAGGGAGATTACTCCATGTTAAGGTTAGGCATAACACGGGTTTAGAAAGTTTTATAATGGAATTACATATCGCCCGGCAAAGGGAACCGTCAGTAGAGGGATTTTAACCCCAGCATGATGTGTTGTCGCGACCTCTTTTTTTTCCGGCGCCCGATCGGGGCGGGAGCCTAGCGGAGGCTAATGGCTCGGCTGGATTAATTAAGCCCGAACTCTCCCAAGTCCACCAATTCACGACTTTAATAGCCTAAGTTTTTAACCTGTAAGTTAATTTTTAAAACGGAGTCGCCACTAATCAATTTGGGGTAGGTTGATTAGAAACCCATGCGAAATATTGGGAGAAATATTCGGTCCTGCGTAACCAGAGAAATTAGGATCGGGGACTTGATTACACTAGTTAATCACTAATGCCCTTTCGGTACCTAACCTTGTTTAAACCCTAAGGTTTTTGGATGTTTTAGGGATTTTCCACACTTTTGGAAAAACATTATTTGAACATTTTTCCAATTTTTTGGACATAAAAGGGATTTTTGGATTTTTGGAAAAATATAAGTCTTTTTTGGCTTTTTCTGAATTTTTGGCCTTTTTTTGGGAAATATGAAATATTTTTGATTTTTGATTTTTGATTTTTGATTTTGATTTTTTTTCGGAAAATAAAATAATTTTTTGATTTTTCTCGAAAATAAAATATTTTTTATATTTTTTAAATATTTTCTGTTTTTGGGAAAATAAAATATTTTTTAATATTTTTCGAAAATAAAATATTTTTTGGGTTTTTTTTTTGGAAAATAAATTATTTACTTAATATTTATTTATAAAAATAAAAAATAAAAAAGGCGAAACCCTACCCGGTTCCCGACCCGGATCCGACCCGCGCCCGACCCGACCCCTTTTTTTTTTAGAAAAACTGCGTCGTTTTGGGGAAACCCTACCGGTTCCCCTCGACCGGGTTCGACCCAACGACCCGGGTCGCGACCTGAAAAATCGGGAACCCTAGGGTTCCCGATTCGCGGCGCGCGAAAGGGGTGGTTTGAGCGGATGCGGCAGCGGCGATGGCGGCGACGTCGGTGACCGAGAGGGGGGTGATGGTGACGGCGGCGGCCCGTGGCGAGGTGGTGGCGGTGAGCGGCGGCGACGGCGGAGCGGAGGATCCCTTTCTCTCTCTCTCTCTCTCTCTCTGGCTGCTTCTTCCTCCGGCGAAGCCCTGAAGTCTCTCAGTGGGTTGTCCGAGGTTGGCAAGCCCCAGATCTGGCTCTCCCTCGCTCTGTGTGTGTGTTCTCTTCTTCGTCGACGGAGGGCCTATTTATAGGCCGAGGGGCAGCCGGTCGACGGAGCTCGACCGGTGGCTGCCGCGACCCTCGCCGGCCAAACCGGCATCCCATCCGACGCCAGCTACCCCCTGCTCCACGTCCCATCGCCGTCCGGTGCCAGCTGCTCCACGTGCGCTGCTGTTCATTCCGCTTGCTCCGGCGTCGCGCCTCCGGCGCATGTGCTACAACGGCACGAGGAAGAAGGAGACTCGGTTGGGCCGGGCTGAGGTGGAAGTGGGCCGAGGAGGCCTAGAGGAAAAGGGGGGCTTATGCTTTTTTGCTTTTGTTTTGTTTTTTTCTTTGTTTTGTTTTTATTATTTATTATCATTTATTATCCGAAAAAGGAAAAAAAAAAAGATAATTAATAAAAAAAACCTAATTTAAGAAAAAAAAGAAATTTAGGCGTCAACATGCGCAAAGAGTTCAAATCTTACTAGCGGCGAAGTAGAAATTTATTGCACATAAACACTGTAAAAGTACGAGGGTCTCTTGTTACTTAAAAAAATCCCCAAGGTGGAAAAACGAGGTGAGGAAAATGATGTTGAAGGCTTCAATTTTCTCGCCAATTTGAACTCCCATGATGTAGCAAATACCACAATCCCCTTAATTGCGATGAAATGTAGGGAGAAGCATGACGGTTAGTTGCTAAGGGTTAACAAATTAAATCCCTAATTGTATGAAAATGTTTTGAAATATATAATAGGCCAAAATTTAAGTGTCAATAGTGAGGGTCCAAGCAAGTGCCATGTCTATTCAGCATAATTCGTGAGTAAACCATGCTCCATTCAAGTTCATCCATCTCTAATCTTCATCACCTTGACGTCCTAAGAGGTATCCGGTCTTGGTCTGTTTACCGAGCATAGAATCAAAATTTAAAGTTGAGTATGTTAGCTTTCCACACTCCGACGGGTGCCCACAAGATTTTTATTAAGTTATTGACTTGATACTCTATTGATCCTCTATAAGCTCTAAATGCTCTATATTTTTATGGTATTAGTGTATTACATATCCTAAAACTTATTATAAAAGTATAATCAAATCCTTAAACTTAAAAAAAAAGTACAATAAAGTATTAAACTTTTCAAATCGATTCACTCAAGTTTTTACATTAACTCCATCCCATTTGGCTATCAGAAAAAACTGATGCGACTTTTTTTTTTATCATTTTTTAAAAAGAAATGTGTTGATGAGGTTGCCACGTTAGATATTACAAAAATAAACGATATAAAAAAGAAAAAGAATTGATTTCAAGATTTTAGAAAAATAAAAATTGAAATAAAAATTTGGAAAAAAAGAAGAATCAAACATAGGAGAAGCTGCTAGCGGTTCAACGGCCACCCATGCATCAGCGAGGGGCCAACGTCCCACACCAGACTTACTAAGCTAGTGCGACCCTTGCTACCACCTTCGCATTTTGAAAATAAAAATAAAAATAAAGTAAGCGTGTGGGAGACAAGTGAGCCACCCTCGTCACTCGTCAACAGGGACCTTCCCACTAGCCCACATCGCCAAAGAAGATCGAAGGAGGAAGCCGTGTTTGGCCGTGAAGTGGTGAAACTCTAGTGAATGGCGGATTTGAGCGAGAATAGAGATCTCGTTGCCATGGAAGCTTAAGAACTAGCACCAGCTATGGATGTGAAACGAAGTAGCTAAATGCAAAAACTATATTAACGCATTTCCTTTTGAACAACAACGAAAAAACTATATCAAATTTCTTCGATAGCCAAATTTAACAATGTTAACAGAGCGATTTAACGTATGCAAATTTGATGTATGCAAATTTCTGCAGAATATATGCAGAATTAGGTCCATCAATCATTAATGTAGTCATTCCTCTCCAAGCTGCACAAGACTCAGTTGCAGTCAAAGCAGCAAGCTTTAGATCACCCCAACGACACGGTTCATAATCGCGTGGAGTACGCCGCTCACGTCGAGAACATTCCTCGCCTCGCTTACCTCCTCCGGCAAAGCACAATCTAGCGGTGTGCTTCAGAGCACGAGGAAGAAGAAGGAGAAGGAAGAGGTAATTGTTTGCACGGGGAGAACCTCCATCGCACGAAACAAAGCAGCAGATTTCTCGTGGATAGACATCGCCATCTCCGGCATTTCTATATTTCCCTGCGGAAGACGACAGTGAAGGGAGAGCACCGGACAGTGTGGCGAGCGTGTGCTGACGTGTCAGTTGCCGGGGTGGTGTTAGGTGTGCTGTGAACGTTTCACGGGTCGAGGGGGGGATTGATTAGGAGTGTTGTTTTTTCTCTTGTGAAGTCCATTAGCGATCTGATTAAAGTCAAAATTAGACGGTTCACAATCACATCCACCACAGCAAAATTTCCACATACGTACAAGCATTGAAACGTTCAATTTTCACGAAGTGATCTGTGATCGCTTTGATTTCCACAGGAATCGAATCCTTTGTATTTTGGTAAAAAAAAAACAAAACATTTTCCACTCCCAAAATCTCCTCCTCTAAACCTAAAAGATGTTTCGGTGCAAGTTCCAACCAACCGGTGGTAATTTACGAACAATGTTAGCAATTTGCCAACATTAAATGCAAGAGTAAATTATTACATTTCTTAAGAAATAATCGTTCAATATAAAAACTTGGTAGTGAAATTAGTAACTTAAGAGTGAATTTGATAAATTACCAACATAGGTCTCGCTACAAGTTGGTAGGTTACTAACAAAGCATGGAATTTGCCATTGGAAATATGACCTTGGTTATTAACTTACTATGGAAATAATTAACTAAACGGTTGTCCATAAGATTATATTAAGTTCTTGACTTGAAACTTCATTGATCCTGTATGATCTCTAAAGTCTCTATATTTTTATGGGATAAATGAGCAAAAAGTCTTAAAAGTTATTAGAAAAATGGTCGAGTTTAAAACTTTCAAAAAGTGCAATCAAGTCTTAATACTTGTCAAATTATTTTAATTAATTACTCTATTAGCTCCGTATAATTTAGCTAATAGAAAAGGCTACGTGATTTATTATTATTATTATTATCAATTTTCAAAGAAAGAGGTGCTGATGAGGTTGCCACGTTAACCATCTCACTAGTTATGGTTGTGAAACGAAGTTAGCCAAACGCAAAAATTGATGGAGGCAAATGCCCTTCTCGAAGATACTTTTTTTTTTTCAGTTTTTCTTTCTTCTTTTTTTCAGATATTTATTTCTCTAAAATTTCGAAAATAATTATTTACTTATTAATTTTAACATAGAAAATTTGGCTTTTAATATATTATAATATAGTTTTTACTAAAATGGATTATGTGGCAAAAATTGATGGAGGCAAAACCATTTTAGTTTTTTCCGCTAGTCATATTGGAGGGAGAAAGACTTGATTGCATAATTTTGACAAGTTTTAGGACTTAATTGCACTCTTACGAAAGTTTTAATACTCGATTACATTTTTGTGATTAATTAGAGGATTTTCTATGCACTTATCTTTATTTTAATTAGCTCTTGTATGCAATTTTGGTAGAGCATGTGTGGAGTCATGTAGATTCGCCGTTAATGTAACCATTCCTTCTCCAAGCTGCACATGACTCATTGCAGTCTAAGCATTCGATCATCACAACACCTCATATCACATCCAATGAGCACATGTTTGATGGGGGACACCACAGCAAATTTCCGCCTCCATTCGAGCATCTGTGATTATGATCGAAATATTCAATTTCCATGAAGTGACTTGAATCAACTGCGGTCTCTGCCTTCTTCTCCATCATTTTCATCTCATAAAATCTCCACCAAACATAAAAAAGATGTTTTGGTCAAAGTCTTCAAATGTGTCTGTTTCTCCTTGGAAAATTTCTGGATCATGGCAAGCTTAAGGACCACGCCCAAGCAGACTTCTCTTGTTCTAAGTTTGACAAGTTTGCGCTACTGGCCATTGAAATTCCGACATCAGCTTGCTCCAATCACCTATAATTATAATATTCCGCTCGTCAATAGATCTCCGCGCACGGTACTTGTCTAATATGAATAATAAATTATAAGTTTCCTTGGCAATATCATATGATGGTGGTACAACCAACGGATGTCAATTTACAGACAATGTTAGTAGTTTTACAAATATTAAATGCAAGAGTAAAATATCACGTTTCTTAGGAATTTATCACTCAAAATAATAACTCAGCAATAAATTTAATAGCTGACCGGTGAAATTAATAACTTATCGACATAGATCCGCTTATAAGATAATAAGTTACCAGCGGAGTAAGGAACTTCCCAACCAACTTCAAGTAAAATATAATTTACCGCTCAAAATGAAAAACTCAGTAGTGAAATTAGTAACTCTAAGATCATGGACTATTCTTGCCATTTTCCCTAAATTGAAAAATGATTCTACCGGTGGATATTAGATTTGAGAGCGGTATCGTTCTCTCATTGGTAACTTATAAACAGTTCAACTGGATTTAAAAAATTGCCCCTCAACTTTTACAGGAAACTTATAACGGTGAACAAGTTAGGCGAATTTTATCATGGTAAAAACAACTATCTACAAGATCGTTTTAAATACATGTTTCCACTTGCAAAATGGCATAGTTCAAAGATTTGCATCAACAGCAGCATGAAAATCCACAAGAGGAAACGCCATTTCTAGTGAAAGTAAGCAACAATTTTACAGATCATGTAGATACAATTGCCAAGCAATTTCCAAATCGCATTACTTTTAGGTATTGCTAGGGACACGCAAATAGAAGTATGTAAACTTCACCTAAAGAGATAACTAAAGGGGAAGCCCAAATATGAGCCCATTAACATATTAAGTTGTATCCACCTTCATTAAAAATCTTAAGCCAATTAATGATAAGGCAACTAGAATTTATTAACTACTCCATAATATACCACATCCACGACGTGATACTTCTTTCATCTAAGTTCTAACACCTTCACACGTGCACCTCAACATGTATAATAGATAGCTGAATTCTATCGAAATGTCTGCCGAAAAGCCAACAAATTTCGGTTATTATACTTTTTCTTTATATGATCAGTTATTCCAAATTTTATTGATAAAATCACCTAACTGGGGACTTCTTAGTCAACTGATGCGGTAATGCACTAACAATGGTAGCAATTTACCATCAATAAATGCAATGATAAATCATTAACTCCTTTTTAGAAATTTATTACTCAAAACAAAAATTTAGTGGTGAAAGTTATAACTTTCATATAAACGAATAACTTACCATAAAGGTCCGCTTATAATGTAGTAATACCAATTTCAAGTGGAACGCAAGTTGTCCAATTATTTATAAATTGACCATTTAAAACTAAATTGTAGCAACGAAATTAGTAAGTTACCATGTAAGTCCTTACAAGTTACAAGTTAGTAAATTTCTAATAAAGTGGAAAATTTTCTGTTGGAAAGAAAATCATGAAGAAATTACTCAAATCTCTCTTGAACTTTGCAATAGTATATATTTGCCCTTGAACTTTAAAATTGTTACTCCATTCTGTCAGCGCATGCAAGACACATGCCTTTTAAGGGGTAAAAGTTTATTGTCATCTTGTTTATGGCAATAACTTTTTCACCATTGTTTTATGTGGAAATATAAAGAAAATGGAGAAAAATATATCTACAAAAAAAAAAATGATAGACGAATCAATTATATATATATATATATAAATATATATATTCAAAATGACTACAAATTCAATATATATTTTCTTTTATGAGTTGAGGGCATCATTTCCTTTTTAAATTTTATAAGTATTTTTATTATTTAATCAATATTTAGAAAAAGCTCCACTATTGAAATCAGTAACTTAATAATGTATTGATGAAACCAAATTTTACTGTTGAAATTAACAAATTACTTGCGAAATTAGTGGCCTGCTTTTAGCTTAGTGGAGTTTACCAACGTGATATAAGGGCCATCTTCTTCCATCCCTTCCATCCCATAAAGTCTCCTGTACGACGACGTTTGGTCAAAGTCTTCCAAATTCGTGCCTTCCTCGAAAAGTGTCCGGGTCCCTAGCAAGCTTATGGAGCAAAGTTGCCTTATTCTAAATTTGACAAGTTCTTTCAGTATTAATTCCTATAAAAAAAGAAGAATAAGAAGTGAAAAACAAAGAAAATAGAGAAAATATAAATTTGCTAAAACATTATAATCCGAAAAAAAAATCAATATCGATGATACTATCATAAATTATTTTTATTTAAATGTTGATCAAAATATTAATGGAACTAATAAGATACTTTAAGAAAAAAAGAAACAAGATAAAGTAAAAAGGGAAAAAAGGCCTCAATAACCAAAAACAAAAGAAAGATCAAATTGCTAAAATTGGATGCTCATCATATACTTCTAAATGGTCTATTAATACAAAAAAGAAAAGGTTGATTAATAAAATATATTTACGAATATCACCTCATATTTTGATCAATGATTTCCTTTTATTACAGATGGAGCTTTTATAAAACTTCAGACCATATGGTAAAATCGTTATTCTAGATAGATATATGTGTTTTGTTTTTGGTCAAACATAGTGATAGATAAACGTGTTGACATGGGCAAAGGCTGTCCACAACTTTGATTCAAACTTGCTGTGGAGAAAAAGGAGGAGCAATCGCATCAAAGCGGATGAGGAATGGTCGCCTCTCTCATCCGCCATGAACGACGGGACGTACGGGAGAGACTCTGGTAGCTTGGAAAGTAGGGAATCTCTATAAGAACGTTCGTTTCATCCTTAAGGCCGAAGTAGCTCAACTCAAGGAGCACGCCAGTTTCATCAAACATGGCTTCAGTTATACTGGGAATCCTTCTTGTACTCGTTCCACTTCCCCTTTCCGCCGAAGTTCAGACCCGCGGCAACTTGACCTTAGGCTCCTCGTGTGACATCCCAGATTTTCGATCTTGTCTTCTACTGAATAAATTGGGCATTTCATTGATGCGCCTATAGGGTTGTTCTCAAAGCTGATCACTCTCGAGATAACTAGACTATCTGGGGAAACCATTAAGGATTTTAAGGCAAATAGACTTGAGAATATGACCAGGAATCGGCTTCTCAACAGTGCTCATCTTTAGAGGCCATTACGACACAGTATAAAATCAATTTGAAATTAGAGATAGATCAGTTCAACTAAGATATGTGGCTAATCGTGGGTGATACCACTAAATTGGAAAATTCTCGTCGACCGGCACTAGACTGACTTTCTTATTATTTTGGTACCTTGTGTCCGTATTTGAATTCTCAAGATTTTCACGACAACCGAGAGTCGCCAATGAGTCAAGTGAGTTTATAGTGGCTCGAAGAAAATCGACCACGGGTCATTTGCACTAAAAATATCTGAAAGTTACCCAGTAGCATTGGTCACGCTAAAAACGCGTCGAATGGAAATTAACCGTCAATTCGAGTCCGATTTCAGAAATTGAAGATTCTGTTTTGTCACAATAAATTCTAAAAGTATCGACTCAGCCTCAGAAGATTTTTCTGCAACCCGAGACTTGTTGGGAAAAAGTCAACATAAGACCGTTTTTGTTTGGAAAATGGCAGAGATTATTTTTGGTCACTAAATTGAGATGCAAGATGGATTCATGGGTGATAATAAAATGTCAATTGAAGCATTAGAGTACCAATTGAATTTATTGAGGCCTTATGAGATTGATTTGAGATGATATAAGTGTCCAATTGAGAGAGATTTATTGGAAATTCGTAGCTCCCCTTCCCCCAGCCAAATTGGACCATTCCAAGGGTTGTATGGTGTGCCTTGGTGGCTCATTGAGAGCCAAGGAAAGTGTGCATGGCCATGGATGGGTCAAGGGGACAAAGCATTGGAAGATAAGCAAGTGTGGAGCCATTGTCTCCTTATCCTTCCAACTCTAACCTCATCTCTTCCTTCTCTCTCTCCCTCATTGTCATCCAAGCCATCTCTCTCTCCCCCCTTGCCTTGCTCGACACACCAACAACCAAGGAGGACAGCCAGCAAGCCGCCATACCGTTTTCCTCCTTTATTTTCACTTCTTCCGATTTTTGCTCCAGCTGACCTTTCGCCAAAGATCCGAGTAAAAAGTCAACTTCCCGGATGAATCAGTGAACGAGCCACCCACATCTGTGACGAGGACATCCAGACCGTTCTATCAAGCTTGACCTTGCCCCAAACGGAGCCGCTGGCCGTTCGGTATGCTGGCATGAAGTTACCGGTTGCCGAACCGTCTAGAGCCCTGCCGAGTGAATTGTTTCGCGTTTTTTGTGAGTTTCTCCCAATTTCAACCTTTCTTTTGCCAGTTCTAACCACCAGCACATCCCCCCTTGACCCTAGGAGCCATCAGTTGCCGACCACCCGCTCGTCGGAGCTCCGATCAACTTGTTTCTTCACCGTTTGGCCGTCGGTTGCCTTGCCAAGCCTTAGACTGGTCTTACTTTGCCTAACCGAGTTTCCTCTCTATTTTAGCAAGAATGAAATAAAAGTTTTGTTGGTTTCACAGCAGCTGTTAGGCCCATTTTGAGGTGCTTCCGGGCCTCGAGACCTAGGCCTGCTTTGAGAAGAAATGTCCACCGCGACGTTCCCGTCGGTTTGATCCGACCCGCTCGTTAATCGAGTGAATTTAACTCAATAATTCATACTTAGTTTGCTAATGATACTTAGGGGTTGATTAGATTTAACTAAGTGCAATTAGATGGATAGATAAGATTATATTAGAATAATTAAATTAGGGATTTACCTATGCATGTTAGGAGAATGGTTAGTGTAATTAGCAAGTAGACATGTCCTGATATTTATTGAACAGGTCTTGAAAATTTTCCGTGTCCGTCTCGGAGTCCAATTAGGCATTACGGGCCTAAGTTGGATTTATTGCTATTTAATAATTAATTTTCTGAATTATTTAATTAATTAATTATTTTCCGGAAATTAGACCAGGATGGTCGACGACCGGAATTTTATGTTGATTATCGTGGTGCAGTCCATTTATTTAATTGAGCTTTATTTCGTGCTGAAGTGAATTATTTGTGATTTTAGGATTTATTTCCTAAATTAAGAAATTTTGGTAATTGAGTGGAAAATTACCGACGTCAGTCTCCAGCGTCAAAAACCTATTTTTGGACTACTAAAAGAAGTGAGAGAAATTGAAGTGAAATTATTATATTTTGACTAAGGCCGACCATGTGCCCACTCATGATATTTTATCTGGTATGATAAAAGGTGAGAAAGAATGCTGTATGACGTGGCTCGGTGACCAGATAAGTCACCTTGGCATATAGGTCAACTTAGAGAATACACGTGAATCGTTGATTAAATACATCACTTGGAAAAGACACGTGGCTCAGCGATTAGTACGTCACCTTCGCGAATATGGCGCCTTAGAGAATGTATGTGGCTCAATGATTTAGTATATTGCCTTAGAGAATGTACATGGCTCATCGATTAGTACATCGCCATGGCGAATATGTCGCCTTAGATAATGCATGGGGGTCAGTGATTAATAAGTCGCCTTGGCGAATATGTCGGCTTAGAGAATGCACGTGGCTCGGTGATTAAGTACATCACCTTAGCGAATATGTCGCCTTAGAGAATGCATGTGGCTCAGTGACTAAGTACATCATTTGTAAAATTTTATAGCATGGTTGGTGACTAGGTATGTCATCTCGGAGAATGCACGTAGCTCGGTGACCAAGTATGTCGCCTTTGAGAATGCACATGGCTCGATGACTATATGTATACTATCTTGGAGATTGCATAGTATGGATGGAAAGACCGGGTAATGGTCTGATTGACATGTAATCGACTAGGTCGATTGATCTATGTTTCGATCTGTTGTGGTTGATAGGGTGCCTATTCGAATTGTGCTAATTTGCAAGTGGAATCTGAGGCCAAGATAAGTCCTCTAACCCGTGTGTGCATAGGCAGCCCATAGTGTATTGGTTTACTAATCGGGTCTTAGTGGGATAGAACTTGCTAAGACGTAGTCTCACCCCAATGTGGGACAACATTTCAGGCCCGTAGATGGCAGCACCTTCACCTCCTTGTCCTCCAATGCATTTTGGTATTCCTGAGGAGTCACAAAGATAGCATACCACTTCCATATCCACCCTCACTTGGAAGGATTAGAATATGTGTTGGTTAAGTCCACTATCTGGGTTGACGTTGGTCAGGACGCTCTAAGGCCCCATGAGTATCAATCGTGGTGTCATGAGTATCACGATGGGCGAAGAGAGGGCCCATACTTGAGGATGACGTACCTATGTACGTTCTAGAGGAAGCGTTCGGAGAAGGAACGATTGATCCTAAGGAATGATCGGTAGTGGATGCTAAGGACCCTAAGGAAGAGGATGATGCTCGTACTCCCATGTACTTAGTCGATGGTGCTAATTGGAGTGAAGAAGAAGGCGAGGTAGTTGAGCAAGAGGAGGAACCAGAGGAGGATCAGGAGTGGGAATGGCCAGAAGTGGAACTTGCAAAAGCAGAGCTTGAAGAGGAGGACTCTGAAGAAGACCTTGAAGATGAAGAAGAGGGGGATGATCCTGAGGAGGATCTAGAGTATGACCCAGATGAGGACTGAGATCCCATCCTGTTTGGCAAATTCTGAGTTGGGATATGATGTGTGATAGATCTAACTTGTTAATAGTATTGTATTATATATTATAAGGTTTGCTTGTGTAAAAGTGTGGTTGTGGTTTTTCAGTTGTGAAAAACATGGCCCTACTTTTCTACCCCATTATTTTATTGTCTGGGGATTTTATATCAGCTTTCGCATATGTATTATAAAAAGAACAGGGTTGGCGATGCGTCCTGGGATGTCGCTAGTAATCGACCGGGTGAGGATGGGCACGTGTTCAAGGATGGGGCATGACACCTCGTTGACGGCGAACAACCAGAACTCTTCCTGGTTGTCGCCGTCAGGCAAGTTTGCCTTCGGGTTCTGGAGAATGGGAATATGAGCTCATTTGTTGGCTATATGGTTCGAGAAGATAGAGGACAAGACCATAGTCTGGTCGGCGAATGGCAATAGTCTGGCACCTGAAGGTTCGAAAGTTCGGTTGACCGTGGACGGCGAGCTGGTGCTTACCGACCCAAGAGGGAGAGAGCTGTGGTCTTCTGGCCTGACCGACACTAGCTTAGCGCATACGGCCATGCTCGACACTAGGAACTTCATCCTAGCAAGCGCGAACCATGTCAACTTGTGGGATTCGTTTAGCCAACCAACGGATACAATATTGCCTACACAGCAGTTAGATCTTAGGGCTAATGTTAAAGCTCGCTATTCCGAAATGAATTACTCCACCAGGAGATTTCTCTTCGCATTGCAAACCGACGGAAATCTCGTGCTCTATGCCACTCCTGCCCTGCTGGTAGTCTCATATGCATACTGGGTCACCAACACCATCACCGCTGGCTGTATCGGCTTCTAGTTGATATTCAATCAAAGTGGTCAGGTCTACCTCCCGGACAGGAATGGAACAATACTCAACACCATCACTGTAGAACTAGTTCCAACCAGTGGATATTACCAAAGAGCGATCCTTGAATACGACGGGGTATTTAGGCAATATATCCACCCTAAGATGACAAATTCAAGTTCTGGCTGGCTAATGCTCTGGTCGATGGTCTCTTCCTCGGTCCCTTCAAATATATGCACGAGCATCAATCGAGATGGTACTGGAGCTTGTGGCTTCAATAGCTATTGTACTCTTGCAGACGATCAGAGGCCCCGATGCTAGTGTGCCCTTGGATATATTCTGTACGGATGTAGACAGGACTTCATATCACAGAGTTGTGATGGAAGTAGGCCTGAAAAAGACTAGTTTGCTTTGCGTGACATGCTCAATATAGACTGGCTGCAGTCTGACTACGAGGTTAGCGCATTGAAAACCAAGGATTGGTGCCGAGAGGCTTGCTTGGCCGATTGTTTTTACGTAGTCGTTGTTTTCAAAGATGGAAATTGCAGGAAAAAGAAGATCCCTCTTTTAAATGGTAGGAAGGATTCTAGTGTGGGTGGAAAAGCTCTGATCAAGGTCCGGATAGATGACTCGACTTTGACATCTATAGGAAACGGCCAAAAGAAGAACAAGAACTCAAACTCTAGTGATCATTAGATCAGTGCTGTTGAGTAGTTATGTGTTTTTTAACTTGCTTTTACTCATTAGCTACTTAATTTATAAAAGCTTCCGATCTAGGGATTCTAAGTTTTCACGACCAATCCAAATCAACCAAGCCATGCGCATGCGGACTCTCAATTATCAGGAGCTTCAAGAAGCAACAAATGGATTCAAAGAAGAACTGGGTAGGGGTTCTTTTGGAACAGTGTACAAAGGTGTTCCCGAATCTAAGGATACAAACTTGGTGGCAGTAAAAGTGTTGGTGACAAGGACTGGAGAAAGTGAGAAGGAGTTTGAAAGAGAAGTGAGTGCAATTGGCCAAACTAACCACAAGAACTGGGTGCAGTTGCTTAGACTCTGCAATGAAGGTCAACATCGACTACTGGTGTATGAATTCATGAGCAATGGCACTTTGGCGGATTTCCTATTTGGCGCTTCAAAGCCCAGTTGGTACAGAAGAATAGAAATTGCCTGCGATGTTGCGCAGGGGCTCTCTTACTTGCACGAGGATTGCACCAGGCATATAATCCACTGCGACATCAAGCCGCAAAATATTCTTCTCGATGGCTCTCTCACTGCAAAAATCTCAGACTTAAGGTTAGCTAAGCTCTTGACGGCAAACCAAACACGAACGATCACTAGAGTCAGAGGAACCAGAGGTTATTTAGCACCATAATGGTTCAGGAATATGCCTATTTCTAGCAAAGTAGATGTTTACAGCTTTGGCATTTTGTTGGTTGAGCTCATCTCCTGCATAAAGAACTATGAGCCGAAAGCGGAAATTGAAGCTCAAATTATAATGGTTGATTGGGTGTATGACTACTACCATGATGGCAGCGTGCTTCAGCTAGTGGAGAGCGATGAGGAGGCCTCAAGCGACATAAAGAGGGTGAAAAGATTTGTGATGATAGCATTGTGGTGCATCCAGGAAGACCTGGCTTTGAGGCCAACCATGAAGAAAATTACTCAGATGTTGGAAGGAGCTGTTGAAGTCCCAGTACCTCTAGGTCCAAGCTCTTTTATTAGTTCAATATGATTTTGCTTATTTAAGACAATTGTTGTCTGTAATCATGAAAAGTATTCGTATTTGTCTGTAAGTGCTATTATGCATACTGTCTTCACATGGATCCCGCTTAAATAAGCTATATCATCAGTCAAGTTTGACCTTTCCTCGCATGTATCCAAGAGAGAATGGGTTGATGATCGTCACAAATGGAATTGCACGCGAGGCTGCATGCAACTATCAAAGCATTTTCATCGACATTTTGCTTCATGAAAATTGCATTTGTGACAGGAAATAGAAGAAAAGGAGAGTAATTTTACTGTATATTCATTGATTTGTATACAAGCACTTCAATATATTTGTAGTGCAAGAATGGAAGAGAATAAAGGAAACAATATACAAAGAATATGTAAATTTCCTATTTACTAAAACTTCCTATGTACTAAATCAATCAATCTACAAACAGAATCAATGACAATCTCCAACAATTTGACACGGTGGAAGAGTATTTAAACTTGATCCAAGCAAAACAAACCTTATCTGCTAAATTAGATGATGAGAAGCATATGAAACTTGCCGATCCTCAGGTCGTGGATCATTGACCTGGAATCCCAATTTCAACAGTTCTGCTACTTTTTTATTCATACAGGAAGGATACTCACATCCTTTCGGGAACCAACTTCTTCTAGACCAAAGAAATTCCAGCCCACAAATCACGTAGTTGGAAGTATAATCTGAGGGTGGCTGGCAGGTACCACCTTGAGGGGGTGAATAAACGATACTACAAAATCTTGACAAATTATAACGGAATAGAATGAGTCAAGATTAAATTCTGAATTAGGGTCAGATTTTGGAATGCAGTAGCACAGACTTTGAAGCACCTAGCGAATGTGCAATAAACAATAGCAAAAAACAATAAGAGTTTAGAGAAAAGAAAGTTGCACACGAAATTTATAGTGGATCGGTTAAGATTAAGCCTATGTCCACTCTTTCACGCTAATAACCTACTGGTTAGATTTCACTAGATAACTAATGACTGGTTACAATCAAGTTGTGTTGCTTATACCCAAGCTGATAGGACTCACTATCTTACACCAAAACACACACTTATAACACTATCAACACCTCTCAAATGATTACAAATTTAAACTCGTAGTATGTGGTCGAAGTTCACTTAGATTTTGGAATTATAGGCTCTACGCTTCATCTCTTATAGGCTCCTTGGCTCTAGTACGTGGTTGAAGTTCGCTCAGGCTATGTAAGGGATTTACCTAACATAATCAATCTTTCTTCTTGATGAATTTGTTGAGAAATTGCGAGAAGGGACACAAGGCAGACAATTTTTTAAGCAATACATATTCCTTTCCAAATGATCATTGGAGATCTTGTATAAACAACTTAGTGAGCAATGGTCAAAGCCATTCCATAACGGGTCCAAACAAGACGGAACTAGAAAATATACCGAGACGAAACAGCGGAAAGATCCCGTAGATTAAAATCTATAGATCGATCTGCACCAGAAGCTTAATGGGTTAGATTTCATGTTTGTCTCAGTTAGCTATGGCGCCTGCTAGCGTGTTCGCCATCTTTTTCATGTCTTATTCTCAATTCGATGAACAGACAATGTTTTGGTCAAGGGCCTCCGTCTTTCGTTTGTTTCACTGCGGAAAAGTCTGCTTGCGCCAATTTCATAGAAGGAGATGAATGCCCCCATTCATGCAGCTGGCGAAGCAGAAAGTCATTAGACGATCATGAGCTTGTTCCCTTCGCATGAATGCATGAGGCCATTCCATTCAATGCATGTATATCGTCCTTGTCCAATGCATGCTCGATTTAAGAGCATGTGGCCCAATGTCATCTTCATGCGGCCGGCCCATGATAAGTTATTTGGAGTTAGGGTTTGACCATGCTGCTTTGTTGGGCCACGACTCGGTTCATTCTCCTTCGGATTTTTTATGATGCATATAAGAATTAAAAACAATCTCCAAGGAGAATATTTGTAAACCGCTATGTTAATGATGTATGAGTGAAAATGATATCAAAGGCTTCAATGTTCTTGTCGAGTCGAATCTTCCATGATGTAGCAAAAATAACAATTCCCTTAATTGCGATGAAATGTAGTGTGAAGCTTTTTTTATTAAGAATCGACAGATTGAATCCCCAATTTCAGACGTCAACAGCGAGTCCCCAAGCAAAAGCCATGTCTAGCTAGCGTGAGTAAACTAAGCTCCGTTCAACTCCATCCATCTCTAATCCCTATCTCCTAGATGTCCTAAAAGGTATTCGGTTGTGGTCCGTTTATCACATCTAGAGCACTAAATCGAAGTTAAAGTCGACTATGTTATCTTGCCCTGCTCCAATGGGCGTCCATAAGATTTTTTTTTTTTTTAAGTTGATAACTTGATAATTCATTGATCATCCATAAGCTCCAAATGCTCTATATTTTTATAGGATAAAGTATACTAAAAGTCTTAAGCTTATTGCAAAAGTGCAGTCAAGTCATAATGTAAATCAAATTGCTTTCAGATGCAGTAAGTTTGCCTGATATTGTTAAGTCCATGAGAATACAATATCGTTATGTCACTACAGCATCCATTTAAACAAACATACAGGAGTTTTGAAACCCGGACCTATTGTATGCAAACTTTAGAAGAATATATGCGGAATTATGTGTTGGAGAAAACTTCTATAAGATTTTGAAGCTGACAAAACTTTGATTATGAAGAATGACAGACTTCTATGTAAGTCTTTCAAAGTTTGTTTTACATCAGAAGTTTGCCCACTCTGACAAGTTCCAAACTGAACACAAGTGAAGAATTAAGACATAATAAGACTCAAGATTATTTATCTTTTTTCAAGGCTTCAGTTCGAACAGGA
Source organism: Eucalyptus cloeziana (assembly GCA_014182715.1). NCBI lineage: Eukaryota > Viridiplantae > Streptophyta > Magnoliopsida > Myrtales > Myrtaceae > Eucalyptus > Eucalyptus cloeziana. The sequence goes on along the minus strand of CM024636.1, from coordinate 52,999,847 downwards.
TATATATCGCTTTCTGGTTGGAAATATCACTTACTATTTTGGTTATCTTTATTGATATCAATCACGCAACAGAAAAATTATTTTTGGAAGGCAAGTTTATTTGGAAAGAATCTACTTATGGAAACCAATATCCTGATTGTATATGCAACCAAGATTGACGGGCATTCATCTCAATCTTCAAACGGCTCGAGATCTCCTTGATTTATTCTGTCCAATGGGTTGATTGGAAGAATTGCTCTGGAAAATGTCAACGGTCAAAAAGGCATAGACGAGTATTTAAGGAGGTTCATTAAGTCATTCGATAGAGAGTGTGAAAGAAGAATTCCAAAGTTTGAAGCTTCCGAATCACTTGTTCTTTCTTATACAGTGCTCAAACTTGTATTCAAAAGAGAAAAAACTCAAGAGTGTGACTTTGTGAGAGCAGTAGAATCTCTTCACTAAGTAGTCAAGATCATAAGGCTATAATTCTCTTTTGATTCATAGTGAAAACCAGCCAGAAGGCTGTCAACGTGGGAGAGTGGACGTAGGCTTGATCTATGCCGAACCACTATAAATTGTGTGTTCATTTTCTCTTCCCTGAACTCCTTTACTTTATCCACTGTGATATCTTTCAGTATTTTGAATTAGTTGCTAAAGTCTGAATTCTTTCAAAGTCTGTTGTTTACCAGACTTAGTTTTTAAAAGCAATTTTTTTTTTTTTTTGCATTTCAAAAAGTTCTCTTCACACCTATTCATCCCCCTCTAGGTGTTCATACTAGCGCTTTCATTATATTCATTCATCATTGTTGTAACTATTCCTCTCCAAGTTGCACAAAGACCCGTCTCATTCTAAGCATCAAATTGCCACAATGCCACAGACCATAGTCCGCACCCATTGAGCGCATGCCTAATGCAGGATGGCAAAGCAAATTTCCTATTATGTCCGAGCATATATACGGTTAGATTGAAACATTCAAAATTTCCACGAAGTAAATTAGTAATTGGTTTGAATTTAGGGATTGAATCAACTGCGAGCCCTGCCTTCTTCTCCATAACTCATAAAGTCTCCAACTTAACATTTACGACGTTTGGTCAGTCTTCCAAATTCGTGTTATTCCTTGGAAAATATCAGGGTCCCAGCAAGCTCATGGTGCAGATTCGCCGTATTCTAAATTCGAAAGTTTTCTTTCACTATTGATTTAAAAAAAAATTATAAAGATATATCTATCAGAAAAATTTAATATCAATATAATCATGGGAGAGACTCTGAGAGCATACAAAGTGGAAAATCTATAAACAATGCTGGTTTCATTCATAAGGCTGAAGTAGCTCAACTCAGAGAGCATGCAACTTTCATCAAACGTGACTTCATCGATATTAGGAATCCTTTTAGTGCTCATTCCACCTCCGCTTTCGACCGAAGCTCAGACCAGCGGCAACTTAACCTTGGGCTCCTCCTTAATAGCGGATGACAGGAACTCTTCCTGGCTATATGGTTCGACAAAATAGAGGACAAAACCATAGTATGGTCAGCAAATGGCGATGATCTAGCATTCGGAGGTTAGAAAATCCAGGTGACCACCGACGGTGGACTACTGCTTGCCGACCCAAAAGGAATAGAGCTGTGGTCTTCTAGCCTAACTGGTAATTGCATAGCGTATGCAGCCATGCACTACATGGGGAACTTCATCCTAGCGAGCAGGAACCACGTCAAATTGTAGGATACATTCAGCCAACCAACTAATACGATACTGCCGACACAATGGTCAGATCAAGAGAATAAACTTAACGCTCACTACTCCGAAATGAATTACTCTGCTGGGAGATTCCTTTTCATACTGCAAATCAACGGAAATCTCATGCTATATGCCACTCCTAACCCGCTAGTTGTCTCAGATGCATATTGGGCTACCATCATCGTAGGTATTGGCTTGCGGTTGATATATAATCAAAGTGGTCAGGTCTACCTCATGTCTAAGAATGGAACTGTACTCAATATCGTCACCTCAGACATAGTTTGAACCAGTGGATTTTACCAAAGAGCAATCCTTGAAAACGGTGGGGTCTTCAGGCAATATGTCCATCCTAAGATGGCAAATTTGAGTTATGGCTTGGCAACGGGCTGGTCGATGGTCTCTTTTGTTTGGAAAATCCCTTGTGTTGTTTTGAAGATAACAAAACATATCAAAGGCTACTAACGTGTTTAATGATTGAGTAACAGACTATACAAATGATAGAGCATGTAAAAGATATTATCAAAGATTAGACTTGGAAGAATCAAAAGATAGACTCTCTACTAAAGTTGAATATGTTCAGACTCATGTCTAGATTGTAAATTCTACTTCAGACGGAAGACACTTAGACTTTATGTAAAGACGGAACACACTCAGACTTTACATACAGAATGAGACACAAGTCCAGAACATGACAAAGTTCAGAACGTAATATGTTTAGAACGAAACAAGTTCAAAGCGAGACAACTTGATAGAATGAGACACAAGCCCAACACGTGTAACGGCTAATGATCTGGTTTGGATTCTACATCAAGATAGATTTGATTGACTCAATCTAATTGATTGATAATTGGATCCCGAAGATAAGAACTTTCTAAACAAAGAAGCTTTACTTATAGAAACCAATATTCTGTTTGTATGGGTGATCATAATCGACTGAGAATTTTGCTTTTGTCACTCAACGGCTATCAAATCTTCTTGATATAGATCTGTCCAATGGGTAGATTGGAAGACGATCATCTAGATAATGTCCAACAGTTAGTTTGGAATTGGATGAGTATTTAAGGAGACCAAGAACCGAGGAGCAAGTAAGAGATGAAGCATAGAATCTAAAATTTCAAAGTTTGAGGGAACTTTCGATCATACATTTGTCTTTCATAAGCTTAAACATTTGTCATCATGAGAGAAATAACAAAATAGTAAGTTAGTGAGATAGTGTGATATAACACAAAGTGTTTGCACTCAAAGTTGTAACTTTTTGTTAATCATATAGTGGAATCCAGCCAGTAGATTGTCAGCGTGGGAGAGTGAGCGTAAGTTTGATCTAAGCCAAATTACTATAAAATCTGTGTGCAATTCTCTTATCTCTTATCTATTTACTTAAGTCTGTTGTGCTATTGCAGGTTATCTTAGAAGTCTGTTCTATTGCATAACATATTCTGAATATCTACCAAAAGTCTGGTGTTTCACAAAACTGATTTTCTTCTTCATCCAAACTTTGCTGGCAACTTATTTATTCGACAATTATTTGTCCAGATTCCTTTCAAACACCTATTCACCCTCTCTAGGTGTTCTTTCTAGCATCATCAATTGGTATGAGAGCCAAGTACTCATTTTGTTGAAGTGTTTTTACTTTTGACCTAAAGATCTTCTATGACCAGTATCTTGGCACCCGGACTTGTCGAGGGTCAAAGCAACGCCAAACCACATTATTTTGATGGAAAAGAGTACAATATTTGGAAGAATAGAATGAATGCATTCCTAAGATTTGGAGATCCCTTGGAATGGGATATTATAGAAAATGAAATCAATCCCACTGCTGTGTCTTCATCAAACAAGGGTGGCAAAGACAAAGCAATCGAACGCCCTGCTTCTATGTCTTGGACGGAGATGTCCAAAAGAGAAGCACTGGATGCAAAAGCTATCTACTCTCTTTATTGTGCCTTGTCTCCAATTGAGTATAACAGAATCTCTTCATGTGAAATAGCTAAAGAAATCAATGATAGATTTCATGTTACTTATGAAGGTATAGATCCTATAAAAGAGACAAAGGTGAACATTCTGTTTAGCCAATATGAGTCTTTCAAGATGACCTCAAGAATCCATCAGAGACATGTTCGGCCCTTTTACAGAAATTGTAAATGATTTAGCATATCAAGGAAAACCAATTTCTACTCCTATGAAGGTCAATAAACTTTTACGGAGACTCTCAAAGGATTGGAATCATGTCAATACATCAATCCTAAAGACACAGAGAATTATGAGATTATCTATTGAAGAACTTATTAGCACTCTTCAATCCTATGAAGTTAAACAAATCAACGATGAAGATCTTGAAGGTAAGAAGTCCATCGCTTTAAAATCGAATGCTGATTTTGATGATAAAGATTCAGAAGATGACATGGATGATGAAGAGTTCGCACACTTGATAAAGAAATTTAGAAAGCTGAATAAAAAGGGAAGAAGTTTCAATTACAAGAAACAATACAAGCAAAATGGGCAGAAAATAACAATAGAAGAAGATGAGAAAAGAAAAATATGCTTGACGGCACATTTAGACTCAGACTCAAATTCGAAATCATAATTAGACACAGATTTTAAGGTAAATTACCATGAAATCCCTTATAAGACATCTAATTATATTGATGAGTTGTGCTTGAATCTTAAGTACGCTCTTAAAAGGATCTCCAAACTAAAAAAAAAAGAGAATTCATGGCTCAGGTAACAGGATCTTTCTCGAAAAGAAAATGTGGCACCCCCTAACAGCCCCCGATCCGTTAGGGTCGCCATAGTTTACTTGCTTTCTCTTGACCTGATAGTCTATTACTCTGATACCATAAAATTTCGGTAAGTCCAAGAGGTCTAGGGGTCTATGTCTTTTTCCATCAGTCCCTGCATATCCAACATCTCTCTTTCCCATATTCAGAAACAATGCACACCAACTAAACATTCTTATAAGTAAAGGTCTGACACTTTTATTTACATAAAACTAGATGGACAATGGATTGTCGGTACATCCAAATGCCGTAGCTTTCTATACATGGCCATATTTCAAAAGATGCCGACATTTCTAATAATCATAAACACAAAGTCCATCAGTTAGTGCCGACGTCCAAAACTTTCCTTCCTCTGTTGTCCTTGGCTCGTGGTCACACCCATCCGTTTGGTCCATCTGCTGGTGGCGGTGGTAGGGGCCCCAGCGTGCGCCCATCTCGGCGGATGAAACGGCAATGTACTCCTGAAGTACAGGGCCGACGAGAGGACCAATATCAAACACCACTATCACTCGTACCCGTTCAAATACCAGTCCTCAAATCTCAGGGTGATGATGTTCTGACCGTTCTCATTGCAGGTCAACTGGGACTCCATAAAATGTGCCGAGAGGTACAGGCAGCAGAGCCATCTCGTCTAGTCTGAAATGTTAGTCCCCAAAAGGGGTGAGTACAACCACCAAGTAGTAAAAGATCCACTAAACTATATTGTGTAGAACCATCACTATCCAATTTCATGCAAGATAAACAAAACATATAATCAAAGGAATGAGTATGCACCAAACCGATAGAACTTTTCAAAATAGTAGTGAATGCAGTTTCAAAACCAATGCACATTATTTCAAACACATGAGCCCCCGTTTATAAGACTAAACTGTTATGACAAATCCCATACCATGCCACACAATTTTTATTCTATAAACAGGTATCACTTATCAGAACCATCTATTTTAATATTCAAAAAGATTTTTCTCCCGGAGGACCAATGTTTGCGTCCCTTCGGGCATTCGCACCCAACCTGACATCGCGAAAGCCTCCGGTTTTCAATCACCGGGCATCCAAAGCGTGCTACGTCGCACCTCTTAGGCATATCGCACCCCACCTGGCATCACGAGGAATCTCTGGGGCGCGCCATGAAAATGGTTACCCCTAACCTCCAAAATTACGTACTGACATACCACCAGGCATCCCCTGGAATTACGTACCGACATACCACCAGGCATCCCGACACTCCCAGGGTACCTCTGAGGCTCTGCGGGCCCCAGGCATCCAAAGGCATCGACCCCTGTGATCCTTATAGGCATCCCGACTCCTGGGGCATCGTTGACCTGAGGGTCCAACGGCAGCAGTATCATCTCATATTATTTCAATAAAAACATTTTCAATGCAATGAAATCGGATGTCCCATGCGTTTTCATCAAATCTTAGTGTTGAATAATATGCTGAATGCCAACACCATCGTATCAAATGATAAATCAAGATTTATTCACCTTTGAGATAAATTGAGCAAACTCGGAATCAGAATGCACAATTTTAGTAAAAATCTCGGAATAACCCTTGACTGAACTCAGAAAATTCTAAAATTTTTATATGTTATAAAAAAGACCTAAAGGAAAGAATTTCATGAAGAACACTAAGCCAAATTCATCATGTATAAATCGCAAAAAATCGTACAACTCAGCCCCAAATTTCTTCCTTTGATAGAATCTATACTTTGGTAGAAAAGCAACTCACATTAAAAGAAATTTGTGCCTCTGTATTGATTTCGAAAAATCTGACTAAAAACATATGTCCTAGTTTAAACAATTCCTCACAACTTTCATGAAGAAATCGGGACCAAAATCGCACTAAAACGGTCTCTAGAAAATCTACAAAATTGCTGAGTTACACACAACCTATTTTGGGCAGTACGGATTCATTAGGATCCTGCGCCTATACCACGACTATTTCACTTCCAAGAGTTCACCACAGATTGTTCTTTCGATCATGGTTCAACAAAATCAACATGCATAGAGATATCCAAAGCATTTCCTCAACTCTTTAGTTCCAATCTACTACAATCACCCAACAATTCAACATTCATCATCCAATTCAGACATTTCTCAAGTCTACTTGCACTACCTCAGACAATAACAGCCTTGCATTACATAGGTTAGTAGACTTATACTTGCCTCAAGTCCTAAGCGCCGACGGCAAGTAAACTAATCTCCTTTTATTCAACCACCACATGTACATGTATGTGGCTGCAATTCTTCATGGAGAAAGAACTTGACAAGGCTACATGGTGATCGATGGAGAAGGACGACATGCAAGGTTGCTGTATAATCAAGGTCACATCTTCATTTGCTCGAGGGGTACATGGTTGGACGGCTAGAATTTGTATAAGAGATATCTTGTTGATACAATACTCAGAATGAACCTCGGTCTCGCTTGAACGTAAGGAAGATTTTCGATAAGGCTAAAATTTCTTCAATGATCGGGCCATTACTAAACGTGACATATCAGTCCTATGATGATAACAAAACAATGTTCGCAAATGGTGTCAGTAACACAGTCCGACGATACTTTTGTCAATTAGTCACGGACCGTCGCATATTTGAGGGTCGTCGAAATTCTCGGATGCCACAATTCTCCCCTCCTTAGAGAATTTCATCCTTGAAATTGCACGTTACTTACGTCTCATTAAACAAATGAGGGTACCTTTCCCTCATTTCTTTTTCACTTTCCCATGTGGCCTCTTTCATATCGTGGTGTCGCCATAATATCTTAACTAGTGGAATTTTCTTTGTCCGAAAGACTTGTTCCTTTCAATCCAGTACTCGGATCGGCTCTTCCAGGTACCTCACTTTCTCATGCACTTTGATGGCTTCATGATCGAGTATGTGACCGGGGTCTAGCTAGTACTTTCTCAGCATCGACACATGGAACACATTGTGCACATTTTCTAACTTAGGAGGTAATGCTAGCCGATAAGCTACGTCTCCTATTCTTTCGAGGATTTCAAAGGGTCCAACAAATTTGAGACTCAGCTTGCCCTTCATCCAGAATCGTGATAATCCTTTCATCGGGGATACCTTAAGAAATACGTGGTCTCCTACATTAAATTCCAAAGGTCTCCTACGCATATCTACGTAGTTTTTTTGTCGACTCTAGGCTGTCTTAATTCTTTTCCTGATGATCTCAACAGCCTCTGAAGTAATTTGTATTAGTTCAAGTCCTATCAGTGTTCTTTCACCAACTTCACTCCAACAGACAGGAGTCCTGCACCTTCTCCCATACAATGCCTCATAGGGAGCCATGTCTATACTTTTCTGAAAACTATTGTTATATGCAAATTCTACCAGATTCAACTTTTCATCCCAACTTTCTTTAAAATCAATGACATAAGCTCTTAACATGTCCTCTAGCGTCTGGATCACTCTTTATGTTTGTTTGTTTGTCTACGGATGAAAAGCGGTACTAAACTGGAGCTTGGTCCCTAAAGCGGTTTGAAGACTTCATCAAAGGTTTGAAGTAAATCTTGGGTCTTGATCCGACGTAATAGTTACAGGAACACCATGTAAGCGTACTACTTGGCTTACATAAATGTCAGAATATTTATTCATTGGATAGTCTACACGAACTGCCAAGAAATGGGTGGACTTAGTCAAGCGATCTACTATCATCCAGATCGAGTCGTGACCACTTGATGTCCTTGGTAATCTTTGCACAAAATCCATGGTCACATGCTCCCATTTCCACTCTGGTATGTCTAACGATCTCAATAATCCTGCGGGTTTGCGGTGCTCCGCTTTCACTTATTGGCATGTTAAGCACTAGGAGATGTGCTTAGTTATATATGCTTTCATGCCATTCACCAATACGTTGGCGTAAATTCCTGTACATCTTTGTACTACCCAGATGAATACTATAATTACTCCTATGTGCTTCCGACAGGATTTCCCTTTTTACCCTTTCATCGTCAGGAACACATAGTCATCCCTGGCACCTTACTATTCCATCCTCAGAGACTTGAAATTATGGTCTTTTTCCTAAAGACACTCCATTTCGTATTTTCACAATTTTCAAGTAAGATTCTTGCAAAATTCTAATTTTCTGGATAATTTCCAATTCAATCCTCAACGCAGTAAGCATACCGGTGAGAAAATCTATTTCCAACTTAAATTTTGAATCTGCTATCGTTTCCAACAAATTCCATTATGTTACCCTCATATTGGCCATGTATATAGTCGATTTACGACTAAGAGCATCTACCACTTTATTTGCTTTTCCAGGATGGTACTGTATTTCACAATCATAATCCTTTAACAATTCCATCCATCTCCTCTGTCTCATGTTCAATTCCTTTTGTGAAATCAAATATTTCAAGCTCTTATGATCTGTATAGATTTCAAATTTCTCTCCATACAGATAATGCCTCCATATTTTCAAAGCAAAAACTATAGCTGTCAATTCTAAGTCATGAGTTGGGTAGTTCAATTCATGATGTTTCAACTGTCTCGATGCATAGGCTATGACCTTGCCATGCTGCATTAGAACGCATCCCAGTCCTTTGTGAGACACATCACTATACACCGTGAATCCATCGAATCCAGATGGTATAGTTAGAATTGGAACCATAGTCAATCTTCTTTTAAGTTCCTGGAAGCTCCTTTCACATTTTCCATTCCATTCGAATTTTATGTTTTTCTGAGTCAATTTCGTCAGTGGACCTGCAAGTCGTGAGAATCCTTCAATAAACCTTTTGTAATAGCCTACCAGTCCTAAAAAACTCCGTATCTCAGTCGACGTTGTGGGTCTCGGCCAATTTACGACCATTTCAACTTTCGCTGGGTCTACTGTAATTCCTTCTCCTAACACCATGTGTCCTAAGAATATTATTCGGTCTAGCCAAAATTCACACTTAATGAATTTGGCATACAACTTATGGTCTCTAAGGGTCTGCAACACTATCCTTAGGTGTTGCTCATGCTCTTTAGGTCCTCTAGAATATATCAGGATATCATCAATGAAGACAATCACAAATTGATCCAAATAGGGCTTAAATATCCTATTCATAAGATCCATGAATGCGGCCGGGGCATTCGTTAGTCCAAATGGCATTACTAGGAACTCATAGTGTCCATAGCAAGTCTTAAATGCGGTCTTAGGAATGTCTTCTTTCTTAATCCTTAGTTGGTGATATCCTAATCTCAAGTCAATCTTAGAAAAGACCGAACTTCCTTGCAGTTGGTCGAATAGGCCATCAATTCTAGGTAACGAGTACTTATTCGTAATGGTCATCTGATTCAATTGCCTTTAGTCAATACACAAAAAAAAATAAAAAATAGATTGATGGGCTTTTGTACATTATTCAAGTAATTTGCATATACAAAAAAGAAATCAAAATGCAAGATTCACCTTTGTTTATTATTACCGTCCCTTTTTCCATTTGTTTTTAATATGGAGAAAGGAAAGAAATATTGACCTTTATTACTTTGCATAAATGTGGTATTTTTTTCAACAAAAAAAAAAAAAACCCAATTTGGTTTTTTTTTTTGAAACAGTTTGGTATTAAAAAAAAAGGGAAATTAGTCAATTTTCAAATAGTTAGGGACTAGATGGAACATTAAATGAAAGTTTTGGGACCAAATTGAGCAAATCGAAAGCTTAGGGATGAAATTGAAAATTAGATGAAAGTTCAGAGACCATTTGTGACATTTTCCCATAACTATATCAAATGATACAAGATCATCACTAAAAAATTTGAAGTCATGGGCATTACCGTGTTGAATCTCTCAGGAATTCTCCGTGCATCATATTCCAGTGTGTCATGGAAAAACTAACGTGGCTGCATTAAAGCATTTTCATCGACAATATTGCTTCATCAAAATTGCATTCGACGCACTAGAACAGTGTTTTCAATTGATCCAAGGAAAACAGATCTTGTCTGCTAAATTAGATGATGAGAACCGCATGAAACTTGCTGATCCTCAAGGCGTGGATCGGTGCCCGGAAATCCCAGTTTCAACAGTTCAGCTGCTATTTTTATCATACAGAAGGGACTCTCACTTCCTTTTGGCAACCTACTTCTTATAGACCAAAGAAATCACACTCTATAAGTCACGTAGTTGGAAGCATAATCAAACGAACTTTCTTCTTGACTCATCCGTTGAGATATTGCGAGAAGCGACACCATGCAGACAATTTTTTAAGCATAGGTATTCTCTTCCAAAATGGTCAACGGAGATCTTGTATAAATAACTCGATGAGCTACAATCGATGCCATTCGATAACGGGTTCAAACAGGAGAAACTGAAAAATATACCAAGACAAGACAAAGGGACGGATCCCGAAGATCAAAAATCGAACAATGAATATGCACCGGAAGCTTAGTGGGTTCGAATTCATATTACATATTATGCAATATAGGTGCGCGGATTTGAACTCATTAGCATGAATGTTATAAGTTAACCCCAGAAACCCAATATATAACGTCCTAAAGTTTATTTGAAGGGAGAGGATTGAATTAAATGAAATATCAAATGATCAAATATCCAAGTTTAGGTTACTTGTCCATTTGTTACACTGGCGAGAAACTCGCACTTTGCAACCCGCACCATTTTCTCGATTTTGTTTTGAAATAGTCGATAAAATTTTGTCACACTGATCCTTTTACAAATTGATTTTATTAATTTTTAGTTTGTGCTGATGATAAGAAATATTATCACTTTGGCCGAGCATTGTCATGTTTAAAATCATGCAAGTGATGATTTTTCCAGAGTGAAAGGTATTCTTTTCTTTGCCATATTAACAAAAGTACAGTATGATTTCATCTACAGCGCCGCGGCAGTAGATATATTTTCATTATCCGACTATTCAATGAATACTACACGCTGAAACACGATCTTCAACACCATTAGCACATTTAAGCATAAGCTCCCATTAAAACCCTCATTTATTAGACAATTAGGAGCTTGTTCCCTTTGCATGCATACATAAAGCCATTCCATTCAATGCATATGCTTCCTCCTTGTTCCTCCAATATTAAGATCTCCAAACAATGCACGCTCAATTTAAGAGCAAGTGGCCCAATTCCATCTTCATGTGGTTGGTTCACGTTAAATTATTTGGATTTTTGATGACGCAAATTAGAACTAAAAAACACCCCCAAGATGAATATTTGTAAACCACTGTGTTTATGATGTGTGAGAGAAAATGATATCAAACGCTTCAATGTTCTCATCAAGTCGAGTCTCCCATGATATAGCAAAAATAATAGTCCCCTTAATTTGCTATGAAATATAGTGCAAAGCTTTTTGGCTTAGGATCGATAGATCGAATCCCTAATTTTAGGTGTCAACAGTGAGTCCCCAAGCAAAAAAATCATGCCAAGCCAGTGTGAGTAAACCAAGCTCTGTTCAAATCCATCCATCTCAAATATTCATCATCTTGATGTCCTAGAAAGTAATTGTTTGTGGTCCGTTTATCAGATACAGAGCACTAATCGAAATTTAAGGTCGAGTATTTGCCTTACCTCTCTCCAATGGGCATCCATAAGATCTTTTTAAAGTTGTTGACACCTCATCGATCTTCTATAAGCTCTAAATGCTCTATATTTTTAGAGGATAAGTATACCAAAAGTTCTAAACTTACCATTACAGATTATTGTCATGTCACCGTGACATCCATTTAATCAAACATATAGGAGTTTCTAAACCAGGAAATACTACATGCAAACTTTAGTAGAATTTTCGTAGAATTATGTTCATTCATCATTGCTGTAACCATTCCTTTTCAAGTTGCACAAAGACCCATCCCAGTCTAAGCATTAAATCACCACAACCCCATGGACCATGGTCCGCAATCAATGAGCGCATGCCAGATGCAGGACGACAAAGCAAATTTCCAAGTACGTGGGAGCATATCTACGATTATGATTGAAACATTCAATTTCGACAAAGTAACTCAGTAATTGGTTCGAATTCGTAGGGATTGAATCAACTGCGAGCCCTGACTTGTTCTCCATAACTCATAAAATCTCCAACTTAACATGTACCACGTTTGGTCAAAGTCTTCCAAATTCATGCTTTTCTTTGGAAAATATCGGGGTCCCGGCAAGCTAATGGTGCAGACTCGCTGCATTTTAATTTTTGAAAATTTTCTTTCACCATTGATTTCAATAAGAAAGGGAAAAATGATGAAAAATAAATTCACAAATATGTTATTATCAGAAAATTTTGACATCAGTGATACTATTATAAGATAATTTTTCATAAACTTTACTGAATATGTTAATAGAACCAATAATATGCTTCAACAAAAAAGAAACAAAAACAAGGAATACTATCATAAGATAATTCTAGATATACGTGTTGACATGAGCAAAGTCTGTTCACAAATTTGGTTCAAACTAGCCGTGGGAGAGACAAAAGTAGGATACAAAGTGAAAATCTATAAAGAATGCTGATTTCGTTCATGAGGTTAAAGTAGCTCAACTCAAGGAGGACGCAAGTTTCATCTAACATGGCTTTTGTTAGAAATTAAACCAAATCCATCGATACAGACAACTGTCTAGTGCGCACATTGAAAAAGAGTCATAATTGCAACGTTATCTTTAATGAATCTGTTCGTCATTATCTATGATGAGTCTATTTCTATTTTTAGGTGTAGTGATTGTTTTTAGAAATAATGTGAGATATGGTGATTGTTTTATTAGTTTCTAGATCTTATCCGGAACGCTAGCTTTTTCTACTAGGAATAGTAAAGGTCATGTAACAAGTTTATAAATAGGGGAGTCTTGTAATTGTTTTTTGTTAAGGCGAAATAAATCTACATGCCTATATATCTTCTTCTCTTCCTTGTGTGAGTTGTGAGTTCACATTCAAATTACTTCCATCAAATTGGTATCAGATTCTACGGTTTGTGATCATGGCGTCAACAAACATTTAGCTTCCTCTTTAATACCCTCGTCTTAGCAAAGATGTGAAATCCTGGAATTTCAGTCCTGTTTTCAATTAAATAAATCCGGCCTTTCATCGATGCACCTATAATGCTATTCTTAAAGTTGATCACTCTTGGGATAACTAGACTATTTGGGAAAGCCATTAAGGGATTTTAACGCAAAAGACATTAGAATTCGACCAGGAATCGACTACTCGACCGTGCTCATCTGCATAGATCATTACGGCATAGTTAAAAATCAATCAAAGATCAGAGATAGGTCATTTTGACTAAGATAGGTGATCGAAGTGTGGGTGATGCCACCAGATCGCACAATTCTCGCCAATTGGCACTAGACTGATTTTTCTATCGTTTTGGTACCAGATCGCACAATTATCGCCGATTGGCACTAGACTGATTTTTCTATCGTTTTGGTACCCTGTGTATGCATTTGAAACCTCGAGATTTTCACGACAACCAAGAGTCACCAATGTGTCAAAGATGTACATTATGACTTCAAATAAATCACTCACAGGTCAATTGCACTAAAAATTTCTAAAAGCCACCCGGTAGGTAGGTCACGCTAAAATCACGCTAGATTGAAATTAACCGCGAATTTAAATCCAATTTCAGAAATTGAAAGTTCTGTCATGTCACGAGTCATTTTAGGAATGTTGACTCCTCCTCCGAAGATTTTTCTACAAACCGAGATTTTTGGCGAAATTTCAAAGTGAGGCCATTTTTGTCCGAAAAATTCAATGGACCGTTTTTTATCGCGTTTCTGGGATGCAAGTTGGTTATATTGACGAGGAAAAATGTTAGTTTGATCGAGGACTCGATGGTGGAATTTTTAAAAGCTGAATTGAATCGATTCAAGAGGGAATTAAAATGAAATTGGGAGAAACTAGTGCAAATTCTAGCCCCTTGGTCCCTCAACCTTTGGACCATCTCAATAGCTTCTAAAGGAAGTTGTGTGGCTAGAAAAATTGCTGAGGAAGCCAGCAAACCGGTGGGCCATGGTCAAGGGGACAAAAGGGGTGAGGTTGAAGCCATTGGGACCCTCCAAGCTTTATTGCCCTGTCTTTCTCCATTCCAGTTGGTTTCCTCCATTTCCAAAGAACCTTGAAACTTCCAAGAACCAGAGAAGCCAACCAGCAGCTCCCCATCCACCGTCGACGCCCCCTGCCACCTGTCGGATCGCCAGAACACCGCTGTCGAACGCCACAAGCCCTCGCCCGAGCCCGCGTCCCTGCTGTGTTGTCCAGCCCGTCCCACCTACATTCGAGCCTCCTGCTTGCATCCCCTGTCATCCCAATCCTCCTTAGGCCACTGTCGAAGCCGTGCCACCGCCGTTCAGCCATCGGAGTCACCCGCCTAGCCGCCACTGTCCCATCCCTGCTGTTTTCACGCCAAGCTAGCACTATCCAGCCTCCCTTGACCCAGCAGCAGAAACCGAAACCCAGCAAGTCCCGTGGGCTTCGATGCTCGTTTCCAAGCCCTTTCGAACCTCGCTTGGTGTTCCTGCTTTGGAGTTTGTGGCTTGCCTTTGCGTCCCCGTCATAATGAACTCACCGGCTCGCAAATCCAGTAAGTTTACTCACCAATCTCCGCTTAGGGAGTTAATTATGCTTAAGGGTTGATTAGTTTAGGTTGAGTATGGATTATGTGGTTAGTTAGAACGGATTAGCAATTTAATCAATCGTTTATGCATGTTAGGTGGTTAGAGTAGTGTAATTAGAGACTGGATAAGCTGTAGTATTTATCTAGTTAGGTTCGGAAATTTTCCAGGCCCATTTTGATATTTATGTAGGCTTTTCCGGCCTAAGTTGCATTTACGGTAATTAAATGTATTTATTTAATTAATTTTGGTAATTATTTAATTATTTATTAGTTTCCAGAAATTAGACCGGGATTGTCGGTGACCAGAATTTCGTGCTGATTGTAATAGTGTGATTGGTTTATTTAATTGAGTGCTAAATTGTGCAAATTGTGTGTTGATTGTAATTTTAGGTATTTATCCCAAAATTTATTAATTTCAATATTTAATTAGAAAATTATCGGGTGTCGGTTTACAATGACAAATTTTTTTTCATCAACTATATAATTAGTGGGATTTTATAAAATAAAGATATTATATTTTTGGATGAGGCTTACCGTGTGCTCACACATGATTATTTTACCGGGTATTATGAAAATGGTGAAATTGTTAGTGGATGAGTATATTATACATAAATCAGCTTTGGTGAGCTATACTATCTATCTATATCAACGTCGGTGAGCTATACTATCTATCATTATCAGCTTAGGCAAACATTCATTTATATCAGCTTAGGTGACGAGTGATCGTTTCAAGGAAACGACTTCATAGATAATATTGGTTGATAGATAGTAGTGATTTAGGTTGAATGATTGGTTGAGTGGTTGGATCGTACTGACTTGCAGGAAAGGACTGAGGCAAAGGTAAGTCCTCTATGTCATGTGTGACTAGATAGCCTTTGGGCGTATTTCCTTTCTAGTTGAGACTTAGGGAGTGAACTTGCTGAGATATCGTCTCACCCCGTTGTGGGATAATATTTACAAGTCCTTAGATGGCCGTACCTCTCGAGCGGTTTGACCAGCCGAAAAAGGTCACTGGGCAGATATCTTATATTTCGCTTCATGGGAACCCAATGGGATGGGTCTAGGAACTCATGAGGTCCATTGTCTGGGTTGATGAGGGTCTACCTCATAAGGTACCACATCAATACAGATCGTGGTATTGTCGTGAGTGAAATGGACAAAGAAAAGGTCCCCTGCCAAAATATGAGATCCCTATGTCAGTGTTGGAGGTAGCTTTTGGAAAAAGAGATGGTCGACCCTCCAAGTGGTTCAGTGGTGGACCCGAGTCTATCGGATCCAAGGTCCCCGAAGTATTCAGTTGAAGACTCGAATGCTTAGAGGATCTATAGCACTCTAGCCCCCTTTTTGTAGACTCTGAATATATCGATTAATATTGTATATGACATAGTTTGACATTTCTATATAAATGTGTTGTGGTTTGAAAAAATTGTGGCCCTACTTTTCTATCCCATCTTGTTGTTGTCTAGGCATTTATTTATTTGCTTCCACATATGCATTAAAATGAATGGGTCGGCGACGCATCCTAGGACGTCACTAATTAATTGACCACTGAGGGATGGGCACGCGCTCGAAGGATCGGGACATGACAAAAGACAACTATGATAACTGGGCTGTTAGAATGAAACTTGGTTATGATGAGCCAGAGGATGAAGCTACCTTAAACCAGAACCAGATGAATGCCTTGGAGAAGGTTCATTCGAAATATCAATATGCGCTGTCAAACATCTATCAAGCTTTAGATGATTCTATGTTCGAAAAGGTGTTGAATGCCACCATTGCTAAGGAGGCATGGGAGATTCTTCATAATACACATCAAGGAGTACAAAAAGTTTAGAAGATTCGCCTTCAAACCTTGAGAGGTGAATTCGAGGTAATTCATATGAAAGAATCTAAATCGATTTCTGATTATTTCACAAGAGTTTTTGGATTTTCAACCAAATGAAAAGAAATGGAGAAGACATTTCATAAGTTCGTGTTGTCGAGAAAATATTTCGGTCCTTAGACAAGAAGTACGATTACATTGCTGTTGTAATTGAAGAATCCAAAGCTTATGGGTTTATTACAAGCTCATGAAGAAAGGTTCAGAAGAAAAAAGATTGAACGTGGTTGACCATCCGAGATGAGAAGGAGCAAATAAGAGAACTCACACAAATTTGCAGGACAAACCAAGATTGTGATCGTGGTCGAGGCTGAGGTCACTTTTAAGGAAGAGGTCATGGACGAAGTAGAGGAGATGTTGCTCCAAGTGACAGTAGTTACCGGTATCAAAGACGTGTTCGTGGAAGAGGAAAGAACTTGATAGGCCAATGGTATGATAAATCTAAAATTTGATGTTATGATTGTGATAAACTTGGCCATTATGCCTCTGACAACTGGAACAAGGAAAGTAGCGGAGCAGATGGAAAGGCAAACTTGGTGAATGATGCCAATCAAGTTCTATTATTGGTGTTCAAAGAAGATGAAGGAGGCCAAACTGATACATGGTATTTGGATACTAGCGCAAGCAATCACATGTTTGGGAGAAAAGAGATGTTTAACAAATTAGATGAGATAATTAAAGGGAAAGTCTCCTTTTGTGATAACTCCAAAATTCTTGTCAAAGGCAAAGGTACAATTCTGATTCGCTTGAAAAATGGTGCACGTTAGTTTATTACTAATGTTTATTATGTCCGGAAAATGTCAAGCAATATTTTGAGTTTAGGATAGCTTTTGGAGAAAGGCTATACTGTTAATATGAAAGATCATAGTCTTATGCTAAGAGACAGAAGATATGAATTGATTGCGAATGTGAAGATGTCGAAGAACAGATGTATACTCTCAATATAAATAATGATATGTATTGATGTCTGAAGGCGTGCATAGATAATCTTTCATGGTTGTGGCATTTAAGGTTCGGCCATTTCAATTTTGGTGGATTCAATTTGCCTTCTCGCAAGAAGATAGTTTATGGCTTACCACATATTGATGATCCCGATCAATTATGTGAAGGGTATGTTATCGGTAAGTCTTCTAGAACTAGCTTTCTGAAGGAAGCGACTTATCGAGCGAAGAGGCTGCTTGAGTTGATTCATTCTGATGTTTGGCCTAATCACTCCTCACTTATATGGTAATCATTGATATTTTGTTACTTTTATTGATGATTTTACACGGAAAACTTGGGTGTATTTTTTGAAAGAAAAAACATAAGTGTTTGATACTTTCAAACAATTCAAAAACCTGACTGAAAAGGAGAGCGACAGTTTTATCAAAGCTTTAAGAACTAATCGTGGCAGAGAATTCACCTCAGCTATATTCAACAAATTCTGTGAGGATCATGGTATTCAGCATTTCTTGATGGCTCCGTATTCTCCTCAACAAAATGGCATAGCTGAACGAAAAAAATAGAATCATTCTTGGCACGGTTCGAAGCATGTTGAAGAGCAAAAATTTGCCCAATAAGCTTTGGGCTAAAGCTGTTTCATGTACGGTCTATCTTCAAAATAGATATCCCACATATGGAATTGAAGGCGTAACTCCACAGGAAGCATGGACCGAGAGAACACTAAGTGTTTCACATTTGAGAATTTTCGAGAGCATTGCCTATGCTTGTGCCCTAGAGAAGAAAAAATCAAAGCTGGAAGACAAGAGCAAAAAGCTCATCTTTATTGGGTATGACTCCTCATCCAGAGCCTACCGTTTATTTGATCCTA
Organism: Eucalyptus cloeziana; assembly: GCA_014182715.1. Lineage (NCBI taxonomy): Eukaryota > Viridiplantae > Streptophyta > Magnoliopsida > Myrtales > Myrtaceae > Eucalyptus > Eucalyptus cloeziana. The sequence continues at coordinate 52,981,133 of CM024636.1, read as the reverse complement.
ACACTTTGAAAGTGTATATAAGCAGAGATGTCAAGTTCGATGAAGATGGCTCATGGGAAGACAATCAAAAAGAAGAAGTGAATGCTCGTGGTGATATCGATCAAACGGAGTTGAAAGATCATTCTACACCTTATTCTCCAGTATCTTCTTCAAGTTCATCATCACCTACCTCTTCAAATGATGTCAATGAATCTCTAGTGCCAAGATCAAGGAGATTGTCTGATATTTATGAAGCTATCGACGAGGTTCACCTTTTATGTCTTCATGCAGATTGTGAACCACTTGTTTATGATGATGCGGCCAAAGAAGAAAAATGGGGAAAAACCATGAATGAAGAAATTGAAGCCATTGAGAAGAATCAAACATCAGAGTTTGTTGATCTACCAAAGGACAAGAAATCGATTGGAGTCAAATGGGTATACAAGGCCAAGGAGAACAAGAAAGGAGAAGTGACAAGATACAAGGCTAGATTAGTCGCGAAGGGGTACAAGCAAAAAGCTAGAATTAACTATGATGAAGTTTTTGCCTCTGTCATCCACATGGAAGCAATTAGATTGATTATTTCTATCGCTGCACAAACTGATTGGCAAATTTATCAAATGGATGTCAAATTGGCATTTTTGAATGACATCCTTGAAGAAGAGATTTATGTTGAACAACCTGAGGGGTTTGTTGTCAATGGTCATGAAAACAAAGTGTTAAAGTTGAAGAAAGCTCTATAAGGACTTAAACAAGCACCAGGAGCATGGAATTCCAGAATCAATGCATATTTCACGGTGAATGGATGTTCTTAATGTCCATATGAACATGCACTTTGTTTGAAGAAAGAAAAATGCGATGTTCTTCTCGCCTGTTTATATGTTGATGACATTGTTTTTATAGGAAATAATCTGGCAATAATTGATGTTGTTAAGGCATCGATGGTGAAAGAATTTGAGATGACTGATAATGGTCTCATGAATTTTTTCCTTGGGATCAAAGTGAAGCAAATTGGTTAGGGGATTTTTATTGCCCAAAAAGGATATGTAGAAACTATCCTTGAAAAATTCAACATGAAGAATTGTACTCCGGTCAATACACCAATGGAGTGCGGAGCCAAGCTTTCAAAGTTTGATGACAGTGTCGATGTTGATTCGACATATTATAGAAGCTTGATTGGGAGTTTGAGATACTTGACATGCACAAGACCTGATAATATGTATGGTGTTGGAATTGTGAGTGGATATATGAAGAAGCCAAAGTCATCTCATCTTAAAGCTGTAAAGGGGATACGTTGGTACATCAAAGGTACTACTTCTCATGGCCTACGCTACTATTGCTTTGAATCCTTTCAACTTAGAGCTTAATCAGATAGTGATTATGGTTGAGATATCGACGATCGAAAGAGCACTACATGTCACGCCTCGATCCTCCGAGCGCGTGCCCATCTTGGCTTGGTCGATAAAATAGCGACGTCCTAGGATGCATCACCGACCCATTCATTTTAATGCACACATGGAAGCAAATATATAATCCCCAGACAACAATTCAATGGGATAGAAAAGTAGGGCCATAATTTTTAAAACCAACAACACACTTATATATACATAACAGACCTAGTCATGTCATATATAATACAATACAAACCGACATATAAATATATAAGGTCTGCACAACCCAGGGGGGGGCTTTCAAATGACTACAAGTCCTCGTCCACATCTTCATCTTCCTCCACACTCCAACTGGAGCCTACTGCTGAATACACCGGAGATCCTGGATCCTCAAGGTCAGGGTCCACCGGGTCTACCACCAAACCTCCTGGAGGATTTGCTGTGCCTTTCCCGAAGGCCACTTCCAGCACGTACAGGGGAATCTCAAACTTAGGTATGGGACCTTCCCTCTCCTCATCTTGAGCTTGACAATACCAAGCCTTGTATTGATAAGGCATCTTTTTGGGTAAAGCCTCATCGACCCATATTATGGACTTCACCAGCTCGTGGGTCCATCCCCTGGGGCTCCCATGTAGTGGGATAAGATACTTTTGCTCTGTCACCTTCTTAAGTTGACCAAAACGCTCAGGAGGAGCTGCCATCCATGGACATGAAATGTTATCTCACAACGGGGTGAGATGACGTCATAGCAAGTTCAACCCCTTAAGACTTGACAAAGAAGAAAATACACCATGAGGGCTACCTAAGCACAAACACGTGTTAGAGGACTTACCCTGGCCTCAGTTTCTTCCTGCAAGTCGATATAATTCAACTATTCCATCGATCATTTTAACAATTCAGTTCATCCACTCAGATCGAATCATCGATCAATCAACTCAATCAATTTCATGTCAACAAGACCATTCCCTAGTCATCTCAATCAATACTATCTATAAAGTTCGATCATAATCCAAGACTGCTCACTCTAAGCTGATAATAAATAGTATAGCTCTCACTAAGATGATAAAGAATATACTGCTCGTTCTAATCTGACATATCGCCTACAGGCTGATATAGTATACTGACAATGCTCACTCAAAACTGATCAATAACATAGCTCTCTCTAAGCTAATAAATAGTATACCGCTCGCTCTAAGCTGACATATCGCCCACAGGCTAATATAGTATACTGATAATGCTCACTCTAAGCTGATATATCAGAGCTCGTAGATTGATATAGTATACCATTCTGATCATCTAACATTTTTGTCATTTTTATCATACCCGATAATACTTGTGCGTGGGTACACGATCGACCTTAACAAAATCAGCATAAAATTCTGACGCCTGGTGATTTTCTAATTAGTTACTGAAATTAATTAATTTTGGGATAATTACCTAAAATCACCAATCACACTCAATTTGCACAAAATAGCAGTCAAATAAATAAATAGATCACACCATTGCAATCAACATAAAATTTCGGTCACCGGCTATCCCAGTCTAATTTCCGGAAAATAATTAATTACGAAAATTAATTAATAAATGCCAAAAATAGCAACTTAGGGCGGAAAAGCCTAATTAAAAACCGAGATGGTCCCGGAAAATTTCCGAACCACTCTAGATAAATACTAGAGCTTGTCTAGGCTTTAATTACACTACTCTAACCACCAAACATGCAATAACAATGAATTAAATTGCTAATCTACCCTAACTATCCACCTAATCCATACTCAGTCTAAACTAATCAACCCTTAAAGGTCATTAACTTACTAAGCATGGATTAGTGAATTAAACTCACTTGTTAAGCGATCCACTCGAATCAAAACGACGGGGATGCGGAGGCGCTCGACAAACTCCAAGGCGGGACGGCCAAGCGGGGTCCGGAAAGCCTTGAAAAAGGGCCAAACAATGGTTTGAAACCCATTGCTGTTCAGTGTTGGTCGAGGCCGAGAGAGGCTGGACCGATGCTGGCTTGGGGTTGAAACAGGCAGCGGGATTGGTCACAGGTCCAAACGGGCGGTGGCAGTGCTTCATGGCGGCAGAGGAGGCCTGGACAGTGGCTTAAGCTGGTCCAAGGACCTCCCAGACGCACGAGTTGGGCGAGATGGCATGCTTGGAATGGCGGCAACACACAACAAGCTAGTGAGCACGCGAGGGCGCGACGGTGGCTCCGGCTTTCGCGGGCAGCTGCGACGGCGATGGAAGGCTGCGGCTCGATTTTTCTGGGCTGCTGGAGGTCTTCGCATGATTGGATGGAGGGAAGGGACCCACAGCAGCAAGGAGAAGATGGAGAGGGAACCGGTTTGAGCTGGAGGGGGCCACCAATGTCACCTTCTCATCCCTTCGTCTCCTCACTTGGCCCCCACCACTAGCTGGCTTGCACAACAACATTTCCAGCAGCCAAGGCTTCCTTCTAGAAGCTTGAAGAGGTCCAATTGGTGTGGCAAGGGGGAGATACAAATTTGGGTACATTTCCTTTCCAAATGGACTCAAATGGCTCTTGAATCTATTCAATTCGATCTCTATAATTCAACCATCATACTCTCAATCAAATTGGTATTTTTCCTCGCCAATTTAACCCACTTGTATTCTAATTTTGCAATAAAAAACGGCCCTCTAATTTTTCCGGTAGAAAACGGCCCTCTGTCAACTTTTCCGCCAAAACCTCGGTTTGCAGAAAAAATTTCGAAAACTAAGTCAATGTTCCTAAAATAACTTGTGACATGACAAAACTTTCAATTTCTGAAATCAGATTCAAATTCGTGATTAATTTCAATCTAGCGTGATTTTAGCGTGACCTAGACTACCGGGTAGCTTTTAGAAATTTTTAGTGCAAATGATCAATGGTCGATTTTCTTCGAACCACAATGAACCTCTTTGACACATTGGCGACTCTCGGTTGTCGTGAAAATCTCGAGGATTCAGATACGGACACAAGGTAGCCAAAACAACAGAACAATCAGCCTAATGCCGGTCGACAATAATTTTTCAATTTGGTGGAATCACCCACATTTAACCACACATCTCAGTCGAACTGACCTATTTCTGATTTGTAATCGATCTTTACTGTGCCGTAATGATCTTGGCAGATGAGCACGGTCGAGTAGTCGATTCTTGGTCGAATCCTCAAGTCTATTATGTTAAAATTCCCTAATGACGTCCCTATATAGTCTATTTATCTCACGAGTGATCAGCTCTAAGAATATCACTATAGGCGCATCGATGAAAGGCTCGATTAATTCAATTGAAAGCTGAAGTAAACTTCCAGAATATCACAACGCTTCCCCTCTTATAAAAATTTCATCCTCGAAATTTAAACCATTACAATACTTTAAACAAAAAGGTGGGGGTACAATTGTCTCATCGACTCTTCACTCTCCCAAATTGCTCCTTCAGTGCCGTGGTGTTGCCAGACCACTCTGACCAACGGAATGGTCTTTGTATGCAGAATTCATTCCTTTCGATCCACAATTTGAATCAAGCTCTCAACGTATAACACTTTTGTCATCCATGTCCAATTCTTCGAAATTAAGCACGTGGATTGGGTCAGGCTCGTACTTCCTCAACATTGACACCTGAAAAACGTCGTGCACTTGCGCCAATCTCGGTGGCAACACAAGACGATACGCTAGGGTCCCAATTCTCTCTATAATTTCAAATGGACCTACGTACCTCGAACTCAGTTTTCCTTTCTTGCCAAAGCGCGAAGTACCCCTCATTGGTGACACCTTAAGAAAAACGTGCTCACCAACTTGGAATTCCAATGGTCTCCGGTGCTTATTTGCGTAACTTTTCATTCTGCTCTAAGCGGTCTTTAGTTTTCCTCTGATCACTGCAATTGTATCCACTGACTGTTGAACCAACTCTAGGCCTGTGATCTTTCTTTTCCTAACTTCATCCCAACATATTGGCATTCTGCACGCTCTGCCACACAACGCTTCAAAAGGAGCCATCTGAATGCTCTGTTGATAACTGTTGTTGTAGGCGAACTCGACCAGATGAAGTTGTTCTTCCCAACTTCCCTTGGAATCTAGCACGCAAGCTCACAACATGTCCTTGAGGGTTTGAATTGTCATCTTAGATTGGCTATCCATCTGAGGATGATATTCTGTACTATACTACAGTTTCATACCTAAAGCACACTGTAAGCTTTTCCATAATGTAGCTGTGAATCTTGGGTTTGGGTTTGATGTTATCATTACCGGCACTCCATGTAGACGAACAATCTGACGCACATACAGCTCTGCGTGTCTATCCAGACTAAGGTCCTTCGTACTGCAACGAAGTGAGCCGACTTTGTCAGTCTATCAACCACTACCCTAATGGAATCATTTCCTCTCTAACTCCTCGATAGGCCGGTCACGAAATCCATCGTGATGTGCTCTCATTTCCACTCTGGGATCTCGAGAGGTTGTAGAAGTCCTCTCGGCTTGCAATGCTGAGCTTTGACCTACTGACACGTCAAACACTTGGCGACATGTTTGGCGATATCCGCCTTCATACCAGACCACCAATAGTGTTGACGCGGATTCTAATACATCTTGGTACTGCAAGGATGAATGCTGTAACTTCTATGATGACTTTTTGATATGATATCCTTTCTAAGCTCCACATCATCAGGTACAACCAATCGCCCTCGAAACCTCAGTGTTCCTTCCTCAAAAATGTGCAAGTCAGCCTTTCATTTATCTGTATCTTCTTGTAGAATATTTTGCACATCAGGGTCTGTCGATTGGAGTAATTTGATCTTGATCTGAACATCTGGCTCAATTCTGAGGGTGGCCATAAGATTTGAAAGGTGGTCTACCTCAAACTTGAACACCGAATCTCGAGTTCTCTCGATTAAATTCCACTCCTTGACCAGCATATGAGCAACTGAAGACTTTTGACTCAAAGCGTCAGCGACCTTATTCGCCTTTCCTGGGTGATATAGGATATCACAGTCATAGTCCTTCAGAAGTTCCATCCAACGGCGCTGTCTCATATTCAACTCTTTATGAGAGAATAAGTACTTGAGACTTTGATGATCAGTGAAGATTTGGAATCTTTCTCCATACAAGTAATGTCTCCAAATCTTTAGAGCGAAAATGATGGCTGCGAGTTCTAAGTCATGCGTCAGGTAATTCTGTTCATGATTCCTTAACTAACGGGAAGCGTATGCAACAACTTTGCCATGTTGCATCAGTACGCAACCCAATCCTCTGAATGACACATCATTATAAACCTCGTACCCTCCAGGACCAGAAGGAATGGTCAGCACAAGTGCGATAGTCAGCTTTTGCTTAAGCTCTTGGAAACTACGCTCGCACTTGTCTGTCCACACAAACTTTTCTTCCTTCTTCAGGAGTCTAGTCAATGGCGACGCTAATGCTAAGAATCCCTCTATGAACCTTCGGTAATAACCTACCAAACCCAGAAAACTTCTGATCCCTGTCACTATAGTCGGTCTTGGCTAGCTAATCACTGTTTCAATCTTGCTCGGATCTACAGAGATTCCTTCGCCTAAAATCACGTGACCTAAGAAAGCAACACGAGTCAACCAAAACTCGCACTTGCTAAACTTAGCGTATAGTTGATGAACTCTCAAAGTCTACAGTACTAATCTCAAATGACTTTCATGCTCCTTATCACTCCTCGAATACACCATAATATCATTGATGAACACGATCACAAATTGATCTAGGTATTCCTTGAACACTCGGTTCATCAGATCCATAAAAGCAGCTGGAGTGTTCGTCAAACTGAACAACATTACTGTGAATTCGTAATGGCCATATTGAGTATAAAACGCTGACTTTGGAATGTCCTCTTTCCTAATCCTCAACTGATAATATCATATCCTCAAGTCGATTTTAGAAAATATAGAAACTCCTTGTAACTGATCGAACAAGTCGTTGATCCTCGGGAATGGGTACTTGTTCTTGATCATCACCTGATTGAGTTGATGATAATCAATGTACAGACGCAATGAACCATCCCTCTTTTTCATGAACAAAACTGGTGCTTCCCAAGGTGATGCACTGGGACGTATGAATCCCTTATCCAACAACTCCTGCATCTGCACCTTTAGTTCTTTCAACTTAGATAACGCCATCCAGTAAGGAGCCTTAGAAATTGGCTCTATCACGGGTGCTAGTTCGATCACAAACTCGATCTCTCTTTGGCGGTAGACTTTGCAATTCCTTCGGGAATACATCTAGAAATTCTTGTACCACTGCGATGTCTTCCATCTTCAGCTCCTCAACTTCGTATCCACGACAATTGCCAGCTAACTTTAATAACCCCCGTCTAACAAACGGGTTGCCTCGAGCGACAAGATTAGTGTAATCGAGGGTCCTCCTCGACTTCCAACAAACTTGAAACTTTCACCCCCTAACGGGTCAAACTGAATCGCTTTACGATAATAGTCCATCTTAACTCATTGCTTGGTGAGCCAGGCCATGCCAATTATTAAATCAAAGTCATACATGGTTAGGACTAATAAGTCTATTCTCCCCTCTCGCACACCAATCGCTAACTTGCAACCAGAACAACCCAAAGCAGCTAACACCTTATCCTTCAACGGTGTAGATATGCTAACCACTAACTCCAATAATGTCACGCCTCAAACCCTGAGCGCATGCCCATCCCTCTCTGCTTGATAATATTTTGCGACTTCCCAAGATGAGTCGCCAACCCTTTCTTTTTATTGCACATGCGAAAGCAGATTATAAATCCCTTGATAGTAACCATCTTGGGATAGAAAAGCATAACAACAATTTCACAAACAAACATGCCTTTATAAACATATGCTAAGTCACTTACAAGAGTCTATGGTCAAAAGACTACAAAAGGCTATTCTCCAAAAGAAGCGGTCCTATCCGACCTATACTTCAGATCACCTCCTCTCTGCTCCAGGTCGTCCACTTGATGACCCTGAAATGGTTATGCAATAACCAGTGAGACAATGTCTCAACAAGTCCATGCTCTAAACTTCGACTAGGAGGGAAAGACGCTAAGAAGCGTCCTAACCACACAATTACACAATCAATGAGACTTACCTCGTCTCAGTTCCACCCTGCAGGTCAGTATAGTTCATATCACAAACCAGAGCAGTACTCAAGATCAATTAAATGGGAACGCAACACTTAATTCTCAAATCAATACAGGGGTCCTGATTATAGAGCCAAATCATTATGACACGACCCATACCGTGTCACACAAATTTTTCCCATAATCAAACACATTCAACTCAATTCATCATGTGTTCCTAGTTTTGATCTCGGCATATAGCACGGACTACTCTCAGTTCAGGGGTCTTCTGGCATTGCCACGCTTCGTCTCACCCCATTGAGCACAGCACGTCTCTTTCAGACGGCTTTCCCAAAGGAGCATAGGGTCCAAAATCTACTGCAACCGGCTTCCTGTTGTCTAAGGGGTATCCCAAATAGGGATAACGTCCAGCTTAACAGCCCGGGATGATTTCTCTTAATCATCGGACGATCACTCAAATATGGCCCAGGGCATCGTGCATTGCACTCAAATGCTTCAATTAAGAGGGTGAACCTGGCCTTTTTCTTCGTATTAGAAATACACATGAAAACAGTCGTGTGTAAGTACACGGTTAACTTGACCCAGACAAATTGATATCTTCCACTTTTCAAATCCCACTGTTTTATATAGTACTAAAAACTATTTTCGGTGTCAAAATCCGACACTCAAGATTTTCTAAATAAATATTGGAAATTCACAATTTTTTTGGAATTAAATACCAAAAATCCAATCATCATTCAATTCACATAATTTAACACTTAATTGCAGAAATTAACCACATCATTGCAATCAACATGAAATTCCAGTCATCGGCTATCCCGGCCTAATTTCCGGAAAAATAATTAATAATTAATTAATTTCGAAAATTAATTAAATACATCAATTTAATTTCTAAAAATACTAACCTAGGCAAAAATTATTAAATTAAATACCAATACGGACCCGGAAAATTCCCAAACCCTTCTAGATAAATAATACAATTTAATTAGGCCTTAGCTAAACCATGCTAACCACCTAACATGCTCAATTAAATAATTAAATCACTAATTTAATCTAACTAACCACCTAATTCCTAATTAAATAAATCTAAACACCCCTTAGCATCATTAGCCTACTAAGAAGAGTTTAGAGTGTAAACTCACTGGTTAATTGTGGAAACCGATTCATCGCGACGACGATGCGACAGCGGCCGAAATCTGAATTTTCGACGGCATCGGTGGACTTGGATCGGGCCTAACACGGGCCCAACAAATCTCAGCCAAAATTGAGATTTGTTATTACGTCGGACTGGGCTTGCTGCAGACACTAGGCTTATGCCTCAAAATCGCAGGCTTGGACTACTGAATAATTCGTGGACCAATATTGGGCTGAACTTCAAGACTAAAAATGGGCTATAACTTAAATGGACCAAGCTAAAGTGGGCCTAAAAAACTGGGCTGCTGGACTAAAGTTCACTTGGGCGGAATTGCTGGATCTGTGGGCTTCAAATTATGCTGGAGATGAGCCCAACTGCTGGGGTAAAAATGTTGGAATCCACGGGCTGCTGAACGAAACCAGTGGGTTGAATTACTAGCTCATGGACTTCAATCGGGGCAGCTTCGGCAAGATGAAGACACGAGGAGGCGGGGATGATTGAGTTGCAGTGAATTGCGGCCAAAAGTGGAGAAGCTCAAGCATGGAGATGGACGAAGGAAGGGATTGTGGCCGACAATTGGAGGTGTTGGGCTGCAGTTTGGGTCAACTTTGGTGGAGTAGGCGTAGCTGAAGTTGACTCGGATGGAGGCTTCAGGCTTCGTGGGCTTTGCTTGGGATGTCACGGCAAGGAGATGGACGCGCGGCAGCCAAAGGGAAAATGGAGGGTTGATTCTGCGGGTTTTTGATGCTACGGGAAAATAATGAAAGGCAGATGGAAGGAAGAAATGAAAGAGAAGTGCAAAGAAGACGGGGTGAAGGAGGTGTGATCGAGAAGTTGCCGTAGGGGAGGGGATAAGTCAAGAAGAAAATATCCGATCTCATCGTGGTTTTTCTCCAAAAAGTCTTCAAGTCTATTTACTTGGTCCCCTCTAATTCTTTCTAGACAATTGAATCCAAAATTAAGAAATTTTGAAGCCAAATTTGCTGCCCAATATCCAGCTCCGAATTTCACAAATTTGAGCTTCAATTTCATCCTCAATTTTTGCAAATCGACGTCCAATTTGAATGAAGACAAAGCTTGTAGAATTTCTACAAGTGCCCCTTGTCAAATAGCTCGACTTGCAAATCCAAAATCCCTTCAATTTGGCCGATCTAAATTTCTGTTAATTTTCCGCGACGTCCGAAACGATTTTTCATAAAAATCTCGGAATCTCCGAAAAAATCTTTAGAAGATGAGTTGACGTTCCTAAAATAGATTGTGATACAGCAGAACTTTCAATTTCTGAAATCGAGTTCAAATTCACAGTTAATTTCACTCCGGCGTGCTTTTAGCGTGACCTAATCTACTGGTAACTTTTACGAATTTTTGGTGCAATTGACTTGTGATCGATTTGTCTCAAGTCACAATGTACATCTCTGACACATTGGCGACTCTCGATTGTCATGAAAATCTCGAGGTTTCAATTACAGACACATGGTACCCAATACGACAGAAAATGAATTTAGTGCCGATCGATGAGAATTTTGCAATCAGGTGGAATCACCCACATTTTGATCACATATCTTAGTCGAATCGACCTATCTCTGATCTCTTATCGATTCTGACAGTGTCGTAATGACCCTTGTAGATCAATACGGTCGAGCAGTCGATTCCTGGTCGAGTTCTCAACTCCGATTGCATTTAGATTCCATAATTGCTTCCCCATATAGTTTGGTTATCTCTTGAGTGATCAGCTCAAAGAATTGCACTATTGGCGCATCGATGAAAAGCCTGATTTTTTTAATCGAAAACAAATTCTGAAAATTCGAGCTGTCACAAATAATATAGGACTTAATCTTGTCAGGTTAACATATTGCTTGGTAATAAAAGAATGGGTTGTCCTTGGGTCGAATAAAGCATAAGCAGGATGGTCGTTCAACAAAACCATACCTATAATCACATCAGGCGCATCCTCAACCTGACCTTAGGTGAATGCATACACTGTCCCTTGAACTGGGGGTCTAAGCTGTCCACCATGTGGTGCGTTCTGTGGTGTGTACCCTATGATCTATGCCAATAGTGGCGACAGCGGTAACTGTGGTTGTCCTCTTGGTCACCTAGGACAATCTCTATCCATGTGACCCTCTTGGCCACACTCAAAACAAGCCCTCGTCCTACAAGGGCACGGGGCTGTACCGTATCGTCTTCCACATAGTCGACACACGCCATTCTGGCTAGGCCCTGCCTTTTCAATTCCACCCTTCCTGTTGGGCGGAACTTGAAATCTTCCCATGTCGGATCCCTTCTCTACGCGAACTAAACCTTGATCCAGACGAGGATGCTTGCTCGTTCAAACTTCGCTCTAGCAACTGGGCTTGACGATAAACTTCTCTATAGTCTTGCAGATCTAACAGCACAAGCGGCTGTTTCAGCTCTAGTCGAAGGCTGCTTCTGAACCTTCGAGCTTTTTCCTCTAAATCCTTAATTAATCTTGGAGCATACTATGAAAGCTCAGCAAACTTGACCTCATACTGGTCAATAGTCATGGTCCCTTGGCGGAGACACTGGAACTCTTCCATTTTCTGTTCTCGGGAGCTTCCCAAGAAATACTCATCATTGAACGCTCTGAGAAAAGCGTCCCCTAGCGGGACTACTCCTCCCGAAAACACGGTATCTCTAATGGCTCTCCACTAGGTGTTGGCATTACCTTGCAGCTAATACACTGCCAGAACCACTTTTTCTTCTTCATTGCACCTCAGAAGTGCAAAAGCTTTTTTTAGGTCTTGAATCCAAAGAGACGCGGTCTCTAGATCTCCAGTACCAGTGAACCTCAGCGGGTTCAGCTTCAGGAATTGCTCCACCAACTTGTGGATCGGTCTCTCCCTATCCACCAATATTTTCCCAACTGGAACCTCGTCAGGTGTGGTGACAGGTGCAGCAACGACTGTGGCAACAACAGCAACATTGGCGGCGATAGTAGCGGTAGCTGTAACGATGGTGGTGAAGGCGGCAGCTTGATTCTAGGCCTGTTGCACCATCATCTCTCTCGTTGCATCCAGAGCCTACGTGATCCCAACTGATCCTGGATCATTAGGGGTTGCTACTCCAGCACTAACGGGAGGTGGTGCTACTCCATTAGTGCTAGTTTGAGCTGGCGCTTTACCTCGGCCTCCTTGAGTACCGGCCCTCGTTGGCGTCCTACCCCAAGTTGTCGTTCTTACGGTTCTCTTACTAGGAGTCCTCTACTCCTGATCACTCATGATGTAGTCTACCTACAAAACCTGTTCCCAATTCCATACAAAATTATAAACTAAGTGATCCACACAACAAACAATTCTACTAATCAGTTATCACAGACATGCACTAGCAAGAAATAAAAGTCATTCCTACTACTATCCCATAGACCATTGCACCTTAGCACTCCAATCTTTAAAGTTCGCTCTGATACCATAAAACGGGGATATCACGCCTTGATCCTCCTAGCGCATGCCCATCTCGGCTTGGTCGATTAAATAGCGACGTACCAGGACGCATCGCCAACTCATTCAATTTAATGCACACGCAAAAGCAAATATATAATCCTAGACAACAATTCAATTGGATAGAAAAGTAGGGTCATAATTTTTAAAACCAACAACACACTTATATATACATAACATACTCAGTCATGTCATATATAATATAATACAAACCGACATATAAATATATAAGGTCTACAAAACCGGGGGGGGTGGGGGGGTCCTCGTCCTCGTCTTCATCTTCCTCCACACTCCAACTGGAGACTACTGCTGAATACATCGGGGATCCTGAATCTTCAAGGTCAGGGTCCACCGAGTCTACCACCGAACCTCCTAGAGGATCTATTGTGCCCTTCCCAAAGGCCACTTCCAGCACATACAAGGGAATCTCAGACTCAAGTATGGGACCTTCCCTCTCCCCATCTCGAGCCTGACAATACCAAGCCCTGTATTGATGAGGCACCTTTTTGGGTAAAGCCTCATCGACCCATACTATGGACTTCACCAGCTCGTAGGTCCATCCCCTGGGGCTCCCATGCAGTGGGATAAGATACTTCTACTCTGTCACCTTCTAAAGTTGACCACAACGCTCAAGAGGAACGGCTATCTATGGACCTAAAATGTTATCCTACAACGGGGTGAGATGACGTCTCAGCAAGTTCAACCCCCTAAGATTCGACTGGGAAGAAAATATGCCCTGAGGGCTACCTAAGCACAAACATGAGTCAGATGACTTACCTTTGCCTCAGTTCCATCCTGCAAGTCAATATAATTCAACTATTACATTGATCATTTCAACAATTCAGTTCATCCACTCAAATCGAATCATCAATCAATCGACTTAGTCGATTTCATGTTAACAAGACCATTCATTGGTCATCTCAATCAATACTATCTATAAAGTCTTATCATAATCCAAGACTGCTCACTCTAAGCTGATAATAGATAGTATAGCTCTCATTAAACTGATAAATAGTATACTGCTCGCTCTAAGCTGACATATCACCCACAGGTTGATATAGTATACTGACAATGCTCACTCTAAGCTGACATATCAAAGCCCATAGGTTGATATAGTATACCATCTTGACCATCTAACATTTTCGTCATTTTTATCATACCCGATAAAAATACTCATGTGTGGGTACACGGTCGGCCTTAGCCAAAATATAATATTTTCTCACTTGAAAATCCCACTAATTTCAACAATCCACAATTTCATTTTTGGTGCTGTAACTCGATGCCTGGTGATTTTCTAATTAATTACTAAAATTAATTAATTTTGGGATAAATACCCAAAATCACCAATCACACTCAACTTGCACAAAATAGCAGTCAAATAAATAAACATATTACACCATTGCAATCGGCATAAAATTCTGGTCACCGGCTATCCCGGTCTAATTTCCGGAAAATAATTAATTAATTAAATAATTACAAAAATTAATTAATAAATGCCAAAAATAGCAACTTAGGTCGGAAAAGGCTAATTAAAAGCCGAGACGGTCCCGGAAAATTTCGAACCACTCTAGATAAATACTAAAGCTTTTCTAAGCTCTAATTACACTACTATAATCACCTAACATGCAATAACAATTAATTAAATTGTTAATCTACTCTAACTATCCACATAATCCATACTTAGTCTAAACTAATCAACCCTTAAACGTCATTAACTTACTAAGTAGGGATTAGTGAGTAAAACTCACTTGTTAAGCAATCCACTCGGATCAAAACGACGGGGACGCGGAGGGGCTCAACAAACTCCAAGGTGGGACAATCAAGCGGGGCTGGGAAAGCCTTAAAAATGGGCCAAATAGTGGTTTGAAGCCCACTGCTGTTCGGTGCTGGTCGGGGTCGAGAGAGGCTCAATCGGTGCTGGCTTGGGGCTGAAACAGGCAATGGGACTGGTCGCAGGTCCAGGCAGGCGGTGGCGGCGCTTCATGGCGACGGAGGAGGCCTGGACAGTGGCCTAAGCTAGTCTAAGGACCTCCTAGACGCACAAGTTGGGCGAGATGGCGTGGCTGGAACGGCGGCAATGCGCAACAAGCCAGCGAGCACGCGAGGGCGCGACAGCTTAGGCAAGCAGCTACGACGGCAACGAAAGGCTGCAGCTTGGTTTTTCTAGGCTGCTAGAGGTCTTCACACAACTGGATGGAGGGAAGGGACCCACGGCAGCAAGGAGAAGATGGAGAGGGAACCGGTTTGAGCTAGAAGGGGCCACCAATGTCACCTTCTCATCCCTTTGTCTCCTCACTTGGCCCCCACCACTAGCTGGCTTGAACAGCAACATTTCCAACAACCAAGGCTTCCTTCTAGAAGCTTGAAGTGGTCCAATTGTTGTCGGCAAGGGGGACATACGAATTTTGGTACATTTTCCTTCCAATTGGACTCAAATGGCTCCTGAACCAATTCAAATTGGTCTCTATAAATTCAACCATCATACCCTCAATCAAATTGGTATTTTTCATCGCCAATTGAACCCACTTGCATTCCAATTTCGTAATAAAAAATGGTCCTCTGATTTTTCCAATCGAAAATGGCCCTATTTCGACTTTTTATGCCAAAACCTCGGTTTGTAGAAAAATCTTCGAAGACTGAGTTGACATTCCTAAAATAACTCGTGACATGACAGAATTTTCAATTTCTGAAATTAGATTCAAATTCACGATTAATTTCAATTTTGCGTGATTTTAGTGTGATCTAGGCTACCAGGTAGTTTTTAGAAATTTTTAGTTCAGATGACCCATGGTCGATTTTCTTCGAACCACAATGAACCTCTTCGACACATTAGCGACTCTCGGTTGTCGTAAAAATCTTGAGGATTCAGATATGGACACAAGGTACCCAAAACGACATAAAAATCAACCTAGTGCCGGTCGATGAGAATTTTTCAATTTGGTGCAGTCACCCACGTTTAACCACGCATCTCAATCAAACTAACCTATTTCTGATTTCTAATCGATCTTTACTGTGCCGTAATGATCTCGGTAGATGAGCATAGTCGAGTAGTCGATTCCTGGTCAAATCCTCAAGTCTTTTGCGTTAAAATTACGAGTGATCAGCTTTGAGAATATCACTATAGGCACGTCGATGAAAGGCCTGATTAATTCAATTGAAAGCAGAAGTAAAAATTTAGGATGTCACACTACAAGCTTTGAATTTTTCTTATGTGACACTGCATTCATGTGATCATTAAAGAAGCAACCCAGTGTCGCTCTATCAACATGTGAAGCTAAATATATAGCTGCATCCTTATGTGTTTGTCATGCAATTTGACTGAGAAGACTACTCAAAAGATATTCTTGTGGAGCAGAAGAAAGCAACTGGGATTTTTGTTGATAACGTTTATGTTATTTCATTAGCGAAAAATCCAATTTTTCATGAACGAAATAAACATATCAATGCTCAATATCAATTCATTTGAGAACATGTTAAAGAGAATGAGGTTGAAGTGTTGCATGTGAAGATGGGAGATCAAGCAGTAGACATTTTTACCAAACCTCTCCAGATTGATACTTTTGCGAAAGTTCAAGAGCCTACTTGGAATTATCGATGGAAGAGAATTTGGTTTAAGGGGGAGTATTAGAAATTAAACCAAATTCATTGGTACAGATAACTATTTGGTACCCGCATTGAAAATGAGTCATAATTGCAGCATTATTTTTTATGAGTCTGTTCATCATTATCTATAATAAGTTTATTCCTATTTCTAGGTGAGGTGATTGTTTTTAGAAATAGTAATTGTTTTTAGAAATAAGCTGAGATACGGTGATTGTTTTATTAGTTTCTAGATCATATCCAGAACGCTAGCTTGTTCTACTAGGAATAGTAAATGTTATGTAACAAGTCTATAAATAAGGGAGTCTTACAATTGTTTTTTGTTAAGGCGAAATAAATCTACATGCCCATATATTTTCTTCTCTTCCTTATGTGAGTTGTGAGCATTTCACCTTCAAATTACTTCCATCAGCTTCAGTGATGTTAGAAATCCTTCCAATACTCGTTCCACTTCCACTTTTTGCCAAAGTTGGCTCCTCCTTAACAGCGAATGACAGGAACTCTTCCTGGCTTTCTCTGTTGGGCAAGTTCACCTTCGGGTTCCGGAAAATGGGAAGAGGAGCTCATTTGTTGGCTATATGGTTCGAGAAAATAGAGGATAAAATCATTGGAAAGACCCTGAAGATCCAAACCTAACATCTATTTGCATCAGAAGCTTAAAGGGTTCGACTTCATAGTTGTTTTTGTCAGCTATGGTCGTTCGCTATCATTCTCATGTCATTTGTATTTGATAGGATGGATGATGTTTGGGTCAAGGTCTTCGTCTTTTGTTTGTTTCACTTTGGAATAGTCTACTCGCACTAATTTTATGGAAGTAGATGAATGCTTTTAATGCACCTGGCAAAGCAATTTTTTTATTTTATTTTATTCGGATTTGATAAAAAGTTTAAGAGGAAGGGAGATTACTCCATGTTAAGGTCTATGTAGCACCGACATGGACACGCGACACGCGACACGACATGCCGACACATCATTTCTAAAATAATAAAGAATTCCGACATGTTGGGACATGTTATATATTAAATAAATATTTTTATATATACATATGATTATTTCAAAAATAAAGAGTAGAGTCAATTTATTTAAATAAATTTATAATTTTTCATGGTGATCATAATTTATTATTATTTAACATTATTCATCTTTTTTCTTTCTTGAAATCACCCTCCACCTCTCCCTCCAAAAAAGAAAAGAAAAGAAAAACAAATCCCGCCCAGTTGGACGAGCATTCCATTTTAATTTTTTTTTTTTGCTCTTCATGGCACCATCAATTTTTTTTCCTGCTCTTCCTTGAAAACCCAAACACTAGCTACCTACTATTCCTCCTAAGCGCCTCCTCCTTGCACGCCACCTCATTTTTAAATTTTTTTCTGCCCTCTTTGGAAACCCAAACCTAGCCGCCTCATCCTCCTTAGACTCCTCCTCCACGGCACCCCCCATTTTTTATTTTTTATTTTCTGCCCTTCCTTGGAAACCTAAACTGTAGCCTCCTCCTCCACGACACCCCCCATTTTTTATTTTATTTTTTCTGTCATTCCTTGGAAACCTAAACCATAGCCTCCTCCTCCCCGGCACCCCCCATTTTTTATTTTTTATTTTATGCCCTTCCTTGGAAACCTAAACCGTAGCCTCCTCCTCCTCCTTTTATGCTCATCCTCCTTGCACGGTGCCCATTCTTTATCTTTTAGAAACCCTTCTTCCTAAAACAAAAAGAGCAGCCTTGAAAACTCTTGGAAAATGCTGGCCGCTCCCTCCTCCTTCATTGCACGATCCTCTTCCTCTCAATCTGTACTCTCTCTTGGTGGCCTCGTTGTAGTCTCTCGCTGCCTTGCCTCTGGTCCGATCGTAGCCTTGTCTCTGGTCCTCCGTCACGGCCATCTCAGTCACCTGGTTCTCTCTTCCTCCAGCCTTCTCTCATCGTCGCGGCCTCACTGTCGCAGCCTCACTGTCGCAGCCTCACCGTTGCAGCCTCGCCTTCGCAGCCTCACTTCCTCTACCTTGCCTCGTCTCCACCCTCCATCGCCTTCTACAACGATTCACTCTCCCTTCACGCTTGCAGACCCGCTCCAAAAACCTAGCCTCTTGTGATTCCGGACACACTCTGACTAACGTGTCGAGAAAAGTTGACCACCTGTCGGATTTTGGACACGTGTTGACCGTGTGTCCGAGCGTGTCCAAACGTGTCCGAGCGTGTCAAACATGCCAACACACGTCTAACATGACACAAAAGGTTCCCGAACGTGTCTGTGCTTCATAGCCGATGGGTGCCCACAAGATTTTTATTAAGTTATTGACTTGATACTCTATTGATCCTCTATAAGCTCTAAATGCTCTATATTTTAATAGTATTAGTGTATTACATGTCCTAAAACTTATTATAAAAGTATAATCAAATCCTTAAATTTTTTTTAAAAAAAAGTACAATAAAATTTTAAAACTTTTCAAATTAGTTCACTCAAGTTTCTACATTAACTCCGTCTCGTTTGGCTATCGAAAAAGTTGATGCGACTTTTTTTTTTACCATTTTTTTTAAGAAAGATGTGATGATGAGGTTGCCATGTTAGATGTTACAAAAATAAACGAAATAAAAAAAAAAAGAATTGATTTCAAGATTTTAGAAAAATAAAAATTTGAAATAAAAATATCGAAAAAAAAAAAAAACGAAGAATCAAACATAGGAGAAGCCGAGAAGGATAGTATAGATGCAGTAAAGGTGGTGGCGGCTCAACGGCCACCCATGCATCAGCGAGGGGCCAACGTCCCACACCAGACTTAGGTAAGCTAGTGCGGCCCTTGCTACCACCTTCGCATTTTGAAAATAAAAACAAAAATAAAGTAAGCGTGTGGGAGACAAGTGAGCCACCCTCGTCACTTGTCAACAGGGACCTTGTCACTAGCTACTCTCGCTCCTCCGACGATTACAGCCGCGACCCTTGCTCAGATCTACGACAAATGATGACCCTGGTACAGATCTGAGACAATGATCATAGCCCATATCGTCAAAGAAGATCGAAGGAGGAAGCGGTGAATGGCGGATTTGAGGGAGAATAGAGATCTCGTTGCCATGGAAGCTTAAGAACCAGCACTAGCTATGGCTGCGAAACGAAGTAGCTGAATGCAAAAATTGATGGAGTCGACTCTGGAGCATGATTCTCTTTAAGTTTTCTTCTTCCTTTTCCCTAATTTTATTTTTCTGAAGTTTCGAAAACAATTGATTATAGTTTATTCGCAACATCCAACATGTAGTTTTTAATATTTTTTAATATTTTTTAATATTTTTCTTCTAATTGGTTGATGTGACATCCATATCAACGCATTTCCTTTGGAACAATAATGAAAAAATTATATCGACTTTTTTCGATAGCCAAATTTAACAGAGTTAATAGAGCGATCTAATATACGCAAATTTGATGTATGCAAATTTCTGCATAATATATTATTAATGTAGTCATTCCTCCCCAAGCTGCACAAGACTCAATTGCAGTCTAAGCAGCAAGCATTAGGTCATCCCAATGACACGGTTCACAATTGTGTCGAGTATGCCGCTCACGTCGAGAACATTCCTCGCCTCGCCTACCTCCACCGGCAAAGCACAATCCAGCGGCGTGCTTCAGAGCACAAGGAAGAAGAAGGAGAAGGAGGAGGTAATTGTTTGCACGAGGAGAGAACCTCCATCGCACGAAACAAAGCAGCAGATTTCTCGTGGATAGACGTAGCCATCTCCTGCATTTCAATATTTCACTGCGGAAGACGACAATGGAGGGAGAGCACCGGACAGTGCGGTGAGCGTGTGCTGACGTGTCAGTTGCCGGGGTGGTGTTAGGTGTGCTGTGTATGTTTTGCGGGTCGCGGGGGGATTGACTAGGAGTGTTGTTTTTTTCTTGTGAAGTCCATTAGTGATCTGATTAAAGTCAAAATTAGACGGTTCACAATCACATCTGACTGCATGCATGCTTGATGCGGGACACCACAGCAATATGATACTGTGAAGGAGTGGAAGAAGGGATCAAACATCGAAAGAAAAACAACATATAAACTAAAATTTTATTTAGCAAAGAAAATCGAAGAGTAATATACATAGAGGGAGGGGTGGGGTGTGAGGGAGAGAGAGAAATAAATAAGTTATTTGTACAAAAGAGCAATGAAAATAGGAAGTAAGATATGGATTATAAAAGTTGGATCCCTTGGCTTCTGCGCATGTCCTGCCATATACTCACCCTTCTTTCTATGCTTTGCACATGGGGCTTGCATCTGGGGAATGGGAAAAGGGTAGGGAGAGAATGGCGTTTAATAAATAAATTATTTGCTCAAAAAGAGCAATGAAAATAGAAAAGTAATACATGAATTATCAAAGTTTGATTCCTTGGCTTTCGCGCATGTCCTGCCATAATCACCTCCCCTTCTTTCGATGCTTAGCACATGAGGCCTGCAACCGCACATGGTGAAGAGGGTAGATAGAGAATAACTTCTGCAACTCCACATAAGGTCCGCTACCATTTCTTAAACAGCGTCCTCAGGCTAACCCACTTCTTGAACCCCCGGTTAAACCTTGTAATTAATTAAACTTTTCAATTTGTCCATCTTTGGATAAAATATTTACCTCGTGGACGAGTTGTAGTTAGGTTGGCAAAACAGTAAGCATATTTTAATATGACCCGCGCATTGAAACGTTCAATTTCCACGAAGTGATACTGTGATCGCTTTGATTTCCACAGGAATCGAATCCTTTGTATTTTGGTAAAGAAAAAAAACATTTTCCACTCCCAAAATATCCTCCTCTAAACCTAAAAGATGTTTCGGTCAAAGTCTTCTAAATTTGTCTGTTTCTCCTTGGGAAATTTCTGGGTCGCGGCCGAAGCTTAATGGCTCCGCCCAAGAAGACTTGCCTTTTTCAAAATTTCCACGTACCGAGAAACCAAGAAACACGCCTACTGCAGTCATGTTTCGTGCACAGCACTTTTCCAATATGATTAAAATATATAAATCTTGTTGGTTATATCATGTAACTTGTTGATCCAAGCTTCAACCTAAATAGCACCGACACTAATATGTAAAAATATCAAACTTCTTTTTAATAATCAACTTATACTTCGTCTTCTTCTATCAATTCTTCATTTTTATTTTTCTTGGCCCGAAGCCAAATTTTAAATCTAAAAGTATCATTCTGCTCCTGAATTGGCAATAGATATTTGGAAATCCTTTTAATTAATAAGCATTTATTTTTACAAGGATTATGGCAAATATTGAAAAGCCCAAATCCCACATCCTGAAAGTGAGTAGAAAGAATTATCTATCTTGGTACCTTGACATGAAAATACATCTCCAAGGGCAGGGTCTTACTAATGCAATTACAGAAGATGGAACCTCAAATGAAAAGGATAAAACAAATGCGCTGATTTTTATTCGTCATCATTTGCATGAGAGCCTGCAGACTTAATATTTATCCGTTCAAGACCCTCAGATCCTGTGGAGGAGGTTGAAGCATAAGTATGATCATACCAAGATTGTTATCCTTCCTCAAGCACAATATGACTAGCAAAATCTCATACTACAAGATTTTAAATCAGTGTCTGATTATAATTCCGCTTTATTTGATATTATTTCTCGGCTTGAGTTATGCGGTATCAAACTCGCTGATGCGGAATTATTAGAGAAAACTTTCTCCACCTTCCATGCTTCAAATATTGTATTGCAACAGCAATACCGACAGCGTCAGTTTGCCACATACTTTGAATTAATTTATGTGCTTCTTACTGCCGAGCAAACCAATGAATTACTACTCAAAAATCATGATCTTAGACCTACTGGCTCAAAAGCATTGCCTAAAGTATATGCTAACTTTGAGAAAAATACTAGCCATTTTAAGGACTATAAGTGTAGGCAAGAACATA
The DNA here is from genome assembly GCA_014182715.1 of Eucalyptus cloeziana. NCBI lineage: Eukaryota > Viridiplantae > Streptophyta > Magnoliopsida > Myrtales > Myrtaceae > Eucalyptus > Eucalyptus cloeziana. The sequence goes on along the minus strand of CM024636.1, from coordinate 52,958,605 downwards.
ATCCTATAAGGGATGGCAGGAAATTTAACCGCCATATGAAATCAAACTTTGGCCTGAATAATGGCAAAGAAAAGAAGCCAAAGAAAGTGATTGATGAAAGTATTTATCATTGCTGTGGCATGACAGGGCACTAGTCACGTACTTATCGTATGCCAAAGCACTTTGTGTTAGAACTAGAATTAGCACCTAGAGGGGGGTGAATAGGTGTTTAAAGCGATTTTAATAAATTAAACCGAATGAGATATAAATAACTTAAAACCAACAATTGCAGCAAATGAAAGTAGTTAAAGATAAAAAGGATTAGGGATAGAGAATCAAGACTCCAGATTTATAGTGGTTCGGCTTAGACCAAGCCTACGTCCACTCTCCCGCACGGACAGCCCTTCTGGCTGGATTTCACTAAGAATCAATAAGAGTGATTACAGTCTCACACTCTTGAGTCCACAGTGTAGATTACTCTACTACACTTCCTCAAGGTCTTACTACAATATGATCTCTCTTTTGATTACATGTAATGCTCGAAAAATGATATCGCAAAATAGAAAAAGAGATTCAGACTTTGGAATTCTTCTATCCGCACCCTTCAACAACTAGAGCATCTCTTTTATATACTTCTTCATGACTTCAATACCGTTGGCACCTTCCAAAGAAGTTCTTTCAATCAACCCGTTGGACAGAATCAATTAGAGAGATCTCGAGCTCTTTAAGGTAAGTGTTGATAGCCCATCAATCATGCTCACCCATACAATCAGGATCTTGGTTTCCATAAGTAGATCCTTCCAAATATAAGTTGCAAAATCTTTAGAGAATCTAAACATATTCCATATGAAAGTAAGATCGTTTAGTGCTGAATCCAGTAGAAAGATATCCACTAGTCGTTAGAATAAAGATCATATAAGATCAGAATAAACGTCGTTCTGGAAATTGTCCATGTGAGTAGACTTTGAAATATAAGTCTTGAGTCTTGCCAGCTTCAGACTTTGATCTTCAGACTTTGTCAATAGAGTCTGTAAGTCTTCAGACTAGACTGATACAAATGTTTTGTCAACTTCAAAATACTTTAAGAGAATTCATCCAACACTTTGTTAACCTATACCAGGCATCTTTAAAAAATATGGGCAATCGTGGTGAATCTCATGCCATTGAAATCAATCCTACTACCATAACCACTATTAAGGCCAACAATATCTCCGTTAGTGGGACTCCTCTTGCTCTTGAAGTAGCAAATGCATCCTTGGATGTCTCTGATTTTTTTTTAGGACCTCTGATTGCTTTGATGAGGCATCATATTGAAGGATGATAATTTGAACTTCGAATTATATGATTTAATAATTTCTTTTTTTAGTTGTTTCACTTTAAATGTATTACTTTTTATTGTTCTTTAATATGATTATGAAATGCTTATGAACCTTATATAATATTTATTTTGAAATTTTATTTGACTCTATAACTAATATGCAACTTTTATAATACTTGACACATGAAGTTATCAATATAAATGCAAATGAAAAATACCGAGAAAAATGAAGATGTTTGTCTACTTGATAGTGCAACAACACATACTTTATTTCATAATAGACACTTTTTCTCGAGTATGACATTGCGTAATGCACAAATCCATACAATATCATGTCCTATTTCGATTATTGATGGTTTTGGGAATGCCACAATTATTTTGCCAAGTGGCACCATCCTACATATTGAGAATGCATTTCTAAGCATTAGATCCAAAAGGAATCTACTCAGTTTCAAAGATGTACGCCGTAATTGGTACCATATTGAGACTATTTATGAGCAAGATAAAAAATATATTGGCATTTTCTCTTATAAGATGGGCCTGAAGACCATCCATGATAGGCTAGAAGCCTCTTCTATGAGCTTGTATTGTGTCATGATTAAGACTGTTGAAACCTACACCACTATATCTTAGAGATTGGTAAACCCTAATCAGTTTGGACTGTGGTATGATCGCCTTAGTCACCCTAGCGCTTCAATGATGCATAGAATAATTCAAAATGCAAAATGGTACCCTTTAAAGGATACAAAAGTATTGTTGTCCAAAAATTATAATTGTGAGGCTTGCTCACAAGGAAAGCTCATTATCAAACCTTCTATAACAAAGGTTAATCTTGAATCCCATTTATTCTTGCAAAGAATTCATGGTGATATTTGTGAACCAATACAACTACCAAATGGACATTTTCGATATTTTATGGTACTAATGGACGCATCCTGTAGATGGTCTCATGTTTGCCTATTATCTATGCGCAATGTCACATTTGTACATTTATTTGCACTATTATCATATTCCAGCTGCAAATGCTCCAGCTAGGATAGCTATTCCCAAATAATAGACTAAAATGGATCAAAATCCCCTGCACTTGAAGCGTGGTAGACCGATAGGATCAAAAGATACTACTCCTCGAAAACGAAGGGGAAAGAATCAGGAATCCGTTCCAGAAGAGCCTGGCGTTGTACTTGCTCCTACAGAGCTTATTGCCCTTGAAGAGGCGGAAACCCATGAAAGGAACACCAATCCCGAGAATACTGAGAATTCCATTACATATTGTAATGAAATTTGGGATCGAAATGAAATCATCATTGATGATGCTTTTGCATTCTCAATTACTCATAAAATTATGAATAATAATTGTGAGCCGCAATCTATTATTGAATGCTGTCAAAAGCAAGATTGGCCTAAGTGAGAAGAAGTAATTAAGGCTGAATTAGCTTCCCTAGCTAAACGAGAGGTTTTTGGACCCATAACTCGTATCTCCGATAATGTAAAGCTCGTTCGATACAAATGGGTATTTGTTCGGAAACGAAATGAGAAAAATGAGGTCGTCAAATATAAAGCCCAACTCGTTGCCCAAGGATTCTCCCAGAGACCTGGGATTGATTATAATGAGACATATTCACCTGTGATGGATATGATTACATTTCATTTTCCCATGCGTGTTTATTAAGAAATCAGAAATTGGATTTGATATTGTAGCAGTTTATGTCGACGATATAAATTTAATTGGAACTCTAGAAGAGTTAGCTGAAACTGCTGAGTATTTCAAAATGGAGTTTGAAGTTAAAGATTTGGATAAAACCAAACTTTGTCTTGGTCTAGAGCTTGAGCATAAAGCAAATGGAATAATCGTCCATCAATCGGCATATGTTGAAAGATTGCTTAAACGTTTCAACATGGACAAAACTCACCCATTAAGCACCCTTATGGTTGTAAGATCTCTAGATCCCCAAAATGACCCATTTCATCCTAGAGAATCTGATGAAGAGATATTTAGCCCTGAAGTACCATATCTCAATGCAATTGAGACTTTAATGTACTTGGCACAATGTACGAGACCAGATATCGCTTTTGTGGTAAATTTGTTGGCAAATATTAGTTTTGAGCCAACTCGAATACATTGGAATAGAGTTAAACATATTTTCCATTATTTCCGAGAAACCATAAATTTGGGATTATATTATTCTAAGGATTCCACCAACTCTAGTTTAGTTGGATATGCTGATGCTGGATATAGATCCGATCCACATAAGACTCGCTCTCAAACCAAGTATTTATTTTGTTATAACGGCACCGCTATTTTTTGGCGTTCTACGAAGCAATCGCTAGTAGCTACATCTTCTAACCACTCTGAGATTATTGCTTTACATGAAGCTGGAAGAGAGTGTGTTTAGTTAAGATCCGTTATAACACATATTCATAATTATTGTTGCTTAATACCGGTTACAAATTCTCCCACTATAATTTATGAAGATAATGCTGCTTGTGTTGCACAAGTTAGGGGAGGATATATCAAAGGTGATAGGACCAAACATATCTCGCTGCAATTTTTCTATACTCATGAATTCCAGAAAAGTCGACAAATTGATGTTAAACAAATTCAATCTATAAATAATCTTACAGATCTTTTTACCAAATCATTGCCAACATCAAGTTTTGAGAAATTAGTATATGGCATTGGCATATAGCGAGTTCACAAGATGCAAGATTGATTAGCCCCAGAAGTGGCTATATGGCTTAATTGAGGGGAAGATATTATGAACTATGCATTGCAGCATTGATATGCGACGAGTTCATAAGATGCAAAAATGATTAGCCCCAACAGTGGCTATATATGCATTGCACTCTTTTTTTTCTTTTTGTCCAATTTTTTTCCAAAGGGTTTTTCCAGTTTAAAGTTTTTAACGAGGTAATTAATGCATCCATAAAATGGAGAGATCATAACATTTGTGCTCTGCACTTTTTTTCCCTTTTGTCATGTTTTTATCCCATTGGGTTTTTCTAGCTTAAGGTTTTTAATAAAGCAGTATCATTCGATGCATATTCGTAATGAATACAATAAATATTCAAGAGGGGTGTTATAAAATACATAAATAAATGAAATACATGAATGAATATTCATTATATTCATCTTATCTAATGTACTTATTATGGTACATTTGTATCATACATTCTAAATACATCTCCCTATACAATGAACGTTTATCTCCCCTATCCAATACATGTATTATTCGATACATTGATATTAATGATAAATACATTATTTTTCTCCTATAAATAGGAGTTTAGTTTTGATGTACAAGAATAACAACAGAACAACAGATGAACAGTCACATAATAGTGATATACTAGAAATAAAATTATCTCCTCTGACTTTCTCTACGATCTCTGGTGTCTAATTTTCTCTACTCAATCTCTTTATTCTCTCTATTATATATTTGCAACGCAATATTTTACAACACATTATCGTTTTTATGATCATTTCAATCAAATTAATTTGAAGGAAAAGTATTTCAGATGCTTTTCTTTTGCTTTTTCTTTTGCTTCTTTATTTACTTTTTTTTTTTTAGCGTTTTGCATGATGATCTACTGGGTCCTGCTTCACTATTTTAAATTTTTCTTGTGAAGTCCATTAGCGATCTGATTAAAGTCAAATTAGAAGGTTCACAATCACATCCACTGACTGCATGCATGCCTGATGCGAGACACCAGAGCAAAATTTCCACGTACGTACGCGCATTCAAACGTTCAATTTCCACGAAGTGATCTGTGATCGCTTTGATTTCCACAGGAATCGAATCCTTTGTATTTTGGTAAAAAAAAAAAACATTTTCCACTCCCAAAATCTCCTCCTTTAAATCTAAAAGATGTTTCGGTCAAAGTCTTCTAAATTTGTCTGTTTCTCCTTGGGAAATTTCAGGGTCACGACCGAAGATCAATGGATCCGCCCAAGCAGACCTGCCTTTTTCTAAATTTTCACGTAACTGGGGACTTCTTAGTCAACTGATGTGGTAATGCACTAACAATGGTAGCAATTTACCATCAATAAATGCAATGATAAGTCATTAACTTTTAGAAATTTATCACTCAAAACAAAAATTTAGTGGTGAAATTTATAACTTTAATATAAAGTAATAACTTACCATATAGGTTTGCTTATAAGGTAGTAATACCAATTTCAAGTGGAATGCAAGTTGTCCAATTATTTAGAAATCGACCATTTAAAATTAAATCGTAGCAGTGAAATTAGTAAGTTACCACATAAGTCCTTACAAGTTACAAGTTAGTAAATTTCTAATAAAGTGGCAAATTTTCTGTTGGAAAGAAAATCATGAAGAAATTACTCAAATCTCTCTCGAACTTTGCAATAGTATATATTTGCCCCTAAACTTTAAAATTGTTACCCCATTCTGTTAGCGCGTGCAAGGCACGTGCCTTTTAAGGGGTAAAAGTTTATTGTCAGCTTGTTTATGGCAATAGCTTTTTCACCATTGTTTTATGTGGAAATATAAAGAAAATGGAGAAAAATATATCTACAAAAAAAAATGATCGATGAATCAATATATTTATTTATTTAAATGACTACAAATTCGATATATCATTTTCTTTTATGAGTCAAGGGCATCATTTCCTTTTTAATTTTTATAAGTATTTTTATTAATTAATAAATATTTAGAAAAAGCTCCACGATTGAAATCGGTAACTGGATAATGTATTGATGAAACCAAATTTTACTGTTGAAATTAACAAATTACTTGCGAAATTAGTGGCCTACTTTTAGCTTAGTGGAGTTTACCAACGTGATATAAGGGCCATCTTCTTCCATCCCTTTCATCCCATAAAGTCTCCTGTACGACGACGTTTGGTCAAAGTCTTCCAAATTTGTGCCTTCCTCGAAAAGTGTCCGGGTCCCTGGCAAGCTTATGGAGCAGAGTCGCCTTATTCTAAATTTGACAAGTTCTTTCAGTATTAATTTCTATAAATAAATAAAAAAAGAAGTGAAAAACAAAGAAAATAGAGAAAATATAAATTTGCTAAAATATTATAATCCGAAAAAATCAATATCAATGATACTATCATAAATTAGTTTTATTTGAATATTGATGAAAATATTCATGGAACTAATAAGATACTTTAAGAAAAAAGAAACAAGATAAAGTAGAAAGGAAAAAAAACGCCTCTCTCACCCGCCGTGAACGACGGGACGTAGGGGAGAGACTCCGGTAGCTTGGAAAGTAGGGAATCTCTATAAGAATGCTGGTTTCATCCTTAAGGCCGAAGCAGCTCAACTCAAGGAGCACGCCTGTTTCATCAAACATGGCTTCAGTTATACTAGGAATCCTTCTCCTACTCGTTCCACTTCCCCTTTCCACTGAAGCTCAGACCCGCGGCAACTTGACCTTGGGCAACTCGTCGACGGCAAACGACCAGAACTCTTCCTGGTTGTCGCCGTCAGGCGAGTTCGCCTTCGGGTTCAGGAAAATGGAACAAGGGGCTTATTTGCTGGCAATATGGTTCGAGATGATAGAGGAGAAGACCATCGTCTGGTGGGCGAATGGCGATAATCTAGCGCCCGAAGGTTCGAAAGTCCAGTTGATCGCCAACCGCGGGCTGGTGCTTACCGACCCGACAGGGAGAGAGCTGTGGTATTCTAGCCTGACCGACACTGGCTTAGCCGGCTTAGCCTATGCGGCCATGCTCGACACGGGGAACTTCATCCTAGCGAGTGCGAGCCACGTCAACTTGTGGGATTCGTTCAGCCATCCGACGGATACGATACTGCCTACGCAATCGTTAAATCCTGGGACTAAAGTCAATGCTCGCTACTCCAAAATGAATTACTCCGCCGGGAGATTCCACTTCGAGCTAAAAGAAGATGGAAATCTCGCATTCTATGCCACTCCTGACCCGTTGGATGACTCAGATATCTACTGGGGCAGCAACACCACAGGTAGCGGCATCCGGTTGATATTCAATCAAAGTGGTCAGGTCTACCTCGGGGCTAAGAATGGAACAGTGCCAAAACTCATCACCTCTGGCACAATCCCGACCAGCGGAGTTTACCAAAGAGCGATCCTTGAATACGACGGGGTATTCATACAATATATCCACCCTAAGACGGCAAATTCAAGTTCTGGCTGGCCAATGCGCTGGTCGAATATCTCTGACCCAGTCCCGCAAAATTTATGCACGAGCATCGTCCAAAATATTGGCAGTGGAGCTTGTGGCTTCAATAGCTATTGTACTCTTGGAAATGATCTGAGGCCCCGATGCCAATGCCCACTTGGATATACTCTGTTAGATTCAACGAACGAGATGAACGGATGCATACAGGAATTCGCACCACAGAATTGTAACGGAAGTAGGCGTGAAACAGACCAGTTCGATTTCCGTGAAATGCCCAATACAGACTGGCGTCAGTCTGATTATGGGCATAGCGCGGCACCAACCGAGGACGGGTGCAGAGAGGCTTGCAGGGCTGATTGTTTTTGCGCAGTTGCTATTTTCAATAGCGGAACTTGCTGGAAAAAGAAGCTCCCTCTTTCCAATGGAAGGATGGATCCTAGTGAGCCTGGAACAGCTCTGATTAAGTTCAGGATAAATAACTCGACTTCAAAATCCACGGGAAATGGAAACAAGAATTCGACTCTGATTATCATCGGATCGGTGTTGTTGAGTAGCTCTGTATTTGTGAACTTGCTTCTACTCCTGATTACCTATTTAATTTATAGAAGTTTCCGATCTAGGGGTTCTAAGTTGTCACGACCAATCCAGATCAACCAAGCCACAGGCATGCAAACTTTCACTTATCAGGAGCTTCAAGAAGCAACAGATGGATTCAAAGAGGAATTAGGTAGGGGTGCTTTTGGAACGGTGTACAAAGGTGTTCTCGGATCCGAGGATACAAACCTTGTGGCAATAAAAGTGCTGGCGACAAGGACTAGAGAAAGCGAGAAGGAGTTTGAAAGAGAAGTGAGTGCAATTGGCCAAACTAACCACAAGAACTTGGTGCAGTTGCTTGGATTCTGCAATGAAGGTCAACATCGACTATTGGTGTATGAATTCATGAACAATGGCACTTTGGCGGATTTCCTATTTGGCGCTTCAAGGCCCAGCTGGTACAGAAGAACAGAAATTGCCTGCGATGTTGCGCAAGGGCTCTCTTACTTGCACCAGGATTGCACCAGGCATATAATCCACTGCGACATCAAGCCACAAAATATTCTTCTTGATGGCTCTCTCACTGCAAATATCTCTGACTTGGGATTAGCTAAGCTCTTGATGGCGAACCAAACACGAACCGCCACTGGAGTTAGAGGAACCAGAGGTTATGTAGCGCCAGAATGGTTGAGGAATATTGCTATTTCTAGCAAAGTAGATGTTTACAGCTTTGGCATTTTGTTGGTTGAGCTCATCTGCTGCAGAAAGAACTACAAGCCGGAAGCAGAAATTGAAGCTCAAATTGTGCTAGTTGACTGGGCATATGACTGCTACCACGACGGGAGCATACGTAAGCTAGTGGAGAGCGATGAGGAGGCATCAAGCGACATAAAGAGGGTGATAAGATTTGTGATGACAGCATTGTGGTGCATCCAGGAAGACCCGGCTTTGAGGCCAACCATGAAGAAAATTACTCAGATGTTGGAAGGAGTTGTTGAAGTCCCAGTACCTCCAGTTGCAAGCTCTTTTATTAGTTCAATATGATTTTGCTTATTTAAGACAACTGTTGTTTGTAATCATGAAAAGTAGTCATATTTGTCTGTAAGTGCTATTATGCATATTGTCTTCACATGGTACCCAATTAAATAAGCTATATCATCAGTCAAGTTTAACATTTCTTCGCATGTATCCAAGAGAGAACGGGTTGATGATCGTCGCAAAAGGGATTTTATGCGAGGCCGAATGCAACTACCAAAGCATTTTCATCGACATTTTGCTTCATGAAAATTGCATTTGACACGGTGGAAGAGTATTTTAACTTGATCCAACCAAAACAGACTTATTTGCTAAATTAGATGATGAGAAGCATATGAAACTTGCCGATCCTCAGGTCGTAAATCGTTGACCTGGAATCCCAATTTCAACAGTTCTGCTGCTTTTTTATTCATACAGGAGGGATACTCACTTCCTTTCGGCAACCAACTTCTTCTAGACCAAAAAGATCCCAGTCCGCAAATCACGTAATTGGAAGTATAATCTGAGGGTGGCTAGCAGGTTTAAAGTTTGAATAGGTGATACTACAGAATCTTGACAAATTAAAACAGAATAGAATTAGTCAAGATTAAAGTTTGAATAAGGGTCAAATTATGGAATGCAGTACCACAGACTTTGAATCACCCAGCAAGTGTGCAATAAACAATAGCAATACACAATAAGAGTTCAAAGAAAATAAAATTGTATATGAAATTTATAGTGGTTTGGCTTTGATTAGGCCCACGTCCATTCTCCTACGTTAACAGCCTACTGGCTAGATTCCACTAGATAACCAATGAATGGTTATGGTCAAGTTGTGCCGCTTATACCTAAGTGCTTCTATCCAAAGCCGGTGCTGCTTATACTCAAGTTGATAGGACTCACTATTATACATCAAAACACACACTTTATATTGTCAACAAGTCTCAAATAATAATAAATTTAAGCTCACAAGATAAGCGTATGGGGTCAAAGTTCGCTCAGATTTCGGAATTGTAGATTCAATGCTTTGTCTCTTACTGGCTTCTCGGTTCTAGTATGTGGTCGAAGTTTGCTTCTTTATTTACTATTTTGAATTTTTTTATATATATATTTTGAGCGTTTTGCATGATGATCTACTGGGTCCCGCTTCACTTTCATGAGAAACACATGAAAAAGGCGGTCAACTGATCGTGATCCGTGAGCAAGCATGAGATAGTGTTTATATAGTTCGGCATGAGATCGTGTTCATACAGCATGCATGCTTCATGCGGCACACCGCTGCAAATTTCCATGTCCGTACACGCACCGAAACGTTCAATTTCCACGAAGTGACCTGCAATCACTTTGATTTCCGCGGGAATCGAATCTTCGTGCATCTCTCGTGAATGGCGGATTTAAGTGAGGATAGAGATCTCGTTGCCATGGGAACTTAGGAACCAGCACCAGCTACGGCTATGAAAAGTAGACAAATGCAAAAATCGATGGAGACAATTCTCGAGAATGATTTTCTCTTGAATTTTTCTTTTTTCTTTTTCTTTTTATTTCATTAAAGTTTTGAAAAGAATTGATTATATTTTAATTGCAACATACAACATTTAGCTTTCAATATCTTTAATAATTTTAGGGAAAATTCCAAAGAAATGTTTGAAGTGCTCTCATTTTCTTAAATAGAGGCATGAAGTGGATTTTGTTTCAAACAAGGAGTACGAAGTGTCATCACTTTCTTAAATAAGGATCTGAAGTTGTTATAACTGTTTAAAATAAGGGCATAACCTCGTCGGCTCATCGGCAAAATAATCCGGTCGATCATGGGCTAAATTTTAGTTAAATTAGATTTTAAAATTTTAAATTAAAATTTAAAAAATAAAAACAAAGAACAAAAATGCCGCGCCATTGCCGGTGGGGTGGCAGCAATGGCCAACGACCATATACCAAATATGGGTGACGGTCACTGGCCCTCGCACAAGTTTGGTAGCCCTCGCACAAGTCTTGTTGGCGAGGTTCACTAGCCCTTGCCAAGTCACTAGCTACCCCGCTGGCCATTGCGGCTGGGCTGCCCCATCAATGATGAGGCAACGGCCATAGGCGAAGGGCCTATGTGTTTCTTTTTCTTTGTTCTTTTTTCAAGTTTTAGTTTTTCTATGAAAAGAAAAAAAAGGAAAAAAATTAAAAGATGAAAATGCCCTTGAGTAGTCAATGAGGTCAAATCCTTTTTTAAGACTGATATGACCACTTTAAACTTTTATTTGAAATAATGTTCATTTCGAGCTCTTATTCAAAAAAAATAAAGGTACTTTGAACCCTAATTTAAAACAAAATCTACTTCAGGCTTTTATTTACCTAACGTGACATCCACATCAATGCCTCTCTCTTTGAACAACAACGAAAAACACATGCCACTTTTTCTTAACCAAATTGAACAGAATAAACAGAGCGATTTGATATATGCAGAATTATGTTTATCCATAGTTTGATGTAGCAATTCTTCTCCAAGCTTCACGAGGCTCGTTGCAGTCCAAAGCATCAGATCACCACACCGCCATGGGTCACATCCGCTGAGCACATGCTCGATGCGGAAAGCACAACAATTCTCCACCTACATCGACCAAAAAAAATCTCCACCTAACATACGCGCATTGAAACATTCAATTTCCTCCTCTCGTGGTGACCTGTAATCGCGTTGATTCTTGTGTTTTGGTCAAAATAACATTTTCAACTTACAAAGCCTCCTCCTCTAAACCTTAAAGATGTCTCGGTCTAACTCTAAATTTGATAAGTTTTGCGCTGCCGGCCCATGGGAATATCACGAAGCACGCCTACTCCAACCATGTTTCCGTGCACGGCACTTTTCGGCAATATTATATAACTTGTTGGTCCAAAGTTCCAACTGACCGACGGTAATTTACAGATAATGTTGGCAATTTTGCCAATGTTAAATGCAAAAAGTAAATTATCACCTTTCTTACGAATTTATCGCTCAAAATAAAAGCTTAGCCGCGAAATTAATGACTTGCCAAGATCAATTTATAAGATAGTAAGTTACCGGTGCGAAGTAAGGAACTTACCAACATTAAGCAGAACATATTTTACCACTCAAAATAAAAACTTGGCAGTGAAATTGGTAACTTAAGAAATTTAACTAATAAATTACCAACTTGGGTCTCGCTACGAGTTGGTAAGTTGATTACCAAGTGAGGAATTTGCCATTGGAAATATAAAACCTTGGTTATTAACTTGCTATGGAAATAAGTAACTCACCAGCGTAGGCCCGCTTTAGGATAGTAAGTTGCTAAAAATTTGAAAGATTTGCTAACAACAAATTCAATCTTAAATTGTAAAACTTCACCATAAAAGTTTGTAAGTACAAGTGAAATTAGCAACATGTCTGCTCTCTCTTAGGGTAGTAAGTATCCCATGAAGTATGAAGTTTATGAAGTTTATCAAAGGTCTTACTCAATGAAAAGTTTATTAACCTATTTAGGAGGTTGTCGTTGTCTTTGGAGATTATTAGTACAGTTAAGGACTATGAAAATAGTAATTTACAAACTTAAGCTTGATTTCATCTAGATGGTAGAATCATTATTTCGTTGGTTAGTTACTAATTAATTGCAGGGGCCCAATTGGAAAGCTCTAAAAACCTATATTGTATTTTGTTGATAATTTACCGGTCAATAAAGGTTCGCTTAAACGTCCAGCGGTGGATATTATAATTGAGAAAGGTACGCTTTTTGTTCGTAAATTATAAATTATTTCGACTAGAGAAAGAACACTACCAATCAACTTTTACATGAAACTTGTAAATGTGAACAATAACATATAAAAGAATGAAGAAAAATTATTTAATTAATCAATAAATACAAGAAAAAATAAATATCGATGATGACACGAAAAAGTAACTTCTTTTTTTTAACTTGATGAATGTATAATAAAACTAATAAGGCATATTAAGAGAAAAAAAAAAACACAATTAAGTAAAAAGGAAAATGTCTCAATGACAATAAAGTTGACCAAGCTCCTTCTAATAAGATAAAACTTTAGGTGGTCCTTACTGATTCACGCATGATTCCAAATCATTATTTACGAGAGAGAGAGAGAGAGAGAGAGGGACTCGAATTCTATAAGCAGCGCTGGTCTTCATCCTTGAGGCTGCAGTAACTCAAGTTTCCATCTCATATGGCTTCAGTGATGCACGGAATCCTTCTGCTGCTTGTTACACTTCCACTTTCTGCCAAGGCTCAGGCCAACGGCAACCTCACCTTGGGCTCCTCGCTAACAGCGGATGACCGCAACTCTTCCTGGCTGTCGCCGTCGGGCGAGTTCGCCTTCGGGTTCCAGCAAATGGGACAAGGAGTTCATTTGCTGGCGATATGGTTCGAGAAGATAGAGGAGAAGACCATCATCTGGTCGGCGAATGGCGATAATCTCGCGCCAGAAGGTTCGAAGATCCAGTTGACCGCCGATGGCCAACTGATGCTCACCGGCCCAAATGGAACAGAATTGTGGTCTCCTAGCCCGACCGTCGCTGGTGTGGCGTATGCGGCCATGCTTGACACGGGGAACTTTGTCCTAGTTAGCCAGAACTATGCCAACTTGTGGGAGACATTCAGCCAACCGACCGACACGATGCTGCCTACGCAACAGTTAGATCAAGGGACTAAAGTTAACGCTCGCTACTCCGAAATGAATTACTCCACCGGGAGATTCCACTTCATGCTGGGAGACGACGGAAATCTCGCATTCTATGCCACTCCTATCCCATGGGATGCCTCAGATACTTACTGGGTTAGCAACACCGTAGGCAGCGGCTTCAGATTGATATTCAATCAAAGTGGTCTGGTCTACCTCACGGCTAGGAATGGAACAGTGCTCAAACTCATCACCTCAGGCACAATCCCGACCAGCGGATTTTACCAAAGAGCGATCCTTGAATACGACGGGGTCTTCAGGCAATATGTATACCCTAAGACGGCAAATTCAAGTTCTGGTTGGGCAATGGGCTGGTCAGTGGTCTCTTCCCCGATCCCTCCAAATATATGCACGATCATCGCACAAAATATCGGTTCTGGAGCTTGTGGCTTCAACAGCTACTGTTCTCTTGGAGACGATCAGAGGCCCCGATGCCTCTGTCCACCTGGATATACTCAGTTAGATTCAACAAACGAGATGAGTGGATGCAAACAGGACTTCGTACCCCAGAGTTGTGATGGAAGTGGGCCGGAAACAGACCAGTTCACTTTCCAGGACATGCTCAATACAAACTGGCCACTGGGTGATTACAAGCGCAGCACGGGACAAACTGAGGACAGTTGTAGAGAGGCTTGCTCGGCTGATTGTTTTTGTGCAGTTGCTATTTTCGGCGGCGGAACTTGCTGGAAAAAGAAGATCCCTCTTTCCAATGGAAGGACAGATCCTAGTGAGGGTGGAAAAGCTCTGATCAAGGTCAGGATAAATAACTCGACTTCAATAAATACAGGTAACGGAAATAAGAATTCAACTCCGATTATCATCGGATCGGTGCTGTTGAGTAGCTCCGTGTTTGTGAACTTGCTTCTACTCCTTGTTACCTATTTAATTTATAGAAGCTCCCGATCTAGATATTATAAGTTGTCACAACCAGTCCAGATCAACCAGGTTCCAGGCATGCGCACTTTCACTCATCAGGAACTTCGAGAAGCGACAGATGGATTCAAAGAAGAACTGGGTAGGGGTGCTTTTGGAGCAGTGTACAAAGGTGTTCTTGGATCTGAGGATACAAACTTTATGGCAGTAAAAGTGTTGGTGACATGGACCGGAGAAAGCGAAACGGAGTTCGAAAGAGAAGTGAGTGCAATTAGCCAAACTAACCACAAGAACTTAGTGCGGTTGCTTGGATTCTGCAATGAAGGTCAACACCGGCTACTGGTGTATGAATTCATGAGCAACGGCACTTTGGCGGATTTTCTATTTGGCACTTCAAGGCCCAGTTGGTACAAAAGAATAGAAATTGCCTGTGGTGTTGCACAGGGGCTCTCTTACTTGCATGACGATTGCACGAAGCATATAATCCACTGCGACATCAAGCCACAAAATATTCTTCTTGATGGCTCTCTTACTGCAAAAATAGCAGACTTTGGATTAGCTAAGCTCTTGATGGCGAACCAAACACGAACCACCACTGGAGTCAGAGGAACCAGAGGTTATTTAGCGCCAGAATGGTTCAGGAATATGCCTATTTCTAGCAAGGTAGACGTTTACAGCTTTGGCATCTTGTTGGTAGAGCTCATTTGCTGTAGAAAGAACTATGAGCCGGAAGCGGAAATTGAAGCTCAAATTGTGCTAGTCGATTGGGCGTATGACTGCTACCACGACGGGAGCATACTTAAGCTAGTGGAGAGCGACGAGGAGGCATCGAATGACATAAAGAGGGTGAAAAGATTTGTGATGACAGCATTGTGGTGTATCCAAGAAGACCCTGCTTTGAGGCCAACCATGAAGAAAATCACTCAGATGCTGGAAGGAGCTATTGAAGTCCCAGTACCTCCAGTTCCAAGCTCTTTTTTCAATTCAATATGATTTTGCTTATTCAAACAACTGCTGTCTGTAATCTTGAATTGTATTCTCCTTAGGATTTTTGATTATGCAAATTAGAAATAAAAATAATCCCCAAGGTCAAAAAACGAGGTGAGGAAAATGATGTGGAAGGCTTCAATGTTCTCGCCAATTTGAACATGTAGCAAAAATTGCAGTCCCCTTAATTATGATGATATGTAGTGAGTAGCATAACTGTTACTTGCTAAGGATTAACAAATTAAATCCCTAATTTTATTAAATATTTTGAAAAGTCTAGTAAGTGAAAATTTAAGTGTCAACAATGAGTTCCCAAGCAGAAGCTGTGTCTATCTAGCCCAACCCGTGAGTAAAGCAAGCTCCATTCAAGTTCATCCATCTCTGACCTTCATCATCTTGATGTCCTAAAAAGAATCCGGTTTTGTTCCGTTTATCATGTACCGAGCATTAAATTGAGGTTTAAAGTCGAGTATGTTAGCTTTCCACACCCCAAAAGACGTCCATAAAACCACTGGGATTCGTCCTAGTGGCCACCCTTCCAACATGGAAGGGGGAGGTGAGGGGTTCAAATCTCCACCTTCTCAGGAGGGGAATGGGGTGGGGACACGTAAGTTTCAAGAATGGGTTTCGACTCCCATGCCCTGCAAGAGGCAGGACAAAAGTCTGAGAGTGAGTGTAGAATAGAAATAGACTAGGACTAACCAAAAAAAAATAGACGTCCATAAGATTTTGATTAAGTTATTGATTTGACACTTCATTAGTCCTTTATTAGCTATAAATGCTCTATATTTTAATGGAATAAGTGCGTTACAAGTCCTAAAACTTATTAAGAAAGAGCAATCGAGTAATAAAAATTTCGAAAAAAAAATCAAATCTTAATATTTGTTAAATTGTCTTAATGAAACCCCTATGTTAACTCTATTCAATTTGGCTAATGGAAAAAAGCTAACATGGATTTATTTTTTAATCATTTTGTGAAGAAAGGGGTGTTGATAAGGTTGTTGCATCAGCCATTTTAGGAAAAATAAAAAGAAATTAAAGGGAAAATTTTGATTTTAATATGTTTAGAAAAATAAAAATCTGAAAAAAGGGGAAAAAAAAGAGGAAGATCAAACATAGGAGAAGCTGAGAAGGACGGTGATTGTTCCAGTGAAGGTGATGGCGGCTTGGTGGCCACCGACACACTGGCATGGGGCCGGCATTGCTTGTCGGACTGTTGGAATATAATACACAGAAACGATATGATCTTGCAATTTATGTTAACGTACAAACTTCAAAGAGATAAATGAGAAATAATAAGGACATCAGAAATTTATGTGGTTCGATTCGAGAATTGGTACCTATGTCCACGGGGAGAGTTAGCAGCAAATAATCCACTATAATCAGATAATCAGAGTTTATAATCGCTTACACGCTTGAGTGTTTCCCACACCTAAATTTAACCTCAAACCCAAAGTGTTTATAAATAAATAACTCACTTGGACATAAACTCACTGCATAAAATTATCACGTATTCAAGCTCAAAACAAAAACGCTTTACGTATGCCAAAATCAGAAACTCTAGCATTTGTCTTTGGTTCACATACGTAAGTCTTCGTGTTCCTTTTCAAGGCTTTGCGTAAAACTTGCAACTCCTCTCTCAAGCGGTTCACGTTCCTTTTAGCTTTTATATTGTGTGCCGAAGTCAAGACTTTGACTTTGGACCCCACGTCTCTTTCTTCTTTAAAAGAGGATTCATACACTGCAGGGGAAGAAAACCTTTCTTTTTCTTCCTTTTTTTTTTTTTATATCCCCCTTAAAGATAAATAGATAAGATAAAACAGTGTGCCCATTTTTTTGTCTTGTAGCTGCACATGATATCTTCCTTACTTATATGCACCTCCGAAAGAAAAAGTCCAAGGAAATTGTTTCTTCTTTCTTCATCCAATTTCTAATCCTCAGAAGAAAATATTTATCAACAAATTCGGTTTAATAAATCGTTATCTGAATTCAAACTCTAAACATTAATTTAATAAGGACCTTGCCACCAGCTACCCTTGCTCCTCTAGCAATGAGGGCCGCAACACTTGCTTAGATCTACAGCCAAAGGGCGGCCCTCGCCCAAATTTGAGGCGATGGTCACATCCCAAGACGTCAAAGGAGATCAAAGAAGGCAGAGGTGCTCGACCGTGTGGACCTCTGGTGACTAGTGGGTACGGGCGAGAATGGAGATCTCGTTGCCATGGAAGCTCAAGAGCCAGCGCTAGTATGGTCGTGAAACGGAGTAGCCAGATGCAAAAATTGTTGGATGACGAATGTGCTTCTCAATAATGATTATCTATATATTAATTGCAACATAGAACATTTGGCTTTTAATATCTTTTAATATTGTTTTTTTTTCCTTAAAATAGATGATGTGCCAACCACGTCAACACCTCTGTTTTTTAACAACAATGAAAAACCATATTAGTTTTCTCCACTAGCCATATTGGACAAAGAGAGACTTGATTGCATCCTTTGGACAAGTTTAGGATTTGATTGTACTCTTTTAAAATTTGAGTACTCGATTGCACTTTTATCACAAATTTTAGAATTTCTAGTGCATTTATCTTTATTTTTATTAACTCATGTAAGCAAATTTTCACAGGGTATGTGCAGAAGAATGTTTATTCATCATCAATGAATGTAACCATTCGTCTCCATGCTGCGCAAGATTCATTGCAGTCTAAACATTAGACCATTGCAACACCTCGGATCACATCCATTGAGCTCATGCTTGACCCGGGACTCCACAGCAGATTTCCACGTAAGTTCGAGCATCTGCGGTCATGATTGAAACATTCAATTTCCAGGAAGTGGCTGGGGGGTCTGCATTCTTCTCCATCATTTTCAACTCATAAAGTCTCCTCTAAACCTAAAAGATGTTCTGGTCAAAGTCTACTAAGTCTGTCTGTTTCTCCTTGGGAAATTTCCGGGTCCCCAGGCCGACTCGCCTTGTCTAAATTTAATAAGTTTGCGCTGCCGGCCAACGGAGAAATTACGCAAAACGCCTCCTTCAGTCATGTTTCCGTGGACGGCACTTTTCTAATATGATTAAAAATTATAAATCTTGTCAATATTATCATTTAATTTATTGCTCCAAGTTTTAACCAATAGGAAAATTATCTAAAAAGTCCTAAATTTATTGTACTTTTATCAATTCAGTCCTAAACCTTTCAATTTTACCAATTGAACTCTAAATCTTTTCACTTTTTGCCAATTGAGTTCATCCGACCAATTTTGGCCTGAATTCGCTGACATAGATAAAGTCTATTATTTTTTAAAATAATTTTTTGAATTTTTTCGAATTTTTTAAATTTTTGAATATTCTCTTTTTTTCTTTTCTTTTCTTTTCTTTTCTTTTCTCTCTCTCTCTTCTTCCTCTCTATTAGTCACCCAACCTCCAACTACTGGCCAAAGGTTGTGACTCTGGCCTCAAGCAAAGTCGGCCTCACCTAAAACTGGCGAGAGGTGACCTTGCCGGCCTCATGCGAGTTCGCCCTCGCCAAATCCTAATGAGGATTACCTCGTGGGCCTTGGGCAAGGCTCGCCCTCGCCGAATCTGGCAAGGGTGAGCCTCGTTCACAGCCGATGAGGCCAACCCTTGTGTGCTTCAAGTGAGGGCGAGGGTCGCCTTTGCTAGATTCTAGCGAGGTACGATCTCGCAGGCCTTGGGCAAGGCTTACCCTCATCAGATTTGGCAAGGGCAAGCCTCGCTTGTAGCCGGCGAGGCCAACCCTCACATGCTTTGAGTGAAAGCGAGGGTCACCCTTGCCGATCATGAGCGAGGCTCACCCTTCCCAATGAGGGGGACCTCATGTGAGGCCGGGGAGGCCGCCCCTTGCTAGTTCCCAACAAGGGCGACCTCGCCTGAGGTCGACGAGGTTGACCCTTGCAAATCACAGCCTTGGCCTGTCATCATCAGAGGCTGGGCGACTAACAAAGAGGAAGAAAAGAGAGGGAGAGGAAAAAAAGAAAGACAAGAAAAAATTTTAAAAATTTCAAAAAAATATTTAAAAAATAATAAATTTTGTCCACGCTAACGGCGCCATACCACGTAAGACAACCAAGCATCCATATTAGCAAATTCCAGCCAAAATTGGCCGCACGAACTCAATTGGCAAAAAGTGAAAAAGTTTATAACTCAATTGACAAAATTGAAAGTTTTAAGATTAAATTAGCAAAAATGTAATAGATATAGAACTTTTTAGACAATTTGCCCTCCAACCAACTGATAGTAATTTATAGACAATGTTAGCAATTTACCAAACATTAAATGAATGAATGAATTATCAATTTTCTTAGGAATTTATCACTTAAAAAAAAAAAAAAACTTAGCAATGAACTTAATGACTTCACCGGTGAAATCAATAGCTTATTGACATATATCAACTAATAAGTTACCAACGGAGTAAGGTACTTACCAACTTCAAGTAGAACGTAATTTATTACTCAAGATAAAAACTTAGCAATGAAAATCGTAATTTACGAGTGAAATTGGCAAATTACTAACGCGGGTCTCTCTACATATTAGTAAGTTACTAACAAAGTAAGGAGTTTGCTATTGGAAATAAAACCTCCGTTAGTAACTTACTATGGAAATAACTAACTAAACGATGTAGACCTGCTTTTAGTAAGCTCTTGATGGCGAATCAAACACAAACCACCACTGGAGTCAGAGGAACCAGAGGTTATTTAGGACTAGAATGGTTCGGGAATATGCCTATTTCTAGCAAAGTAGATGTCACAGCTTTGGCATTTTGTTGGTAGAGCTCATCCGCTGCAAAAAGAACTACAAGCCAGAAGCATAAATTGAAGCTCAAATTGTGCTAGTTGACTGGGCGTATGACTGGGAGCATACTTAAGCTAGTGGAGAGCGATGAGGAGGCATTAAGTGACATGAAGAGAGTGAGAAGATTTGTGATGACAGCATTGTAGTGCATCCAGGAAGACCTGGCTTTGAGGCCAAACATGAAGAAAAATCACTCAGATGTTGGAAGGAGCTGTTGAAGTCCCAGTCCCTCCAGATCCAAGCTCTTTTATCAGTTCAATATGATTTTGTTTATTCAGACAACCGGTATCTGTAATGGCAATTGTATGTGTTTGGGCTGTAAGTGCTACTAGGCCAGAATAAACTTTTCCATAATATTTTCAAATGGATCCAGCTTAAATAAGCTAAATCGTCCTGAAGTATAACACTACCTCACACGTACCCAAGAAAGGGTTGACGATTGTTGGCAAAAGGGACTGCAGGCAAGCCAGTATGCAATCATGAAAAAGAGACTTAAATTGTTGAGTGATCAAGTTGCATTCCACGCAATAGAAGAGTATCTTGACCTGATCTAAGCAAAATAGAACCTTATCTGCTAAATTAGACTGATGAGAACCATACAAAACTTTCAATCCTCAAGCCGTGGATCGGTGCCCTGAAATCCCAATTTCAACAGTTCTGCTGCTTTTCTATTCATACAGAAAGGACTCTCACTTCCTCCAGCTAACTAACTTCTTGTAGACCAAAGAAATAGCAGTCTGCAACTCATGCAGTTTGAAGCACAATCAAACGAACTTTTTCTTGATTAATCCATTGAAAAATTGCGGGAAGTGACACGAGGCAGACAATACTCTGAGCATATGTATGACTTTGCAAATGATCTTTGGAGATCTCGTATAAACCACTGAGTGAACCACAGTCAATGCCATTTGATAACGGGTCCGAACAGGAAAAACCTGGAAATATACCGAGACAAGACAACGGAAAGATCCCCAAGATCAAAATCCAAAATTCAATTTGCACGAGCAGCTTAATAAATAGAAGGGATACATTTCGGTTAAGGTCTTCGGACTTCGGTTTATTTCCCTTCGGAAAAGTCTGCTCGCGTCAATTCTATATAATGCCCATCAATGCACCTGGCGAATTAGAGATTTTCTAGGCATAAACACCATAAAAAACATGAGACGTCTCTTGTTACTAGGAATGTGCATGCGGAATTGGGTTTGGTGTTTGTTGATATTGGATAGGTATGGAAGCACGGGATGCTTACGGCAAGAGCAATGGTATCTGCTCAAGCTATGATCCGCCTTCAACTGCCGGAGTGGGCCTTCTCTACCCTGTTTTCCTTCGACCCTGGCCTGAGGTTGTACAGCATTGCAACGATGATCAATGTAATGCATGTTTTCCTTCGTTTCTTGTTCATAATCGTGCACGTGGGCATGATTACCGCATCCACCTCTGTGTTCAATGTAACACCGTGATACTATTAAGTCCCTAAATAGCATAGCATGATTTCTCTACTTTTGTGTGGATATAAGGACGGATAAAACGTGCCCACGACACACATAAGTAGGTTGATGCACATTTATATTGGCTAGTTTTCTTAAAATCATCATTCAGGTTCTTAAAATGGAGAGAAAAACAGGAAACTCCAGGTAGCATTTATCTCACTCATGAACATAATTTTCACCCCCAATCAATTAGCATACTAGTCACTAAAGTTGGCACGTGACAACTAGACAAAAGACGAATGAATGAACAATCGATAGGAAGGATAACAAATGGGGCAAAGAAGGTAAAACGAAACAATGACTATGTGCTGCAAGCTAACTTTTCCTCGTAGTTATATCAGTACTTAATGCAGCAAAGTTCTGTCATTGAACAGTGAATTTTCACAAGAGCAGGTGAACTATTTCTTCCCTTAAAATGACCATACACAATGCAATGGAATACATCTATACACAAATAGCAAATTAAACTACTACTGCTGTCCTTAAGGGGAGAAAAGGTGCGTGTAATACTTTAGAAGGGTAAATAAATAAACTGCGCACCAACAGCTTCATACCAGGCCTACTTAACCAGATTTTGATCAGTTCCCCCTCCTTCCAGTCTTAACATAGTCTGCCCTGATTGCCCACAACTGCTCGCCAACTGCTTTCATATCAGGCCGATCAGCCCGGATGGGTGCTGCACACTGAATGGCCAACCCAAAGATCCTTGCAAGTATCCCTGCATCAACTACTTCTTCCAATCTTGGATCCACAAGGTCAACGACCTCTCCCTCATCAAACTTCTTGAAGGCCTGCACAGATATGTGTCTGTTGAATTTCCTAACTAAATTCATGCAAATGAAGGAAACTGACAAACTACTCAAACATGCATCAAGCAAGCATGATCATTTTTCTAGTGTAAACCTGAATATAATGACAAAATGATCGAGTCTTTCTCTTTAACAAGTCATGTGATCTAGTTGAAGATAAGCTTAATGAGGAGAAGCTCATCTAACCAAGCTTGGGTGCAATTCAGCAGTTAGTGAAAACAATGAGAATCCAACGGATTTCTTTTGTCTCTTTCATTTTTTAAATCATGAGTCATCTCATACTATATAATTATCCCTACAGTAATTATCCATCAACTGGTCCTGTTCTGTATTGATGCAGGTTTCACTGTAGTTCAATATCGAAAAAGCATACATGCAATTTAGTCTAAATTTTCTCACATTATGATGAATATCATAATATCTAAACCGTTTGTTTTTAGAAGGTGAGATTAACGTACCCATAAAAGTGTCACACGTTCTTCAAAAGGCCGCTTTAGTTCAACAGGGCGACGGCCCGTCAGCATTTCTACTAGTAGAACTCCAAACGAGTACACATCACTCTTGGTAGTAAGCTTATAGGTCCTCATATACTCTGGGTCTAGGTAACCAACTGTCCCTTTAACGTTTGTCGAGACATGAGATTCATCTGAATCCACAGCACCAAGCCTTGCAAATCCAAAATCAGCTACCTTAGCCCTCAAGGTCTCCGTCAGAAGGATGTTCGATGATTTTACATCGCGATGGATAATTTGCCTTTCTATTAAGGACAACAGAAAATAAGATTTGAATAGTAAGGAAAAGACAAAAGAATGATACTAAAGCAACAAGAGCTGCACGTGGGCAGAAAAGATCACAATGTGTGAATCACATTATGGTTATGATGACATGGTTTTTCCATGGACAATGACTCCCAAGAAAGTGTGAAGAGAAACAATTGATTTGAAGCTAAAGATAGCATTAGTAACCATGCTAGGATGACATGGAGATTGCAGATACATGTCAGTTGCAATTAGCAATAGAAGAACAGAAACTATAACCCCCTTTCCCTCCGAGTACTCACTAGCCTTTTCATTCCTCCAGGTGAAATTCCAATATTATGTGCAGTAGGTTCAAGCTAGGATGCTGTTTCCCTTCCTAATTTGTCCCTATATGTGGCGACAACAAACAAGTAGAGAAGTGATAGCTGATAAATCCATAGGTCATGTTTAAGTTACTCTTTGCTCTTTCAAATCTGTTTATTGTTGTCTATATGAATTGCATCCTTTTGACATCTAAGAGAAATAAAAGAAATTGCTATTTTTCTCCACCAAAGTGCTCTTGCAATGTTCCGCAAAACACATTAATTGTAAAGGGAACAGAGGAATTTTATCCGTGAACAAGACTATCAAGAATGGCTGAAGGATTAACCTAAAAGAAAAAACTGATATTTCCTAATGCAGGTTCTGGTTTCCAAGAAACAGCAACCACTCATGACCATTAGTCAAGAAAGACAGTATGTCTATAGCATTTAGCAGCCTCAGAAAGGGAACAGAGTCGAGAATCAATGGAAAAGAATATTACAACCCTCATGGTTCTATTTACACACTGACTGACCTGTGAGGATTAAGTCATATTCTTAACTTGCTTGACAATATCACTCTGTCACATATGCTCTAACAAAATTACCTGTACCCATGCAACCATGCCGACCAACTTGAGTAGAATTAGACATTTTAGATATTTTTATCATGCAGAATTACTAGAAGAAGGGGTAACAAACGTATGGCTACTCTTCTTGATAAAAGATTCAACCAAAAAAATAAGTGTTCGCTCAAAAGTGAAGTTCGATTACCTGCATATAGATGGAGATAAGTCAAGCCATGAGCAATGTCGATGGCGATTTCAAGTCTTTGATTAAAATCCAGAATCCTACCATGACGGCCTGCAAGGATCAGGCATAAGTATCACTTTCGAAATAAAAAACAATTCCAAATTCAAGTTTAGAGATCTCACCATCCAAATGTTCCCTTAGGGTACCATTTGGCACAAACTCTGTGATGATAAAGCGTTCGTCTCCATTATCAACATACCCAAGCAGCCTCACCAGATTCCGATGATCAATCTTGGCTAGAAGCTCAACTTCACTGCTAAATTCAGTTCGCAATCCCTTAAAATGCTCCTGCAGAAAGTGAGATATTCTCATCTAAATTACAAGTCCATGTTTAATATAACAAAAAACAACTTAGATAGGCGAACCATCTTAAATTCAGTCTGACAACAGTAAAGAATGCCATGTCCAACAAGATCGAAGCAGAATGTATCGAATCTTGCTTTCAGTAAAGAAGGGATACTATTCCCTTCCTTCCATGGGAAATTTCCACCCACTCATAAGGACCAACTGTTTCAGGTTGGACAGCTTAAAATATCTATAACATTAAACAGAACAAAGTGGAGTCATTTTCTGCCATAGGTGTACATTTCGTGAGAAATTTCTGTCTTTTACTTCATTTGAGGTAAGATCATAGATGGCACCAAACTGTAACCGAATTCTCCTTTTAGCCCACTAGTTCAATTGCTTATGCTGGGACAAGCATACAAACATAAGAGCAAGCTCTTCTATTATAACAATCCTCTCGGGAAGAAAACCACCTTTTTCTAAATGATGACATCAAAGTAAGTATACACAGACCACTTAATGATGACATGAAAAGTAAGTATGCACAGACCACTTAGTCCTTTATCTGCTTGGAATGTCCAATATCTGGAGCACAGTACCTCCACAGGAACTTAAAGCATACAATTTGCTAGTAATTCTCATAGGCGTATGCTCATGACTTATCAAATTTTACACTGGCAATAATCATGCCTGAGAGGCTATTTTAGTTACATGAAAAAATCACTCACCCTCTTTGCTCTTTTAATGGCAACCACCTGACCCTCATCTAGGGATGCCCTGTAGACAGTCCCAAAGCCTCCTTTCCCTATTCGTAATGAAGGTGAAAAATTGTTTGTTGCTTTAGTGACCTGATTGAAATTGAGATGCAGCGATCCAAGTCTATTGAGTCGTGGAGATGGGGACATTGAAAATCTAGGACTCTGGGGAACCCTCATTGGACTAGGGGGCACCCGAGCTGGACTGCCCAGGAACTTTTCTTGGGAATAAACCTTTTCTGAAACAGAGTTCCTGTCAAAGGAGGAAATCGAATCCACTGGGAAGGAAAGATGTGTTAGAAACTAAGACTAAAAAGGAAACAAACAAACAGTACCAAAGTCAATACCTTTTGGTCCATGTACCAATGATGACGTACTCTACTTACTTGAATTCAGGTCCTTTGAAAGCATTGTGTGAGTAGTGGCCTTCCTTTTCCCATAGAACCAGGCACAAAGCGAAACAAAACAGACGGCAAACGCTCCTGGTACTACCATGCCAATAATTTTGGAGGTTGATAGAAATTTGTCACTGTTGCTGTTAGGCTCTGGCCGCTTATGATCAATTGCAGATTTTTCCATTGGCCCTTGCTGCAAAAGCTTTCTTCCTCCACTAAGATGCAAACGTGCTGCCAAAATAAAAGGTTTGGTATGATCATGGACATTTTAAGTATAAAGCTTCTACACTCAATAGACCTCCAAAATCAAGCCCATAAACAATTAATTACACACCATGTGGAGCTATAAGTAGCACCATATGGAAGGTCGAGTTCACATTGAATTACTCCAGGGTATTCCTCAAAGTCGCAGCCATTGGCGCCGTAGAATTTGAGGGCCTCGCAGAACAAAAGTCTGTCGACTACACCCCATTGATGAAAACAACTCGCGACCAAGGTAACTCGAATATGCTATCTGATCGGCAACGCAAACCCTCGACTCAAGAACAAACCCCGAAGTCGATGCTCTGAGAAATTGCACAAACAACAGCAGGGTAAACGCTGAAATTGACATCTAGAATCCTTAGGTACCTCCAAAACCTGTCATGGGAAGCTAAAACCTTTGGGGGAACCACCCAACTTCTCCAACTACCAGGCAGACACACTAAGAACAGAACGCGAGAGGAATGGAGCCATCAGAGCCGATCAAGATCCCTCTGTATCTGCTTCCGCAAGAAACGCCAACTCCGCGGCCTCGGAAGATTCTTCAGGCAAGAAAGTTCATGCGCCGACGGTCATTCCAGCCGGCCAAGCACACGAACAAGAGAAACCAAGACACCAAAATGAGATGATCGACCCACAATTCGTTCGAACCTCACGAGGTCAACTCTTGCAAAGTCAGTCCTCGGAGCCACCCCTCCGGTCAAAAGACGAACCTTCCTCACACACTCCACTCCCTTCACACTTGCCGTCCACGCTTTGAAAAGCCTCGAACCTTGATCCGCCTCATCCGCAGCCCGATTTTCTCCTTCCCCACCACCACTCCCCCAAAGACCACGCCCCCTTGAATTCACGGCCCTGCGCAACAGCTCACCGCTCACTCAGCCAGCGCGCCGCGAAACCAAAACGTCTCGACCAGGGCAAGCCAAAACCCGCCAAAGAATCCCGACCCAGTAGAGCTCGATCACCGGACAGAGCGCACGACCGAATTCCCACCAACCGGGCGGCCGCGACTTCGAAAAGGAATCAACAAACAGAGCGAGAAGGCCGAAGAGGCGGGAGTAATGCTTGGCCGGCAGCTCCGGATTGCCGCCTCGCCTCAGCAAGTGGAGGATATAGAGAGAGAGAGAGAGAGGGAAGTACGCAGGGGTACGTACGAGAAGGGAGACGAAGAAGGAGAAGGAACTTTCCGTGTTGCCGAGAGCCAGCCAGCCAGCAGCGCTCGCGTCTGCGGACTGGAAAAAGGAGAAGTCGTGGGCGGACTGGGGAGGGTCGTTTTCGTCATTTCGAGTTCGGCCTGGAAGAGTTCTGTCGGGAAGTGGCGGGCCCCACCGCGTTGACTTCGGACTCGGGCTTCCGGGGCGGGGCAGTCGGGATGATCCGGAGGTGCCGTCCGGACACCAGGCTAGTTACGCATTTGATTTGATCGAATTATTACGTGACCGAAGAAAATTTACCCCAAAATGCCGACGGTTTTAAATGCTTAAACTAATAAATAAATGAGTAATTGATTATTTAAATATTCTAATACTTCTCTTCATGGATGAAAATTTAATTAAGAAGATAAATGGAGTATGAAAAAATCTACGTTTAGAACCTCTAACTATTACATTACATGAAAGTGTGATTTAATAAAAATTAAAAAGAAAACGCCACAAAAAGCTCTAAAAGAAATGTTTATCTAAACTTTTTTTTTTGTAACATCAAAAACTTCAAATCATGCTCGTCATGATAGATTGTAAAAAAATTCCAAATTTATATCTATTAACGTATTTATTTTTATCAATGTCTTTTCAACAAAATTAACGTTGTTTTTAGTCACGTCGGAGCCATGGTCATATCTCATCGACATAATTTTGACAAGAGAGACTCGGTATAAACTTAAGGTCTTTTGTATCACTAGAAGAAAGTTTATGATTAATAAGCGTCATTGGATATAAAGTAGGGTTCTTGATGAAATAAATTAAAAAGTTATCCAAAAGGAAAAAGGTCAATTTAAAAAAAAAAAATTGACTATTATTTC
The DNA here is from genome assembly GCA_014182715.1 of Eucalyptus cloeziana. Lineage (NCBI taxonomy): Eukaryota > Viridiplantae > Streptophyta > Magnoliopsida > Myrtales > Myrtaceae > Eucalyptus > Eucalyptus cloeziana. The sequence goes on along the minus strand of CM024636.1, from coordinate 52,930,393 downwards.
TCTCGCCGGTGATAGATCGAGTATCAAAGGTCCCCTGCCGTCTCTCTCGATCTGGGCCTCGGCCGCGTGCATGACACGTCGGACAGTGTGAAACGGCAGGCACATGCTGTGGAAGATGGAAATAGTTCTCAGAAATTGTGGGGCCCTACAATATAATATCTTCGAAAAAGCCAAATATTCGTGGTCCTTACCACCTTTTGCCGTCTAAATTTTCTGCTAACGAATAGAAGAAAGAACTATTTTTAATGGAGAGAAATTGCGAAAATAAATTTTGGGGTGACTTTAGACTCTACTTCACATGTCGTCAAAGGTTTAGCTGTCGCATTTCGATGATAAAAATAAAAAGTAAAAAGACAAAAAATAATCAAAGTAAAAGTCGAATGGCACACTCAATCAGTCTAGCTCGATTATTTAGATGTCATCCATTAGTTATTTTCTTTTTTTCTAAGACTTCATCGCTTTGCAAGCTTAGCACCAATTAATTTGCAATGCTTTGGCTTATTGGGCTCTTCCAAGCAAAAAAAGAAATTGAAATTAAGAAAGTGCGAAGCTCAAGTTAAATATTTTTATTTAAGGATTATTTAGCAACTCTGCGGCATATATTTAAAATTGCTATCGTGCATTTTATTTTTCAAATAATACTATGGCCTGAAGGTAAACATTTTCTCATTTTTTTTTCTCTTTCTTTTGACATTTTATCTTAGGATTTCCTGTGATGAAGTCATATGCAAAGTTGCATACGAATCACCGACGCTACAAATAAAAAAAATATATACAAATATGCAAATTTCATTTATAAAAAAAGCTCAAATAAAATCTATGGTGGAGGGATTATTCGTCGTATTTAAATCCAGAAGTTAGGAAGTTGCTCTCACCATGACGGTGGGAGGACAGAACCTCCCCAGAAATGGTGCTGCAAGCAATCGTCGTTAGGGTTAGGTGAGATTAGCTCTTGCATTGTTGGCCAAAGAGCCCTTTTTCACTCGAGATTTTTTGTCCAATTGCAATTGAAAGTCAATAGAAAAGAGCCAAAAACACAAATGGAAAGTGATGGGTTTGATCAACGCGTTTTGCAATTACAGAATCTTGGGCAAGGATTTGACAATACCACTCGCTACACGAGGAATTACGTCGTTTTGGACATATATTTGGTTAATATTCGAGGTAGACAAGTAATCTTAAAATAATAACCCGAGTGTAAAAATGTCATGATCTCGGGTCATCCGGTTATATGCCGTCCCTTGCTTTGTTGTTAACGAGTGTAGGGATACGTGAAGATGTATCATCGAAAAGCATTGGTGTATTATGCCCAGAAGACATCTTCACCGTGAGATCCTCCAAATAGCACCGTCGAGGTTGGTGGTTGCCATGGGGTTCGGGAAAACAAAGAGAGTATGTGTACGGTCTGTATATGCAGCAACAAGAGGAAGCGTAGACATACTCTTTTAAAGAAATTTCTTATTTTTCAAAAGCGTCTAAAAACAAAACTTTAATGGAACGGTATTTCGAAAAAATTGATATTTTTCCAGAAGTACATGTTTCTCACACATGTTAATTCAACGTAATACTCGAATTATCAAATAAATATTCATAAAAAAATTGTTTAAGGTTGTTTATTTATTTTTATTTTTTTTGGGCCATTGAAGGTTGTTTAGTTGACTTTAGGTTAAAAACAAGATTAGTAGACATGCCAACTCTAGTCTTTATAAGGATCATCTCATGATCTAAGAGAAAGGCCCAAAAGCCTCACATTTTAGGGAGTAGGTAAGCAAGCTTGGGCCTATCACAATTCGACTAAGGCAAAAATGCTAAGCCCTAGCCATCTGAATGATGTTTGGCCCATCAAAAGCTTCATGGAAATGTTATCAAATTGAATCTTGCATAATTCACACCAAATTCCCTGTGTCACCTTTTGATCTTCTATGTTCCTAGCCTTTTGTAAAGGCTCATATGCATTGTGTTTTACACCATAGATCCATTTAATAAGAAGGTATTTATAAGTCGATGGCACCACATGGCAGCAACACATAGAGAAACAAGTCGATCATCTATGAGTTATCAAAATTCAAAACGTAAAATCAGTTATCTTGAAAATCGTACAGAAAACATGACTAATTGATTACACTTATACATAAAATGGCATAACTCATTATTTTTTTATTTATTAGAACTTAGCCTTTGATGATCCAGCAGTCAAGTGTGTTTTTGAAATGACAATGGAAATCTGATATGGAAAATCAAGTCAATGAGAACGGAAAATAAATTAGAATGAAATTTATAAAAATAAAAAATAAAAAATAAGTTCACAGCTGCTTCACTGATTTTTCATATCTTTGCATGCTAAAAAGGAAACCCTGTCAAACCCTTTTCCGACAGTGAAGTGCGATATCGAGCCAGTAAGTTTAGTCTGGGAAGGTTGTTTATTTTCAGGTGAAAGCGCAATCAATTCCATGGCCCGACATAAGATCTGGCACATGATATTTTCCGGACGATTCATTATCTTCGCAACAACTTTCATGTCTTGATGAGCAAAACTTTCCTGGGAAAGAACTCCAAAATAGATTGAAAGAAGCGTGACGATACTGTACCATAATTCCTGCTCAGCTCGGTCGTTCGAGTTCCTTGGTGATGCTTGTCGACACGAGTTTCCATGATCTCGACGTGATGAGTTTTGTGTCGTGAGCACAATGTGCTCTACTCAAAGCGACGTTAATTAGGACTCCCCTAGCCACCCTTGTGGGTGGAGCCTTTATTCTATGCATGCGGATTGGCTATTCTTGTACTTCTATTTGGACTTATCGATGTTCGGATACCAAGTTTTGAAAGAATTGTGCGGTTCGGATGGTAGCTGAACATTTGTTGCAACGTCACATTGCCAATGTATTCAACCTTTTTGTTCACATTTAATGGATAAGACTCCTTTGATAGAGCCGTGGACGTGTCTTCAAGTTAGCTCTAAGTGAGAGACATTGCGATTCGATTATGAAATTAGCAACATTCAAGCTAAGTGCTCTAATCATTCAACTAATCTTCGAGGGCTGATTTTGATCCTGGAAAATTCATTATCTTCGCAACAATTTCCATACCTTGATGAGCAAAACTTTCCAATGTTCGTGCTGAGTTTGGTAGTTCGAGTTTCTTGGCGATGCTTGCTGACACGTGTTCCCATGATCTCAAGGATTTGGTTTGATTAAGCGATGTGATTAGTTTTGTGTCCTAAACATGATTTGCTCTACTCAGAGTAACATTAATTAGGACTCTCCCAGCCACCCTTGCGGGTGGAGCCTTCAATCTATGCATGTGGATTGGCTATTTGTGTGTTTCAAGTTGGAGTTATTGATCCGCGGGGTCGGGGTGCCAAGTTTTGAGATAATAGGTGAGTTGGATGGTAGTTGAACATTTGTCGCGACATCACGTCACCGATGTATTCAACTTGATTTGTTTGCATGTATTGAGCAAAATCCTTTTACAGAGCGACGTATCTTCAAGTTAATTTCGAGTGAGAGATGCTGTGATGTGATTATGAAATTAGCAGCATCCAAGTTAAGTGCTCTCTAAAGGCTGATTTTGATCGCAGGAAAGCTATCTTAGGGAAGTTATGTCGTAGGGCTTTGAAGGGACGAAATTTTTGGGTCAAGAAGCATCGATAATTTTGCCTTAAAGATAGTAATTTCTCCAACAGGATTCGAGACACCAGGCACTCGGATTTCGATGGAAAATTTATTCCCAAGATACGATGATCTTGTCTTAAAGAGTTGCTAAAAATAATATATATATAAATAATTTTATGCCTATCCGCTATGTGGTCTCATTCCAACGGAGAAAACCGATTCCTACACTAACGGCAATAAACTAACTATGGATAAAAAAAAAAGGAAATGGTGCAAAATCAACCGGCACAAAAAGACCAACCGGGACCAAGTTTTAATTTAATTAATTACTTTCCTACGGAAATTTAACAGTTGAGAGTACGAACCTTGATCTCCAACTACCAATTTGATTTCGCACGCATTAAACAAGACAGTTGATTTTATTTATGATAGCATGTCATAGGTCAAGTACTTATCTGGACCTAGTGAAAGCTTTGGAGTAGTGCCATGGCTCATTGGAAACGGCCTTGGCTTCCATTCTCACTAGGGCAAATTTTGTCAAGGAGAATCACATCTTGTCAAACATTTACTTGGCTCCTAGTCGTGTAAATTACTGTCATATCATTGCAACGTAATATCTCTCGATAATCTCCTAGCCCAAATGATTAATTTCTGGCTAGTGACATAACAATAGACTCGCATTCCATTAGTAGATTAGAATTTTCTTGAAGCCCAAATCGCATCCCAAAACATTCAAGTGAAGGAGAAACAGCATCGTAACACAATGAAAGTTGCACAATTTGTATCGAATATCCCACTAATCTATCAATTTCACCAGGATTAGAAGTAAATCTGCTCAATTCCAATCACTGGTTTAAGTACATCTTATTTAGTCGATTTATTATTCCCATGTATGGGCAATATATGTTAATTTTTTGGTAACTATATCGACAAAAATCACCTTTTCATGTATAATGCCCCATTGCGATATGTTAATTCATTTAATACTGCCCTAATTATAAAACAAACATCTCTTCAGCATGTATTAGTGCTAGCTTAGCGTGAAGTTTTGCTCCTGAAAAATAGGTAGATGGGACAAACGTGCGTCACTTCAAGAAAGCTATCTTTATTATTATTATTTTGCCCCGTTTTTCTTGTGGTTTTGACTGATAATCAGTTGTTAAACTCGACAAGCCACCATTGGAGTCCTCGGAGCAAGCGAAGCAAAATAATTTATTGGACACTTTCGAAGTTTCTTAACGGCAATCCATGGAGTAAAATTCGAGAAAAAAAAAAATGCGGAGGAGTCCAGCGTTTGGCCACCTGTACCCTGCTGTCTTAAAGACGTTTACCTAATTAGTCAAATTTCCCCCCACCATCTAAATCTAAATCTCACCAATCAAAAACACGCCTACCCCGAATTTCAATAATCTCAAGATTAAGCAACTAACTCTGCATTTATGTTGTCCAACACGAAAAAGGGTATGTCGTCACCTTCGTATATCAGCATATTCCATTGCAGAAACTTTTATTCTCGAAAGCGTTGAGACTGTGCAAGAATAATATAATGTTTTTCTCACGTTCTTACGTTGCCAACGAAAAAATCATATGACCCCAATATGATAGTTGACTATATCAAAAAATTTAAAGGAAAAAAAAAAACGAAAATGAAGAAGGTTGTCGAAATTTCTTTGGACGTGATTGTTTCGAGAGGTGGTGTGGATCAGATGGGTTAATTTTTATATTGCAAGCTTATCATAATTATTTTACCTATCGAACGGCGAGTGATAAGTAAAAAAAAAAAAAAGAAGGTGAAAGAGATCTTTATAATATACTTTTTGATAGAATACTTTGCATCGATATATATATATATATATATATATATAGATATATCGTGGGCACTTATATAGAAGGAGATTTTTTTAGGAGGATTTCATGCACGTTGTATGGCCAATCTGTAGGCAGAGGATCGAGGAAGTTTGATGATGAATTTAATGATCGGTTGGTGGTTGGGCTGGTGGCGGTGGGGCCGCCGCTGTGGGCGGTTGCGGCAGTAATTGTCTAGCCGGGTCTGTCGTAAAGGACGACCGCGTGCTAGCTGTAGAGGGCTTCCATCCCTCCGGCCTATCTTTCTGTAAATTTATTTTATTGTTCAAATATTTCTGATTTGTTAGAGCAAAATAATTCTGCAAGTTCTTCGTTTTCACTTTTCGATATGATATAATTTTCGTGCGTTCGCGGCGAGGTGGTTGATGTCGGTGTGTAAAGTTATGTTAGAATTTGTATGCGAGTGCCATGAAGCATTCTTGTTGCTTTTTTGAACAGTTTGAAAGTTGGTTTTATTGAATTTTAACTGGTTCCAATTATCTGAACAAATTAATGGAAATTGGAAACTCTCTCTCTCTTTATAATTCAAGATTTGAGAATCATGAAATACCATGGAAATCCCATTAATTGATAAGTCTAGGTATTTGGTTTGTGCTCGTGGCTCTGTGTACTTAGTCTTGACTCAGAGCAATTGCATGTAATTGATGAGACTCGATTGAGTGATCATTTTTGAGTTGAAAATCTTCACATGCCTCAACAAAATGGCGACAATCTTGAGGGTTGGGATGTCGTTCTCCTCATTTAAAGACATCGCTCCCATCATTTTCTTGGGATAAAATGACAAATTACTTTATAGGAGACCCGGTGTTGAAAGAAAACCCGCATATATAAAGCAAATTGCATCCATACCATGCATTCGTTTCTCACTAATGCGTTAGAATAAAAATTAAAAAGGATATACAACAATTCATTTACATAATTAATTTGGAAATAAGGTGGCAAAAATCGTTAGCGTTTTGTGTCTTACCCACTAGTTAAATACCCTCTTAAAGTTCGTGAGATCCTTTGACATATCGATTTTGCAAAATTAACTTTTGATCCTTTGAAAGCCAACTCTTTCTATATGACAAATCTATCCTTAATTATGCATCACCAATGATTAAGAAATAAGATAGATGGTAATTCAATGATATGCAAATAAAAATAAAAATTGGATAATTCAACAAAAGCAAGGGACGAATCGTTTGAAAAATCGCTCTCTGAATTATTCGTGAAAATGATATCAGAAAATAGCAATTTTGCATGAATGGTACGGTCTTCACTCGACATGCATTCTCCACCTCTCGGAAAACCTAATAACTCATGCCCTATGCACAAGTCAAACTTAAAGATGATGATGCGATGAGACGGTCAAACATTGGCATGGCATGGCATGGCATGGCACGGCATGGCATATTCCAATGATAAGAAGAGGCCTAATTCCTTCATGGGTCATACGTTGTGAATGCGTTAAATTCAACTCCTATTTATAGTAGATCCTATGAACGGTGGTCGGTCCACGTTGACCAGCTTCATCTGCATGAGATAAGGTAGGTTAGGGGATCGGGAACATTAATTCCCATATTTCCTACCTACCTAAAATATATACAGAAAATTTAATGGGTCGATGAAGTCATAATTTGCATTTAGTTAAGCCGAGCGCTGAGGGGCCAAAGCAAGGTTTGTGCTCATAACTTAGGACAGCTCACGTTATCCACATTGGAGGTTCATAAAATCACTATTGACAGCTAACCGACGAAAAAATAAAAGCTACTAAATGCGTTAATAAAGCGAGAAAGGCTCGCAATCTTTTTTACCGTAAGAAGGAGATGTAAGAATTAAGAGGTACATAATCCACTGCATAATGTGGCAACCATGACAATCAAGAAAAAACTGCAAAACAATTATAATTTAATAAAAATATAATCGACATTGACTAAGTCCCACATCAATAATTCCAATCAAAATTGGCGGAGATGACTAAACTGGTCAAAAAATTTAGTACTAAATTGTTACAATTGATGGGTTCAGGACTAAATTGATAACTTGGCAAATGTTTAGGATTAAATTATAGCAATTGACAGGTTTAGAATAATTTGGTGGTGCTACAATAGATTTAGGATTTTTTGAACAATTTTTTTCAATATCTTAATTAAAGATATTTTCTTCATTTCGTAATGAAGCCTACACCCCAATAAAAACAGTTATGCAGTTCCCTCAATTTAATATAAGAGTGTCAATAGAACATTTTGAATGTGTAAAATGGTTTAAAAAGAGCAGCATCAATAGACACATCATTTAAAGAAAATTCTTAACAAATGTCGCTCGACACTATCTCACCCATCATATACATATGATTTATAACTATGGGTGATAATCCACCACGCAATTTCTCTTCTTTCATTTAAAAAAAAAAAAAAAAAATCATCCTACATTACATAATCACATCAATTTTTTCACCAAAATACATTCACTTTAGGTACACTTCTTTTCGTAAGCAATCACGTTGCAAAGCACGGCGACCTCCTCCCACACTTTCTCGACATGGCAGTAATTCGAATGACATTGAACACACACACACACACACACACACACACACACATATATATATATATATATATATATATATATGTTGTCATTGTGCCCCGCTCCAATCAGACCCCACCATCTCATTCATCCACATGGATTTCGTTACTTCCTCTGCCTTTCCCTTTCGTTCAAGCAATCCACCATTAGCGTCCTAATCAAATTAAAAAGAACCGTTCCGTCCGCTAAAAAGGACAAGACAACAGACCGCAGACCTCCTCTCCCCCCCGCCATATTTATGGATGACCTAACCGCCATCTCTCCCTCCCTCCCCTCCACGCCAAACCAAACTCCTCCTCCTCCTCCTCCTCCTCCTCCCTCTTTAAATGCTTCCGCCCCTACTGGGTTGATGCTGCAGTCGCTCTTTCTCTCTGAAGCACGCTCAAGAAACCCATCCTTCTTTGCTCGTTTCTTGATCCTTGCTTCGTGGGGTTGTCGCCCGTCTTCTTGTATATCGTCGTTGGGGCAGCGGCTCGTGGCAGACGATGAGTGCTGGCGAAGGAGAGACGGTCTGGAGGAGGAAGCCGGGGAGAGAAGCCGGGGATCGGAAGAGGCTCGACGCCATGTGCTGCTCTTCTTCTGATGATGGTGGCTGTGCGGGCGCCAAGAAGGGAGAGAAGGCTCACGGTAGCCCGAAGAAGGCAAGGCGGTATGGGCTGGTGTCGTTCTGGGAGCTGCCGGATTACATGAAGGACAACGAGTTCATCCACGGCCACTACCGCGCCGACTGGCCGCTTGCCGAGGCCGCCCGCAGCTTGTTCCGTTGGCACAACGAGACGCTTAACGTCTGGACGTAAGGATGAATGATGTGCTTTAAGTTCGACTTATTTTTTTCATCCGGGGCCGTCTTTGTCCATTTTTTTCTTCTTGAGTTAATTTTTATCTTCTTTTTCTTTTTTTCGTGATTTGTCGTGATCTCTTTTGCGCTCTGTTTGTGATGGCGAGCAGGCATTTGATTGGGTTCCTGGTGTTTCTGGGATTGACGGTGGCAAATTTTGTGGACGTGCCTCAGGTGGCGGATCTTCTCGGCCTCTTCTCGTGGTGCGTTTTGTGTCATTCAATCCTATACTTGCGTGGACATTTTAGTGAGTCTCGGCAATATTGAATCGAACACATAACTTCTGTCGGAGTGGGATTCATAGCTATAAATATATAATGAGGAATTTGTCAGTAGTAGCTCGATCTGTGTTGATGGTCGTAGCTCAATTTCACTGTCTCAAGTGTAATCTGAGATGAGGCTTGTTGGTGCAAGTTATAACACACTAGAGAGCTTGCTGAATTGCTCCTTTGGTGAGGATGTTTGAATTACCCTGTTTTCATCAAATCCTCCATAACCAGCTTAAAATTGTCGAATTTCACTGTCACAATCACCTAGATTTTAACTATCGGTTTATTAGCAAAATGGCGCCTTTAATCTGTACAAGTCAATTTAGTATTGTGATATTCGTGGCTTGCTACCATAATGAGCAACCTGGCCATTTTCATAAGCCGACCATTCTTGCAACCGGCAACTGAAATTGCCATTAACCTTCATTTTCTTCTGGTGCTGTATTGAAATTGCAGGTGCCATAGATAAATAACTTAAGTTTGTAAAATTAAGTGCAGGCACATTAAATTAAACTCAGAAAGTTGGTTTCATAGGAATATACAAGGGTCGTGCTCGCCATGTTCATTGCTGCTAAATTTCAGGAGTAGTTGCCTGACAGTCCAGACAGTCTTTGTTCAAACAGCAAGTGCCAAATTAAGATGGATGGCAATGGTCACCTGTGATCTGTTACCATGATGGATCAAAGTATTAGTAGAAATTTCTGTTCCTTTCAAACAGAAATTAAAGATCCAATCCAATGGAAAATCTCTTCTCTGCTCCTGGTAATACAACATGGATTCAGTCCACTCTCAATGGATAATCATTTTCCACAGTGTGTGTCAAGAAAAAGTTCACACGTGGTGCAGCTCACAATACACTATTGCAGAATGCTTTGAAAGTTGATTGCTGCTAAGATTTTCTGAACCAATTCATAGTGGCACATAGCTTTTATAGTAAAGAGGAGTACACTGGTTGTCAAATTGAATTTGAAATTATCGGCTTGAGCAAGCTAGGTAGTTATTCAGTTAGTGCTGTGCCCATTCACTTTCACCATTTTGGCCTGCTCTCTCCCTCCGGCAGACAGGATTGAACCATTTTCTATAAATTGTGATCTGAAGATTAGACTCCGACTAGTATTTCCATAGATTATGCAATGGCTTGATATGCAAATCCACTTGTGCAGGTCAAACTCTACCAGTGCAGGAACTAATATATCTTATTCAAAGGAATTGCTTTTGGTGAGTGGGATGCCAACGGTGTTTCATTCTGAATTGTGAAAAGAATACTTTGGTTAGATGCATCTAACACAAATAGTTTTCAGGGCACAAATTCTTTGGTGAACTTGAGTCAGATAACAGAAGAAGAAATGAAGGTTGGTTCACTCCAAGCGGCGGCGACACGTTGGCCGTTCTTCGTCTTCTTAGGCGGATCCATGTTCTGCCTCCTCTCGAGCAGCATTTGCCACCTTTTCTCATGCCACTCACGCTGCTTGAACATCCAGCTGCTGCGGATGGACTATGTGGGTATCACGGTCATGATCATCACCTCATTTTTCCCCCCAATCTACTACATTTTCCAGTGCGAGCCCCATTGGCAACTGATCTACCTTGGTGGAATAACGGCGATGGGGATGTTCACTGTCATGACACTGCTAACCCCTTCTCTTTCTTCTGGGAAATTCCGGGCATTTCGAGCAATGCTCTTCTCGTCCATGGGGTTTTTCGGTATCGTACCTGCAATCCATGGCTGCATTGTGAATTGGAGCAATCCCCATCGCTCAATCACGCTTGCTTATGAGTCGGCCATGGCGCTATCTTACATTACGGGAACTTTGTTTTATGTTAGCAGGATTCCTGAGAGGCTAAAACCGGGTTGGTTCGACCTTGCTGGTCACAGCCATCAGATATTTCACGTCTTTGTGATCATGGGTGCCTTGGCTCATTATGGCGCTACTCTGTTGCTCTTACAGTGGCGAGATAGAGTTGGGTGCAATGGAACTGTGTAACGATACTAGAATTTGTCAAAATTCGATTCATTTTGATTGAAGAGAGTGTGAGCTATTATTTACTGGGGGTTCGTGATATTACGTTGTTAGTGTGTGTACACCCCAAATCAAGAAGCCTCCAAGGAGAGTTGGCGCTCCATGACAGAGGAGATGCCTCCATTTATAAAGAAGCGGAATGCTCATTGTATTTGTTATATACTTCTCATTATCCATGGATAATTTGATTTTACAATGTGATCATATGAGGGTAATAATCTTTTCTGGTTTCATGTTATTTCGAGTTGTTTGCAAGATTGGTGCTCCATAATTTTATTTCTTCTACTAGTACTTTTCCTTTTTCACTGAAGAGTAGTGCTACCGCCACCGCCACCATGATAATAGTTTTTTTAACCACTGTATCGTCCTCTGTACAAAAGAAAAAAATGCTAGAGCAGGAGGATGGTGAGTTATTTTGTACTTTGTGCGGTGACCGTTAAGAAGATAAATTATGAACCAATACAACATATATAAGTACTAAGAGTCTGCCTAATAGGGTTCGGGAAAAAGCAACGGATGTAAGTAGATAGAATCTGCAGGCTCGGAACTTGCTTCAGCCCATTTGCAATCTTTGCATCTATCGAAGCTCTGCGATAAGGAAAAAAAAAGCGTCTTCAAGAAGCATGAGCTGCGAAGAATTTCGAAGTCCAAGAAGGAGCCGCTGTTAGTAAGAAAAGAAAATCAGACGATCTAATTTGCACTTTTAGTGAAGCTTCATTCCGGCAGTCATGCTGCTAAATCTCAAAAAAGAATCAGCTACCTTTTGGAAAGGATAGTTAACGGCCGATCTGGCTTTGCAAAATCAGCCATACGACATTTCATCGAAGTTAAAGTCCAAAAACGTTGGAGCACATTATCAAATTGTTTTACAAGCCATCGTAACCAAGCTCAAAGGGTCATGAAACGGAGGCAGTAAGTTCGACTAGTGTATCGTAGAAATTCCCAAAGAAAATCAGAGAAGCACTTGTCAATCTGTGATAACAAGTCACATCCATACTTTTTCTTTTTTGAGGTTATTGTATCAGTCACCACAATGATCTTTCCTTCAATTCACAACCAAAAGAAAATCCAATGGTACTCATATCCGATGGTTCAACATGCATAGTCGAGAATCAAGATGTGTAAAATGCTTGCAAGCACGAGCTCTGCTCAGGAAACAATGGGATATGCTTTCAAACAAAACAAATGCTAAGTTGAGATAATAGGAGTTTAAGTAGAGACAAACGACAATGGAGAAAAACGATGGCCCAAATGAATGTCACTATGTATGATCATGCAAAACTCAAGAAGGCATCTTTCAAGGACTCAATCCTCACCGCCTTTGTCAACAGTTGACGGTGTTCTTGGATCGTGATTTGAGCTATTACAACTTATTAATTATGATCCACGGGGGAGAGTTGTTGCCTTCGTAACTTGCTTTGTCAAAAATTCCAAATTGATTCTCTATCTTATGTGTTGCCTATCGAAAGTGTGTATAGCTATGTTAACCGTGGAGGAACCGGACTGATGACTTGTTATCAGAAAGGTCTAAGCTCTCTATATTACTTCAATTTGAGAATTTTTTTAGAATCAACCCCGTCAAATGAATACACGATAGAATTAAGAGAGATATTTTGCTCAAATAATCGATATTTAGAGGAAGAGAGCTATTGACACTTGAATTTTGATTAACAATCCAATTTTTTTTCTTGAAAAAAATACAAATATAAAAAAAGAATGAAATAGATAATAATAAAAAATAATAAGACAGCCCAAAATCGGATAACCATAATTGCGTGCACGAGAGAATCAGAGAGAATGAAGGAGAATCGATTCTTGCTCATGAATTTCACACCATTTCTTCTAGAACGCGAAGGTGGAATGATTTGCACCAGAAATTTGGCGTTGCTGTATATACACATTTTCAAAAGAATTTGTGGAAAGGGGGCTCACACGGAAGGCAAAGTAAAGAGAGAGCAAGAGAAAAACGCCTCTGCCCTTGTTGATGTCCACGGTTGGAGCAGAATTTTCTGCACGAATGGAGTTGAGTGTCCGAAATTGTAACGTGTTCGCTTTGATCTTTGGTTTGCTCTTCGTTTTTCCTTCTCCTCGCTTCTGTTCCCGTTGTTTTCATGTACTGCATCGGCATAAAAATCCCTTTCTCATGGGAGTTTTCTATTGAGGAAAATGAGCGAGCCACTGATGTGCACATTATCGCCTCTAGTAATGTACTTAACGCATGGTTCGCAATATTGAGATACTGTCCTCAGTGATGGCCGAAAGTGGCGGTTGATTGGTGAACGTCAGAAGTGGTCTCAGATGGAGTCTCGTTTGAATCCTTAACGTGATAATTTAGATGAATCCGGGGGTGACGGACATTACGTGAGAAAGTGCGGATGTTCAGACAAAGAAATAGAAATAAAAAAGATAATGAAAACGGGTATAAAAAGAAGAAGAAGAAGGGCATTAAAAGATGGGCTTAAATGCTCAAAATGGGTTTGAAGGGGATTGGGCTGAACCCGTTTCATATAGATTTGGATTCGATTGATCTCTAGGGAAAATTGCGCTAAATTCTATGAGCTGAGCCAAAATTTTCTTTGAAGCATCTCAATACAATAAGCCCAATAATCTGTCCATGGCCTGGACCCATGGGATTGCAATCCGCTGCCTGTACTCGGATCGGGTCCAAGGGCCCAACCCGAGTTCCTGTTTTCAGAAAATAAATACAAATTGAAAAAAAAATTGAAAATTTATTAGAGAAATAGGCCTTGATTAGGTTGTTAGATTTCGTTATTAGAATTAGTTTAGTTTCATTTAGACATTACACGCATGGTTTAGGATAATTCATGATTTTCTCTAGTATAGGTGAGGGAAAATTAGGTTTCTTAGGAAATCAAATTTGATTTGAAACAAGCTCATGGGGTTGCTGTCCTTGTGGCTTAATAACAAAGCCGTTTTATATTATTTTCATATGTTGTGATTTGCATGCTTTAGCTAAATGGTTAGGTTATCTCTTTTTAAGGATTATAATAAACATTAACAAAAACATCGTATGGACATTTAGGACGTGAATAATAACCATTCTATTATTGCAAATAATTTTTGGTTACAAATATATATATTTTTAATTTCTATTTCCTAAACGAGTTTCTGAGTAAAAATACGAATTTGATAATGAAACAATTTTTTTGTTCTCCTAATAAAATTCATTTGATAGAGCTCCTTAAATATCTCCCTTGCGGGCAATGGCAGTGGACGGCTGATGGCGGATAGTGGTAGGAGGCAATGGGCGGGTGGACGAGGAGAAAAAAATTTATTTCTCATTTTTGTTCCAAAAATAGAAAAATAGAAAACTTCTACTTGTCATTTATGTTCCAAACCTATATTTGGGCTAAAAATTTGTCCTAGAAATAGAAAAATGAAATTGTTTTACCAAACGGATTTTTATTTTAAAACCTATTCCCAAGAAAAGAAATAGAAATACAGAGAAATAGAATTGTTATCATTTGTGCTGCAAGTAGTTGAGAATCTTAGAATTCATAATTTTGTAAAAAGACTGCATTGACACCTTATATGACATATAATCAAGTTTAGATACCGAAATAACACATAGCTATAGTATAAATAAAAATTCAATGTTGCACGAGGTAAGGATTTGGGAGAACCTAAGCCAATTAAGGACTGTGGCTCCATAACTAGGGCATTTCCTCCTATTCATCGTCTTCGCTAATCTCACAAGTACCATTGCTATTGTCACAATCTCAAAGGATCATCGGTATTATCACAACCTTCTCATATTATGTGCTTTTCATCTTATATGGGCAATTGCTCTTGCCAACAATCTGTTGTCCCGATGATGATCAGTTGCTCTTGATAATAATCAAATCTTCTATCTTCTAGTCTTCCAAGTATATAGACTATTTTGACTCTATGAAGTTGTTCACCTTGATAGTTTTTTCACGTTTTACCAAACATCCTCATTCTAGGCTTCTTTACAGGTGCAGTCTTTTCAAGCTTCAACAAACATCACAGTTTTATCATAACAACCGCTTGAGTTCGTCCGGTGATGATGAGTCAAGTCGGTGGAAATCAGCTTGGCTACTGAATATGGTCACGATCTCAGCATCAGCATGGCAGATGCAGGATGACTGGTAGCAAGAACATGTAAGGCGACCGTGTTGTCTGGTGAATGATGCGCTGAGTGTGCGGCTGGACGAAGAACACAGTCCCGCGCTTGAACGAGAGGGGGTGTTCGTGGCCACAAAAATCAACGATGAGCGGCAACAGGCATTGCCGCTTTCCGGCCTTATTCGATAGCATGCCTGATGTGAGATGTCGTGAGATGATGGTGATCTTTCATGATGGTAAAAATCTAGGGGGGTTAGTCACCAATCCAAAGGAAAATTGCCGAGACAAAAAAGGAGAATACGGCCATCTCTCTGCCCTCTCTTGGCCTCTCTCTGTATTATGCGTGTCCCTCGTGTCCTCTGCCAAGCGTTTTCATTCCTTTTTAGGGGGTGAAGAATCATGAAAATCCTATCTTGACTTTCCTTCTTAGTCCCATGGAATCGGTCCACCAATATCCTCTGGTGATCTCTAGCACTTTATGGCCGAAATTTGCTGAAGAGAGGCATGGAAGGATTTCCTTGCTTTGATTGGTCACTTTCCCTTTTGTGGAGGTCGTGAACCTTAAGTATAAAGAAAGGATACTTCTGATTTCCTTCCATATTTCTTGTTCTCATGTGCACAATCCATCCGTCCCTTTTCTCATATTAAAGACGAGATTCATAGTCCCTCATTAGACCGAACATATTTGCACAATTGTGCACCATTTAGCATGTGCTGACCAAATGTACTTTCCTACTCTTTGATTCGAATTCAAGCATGATAAGGCTAACTAAGATTAAATTTATTTGATGTGGACATGCTTTATAATTTCTAAATGCCCAAATGCAGCGAAAAATTATGCAAAATTTTGTTTAGTGGTCAGGACTTGCAATAGCTAATATCAACACCATTGAACACTATATGAACAGCACTAGCAAAGAACACTCCATGTCTTAATGTTTAACTGTTGCATTGTGTTGTTGTCTAATTCGGTATGTGTAATATATGTAGCTTAGCATTATGTGCTCTGTTTCTTCCAAGGCTATCAATTTAGCTTGACCCAGATTTCTTCTGGATAAAAGATGTGATTTGGTGGACCCCTGACATATATTCTATTTTGAACAAGATATTAAGGTGATGGGAAAAGAAACTCCGGCACAATCATTGATCCTATCGCATCCGCTCTTAAAATTCAGTAGTGGAATTGAGCTTATCCTCCGAGCAATATTGCATTCAATGTTGGATAAGCAGTGCATGCCTTTCTTGTCAAATTGGAGCAATCCCTAATGCCCAATCATTTATGTTAGTAGGATCTTGCCTTGAGATGCCAAAACGGTCGGTTTGATGTTTCTGGCCATAGCCATAAGATATTTCACAAGTTGGGTAACATTTACTAGAATTTATTAATGTTGGATTCATTTTGATTGTGAACTAAAATATCCACTCTCAATTCACAACAAAATCAAATCTACTAATATTCAGATTATGTAGGACAAGGAATACAATACAAACACTCCAAGAGTCGGGAGTTCAAAAGGCATAATAAAGACTTAAATGCTTACAATACTATTAAGTAAATGTTCTTCACTGTTTCATTGTCTTTTCCATCTCAAAATGCTTAGAAGAAATATCTCTACTGAGGAAATAATGGGATAAGATTAGGGACAAGCTTGAATAGCTGGTACCAATAGTATGAGTTTAGGTAAAGAAAAAGAACCACCCTAATGAATGCCACGGCATATGATCCTAGAAAACTCCACAAAAATGCTTCTCTCCAAGAGTCATCCTCCTTGGTATGATACAAAGATGGTGGTGTCCCTGGTTCTTGATTTGAGTCATCACAACTTGTTAATGGTGGTCCGCAAAGAAGAGGGTTACCTTCATAACTCGCTTCACCAAAAGTTCCAAATTGACATTTTGGTTCTGGTGTCCTACCTGACAAATTGTTGTGAGCCACACTAAAATTGACAGGGCGCATAAAGCTCTGTTAATTGTGGAGGCATGGGACCGATTAAGCTATTGTAGGATAGGTCCAAGCTCTCTATGCTCTTTAAATTGGAATATGTCTGTGGGATTGATCCTATGAAATGATTGTGTGACATATTCAATGCTCGAAGTTCAATGAAGTAGCCGAACTCTGGAGGAAGAAAGCCTATCAAATTGTTTTGCGAGAGATCTATTCCCGACATGAGTCGTAGAATTTTGCCCTTATAAGATTCCAATCTCCTCTTTGTCATGAAGTCCATTTCTACTAATTCATCCGCAGAAGCATATAAGCTAATTTGAATGCTCCTTTTTATTGAAGGGATGTTGCTCTTATAGTCGCCTGGATCATTCACGATCATCCAACTTCTTAAGTAAGTAAAATTTGATGTAACAACCCAATGGTTTCCAAATGTCAAATCTTTCAAACAAGAAGGAATTTTTCCAGAAATATTATTACTGGAGAGATCCAACATGCTTATATCTTTCAACAAACATAGACCCGAAGGGATTGAACCTTCAAAATTGTTTCCTTGCAAAAGAAGAACCTTCAAGTTCCAAAGTGAGCCGATCCAGTTGGGAACCTCACCTGACAATGCATTGTGTCTAAGATCCAATATAACAATTGATGAAGCTCTAGAAAGGAACACAGGAAAATCCCCGGCAAACTCGTCATTTGTTAAATGCAAGAACCTCATCGGTAATGTAAAATTGGCACAGGGAGGTATGCTTGGCCCAAGGTTGTTATATGAAAGGTCTAAATGATCGAGATTTTGTAACTTGCAAAAGCTCAATGGTAAAGGACCTCTCAAAAAATTGTTCGACATCATAAGCACTTGCAAGTTTTGAATATCTCCAATCCACTTGGGAAGTGCTCCAGTTAGGAAATTATCACTAGCATCAAAAATCAGCAAGGATGAGCTATTCAATATACCAGGTGATATGCCCCCTATGAAATTATTCCTATCCAGATACAAAGATGCCAAACTTGACAAGTTGGTGTACCTCGGTAGCATTTGGCCTTGCAAATTGTTGCCTGATAGTTTTAATATAGAAAGTAACTAACAATTTTTAGCCAGTGTCTCTGGTATCCCTCCCACAAAACCATTATTCGACAAGTCTAATGCTTCTAGTGATTTTATATTGCCGATTGAGGGAGGGATTCTACCTTTCAATAAGTTGTTTGACAAATTTAAATATTTCAAATTTGGGAGGATAGAACCAATCCCAGATGGAAGCTCTCCTTCAATAACATTAGTAGACACATCAAACCACCACATCTTGTCAAGAGTCAAATTGGAAGCCATGTCAAAAGCACCCGACAAATTGTTGCCGATGAGGTCGAACTGTTCTAGTTTTACATTCTTGTCCAATAGCCAACTTGGGAAATTTCCTGTCATTTTATTATGGCTAAGTTGAACAATTCTCAAGTCATATTGTTCTTTCAAAAAGTTGGGAATTATGCCATTTGCATCTTTGTTGAGCACACAATTTGATAGACTGAATACCTTCAGTTGAAATGAAGCAAACCAAGTGGTGTCTTCTGTATTTACTTCCATATGGTTATGGTTGTCGAGGAGACGGAATACCTCGAGGTTAGAATTATCAGCCAAGGAAGCAAGTGAAAGTGAGCCTTCAAAAGCATTTCGAGAAAGCTCAATATATTCAAGTGACTTGAGATTAGAGATGAGACATGAAGGAATGGCCCCACTAAAATTGTTATTGTGGACATCAAGTGCACGGAGTGAGGTCATATTGCAAAAGCATGAAGGAAGAGGACCCAAAAATCCATTACCACTAATATCCAAATCTTCAAGGTTCCTCAATCTGCACAAGCCTATTGAAGTCGACAATACAACTATGAGCATCATCAGTAAATTGTACTTGTATGATTAAAACACTCAGAGATCAAGGTTTGTGCCTATAATGGATGATAGCAAAAATTGTGCAATTTATCCAATATTCACAGAAAAATTGAAAAGATGGAGCTTTGTAGTTGAGTCACATCACCACAATGTTTCATTTCCACTATTCTTTGCTTTACATTAATTAGAACAAAAAAGGAGAAGCTTAATTACTTCCAGAGTTTGACAAATTTCGAATTGGATTGGAAACTAGTGTAAAGTAGATGTTATACCTAGATTTAAAGGCGTAATTATATGGGCAGCCTCTAAAACGGTTGTGCAATCCTGCACTTTTCAAAAAACGATTCAAAATATTATATAGACTTGCGATTCATTTTTTTTTTCCCTTTTTTTATTGTACTTACTTTTTTTCTTTTTTCCATTTTCTTTTCTTCTTCTTCTTCTTCCTTGCACTTCCATGTCATCCGCAGCAACTCACCAAGGCAACCGCCGTCCTCCGCCACTATCCACACCATCGTCCCAGCTCGCTGTCCATCACCGCCACCTCACTGCCTGTCCATCCCCACCCCACCACCCCTTCCTCCTCTTCTCCGCGCCTTAGATTTGAGGCACGTGACCTCAGTTCTGAGACATTGCAACCTCTAATTTGAGGCCATACTTCAAATATGAAGTCGTCGTGCCTTGAACCAAATGGCGTGCGGGGTCTTCTGGCTGTGGGGATGTCGACTCTGGCGGTGGTAATGGCGACCGAGCTTCATGGTACTATGATGGGTTTGAGCTGCAGTGGACGGAGGCAGCAATGCACAGTGGTGCTAAAGATGCCGAGTTTTTTCAAGATCGAATGAGTTTTTCATATCATGATAAGTTTTTTCAATTCTACACATTGATTTCTTTAATGGGAAAAAGAATTTTTCAAATAAATTAATTTATCCATTATAAGATGTGTTTTACTTTGTTAGATTTTATTCATCTTAGTTTTGCTGATATAAATTTTCAATTTCTTATATAATCAATTTTCATGTTAATATATTAATTTAAGTGAAATGTATTTACTTTATGAAATAAGCAAAAATTGAAATAATAATAAATGAGATGTATTATTAGCTTTTTAAATTTCCCTTCTAAGTTACCTAGTCTGCAAGCACGCGTATGGCGTGCAAGACTTTTGACTTAGTGTGATCAACCGTATGTTGTTTCTTAACACTTTCAGTTTAACGAGAAATGTAAGGAAACCGTTTCCTCTGTCTTCTACTTTTTCTCAACTCCAGTTGTAACCAATAAAGGTGCACAACCAATATATATATATATATATATATATATATATATATATATATATATATATATATATATAAGTGTAATTACATATCATTTAGAAAAAGAAAATTGGTCGTTAATATGATCCATGTCATTTAATTATATATTTGAAAATTTTCTCTACCAATTTTTCAAATTTAAACTCAGTAAGACATAAACCTTGAGAATGACAAAGCAACTAGTTATTTGGCCTGCGCTTTGCATGGGCATGTGTTGTTAGTAAAGATATATTTATATGTGTTTATCCTTTTCATTATTAATGCAAGTAACTTTTGAATATATATTATTTGCGGTTGTTACTGATTGGATATGAAATACACAAAATAAAAAATATTCGTTATCCGTCCAAAAGAAGATATTCGTTAAATCGGACAAACAAAACGTGGGAGAAAAGTTTAAACTAAAAACTTTATCTAAACAGTACAATAGAGCAATAAGATAAGAGTAATACCATTATCTTCTTCACATATTCGATTTATTTTTTATTATTTATATGTGGATTTCCTTATTAGCATCGTAGTCTTTAAACACAATTTTCATTCACCATTCAAAATATGATTTTCATTTAACTAAGCCAAAACTCGAGATCATTTTCTGATTATCCATGAGTTAAATTTTATTTGAATTGTACATTGAAACCAAAATTGACTAATACTTATGAATCTCTCTCTCTCTCTCTCTCTCTCTCTCTCTCTCTCTCTCTCTCTCTCTCTCTCTCTCTCTCTCTCTCTCATTTTCTGATTATCCATGAGTTAAATTTTATTTGAATTGTACATTGAAACCAAAATTGACTAATACTTATGAAATTCTCTCTTTTTGGAAATCAATTTCAAATTAAGTGGACTTTGGATCAATATTTTTCATTTTTATTTCTGTTAAATGGACTTGCTTTAAATGAGATAAACTATTTCAGATAAGTGAATTTTAGAGGAAGCGAAACTAAATAAAGTGTAAATATTTGTGTGTGTGAAGTAAGTTAATTTTTTCTGATGTTTAAGAAATTAATTATAAACTTAGAGAATATTAAGCAAAATAAGAAATAAAATAAGCTGCCATTCGAATTATATTAATTTAATTTTGAAAACTAGATAAATTATGTATTTATGACTGCCCGAAATAGGTTATTTTTCAAAATATGAATATTAGTCATGTAATAAAATATATTCCTCTTTTTAACTTAAATTTTAGATTACATGAATAAATTAGTTAGTTCAAGATATTTTATGTTTGTTCACTTTTTTCAATCTTAAAATCAATGAATGATAAATGTTGAAGGAGATAATCTTGGAATAATATAAGTAAATTGAAGATATTTCATCTTTATTTGTGATTTTCATGTTACGTCTAAAGAGACAAAGTTTCAAGTATAACAAATCGATATTTTAGAACTTATTAGCCGAATGCATCCCATGTGACAAATTTTCTCCGCAATTTATGCACATGGCAAATTACATATTTGAGTGAAGTGGCATGTGTGGACCATATAATTTCAGATTTGTCTTTATTTACTTTTTTTTCAAAATTAAAATGAACGAGAGATAAAAGTCAAAAAGATAAACTTGAAAAGTTTTTCGAGGTACTTTCTCTTTATACGTAATTTTTAAATTTAAATTCAATAAAGATAAAAGCTTGTTGATGACAAATTAATAAGACAATGCTTATAAGTGAAAGTAAATTGCCACATGATGAGTATATGAACGAACATATCTCTGACTTTAACTATATATGAAATTGGTAGATAAGTGAAAGCTCACTTTAAATGAAAATCATTCAAATAAGAGATAAAATATTCAATGACAAACCAAAAGGGTGAAATTATTTACTAAGTACTTTTTAATTAAGTGATGAAATAGGCTAAATTTCAAATGATAAATAGAATATATACTTAAATAGTATATATTTTAAAGTTAATTTCAAATTGAATAATTTTTATGACTAACTACAATTATAAATTGTTCTCTTGATAAACTATTTATAAGTTGCTTTCAAAGTTAGTTACGTCATATAAGAATATTCTTTCGCTTTATCCATTTTTTGAAATTCAAATTAAGTGGAGAGAGAATTTTGGGTGATAAATCAATAAGCTAATACATACGTTTTTTTTGTCACATTTAGATCACATGGTAAAAACCATGCAATATGCTTTGCCAGGTCACAAACAAAAAGTGAAGTGTCACGTGAAATATGCTTTCTCTTTATTCATTATTTTATTAAAATAATGAGATATTGAAGTTTGAAATGACGAACAATTAGCTAAAACCTTATTTGTCCAATGTAGGCCATTTTGCATATGTATGTTATGTATCTTCTCACCTAGCTATCACAAAGGCAAGGTGAAGGGCTACGTGACAAGAGCATGAGAGAACATTCTCTCATTTCTGGTTTTAACCGTACATAAGGGATAAATAATAGATTTGTAGATGCATGTTTGTACAAATGTGTTTATTTGTTTTTTAAGTGGTGCTAATTGGTAAAGGCTATCTATGGGCTTATTAAAATGTAGCGCCTGAACATATTGTTTGTTGACATCCCAATCTTGAATATCTTTTTCAGTTCCCGTTTATTTAACCATATCAAGAAAAATTTCAAATAAAAGCCTGAAATGTCATCATTTTCTCAAATAAGGGCCTAAAATAAATATTATTTCAAATAAATGGCTGAAGTGAACCTTGCTTCAAATAAGAGCCCGAAGTGTCATATTAATCTTGAAAAAGGGTTTGACCTTACCAGCTGATTGGGGGCATTTCTGTCATTTACTTCTTTTTTAAATTTCCTTTTTTTACTTTTTCCTATTTTTAATAAAAAAACCCAAAAAAAAAAAAAAACAGGCAAGAGGGCTAATTGCAGCCTACTTGCCTATGGCTGTCAAGGTCGTTGGCGCTTTGGTGAGGACTAAAGATCCTTGCCCGAACTAAGGCAAGGGGCTGGCCATAGGGGGGGAGGGCTACCAAACCTCCACTTTTAAGTTAGTTTTTTCCCCCTTTTTTCGGTTTGTCTTTTTGGAAAAAAAGGAAAGAAAATTTTTAAAAAGTAAATGATGGAAATGCCCTTGATCAGCTGATGAGGCCAAACCATTTTTTGAGACTGACAAGGCACTTTAGTTCTTATTTGAAATGAAATCAACTTCATGCTCCTATTTGAGAAAATGATAGCACTCCATGCCATAATTTGAAATAATGTTCACTTTACACCTTTATTTGGAATTTTCCCATCATATTATATTCAAATATAGAGATTATAAAAATAAAATAAATAAATAAAAATTTAGCATCAGCCATCAATATACCTAGTTCGGATTAATACTTTGCTTTTAATAGCATAATCACTATTAATCAAATGCAACCGTTCCCCTTTGTCATCAATATCAAGGGTTTTTTTTTTTTTGGTCGACAAAGATGATATTCATTCATTCATATAAAGGAGCTTCAGTACACAATAGGACCAAAAGAGAAGACGGAGGATAAGAAACCCAATTAGCTGAGAGGGCTTTTCTACGGTGGGCCTTACAAACCCAATCTGCGATGGTGTTGCATTCTCTTCGGCAATATTTAATTTTTAACCGTGTGAAAGACTTCACACGTGCCTGGAGTTCGCTGACCAACGTGTGAATACCCCACGAGATTAAAGTACTTTCCTCCAAAGACTGCACCAGTTCCAAGCAATCTGACTCCACTTCTATCTCTTTTTCCTCGTTTCCTTCAAAGTGTTTTAGGGTTTGCAAGAGAGCCTGTGCTTCCGCCTGAAGAGCCGAAGACACTCGGACTGTGCGGGCAAAGCCACCGACGAGAACTCCTCTGCTGTCTCGACAAACACACGCCACGGCCGCTTCCCCTGTTTCTGAGAAGAAAGAACCATCCACGTTTGCCTTTAGCACACCCTTCGCCGGAGGATTCCAGATCTGAGGGGGGCCGTTCATCGGAGGGTTGCGGATCTGATTCGATTCATGTGTTGCAGTAGTTTCAGTATGGTGAGAGGTTTGCTGCAGAGGTGTGTCGTTTGAAGAGGCGCTATTTGGTGGGATATCCGCAGTGCGAAGAGGGTTATATCGGGGAGGCGTTGCTGTCCGAGGTGAGTGGTGGCTTGAAAGGGGTTCCGTTGGAGGCAGGTGATGGCTCATCTGGGGATTTATCTGTGGCGAAGCTGGTTGCCTACCACATAGAGGCGTTTTGCTCGAATTTGTATGAATTGGTGGAGATTCCCCTGTCTGAGGGAGGTTAAACAGAGGAGACAGCTCTGTCGAAGTCTGGTCTTGTTGCAGAGTACGCCGAGGTCGCGATAGCCCGTGCGTTGACAAGGGCGAATTCTGGGCGGATTGAGGTGTCGAAGTCTGGGGTGGGTGTAGCTGCGCCTGATTTTGTTTGCTCTTTGTGCCCGCCCATCTATTAAAGTTATCTTCCATGGCTTGTGCTGAGGTGATGATGTGCTGAGGACTCGGCGGTTTTGCTCTAAAACACCAGTCATTGCGGGATTTCCAGATTTGCCAGAGTAAGAGGGCAAGTCGCTCAAAGGAGATAGAGGTATGCTTGAAATTTGTCAGCCATTCCTCCATTCGAGTTATCCCCTGACCTTCCTTCTGTATTTTCACACCAGCAGTAGCCCATACTTGATGCGTCCATGGACAAAGGAGGAAAAGATGCTCAATTGATTCTGGATTTCTGGTGCAAATCATGCATGTTGCTTCAGGTATAATATGTCTGCGATACAAGTTTTCTTTTGTTGCTAGAGCATTTTGACAGATTTGCCATAGGAAAAATCGCACTTTTGGTGGAATTCGTGCATGCCATATTCTATTCCAAAATGATCTTGGTGTTCGGTATGATGATGAGGCCTGATTGTGCTGCTGCTTTGCTTCTTGTGCCTTGATCTGATTATATGCACTCTTGACTGTGAACCGCCCTGTTTTAGTTGGTTTCGGACCGGTTTGTCCCTCGGGGAATTGGGGGTTAAGGTGGATTGCTAGGATTTCGTTACTCACTTCGTGGTCGAATAGATTTCGTATCCTGTCTTCCTTCCACATAGCAGAATCTCTGTTTATAAGTTCTGAAACCTGTGTTGGATCATCGCTATTGGCAGGGCCTCCTATTAATCCTCTTGGTAGCCATTGATCATTTCTTATATTTATTTTTTCGCCATTTCCAACAACCCACTGAGATAGAGAATTGATAGCTTTTCTACCCAATAGTAGACTTTGCCAACCCCATGATGGCCTAGACCCTTTTTCAGCGTGTAGTAGATCTGTGTGGGGGAAATATAGGCCTTTGAAAAGTCTGCTCCAAAGAGAAGTTGGATTCTGCATTAATCTCCAAGCTTGCCGACCCAATAATGCCTCGTTGAATTTGATCAGATTGCGAAAGCCTAGCCCACCTTCATCCTTTCGTAACTTAAGAGTGTCCCAGTTTTTCCAATGCAAACCAGCTCTGTCCCCGTTATTTTTCCACCAAAAAGATGCTATTTTCCGTTCAATCGCTCGACAAATAGATAAAGGAATCTTGAAAATGGACATTGCATACTGCGGTAGAGCTTGAACCACTGTTTTAAGAAGAACTTCTTTCCCTGCCTTCGATAAAAAGTTCTCTTTCCAGCCCTCAAGTTTCATGTTAACTCTTGCAAGAATCCAGTCAAACATTTGCCTTTTAGATTCACCCCAATCAGAAGGAATTCCAAGGTATTTCCCTGTCTTTTCCAGCTCCGATACCCTCATTTCACTAGTCAAGTTACTTCTCAATGTTCTTGGACAGTCTTTACTGAAAAGCATCCCAGATTTGTTTAAATTTATAGCTTGTCCAGACGCAAAGCAATATTGATGCAGGGTCATTGCTACATTTTGACACTCAACTAACTTGCCTTCCAAGAATAAAATTAAATCATCCGCAAAGAGTAGATGAGAGAGTGAGGGGCAATGTCTATTGAGTTTAATTCCCTTAATGCTGCCATTCTCCATATCTCTTTTCAGCAACAGAGATAGGACATTCGCCACAATAATAAATAAATATGGCGATAGAGGGTCACCTTGTCTTATCCCACGAGTAGGATTAAAGGATTCTGAAGGTTCACCATTTATCTTAACTTTGAAAGACACTGTAGATACACATTCCATGACCCATGAGACCCACATGTCGCAGAAACCCATTTTTTGCATGCTTGCTTTGAGGAAGTCCCACTCGACACGATCGTATGCTTTCTTCATATCAATTTTCAGCAACGCATGAAAATTCTTTTTCCGTTTTCGAATACGTAGTTGATGAAGTACTTCCTGCACAATGAGTATATTGTCTTGTATTTGCCTCCCGCTTACAAATGCACTTTGCTCCGTTGATATTAAGTCTGGTAGCCACTGTTTAAGTCGATTTGCCATGATTTTTGAGATAACTTTATAGGCAAAGTTACATAGGCTGATAGGGCGAAACTGTTCCAACCTCTCTGGGTTTTGTACTTTCGGTATGAGGGTAATATAGGTTTGATTCAGCTCAGGGTTGAGTTTTCCTGAGTTAAAGAAAGATGTCACCTCTTTAAAAACTTCTGCCTGAATATCTGGCCAATGATGTTGATAGAACTTTCCACACAATCCATCCGGTCCAGGAGCTTTGAGAGCCCCTAATTGAAAGATTGCTGTAGTTACCTCTTGTAGCGTTACATCTCCAGTTAGGCTATGGTTCATCTCCTCGTTTACCATGCATGGAATTTGATCTATGACTGGTTGGAAATTTCTTGGCCCTGTTGAAGTATATAGTTCTTTGAAATACTTGGCTGTCATCTCTTTTAATTGTATGGGATCTCGACACCATTCATTTTGGTCAGTTTGCAGCATAACTATTCTGTTTCTTTGACGTCTTTGCACTGTGGTTGCATGGAAGTATTTAGAGTTTTTATCTCCCCATTTAAGCCAATGGATCCGGGATCTCATGCCCCAATATATTTCTTCCTGTCTCCATAGCCTCTCTATCTCCATTTTTAACCAATGCATCCTGTGTGTGTCAGAATTAGAGGTAGAATGATTGGTGATGTCCTGCATCTCTCTTTTCGGCATTGAGATTTGTTTTTCTACATGCTTAAACTTTTTTCTACTCCATTCCATCAGCTTATCAGCCACCTTTTTTGATCTGATTGATAGAGGTATGTTCTCCCCTCCAAAAGATTTCCAAGCTTCCAAGACAAGAGGTTCATACTCCTCGTCATCTACCCAGAAAACTTCAAATTTAAATTCTTTTTTGCGTCTGAGCTGTTGGGGAAATAGGGTTAATAAAATAGGGCTATGATCCGATCCAATAGCAGGTAAGGCATAGACTTCCGCTGAGGGGAAAGAAACTCTCCAATCCAGACAGCACAAAGCTCGATCCAGCCTCTTCCTAATCAAAGCATCCCCCTCTCGGTTGTTTGCCCATGTATAGGCACAACCCTTACCTTCTAGGTCCATGAGGCCACATTCATTAAGAAAGTCTTGGAAAGCTTTACATTTGTAGTATTCAGCCACTCTTCCTCCCACTTTCTCCCACTGATATAAGATGTCATTAAAGTCCCCAACACACAGCCACGGGTCCCGATTCAGCCTGGTCATCTGAGAAATTTCCTCCCATAGCTGTACTCTTTGCTGAAAGTCAGTTGGTGCATAAACAAAAGTAACCCTCATTCTCTGTTTTGTCTCTTCCAAATGGCAGATTAAGTCGATATAAGACGGAGTAGTAGATATAATGTAAATGGTAACCTGCTCATTCCAGAAAAGTGCTAAACCCCCAGCCAAGCCTCTAGGATTAACAGTGAATCGATGCTGAAACTTGAGTCTCTTCTGCATTCTTTGAACCACATCTTCTCTATTCTTTGTTTCCAATAAACATAGAACCGTAGGCTTTTCTTGAGCTACTAAAGCTCGTAGTGATTGAATTGTCAGGGGGGAGCCTAAACCCTGACAATTCCAACATATAAGTTTCATTTGTAACCCGGTGGCTTGTTAAGGCCAGCCACCAAAGCCCTTTGTTGTGCTTCTTCCCATGTTTGAACAGGCGTCTCCAGCAATTGAGTCACATCTAATATTTCATTGTTTGAGTGTTGCACTGCATATGGAGAGTATCGCTTCTGTTTTTTATTGACATGCAGTTTCTTACATGCTTTCATGTTTCGATCTTCCAGAGAATCTGGTTGGGTGCCCTCAAGGGAAATTCCTCCTGATTTCAGTGAGTGGTGCTGCTCTTCCATGATTTCTTCCATTACCATGGGATCCTTCAGCTTGGCCTTTCCACGTTCAGTTGCCCTGCTGATGCTGGTTTTTTGCAAATCTGAGGGCGAGCCCTGATACACCACAATCGCAGCTGCATCCATCGGTGTTTCAAGTATGACTTCTTCTTCCCTCAATTCTGCTATAGACTTTCCATAAAAAATATCCCAGTAAGGGCTAACATCATTAACTTCTGCTTTTAACCATGGGCCAAAAGGTAGCTCTTTCTTCTTTCTAGATGTGTTCTCATTAAAAGGGACCTCTGCACAGGTTTGAGAGTAATGTCCTATCTTCCCGCATGAGTAACAAAAGTGAGGTAGTCTTTCATATCGAAAATCTAGCCATAAAGGCTTTCCCCTGTTGCTGAAAATTGACCCTGAGATTAGAGGGTTTGTAAGGTTGAGCTTTACCTTGGCTTTCCCTATCTTGTAAGATGTATATCCCTTTGATTCAATTTTAACCTCCGAGACACTACCAATTTCCCCAGCCACCTTAGCTATCACTTTCTCCGAGATCCATTCAATCGGCAGACCATGTATGTGCACCCAAAACTCACAGGTTTGAAAGTTGTAACAAGCCGGAGGTATATTAGGCTCCCATAAATTCAGTAAGAGTAAGTTATTTGCAAAAGACCAGGGACCCTGGTAAAGAATTCTATCCCTGTCTGTTTCTGACTCGAATCTGAACTCGAAGATACCTGGGCCTAATGGGGATATCTCTACATTTTCCATTTTCCATGCGCGTCGCATTGTACTCTGAAACGCTTGGATGTTTACCTTTGGGTTCTGATACAGTTGGCCGATCAGAGATAGTCGGCATTCCTCGATCTTCTCTGGGGTTATTGCATCATCAACTGTGATGATTTTGTTCTTTGTCCACAGCTTTCCCAGTCGCTTACAGAGGGCAACAAGGCGAACTTCCGATTCTTCCATAGGGCATGTAGCTGTGCTAAGACCGAAGGCTGGCTGAGGACCAACAACAAAATAGAATGGGCGAAGAAACTTGAAAGATCAGCAAATCAGACGCCAAAGACTGCAGTATCATCCAGAGAAAGCAGAATCAGAGGGGATGAAAATGGGAAGGGTTAGGGTTTATAGATGAAATAGGTATGGATTCTAAGGGGGAAACTTGATTATTGGGTAACGGCTTAGTGGATTAGCCATGATTTCACCAAAAAGCAGTGAAGACTAGAGGAGAAGATTTAGGGTTTTTGGATTTCAGGACTACCCAGAGGTAGAGGGAGCTCTCCCACGAGAGAGAAAGGATCGGAATATCAAGGGTTGCTTGATAGTCAAATTAGAAAATTTTGAATACTGACACGATTATTGTACTTAAATTTGTACATGTAAGTTAATCATTAAGTATTACCATAAACAATAGATGACGTGCGTCTTTTTTAACTTTGTGAAACGTACAAAACAATTTGTTTTTTACTATACTCTCAAAATCTAAAATATAACCTAATTTAAAAATAATACAACAAATTATGTCTCCACAGTTGTACATGTTTCGGGTGTTTCCAACGGGAAAAAAAAAAAAAAAAAAAAAGGGCCAAAGTGAAAGATCCCCGAGATTTAGAATAAGCAAAAAGGATAAAGTAAAAATCAATCCTAAAATGCATGTCCAGTGAGGTTTCTTTATTTAACTTCAAATTCCATTTGTTTTGCAAAAAATGAATGATTTAAATATATATATTTTAAAAATAATTGATTGTATCGCTCGAAATAATAAATTAATGAAAAATGCTTTTATTATCGATAACAATTTATAGTTGAACATTTTCGTGAATGATATTTTTTCGTTCATTCATTTTTGTAAGCAATTTTTAGGAAAATATTTTTCAAATTAGTCATTTTATGTGAAATAAATTTAGCTTTAGTGTCATTTAATTTCTTAGGCTTCCTGGCTTAGTTGAATTTAGTGACACTTGCGATACCTGACTTTTGACCACTATCGTGGTTTAATATGTGAACTTTAAATATTGTTTCATTCTAATCCCGATTAACTTTTGCATTTAATTCGGTTATGATTCATGTACAATATTTGAACTCTAGTATATTGTCATATCGGACGTTTTTATCTTCTTAGCAATGATTCCTTGAATCTGTTGTGTTAACACACTATTCTTTAGATTGGCCCGTAAAAGAAGTTGCACAAAACTAAAAGCATGGAGACTAAACTTCAATCTTCAAAGATCAGGGATTAAGTCAAAAGAAAATATCAAACTTTTAAGGATCACCAACATAATGATCCCTCAATTAAGACATGAAAGCATGACATTGATTTAATTATGGTCAAACAACTGTATATGCTTCTATGATAAGTTATTAGTAATGATAAACGAAAGCATTTTTACAGAATTAAGGCATGGTCTTTTACTTTACATGTACCTTCAAGCAGGTTGGAAGACAGCTTATGGGCCTCCGCAGAAGTTTGCTTATCATCGAGAGATGGATTTAGCCTCGTCAATTTGCTCATAATCTGAAAATCTGATTATGAAAAGATCCATGCATACCCAATAATCAATTAACTATCCACAAATATCATATGTATAACTATCATCAATTTATTGAGAATAACTATATTCTCATGACGAAGATAATTTATTTATAGGTAGATACCAGTTGGCCCAACATCTCTGAGCATAAAAAAGTCTCTGTGGCATGAATTTGTAAACCAATTTCATTAACAAGTTACTTATAGCTTTACCAGTGCCTATCATATGTACTAACAGAGCTGAGAAAATATTCCCACGTTTGCTCTCATGCGACATTTGACTTTACGTCTATCACAGCCATGTGGCGAGATATATGGCATAATTTTGCCACGCAGTCCGTATCCGACCAACAAAATTTAAGGAAGTTAAACAAAATATAAATTCCTATCGCTTGGAAGATTACGATGAAACTTTTAAACTTGCAATATGTCTTTAAAATTATAAATTATTAAAAATCATGACTTCATTTAAAATGTATCATATTTACATTCTATTTAGAATTGAAAACAATAATTTGAACAATGTATTTATATGTTCACATAGTTTGACTAAATTTAAAGATGGAAGCTTTTAGTATAGGGTGCATATGTTTCCATGGCTTAAATGGCTAGGGTTCCGGCGAGACCTTCCAGGGAAATATGTGATCTCAGTTTTCTAAGAAAGATGATGAACAATAGCGCGCAAAAGTAAAGAAAAGAAAAAAGAAAGAAAAGGAAAAGGAAAAAAAGGAGAGAAAACCGCAAAAAAGCGAACTGAAAAGGAAACGAAAAATTCAAAAAAAAAAGCCAAAGAGCTGGGGTTACCTGATCGGCAATTGATTGAAGTGAAATTAGATATCATCTTCGAAGCCGGGCCGCAACGCCTCCTCGGGGTCCACCTCGTTGAGTTGGCGGAGTACGTCGGTGTACAATTCACACTACATAAACTTGTTACTGTGTCCCCTCCGTACGAGCCAATCTGCGACTCTGTTATGCAAAAGGACGTCATTTTATCAATAGCCGTACAAGTCAAATTACCGATTGTGTATCATAAGATGGCTACTAATAACTGGACTGCATATGGGCAATTTCTAGTGGTGATTAGCAAATATCACTACATTATAATTTCACGCAAAAATTTAGAACTACATTGATATTGAAAATTTTATATCTAAATTGACATCCGTGTAATAGATTTAAAATTAAATTAATAATTTTCCTGACTAAAGGAGAAGGGGAAAAGTGGAAAGAGGGAAAAAGAAAAAAGAAAATTGAAGAAAAGCCAAAGGAAAAGGGAAATCAATTTGGACCATCATATGGTCCTTGCGATGAGGTATTAAAATTTGAAGAGAGTAAATTTACAATTATCCTTAAGATTTTGTTCGTAAAATAGACGGAGAATGTTTGGATGATTTGAGTACGGGTTTCTATTATTTGAGCCGAATCCATCTTCTGCTATAGTGTTTGACCGTTTTATCCCGATTTTATCCAAATAAAAAAAATGCGGGGCCTCATTTTGTGTCCCGGTGGTGCATGATGATTTCTCGAATTGTTTCCATTCCCTACCCTCGCCGCTGCGGCCCTTCTATTTTTCTCACGCTTTCCTTTTTTCTTTTGCGTTATAACGTCACCAGCAGCAATTATGCTGGAAAAGTAAGAGAAACCGACGGAGTATAATCGACGTAAGCGAAGCAAGATGGAGAAAAAAGAGGGAATTCGGAAGCCGAAGAGACGGAGAAGCCTCATGTCGAGAACTTTGGAGGTGTGATTGGTGATACAATGGACAACAAAGAGAAAGCGGAGCTGGAGGAAGTGCACAAGAGGCGAGCTGGAGGAAGTGCACAAAGAGAAAGCTAGCCTGACGAAACAATGCCGGTGGCCGCTCCGACCGTGTTCCGAATTCGCCATTCCTGGACGAGACCTTCTCAGAGTTCAGGAAGAAGCTTCCCAGCGACATCTGGTGGACCAATTCTCTCGCGGTTGCATCCGAAGAAGAAGGGTCGTTCGGGTGGTGGAGTACAAGATGACCTAGAAATTGGCTGAAGGACGACGACAATTCCATCTTGAGAATGAATAAAGAGATCATGGAATTGGCTGAAGATGTCAGTGAATTCCAGAGTAGTTTAGATAGATTTAATAGCAAACGCGGATGGTGAAAGAGACGGACGGTGATGGAGACCTTGCTCTAGGTCAACACCCTCGCCTCCAACTTTTCCGCTGGCGCCATCGTGGTTTGTTCTTGGTGTCTCAGAGCACGAAGTCCGCTAGCACAATCTATAACCTCACATTCCAGATCTGAGGTCGATGAGCTCTAGATCTGACATCTGAGGCTCAACCCGACCTAGGATTTGGATCGATCCAAGGTCGAAAGGGACCAGCAAAAGCCACAATTGGGTTTTTCAGGTCAATGGCCGCCGTTGAGCCCCGACGGAGGAGTTGCCACAACGGTGAGAAAGTGGAAGAGAGGTGGGGGTTGGCTGGCTCTTGGGTAGCCTTGTCGAACTCAAGGCCAAGTGCTGGGTCGCTGTCGACGTCCCATGGCTCAAACGAAGGTGGGGCTACGTCGACAGAGTGAGGCAGGGCAAGCAACGGCAGGCAGCGATGACGACACGTGGCCTAGTCGTGATGAAATTTTGGGAAGCCGATTGGGAAAGAGAGCTTGTTTCATCCCCTATGATTCGCTTCTGTTTTTCCCAAATTGGATACATTCAAGGGAAGAGCAGCGAAGCGAGTGGAAAAATTGGGCCACACTTCAATCATTTGAGTGCGGATATAATCTGTAAACAAGTAGGACTCACTAGAGATAATATGATCCAAACACTACTATAGGGGGTGTATAAGCAAAAAAGAGTGGAAAAGACGTGGCCCAATCTGATTTGTAATGGAATATCTTACTGTTCTTTCTCGGTGTGTGTAGGTTAGATCAATCGAATCACGTAAATCTAATTGATATGTAATCTATTTTCTTCTTCTATTTATGTCTATTTGTGTTCAATCGCCTTATTTGCACAACACTAAATGTGACATTCCCCATCTAAATGGACCAAAAAAAATGTCAGAATTTGGTAAATTGTTGCTTACCAAGCTAATTCTATTTTTGTTCTTCGTACTTATCATCGTCATGGAGATGAGTCTCGTAATTAATTTATGATATCTGCAATTAACTACTTTAAGAATTGCATCATTAGTGCGATAATGTGTTTGCCATCAATTCATTGTTTATGATTTATAGCATCACAGTATGACATTTTTTCATTGTTCAAAAAGTAAACAATTACTTAGAAACACAATTGAAATAAGAAATATGAAACAAAGAAGAGAGAGAGAGAGAGAGATTCACCTGAGAGACAATTTCTACTTAAATCCAACACTTGAAGTTCCTCCAGGGGAAGGAATAAAGAGGTATCAATATCCCGAGGTCTAGACTCTCCTGTCTCCCCGCACCACACTTCCAATTCCGAATGACATGTATCACCCAAATATAGTCCAATCACACGCGAAGTGGTGTAATTGCACTCAACACCTTTCCAACGGCAACAGTCACTATTGTTGTAACGCCACAACAGAAAAGAAGACCCATTGAGGGGGTAGATGGCAGCCTCAATGTTAAGCAGTGCATTCCTCTCTTCTTCCAAGCACGCCATGCTTCTTCCACTTTCCATCAAAACCAGCAACACCCAAGTCCATGTACACAATGAAAGACACTTCATGTTTATAATGGTGTTTTGTGCGTTGTATATCTCTTCTGCTTCACCATGTGTAAACTTCATTTATATGTGCAGAGTCTTTCCCCTTTGAGTGACCATCACGATTGGGCCGATTCCACAAAACAACCATGGGCAAAGTCAAGTCTGCAGGGGCCAATTCCAAGGAGCACGTTTTTATCGGTGTTGACTTGACCAAGAACTTCTCGAAAAGAGAAAGTTGAAGATTATAAAATGATAAAAAAAAAAATTATAATTGGCAAATAAACCCATTAAAACAAGCAATGCCCAAATCCACATACCCAATAAAAGACACTTCATGTTTTTAACGTTGTTTTGTGCGTTTATCTGTTTCTTATGCTTCACCATGTGCAAGCTTACGAGGGTCATCTCCTCAATTTATATGTGCAGTCTTTCCCTTGGGAGTGATGATCACGGTTGGGCCAACACCACGAAATAATCGTGGGCAAAGTCAAGTCTGCTGGGCCCAACTCCTCAGAACACGTGATCATCGCTGTTGACTTGAACCAAGACTTCTCCAAAAGAGAGAGATGAAGATTATAAAATGACAACAAATTATTATTAGCAAATCAAAAAAGAA
The DNA here is from genome assembly GCA_014182715.1 of Eucalyptus cloeziana. Taxonomy (NCBI): domain Eukaryota; kingdom Viridiplantae; phylum Streptophyta; class Magnoliopsida; order Myrtales; family Myrtaceae; genus Eucalyptus; species Eucalyptus cloeziana. The sequence goes on along the minus strand of CM024636.1, from coordinate 52,894,986 downwards.
AAAAAGTTACGATTTGATTTCACCAAAGCTACAAAAGAAATATGTGCCCTAATATTGCTTCACAAAACAAAAATTGAGATAGGTGGTGTTGTTAATTTTCAGTAAGTGTTATTTTTCTAAGAACTATCGAATAAATGGGTACTTATTTCATTATTTGGACTTATTGAAGGAACAAAAAGAGGCAATTTCTATCAAATTTAATGAAGCGGTTAAGACGGTGCAGATAAATGTTCAGTGTATCTCATAATTAATTGTAGTATCAGTAAACCCAAAATAAATTAATTATCATTGTATAGACTAATATAAAAGAACATAGTCTTAAATTTCCGCATCGCTCAAATACTTGTTAGTATTTGATGAAAATCTTTTTAAACACTATACCACGACAGAAGGCGGATTTAATCTTGAGCAAGGCATCTTTCTTCCAAACACACCGTCAATTTCCACTTCCCTCCAATATGCTTCTTTTTCCTTACATTTTCTTTTTTTGTAAGTCCACATCTAATTTCCTTCATGGGCTAAAATTGTTGGTAAATACAATTCGATAAATTGTTTTTAATCATCTTGAAGACAACCGTTGAAGTCGATGACTTTCTAATGTGAAGAATCTACAACTCCCACGTATCTCGATCTTTAACTCATTATCGACCCCTCATCTCCTCTCATCTAAGCTTCCTTTGTGTTTGTAATGATTTATTTGATTTGATCAGCCTCTTCTCTCTACTTAGTCTCTCTCCTCCACGCAAACACAAAAATCATCCCAAAAATGATTGAGCTTCTCCCCACGGGGCATCAGATGGGATATGTGGAAATGTTGGTGTCGAACTCATGTGCATGAAGCTTCAAAACTTAACTAATCATTTTTACTGGTACAAGTTATTATTTTTGCACAAATTCTTACGAATTATTGATTTTCCATGAAATCACCACACAAATAGTAAGCTCCAAAACTCAACCTCTTTCAATTTTTAGTTTCTTTTTCTCATTTCGGCAATTGAAGACCTTTACCCTTTCCATGTGGTCGAACCTACCAAAGGCTATATCTCTCCTAAGTCTGAGTGACATCCATGTTCTCTCAACTTCAATTATTGTATATGTATTATTATCAATTAGTTAATTGATTTTCTAAAGATTACTAAAAATAGCCTACAGTACCAACTATTTGTCTAGTTATATGATTTATTTTTAGTTTATCAGCTCAAATTTCATTTGAGGCATTTTCGGGGTATAGAATCGGAAATTTTGTGTATTTAATAGGCATTTTGAATGTTTAAATGCTTGCTTCATTAGGGGTGCTTAGTACCTTGGAATCGAGCTAGGGACCAGACTGAAAGGATTGGTTCCCCATTTTCAGAACTGAGGACCAGACCAAAGGAGGCTAGAATTGGATGGAACAGGACCGATCAGTCCGATTCAATTCCCGGGCAGTCCAATGGATCGCATGTGCTTCAAACACATGTTCCTACGTGCAAAAAAATCAAACTCTACTTATGTGAGCATCAATAACAGTTCATATATTTCACGCTCAATCTTGGCCAAAAAGGCCATGACAACATGTCTAAAGGAGATGCTTGCCTTAGGTTTTTATAGGCAATCTCTCTTGTACTCTCTGAGTATTTGCTCGATATGGTACTCTTGGAGGCTTGGAGGACCTTGTCTCTTGCAAGTGAGAAGAGAGAGAGAGACGAGAGTGTGGCTCTTGGAGCCATAGTCCCAGGTGGAAGAAGAAACTTACAAGTAGGCTTTCTCTTTAAGTAGTGAGGAACAATGAAATGGTTTTAGTGGTCTTTTGACCACATGTGAGGTTGATGCCTCAATAGTACTGAGAAAGGCCTTGAATTGAGGCACTTTTTCATTCCATGAAAATTTTAGTTTAAATTAGATCTTTATATGTATATAAGAAATAAAATTAAACACTCAAAAATTAATAATTGGTCTGGTTCGATCCAATTGGTCAATTGTATTCTTGAGACCAGGAATGGGACCCAAAATCATTAGTTCCAATTTAGTGAAACTAAGAACTGAATCCAATTGGTCGATTCAGTGTGGTTAGGGTGGTTTTTTTATGTCGATTCAGTGTTGTTAGGGTGGTTTTTTAATCACCCCTATGTTTCATCATGTAGGGACTCAATTTGAGCAAATCATTTTGGTCACTTGCTCTAAAAGCTATGAAATACTTTGCTTTCTAGATAGGGATGCCCATTATAGCTTGACCCGGATTTCTCCCAAGTCATCTTGGCTGTTTACCATAAAAGCTTAGAAATGCTTTACCTTTATGACAAGGATGCCCATTATAGAAAGTAAGTGGCAAGACCCTAATTTATGTTTCTTTAATCCAAAAGTAATATGAGGATAATGGAAAAGAGTGTTGGCCTAGTCCCAATTCTCTTTCCATCTCGATCAAATCTTGGATGAGATTTTTGCTTTTTGCATAGAGATGCTTATTATAGCTTGACCCGGATTTCTTCCAAGTCGTCTTGGCTGTTTACCATAAAAGCTTAGAAATGCTTTACCTTTATGACAAGGATGTCCATTATAGAAAGTAAGTGGCAAGACCCTAATGAAATTTATGTTTCTTTAATCCAAAAGTAATATGAGGATCATGGAAAAGAGTGTCGGCCTGATCCCCCATTTCTCTTTCCATCTCGATCAAATCTTGGATGAGATCCGGCCACCCCCCCGGCCCCGCAAACCCAAAATTGGTCAAGCAAGGGTGACTAGACCCTTGTCCTCCACGGATTTGAAAAACGGATTGGAATTTTCCAAAGTCTAAAATAACTTTATCTAGTAATATTAACCAAAGAAAAAAAGAAAAGCTCCAATCATTTGAGAAATTTCATTCAAAATACCATAAATTAACTTAACAATTATAATTGGATTTTCATAATTGAGTAATTCATCCATTAATAGTCATTGAATTGGAAGTTTATTCCCTTCCATTTTTCTTTTTGAACTGAGTCGATGAAAAAAGAGATACAATGAAGCTCTTTTTCCTCACATTTTTTTTTCTTTTTGTAAATCCACTCCCAATTTCCTTCAAGGTCTGCATTTGTTTGTAATTACCATGTGTTAAATCGTATTTAATCATCCTAAAGACAGCGGTTGATATAGATGACTTTCTAATGTAAAGAATTTATAATTTCCACGTATCTCCATGTTAACTCACTGTTAACCCCTCCTCTACTCTCAGCTTCCTGTGTTTGTAATATTTTATTAAATTTGATCAACCTCTTCTCTCAACTTGCTCTCTCTCGCCTACATATACATGAAAATCATCCCAAAACTTGACATCTTTCATTGTATTTTTCCTATTCATTTTTTCTCATTTGTTCCCAAATCCGGACGGCAGGATCTGGACCAGGGAGCACTAGATTGGTCCTACGTGGAAATTGGCTTTGTAGTGAGTACATGGCCTTTCAAAGATTTGGGTAAAGATTATTGTTGATGATGAACATTCTAACCATTTCAAATAACTATTTTTAGAAAAAAATGTTTACAACCTCTTAGACTGTCACTGTTAGCTTCGTTTTCTCTTTTGCACCATCATGGACCTTTAACCTTTATATGTGGTCTATCCTACTAAAGGCGAAGGACAAGTAACATCCATGTTCTCTCAATTTCATAGACTGAACAATTATCATTATCAATAGGTTATCTAATTTTTTAAAGATCAATAAATATAGTACATAGTACGAACTGCTTTTCCATGTATATGATTGATCTATCTCTATATTTGGTAGAATTTCTTTTGAGGCAATTTAGGGGTATAAAATTGGAAACTTTGTGTATTAAACTGACAAGAGATTTAACATTTATTATATTTAGACTCCTCATGCATAGACTCGAGAACTAAATTAGTAGTTTGGAATTTTTTTTATAAGTGATTATTTATAAAGAGAATGACAAAAGTCAAAGTGAGTTTTCCTAAAATTGACCGTCACGTTATTTTAGAATTATGAGCTACAATAGCATAATAGAACAAGGAAAGGCAGCAATCAAAGGATATACAGAAGCATAGGTGCGTATCCCCTGAATATATAGGTGCCTTATGATTTTGTTTTATTAAAGTACGAAAGTGTGTTATATGGTAGTCAATGAATTGTCAATATTATTCGGAAATTCAAAAGTCATTGTACCGGTAAAATAATTGTGAAAAAGGGAAAAAAAGGAGGAAAGACAAAATACAATATAATTGTAAACGAGGGGACTGAATTAAAGATGGAAGGTCCCCGGCAGTCTTAGACCATGTTGCTTCTTTCTTTTCTGCATTAAATAGGTCAATTAATTGTATGAAAAACATAATTTGATATTTTGATGTAGAATTTAGCTATATAATTATAATGGTCATTAATGGCCAAAACTATAGTGTGCGTGATTAAGATAATATTGTCCAAAGTAAATAAAATAACGGTTTAATGCAAGGAATGTGCAAAGTCCATTATAAAAAAGAAAAAGAAAATGTTTCCTTCAGAAGAAATATATAATAAAAAAGAAAGGAAATAATATATAAAAAAAAAAAAAGGCTCCAATTTGGTCATAATTGAAAGGACCTTGTCCAGTTCACACAGCCCAGACCAGATCCACAATAACAGCCCGGGCCATACTAAGCCCATCATCAGAGGACGCCTCAGCCCAGAGATCAAACCCATTAAACCCACAGGCCCATTAAGCCAGTCCGACTCTCTCGGGGTTACGCAGTTTCTCATGGTGAACCCCTCTCCATCGCCCTCAGGCCACCGCTAGCCATCGCCGATCCTCCACCGTCGGCCCGTCGACAAACGCAGTCATCGCAGAGAGCTCATCTGCAAATAACAGAGCGCGGGGCATAGGGGGAGCTCAGGGAGAAAATTCAATCTCAGATCTTTGGTTCCGGAGGATTCTCCATTTTTATTTCCTTAGTCGCATCAATCACAACTATTGAGAGCCGCCCGATCGCCATCAATTCTGTGGCTGTGAAGAGCCTATGTTCACCCCTATTTTAGATTCGTCGCTGCCAAAGTACGCAATCTAGGTCTATTCCTCCCTTTGACAGTTCTAGGTCCCGGCATTAGTGTCCATTACGATCTCTCTCCTTCAGGCGATCATCAATCTCGACCAGTGATGGCTTTGGCAACGTATCCCTCTTCTATTGCCTGTTTACATCGATTCGTCTACGATAATGTTTAAAATGAACACCTCATTTTCTTCTCCTCATCGAATATTCTGTTCCGAGCACTTCGAATTTCATGTTCTTTAGGTGTTTGATGTTTTGCCCAAGTGACTTCCAGTATCGATTTGCTTCTGTTATTGGTCAATCAGAGAGAATTCTAGTGTGATTTGCATGGTTATTAATTGAGGTATAGACCCTAATCGATTTGCATTTGAGAGAGTTCGGATTCAGCTTTTTGGGTTTGTTGTTCCAAAAGAGCATATGTCTTTGATTAACCAGCCTTGTTTGAGTTCTCTACTATTTTTTTGGTGGGGGATGCTTTCATCTTGTGTGTATTTAACATTGTGATTGTGAGACAACAGTTCTAGGCAAACAAATGATGTTGTCTCTCGTGTCATATTGTTGATTTTTCGGGAGTTCCACCATCTGATGCATCTCTCAGTCAGTGCCGCTTAAATTTATTCCAATCGAGCGGTCGAGATAGTATCATGTTTACACAATCATGTATATATGCGAGGAATTTGATTTTGCATGATAGCGTATTGGTATACCATATGCCACATTTCTCTTTATTCTGATTATGATATCTGATTTAGATAGGTTGAAGGCAAATACATCTCTTTGTCGATCCGGTTTGCTGGGATCTCGAAACAAGGCACCACAAATACATCTCTTCGAAAGATGTAACGCTACTAACATTGCTCCATCCACACGGATCAAGTTCTGAAAAGGTTTTACTCAAGTCCACTTCGTGAAATTTTTCGGGTTGGGTCATACTTACGTACTCTTCAATAATATCTCTTCCAAGTACCAATCCATATGTGAGAATTTTCTTTAAGCAATGATTTTATGTTATTGGAATAGAAATAGGATATAGAGTTATGTCCCTTGTCAATTGCGAAGTGAAATGAGCATATCATCCATTATGACAAACCAGGAAACAGTGTCGTTTTGGCTCAGGCTAACATGTCACGTCATTGCTATTAGCCACATTATATGCCAAATAAACTTCTTTAACGGACGCATATATATACCTCTCAAGCAAAACTTCATGCTGTTTCTGGGGTCTTTAGAAAAATGATGTTATTTTTGTTCAAGGTTCTAAGTTCATGAATATTTTTGTCCGATAACAAAAGTTTGTGCTTTTGTTTGGGTTGCTTTACAATGCTCTGTTGTTATTGACCAAACGGTTTGGTATCTCATACTCAGGAATTGCATGAAATGGCGCAACTGTCCTTGCTCTTAGCTGGTTGGCCGCTCTTCTCTGAGACCTTTGAGATGTCGGGTCAGTTCGTATTCAAGTTTTTGAACAAGTAGCAACGTTTTCGAGTTGGCTTGCATAAGATCTGGTTGGAATGGATGATAAAACAATGAGACTCTGGGATTCCTCTTGATTCCTCGAAAAGGGTGGTCAAACCAACTATCGCTGTTATCAATAACAAACAAATCTTTTTTGCTGGTGCTTCTATGGTGCTGCATCCTCAAGACATGGAATGCTGTCAAGTTACTAGGAACAAAGGACAATTATTGTCGAACGTGTCTTCATCAAAATCCCATCAGGTTATAAGTCAAACATGCTTCGGTTATGCTTAATAAGAAATGATTATACAGGACAAACAAAGTGGGAAAACTTGAGATTTCTTGAAGGGCTCTTTGGGGAGACTTCTATTTGAAGGATGCTATAATTGAAAGATCTTTGAAGGTAGGTAGTGAGAGTAGTACATGACTTCTAACGAAAGTAAGTGATTTCAAGCGGTGCCCTTCTCTTATGGAGCCGTCGATATTGTTAAAGCCGAAAAGTTTGTAAGTTTCCAAGATAGGAATGCACTAATTCAATGGTAAGGTAGCTCGGAGTAATTGACTTTCTGACTGAGAACCTCGGACTATAGGTGTGGTTAATTGTGTCAAATACAATCACTAACGTATGAGGACAACTACTGAAAGAAAGATAAAATCTATCACAAAAATAACACGAAAGACAAGATGCGGCAATTCTTCACTCTCTCTCAACTCACAACTTAAGGTTATTGACTCCCTTATTATCTTTCATTTATATAGGTAATTTAATCAAGAAGTATTACCATAGACAACAGATGATATGCGTCTTTTTTTTTTTTTTGCTTTGTGAAAAGTACAAAATAATTTGGTTTTTACTATACTATCAAAATCTAAAATATAACTGAATTTAAAAATAATACAAAAAACTATATCTCCACAGTTGTGTATGTTGTGGGTGTTTTGAAATAGAAGAAAAGAAGAAGTCAAAGTGAAAGATCTGCAACATTTAAAATAAGCAGAAAGGATAAAGTAAAAATCAATGTAAACACGTATGTCCATTAAGGTTGCTTTGTTTGAGCTTTAGTGTCATTTAATTTCTTAGGCTTCATGGCTTTGTTGAATTTATTGACACTTGCAATCCTTGAAGTTTGACCACCATTGTGGTTTAATATGTAAACTTTAAATATTGTTTGATATTGATTTTTGATTAACTTTTGCATTTAAATTGGTTATGATTCCTATATAATATTTGACCTCCGCCGGTATACTGTCGTGTCAGTATTTAATATTCTTAGCTATGGCTCCTTGAATCTGTTATGTTGTTACACTATTATTTAGATCGGCTTACACAAAATGTTGCAGAAAACTAAAAGCATGGGGACTAAACTTTAATCTTCAAAGATCAGGGAAAAGTTTGAAAAATAAATAAATAAACTTGTAAGGATCCAGACATCATAACACATTGAAGCATGACATTGGTTTACTTATGGTCAAACAATTATATGTGCTTCTATGATAAGTTAATAATGATAAACGAAAGCCTTTCTATAGAAGTACCTTCAAATAACTTCGAAGGGGCATCCCATTCACAATTACTTATGTTTAAGGCCTTAAGAGATGTTATCCTCGTAATGTCCATGAGAGCATCATTCACCAAATTGTTCAACTGAAGATCCAGCACCTCAAGATTCACACCTGTGATTAACAAAAGGTTCTCAACATCAAACTTTACATATCAAGGCACTTTCTTCTATTTTACATGTACCTTCAAGCTGACTGGAAGACAAATTTTGGGCCTCCATTGAAGTTTGCTTGTATAATGAGGGGACTCGTTGCAGATGATTGTCATGTAGATCTAGCCTCTTCAATTTCTTCAAGTGTAGCGTTCCGTTTAAATCTGATTATAGAAAGATTCATGCATGCATTATGGTTAATTAATTGTTTATAGATATCATATATCTAACTATCTTTAATATACCAAGAATAACTATATGCTCATGATGAGGAGAACTTATTAATAGGTAGAAATCAATTATTCCAATGTATCCGAGCATAAAAAAAATTCTATCTCTTTGTTTGTAAACCAATTTCATAAGTGAGTAGTTTGTGCCTTTAACAGTACTTATTTTATTTAGTTAACTAGCAAAGCTGAGATAGCTATGTGCTCCCCACTTGACATTTCTTTACTTTACATTTGTAATTATCACATGACAACATACATGGTATAGTATTGTCATGTGGCTTGCATTCGACTAATAAGTATTAGTTTTGGCTTGCTTGTGCAAGGTAATCGCCTCCTCATGAAATGGCGGCTAAGCCTTGGGCTATCCAGATTTGGGGTCGAAGTAGAGAAAGAGAGAGGGAAACTCCACCAAACAACGGTAGCTCAAGGGTCACAAGGCTTATATGAGCGTCCATGGTGGGTTTGTGTGTGAGAAAAGAAGTGGGAAAGCGAACAAAGACTAAATGGGAATAATTACCGAATTAATTTTAAATCTATTGTACGGAGACTAAGTCCTTAACTCTTCAAATTTCCAAATAATCCTAAACATTTGTATGAAATTCCAACGTAATATTTCTAGCAAATTGCTACTAGAAATTGCTGACATTATATTCAATCATCAACGGTCATTTTCCATTGCATAGCCAATGATTTGACACGCACAATTCTTAATGAAACAACATTGTTTTGCATATTTTTCTGATTTTTCTGTTTTTGCCCTTTTCTTTCTTCCTTTTTTCTTTTCTTTCTTTCTATGTGCTAGTGTTCATCTTCTTCCTTAGAGAGCTCCTATTCATCGTTCATGGTGGTAGAATGTTTCGGCCGGGTAAAAACTGCTTGGTTGGGGTTTTGGGATCCAAGGGCTTTGATCTTGAAAATCCTTAAAATCAGCGACATTCTTATCATTTTCGGTGCTTCTTGTTCTCAACTTGTGGCAATGAGAAAAACGTGAAAGCAATTAAAGATCCATCTAAAACTTAGAACAAGCAAAAGAAAAAAAAAAAAAAAACAAAGCTCTTTGAAGGGTGCATTTGTGAGTCAAGAAAGCCATGTACCAAACTTTCACCACTTGCTAAAACAAAGACATTTGAAAAAAGAAGAGGAAACGATGAACAACAATGTTGAAGGACGACAAGACGCTTGTAATAGCTTAAGGGGGAAAGAAAAAGGTCGACATTTTAGGCACTAAAAAAGTTGGAGGTAAAAATAGTAGGATTCTTCATAGCAGAGAGTGAGGAGTTTGAAACAATAGTTTCATGCTCTTAAGTAAAAGGATTATAGAAAACACAAAGCATAGATTTTGCAACGACCGATCAGGGAGTCACCTAATATAGAGTACAACATTTTATAGGACATTGAATGAGCAAAAACTCAACAATACTCTCCAATAAAAATAAATAAATAAATAAATAAAGGATTCTTTGCTACTAGCCGGGCATAGCTAGGGTTCCAGCGAGATCTTTTGGGGAAATGTAGTGTTGTGGAGACGAAGTGACTCGATGGTCTCAGCTTTCTAGGAAGAAGATGAACAGTAGAGCAGAAAGTAAAGAAAAGAAAAAAGAGAAAGGGAAAGGTTAAAAAAAAAGAAAATTTTAAAAAGTATGCAAAACGACATCATCTCATCAAGAATTATACAAGTCAAATCACTGGCCGTGTCATGTAAGATGATTGACAATGATTGGACCGTCATGTCAGCAATTTCCAGTGGCAAAAAAACTTTATTGAAATTTCTTGCAAAGATGTAGGAATATATCGACAAATTTGAAAAGTTTAAGTTTAAATTGGTCATCATGTAATAAGCTCAAAATCAAAATGGTAATTTTACTGACTAAAGGAGAAGGGGAAATGCGAAAAGAGGGAAAAAGAAAAAAGAAATATAAAGAAAAGCAAAAGGAAAAGAAAATGGGAAATCAATCTTAATATGGTTCTTGTGCCAAGGTATTTAACTTTCAAAAGAGTGAATTTACAATTATCCTTATAAGGAAGAAGCTTTCAGATGGCATCCCATGGACCAATTCTCTTGTGGTGCCATCCAAAGACGAGAGGGTCATTTGGGTCGCAGAGTACCGGATGACCCATAAATTGGCTAGAGGACTAATAACAACTCCATTTGGAGAATGGATAAAGAGATTAAGGAGCTCTATGAAGGCATTAATGATTTCCAGAGTAATTTAGATAGATTTAACGACATATGCGGATTGTGATAGAGATCTTTGCCCAAGGTCAACACCCTCGCCTTTGACTTCGCTAGCATTATCATGGTTTGTCCTTGGTGTCTTCAAGCTCAAAGTCTGTCGGCACAATTGAGCCTCACATTCCAAATCTGAGGTCAACCAAGCTATAGATCACATGTCTAAGGCTCGACTGGACATAGGATTTGGGTCGATCTAAGGTCAAAAGGGCCAGTAATAGGCACAATTGTGCAAGGAGGAGGCTTAGGCAGCCTTGTCGAGCTTAGAGGCCAAGTGCTAGGTCGTCAACAACATCGTATGGCTCGAATGGAGGCAGGGCTGTGTCGACAAAGTGAGGCGGGGCAAGCAAGGGTAGGCTGCGATGACTACAAGTGGCCTAGTAGTGATAAAAATTAGGGAGGCCAATCGGTGGGGGGGAGGGGGGGAGATTGTTTACTCATCTGGGAGTACTTCATCCCTAAAGCTTCGCTTTTAATTTCGGCTTTCTCAAATATGGATACATTCAAGAGAAGAGCAACGAAGCAGAGAGAGAGAGATAGAGAGAGAGATGGAGAGAGAGACAAAGTGGAATAATTGGGCCTTACTTTAACAATCAATACTATCTATAAAGTCCGATCATAATCAGGACTGCTCACTATAAGCTAATAATAGATAGTATACTAAATATGCTCACCAGAAGCTGCCGCAATATTAATATAGTATACTAAATATGCTCACTAGAAACTACTGCAATATTAATATAGTATACTAAATATGCTCATTAAAAGCTACCGCAATATTGATATAGTATACTAAATATGCTCACCAGAAGCTGCCGCAAAACTGATTTTGATCATCTAATTAGATCACCATCTTTATCATTTCCAATAAAAAAAAATCGTGTATGGATATACGGTCAGCCTTAGCCAAAATATAATATTTTCACTTTTGAAAATCTCACTAATTTCAACAGTCCACAAATCCATTTTTGGTGCTGTAAACCGACGCCTGATGATTTTTCAATTAATTACTGAAATTAAATAAATTTAGGAATAAATTCTTAAAATTACAATTCACAAAAAATCAGTACAAATTAGAACTCAATTAAATAAACAGATCACACCATTGCAATCAGCATAAAATTCTGGAAAATAAATATATAATTAAATAATTACAGTAATAAATGCCAAAAATAGCAACTTAGGTCCGTAAGGCCTAATTAAAAGCCAAGATGGGCTCGGAAAAATTCTGAACCACTCTAGATAAATACTAGAGCTTGTCTAGGCCCTAATTGCACTAAACTATCGACCTAACATGCATCAACGATTAATTGAATTACTAATCTATTCTAACTATCCACCTAATCCATGCTTAGTCTAAACTAATCAACTCTTAAACGTCATTAACTTACTAAGCGACGATTAGTGAGTTAAACTCACTTGATTTGCGATCTGCTTAGACCAAAATGACAGGGACGTGACGGGGATCGACAAACTCCAAAGCGGCAATGCCAACAGGGACTCGAAAGGGGCCGAAATCGGCCCCACAAGCCCATGGCTTGGCTGGAATTCTACTCCTACGTTGCTAGTCGCGGCTCTGAGAGGCTAGCCCCAGCTCGGTTGGGCTGGGTTGAGCTGGCCTTGGCGGCTTGCGGTCGGGTTCGGCTCAACTAATCGGTGAAGGAGCTGTGATTGGTCTCGGTGATGCTGAACGGTACTGTTTGGTGGACAAAGATGGGCCTCGGAGACGTGGAGACGGCGCTACTTCAGTGGAGGGTCTCTCGAGAATGGGTCAACGCCAGGAGCTGTTGGATGCTCAGGTTGATTGGCGAGCTGCACCGTGAGTGGGGAAGATGGGCAGCTACTGTGGGGTTTTACCTTGGTGAAGAAAAATTAAAAGAAAGCAGAGGCAGCCAAGTCGAACGAGCTGCACACTCGAAGAAGAAAGGAAATGCAGAAACAAAAAGGGATTGGGGGTAGCTGCACGTGAAGAGAAAAGAAAGAGCGAAGGGATAAGGGAGAGGGGAAAGCTATTGGCCAGGGGTAGAACGTGCAACAAAGGAAAAAGAGAAGAGGGGAGAGAGAGAGAGAGGGGTAAGGTGGAGGGGACCATCGGCCAAAGAAAAAAAAAAGAGTGGAAGACTAAGCTGTAGGGTGGGGTTGTTGGCTAGAGAAAATGTACAAGGGAGAGAGTGAGGTGTGCGAGAGACATAAGAGAGAGAGAGGAAGATCGAAGAAGGGGGAGGAATTAAATAAAACATCCTATAATTATCCATTCTTGGTCCTGCGACTTCCATTCAATCCAATTTGGTCCTCAAAAATCCCCATGCTAAAATACTTAATCCTCACTTGCTTTCTTGCATCATAATTCCCCTAAATAACAAGTCTTGGGTAGCAAAAATGACCATTTCCCTCAATTCCGAAATCTATTTCATTTTTCTCGAAATTCGATTTATAAACAAACCTCTTTGATTGAGGTTCAATTTTGTTAAAGAAAAAGCTTACACAACTTCCTTTCACGAAGTAGTTCCCACAGGAGACCAAAATCCCTTCAAATTGACCAATCCGAATTTTCGTTCGTTTTCCGAATTGTCCGAATCAATTTTCCGTAAAAATCCCAAACTCGTCGAAAATTCCTCAAAAGATAAGTCGACATTCCTAAAATGACTCATGACATGACAGAATTTTTAATTTCTAAAATCGGGTTCAAATTCGAGGTTTATTTCAATCTGACGCGATTTTAGTGTCACTTAACCTACTGGTAGATTTTAGGAATTTTTGGTGGAATTGACCTGTGGCCAATTTTCTTCTAGCCACACATACCTCTTTGACACTTTGGCAACTCTCGGTTGTCATGAAAACCTCAAAATTTCGAATACGGACACAAGGCGCCAAAACGACAAAAAAAACAGTTTAGTGCCGATTGACGAGAATTTTGTAGAATAGTGGAATCACCCACGTTCAGCCACACATCTCAGTCGAACTGACCTATCTTTGATCTCTAATCGATTTTCAACTGTGCCATAATGACCCTTGCAAACTAGCACGGTCGAGCAATCGATTTCTGGTAGAATTCTCAAGTCTATTGCGTTTAAAATCCCTTAATGGCTTCACCTGATAGGCTAGTTATGTCGTGAGTGGCCATCTCAGAGAAAAACACTATAGTTGTGTTGATGAAAAGCCCAACTTATCCAATCGAAATCAGAACTGAATTTTCAGGATGTCACAGGAAGTGTCTCTAGCTCAGTTAGTTATGGAGGAATCGGACCAATTAACTTGTTGTAGGAAAGGTCATAGTTCTCTATAATACTTAAATTGGAGAATATTTATGGATTCGATCCTCTCAAATGATTATGCCATAGATTTAAGACATATATCGCTTGAATATATCGCTCAAATAACCGATTTCTAGGGGAAGAGAGTCCATCAAATTATAGTGCGAGAGATCCATTATAGACACATATTCCTAAATGTTGCCCAAGATTTCAATTTACTCTTTGACATGAAATGTCACTTGCAATGGTTCATCCGAAAAAGCACTCATACTCCTACTATCATGGGAGAAATGATAAGCTGGTTTTTGCCTTGTACTAGTAGACCTACCAATACTGAGCATTTTCACTCAACGTATGATGTCCTATTGGATACCCCACAATTTCCACTTGTCAAATGTTCCGAACAAGAAGGAACTTCCCCCAAAAGGCCATTACAAGGGGAAAAGTGTTAAAAAAGTCCTAAACCTTCTACATTTGTGCCAATCTAGTCATAAACCTTTTTACTTGGTGTCATTTCAGTCCTTTCCAACCAATTTTGGCCGGATTTTGCTGACCAAGTCAGCCAGCGACGTGGCACAATTTGCGTTGATGTGGAAAACTTTTAATGATATTTTAATATTTTTTATTTTCTTTATTTTCTTTTTATTTTCTTTTTTCCTTCTCCGCCTCCTTCCTCCAACCGATCGCTGGACCTTAGTGACAGGCCAAAGGTGACGGCTGGGGAGGTCAATGTCAACCTTGTCGACAATTGGTGAGCCTCGTCGACCATTGGCGAGGGTTGAGCCTTGTCGGCCATGGGTGAGGCTAGCTCGAGGCCTCTCAGGTCGCAAGGGCAGCCTCGTGCAAGGCTGGCAAGGCTCACCTTCGCTGGATCTGGTGAGGGTTGAGCCTCACCAGCCATGGGCAAGACTCGACCTTGCCAAATCAAGCAAGGTCGAGAGGAGAAGGAAAAAAGAAAAATAAAATAAAATAAAATAAAATTCAAAAATATTAAAATATTATTAAAAGTTCTCCACGTCAACGCCGATCGTGTTACGTCAGCCAATTGATGCCTAGTCAGCAAAATCCGGCCAAAATTAGCAGGAAAGAACTGAATTGGCATCAAGTAAAAATGTTTAGGATTAAATTGATACAAATACAAAAAGCTTAGGACTTTTTTTAACACTTTCCCCCCGTTACAAGAGAGATCCATCATGGTCATCTTCGTCATATGACAAAGAGCTAGAGAAATTGAACCCTTAAGGTGGTTTCATTTCTAGAGAAGAAACTTTGAGTTCCAAAGCAAATTGATCCAGTTGGGCATCTCACCTATCAATGCATTTTCCCGTAGATACAATGTGACGATGGACGAACCTCTAGTAAGAAACTAAGGAAAGGGCGAGCTCATCACATAATAGATGCACGGACCTCAGAAATGTAACATTGGCGCAGTGGAGTATGTTTGGGCCAAAATTTGTTTGTCCAAATGTATAAAACAAGTGGAGAATTCAATTTGTAGAAGCACAATGGTAAAGAACCACCTAGTAAGTCTCCTGACAACATAAAAAATTCCAAAAAGTTGAATACCTCCAATCCAATTTGGTAATGGTCCGGATAAAAAATTGTCATTTAGATCCAAAATCTTAAATATGAGCTATCCAAAATGCTAGGTGATATATCTTGGCGAATTGATTGTCTTCCAAGTACAAATATTTCAACCACGTCAAGTTAGGAGTTCTTGGTAGCATTCAGCCACGCAAGTTGTTGTCTGACAGTTTTAGTACATATAATGAGACACAACCTATGGTCAATGGCTCTAGCATCTCCCTTGTGAAGTCATTAGAAGTGCCAAAAGTTGTGTAAGATGTTTGATTGAATGTCAAAAGTTTTTGCTGAATCACTTAAGTAACAAATCGGGGAAAAATGATCTTTTAAATGCCAACAACAAGATGTTCCGGCCAAATTGATTACGCGGCTTTTTAATTAATTTTTTAAAAACTAAGTCCACATGGACATAAAAAACGATGTCAGATTTCTGACCTATGTGGCTCGATCAAAAGAAACGACATCGCACAGCCTCTGGCCAAAATGATGTCGCACAAAATGGATCAAAATTAGGGCTTTGAGTTCTTGTTCCTACATGACACTACGAACTACTCCTCCTTATTGATTAACAGCCGCTCACCATTGCTCACCGTCACTTGTGTGATGTCTCTGTAACCATCACCCACTCAGGTTTGTCATCTTCTCTCCCTTGCTCAATTAGTTGGAAAAATTAGAGTTCAGGCAAAATTAGGGCTTAATCTGAGTTGCTGCTGAAGCTCCAGCTCTCCATTTGTAAGATTGAGTTGGAAATTTCGGTGGCAAATTGAAATAGGGTGTGAATTTTGGTTCAATGTTTAGGATTTGGAATTGGGAGGTTTCTTTCAATTTTGGGATTTAAGATTCTTATTTGGGGGAAAGCTACTAGACGACGTCGTTTTATGGTTAGATGTTGTTTGGACCCTCCGACAAGTCACGTCAGCTAAAGAAACTAATAAAAAAGGGCCACATTGGATTTCCAGCCAAACAGACAGAGTTGGCACTAAAATAATTGTTTTAAAACAATTTGGCATTCAAGTGATCCTACGCAAACTTTTGATAATAAAGTGAGCGCTGCATACAAATTTTGGCACTTCTGATGTCCTCCCTTCGACAAATCTAATGTCGTAAACAATTTCACATCGCCTATCGATGGGGAGATTCTGCCTCTTATAGAGTTCCTTGAAAAGTTCAAATACAGCAAGTTAATAAGGATGGAATCAATTTGAGATGGAAGTGCTTCGAGCCTATTGGCAGATACATTGAACCAACACATATGGACAAGATTCAACTTGGATGGCAAATGAAAAGAACCCGACAAGTTGTTGCCAGTGAGTTTCAACTAGATTCGCATAGCCTATATCAACACCTTTGAACTCTACATGCGTATCACTAACGAAGAACACTTCGTGTTTTTTTGTTGAACTATTGCATTGCATCCTTGCTTGATTCAGTGTTTGTAATGTATGTAGCTCAGCATTATGTGCTCTAATTTTTTTCCTGATGGCTATCAATATAGCTCGACCCAGATTTCTTCTAAATTAAAGGCGTGACTAGGTCGACCCTAGAAGAATATTCTATGTTGGTTTAGTTTGAAACGACATTAAGATGATGAAAAAAGAAACGCTGGCTCAATCATTGATCTTGATTCATATGCAGAAGACAGTCACTCTAAAAATTCTAACAGTAGAGTCGAACTTATCCTCCAAGCAATTTTGCATTAAGTATTGGATAAGCTTAGTTCTCTTGCTATAAATTCATCAAGCAGTGAGCACAAAAGTGGGCTCAGGCTGCAGAGTAGTGGTCCTGCAATGCATGCCTTTAGCATCAAATTGGAGCAATTTCCCCACACCCAATCCTTTATGTCAGTAGGATCTAGTCTTGAGACACTGAAACCTAGTTGTTTTGATGTTGCTGGTCACAACCATAAGATATTTCACGTCTTGGGTAACATTTACAGGAATTTGTCAAAGTTGGATTCATTTCGTTGAGAACTAAAGTATTTTCTCTCAATTCACAGCCAAATCAATATCTTCTTATATTCAAATTAGCAAAACAAGGAGCACAATAGGGACGCTCTAGGAGTCGAGCATTCAAAATACATAATAAAGACTCAAATGCCTACAATCATATAAAATAAAGGTTCTCCACTCTTTCATTATTTTTTTTCCATCACAAAATGCTTAGAAGAACATTCACTAATGGGGAAACGATGGGATAAGTTTAAGAACAAGCTGGAACAACACATATTGATAGTACGAATCTAAATAGAGAAACAGAACCACCCCAAGAAATGCCACAATATATGATCCTGCAAAACTCCACAAGAAGGCTTCCCTCCAAGAGTCATCCTCCCTGGTATGATTAAAATATGGCAGTGTCCCCGATCCTTGATTTGAGTCATCACAACTTGTTAATGGCGTTCCACAAAGAAGAGGGTTACCTTCATAACTTGCTGCATCAAATGTTCCAAATTGATTTTTCCGGTCTGGTGTCTTGCCTGACAAATTGTTGTGAGCCACTATAAAATCTGACAAGGCATAGAGCTCCGTTAGTTGTGGAGGGATAGGACCGATTAATCTGTTGTAGGATAGGTCCAAGCTCTCTACATTCTTCAAATTGCAAAACATTTCCGGGATCGGTCCTGTCAAATGATTATGTGATAGGTTCAAGGCTCAAAGTTCACTCAAGTGGCCGATATCTGGAGGAATAAAGCCCGTCAAATTATTTTGCGAGAGATCCATTCCCGACATGAGTTGTAGAATGTGGCCCTTATAAGATTCCAACCTACTCTTTGTCATGAAATTAACTTCTTCTAATTCAATCGTAGAAGCAAATGTGTAAGCTTCGCCATACCCATCCCAACTTCCTAATGTAGCAAATAAGTCTGTAGATACCCCATCATTGCCAAATGCCAAATCTTTCAAACACGGAGGAATTTCTCCACAAAGATTATTATTTGAGAGATCCAATATGGTCATGTTTTTCAACAAACAAAGATCTAGAGGGATTGAACCTTTAAAATTGTTTCCTTGTAGTAGAAGAACCTTCAAATTCCGAAGTGAACCAATCCAGCTGGGGACCTCACCTGACAATGCATTGTGTCTCAAATCCAATGTGACAATTGATGAAGCTCCAGAAAGAAATTTAGGAAAATGCCCGACAAGCATGTCATTTCTTAAATGCAAGAACCTCAAACGTGAAACATCAACACAGGGGGGTATACTTGGCCCAAGGTTGTTACTTGAAAGGTCTAAAAGAAGGAGATATGTTAAGTAAGGACTTACAAACAAATTACTTGACAGCGTAAGCCCACTCAAGTATTGGATATCTCTAAACCAATTGGGAATTGTTCCTGATAGTGAATTATTATTCACATCCAAAACTTGCAAGAAGGAGCTATTTATTATGCTAGGCGATATGTAACCTGTGAAATGATTATTATCCAAATATAAATATGCCAACATCGGCAAGTTAGAATATCTTGGTAGCATTCGGCCTTGCAAATTGTTGCTTGACAATTTCAATGCATAAAGTGATGAACAATTTTTAGCCAATGTCTCTAGTATCTCTCCCGTGAAGCCATTATTCGACAAGTCCAATGTATCCAATTTTCCCATATTGCCCATTGAGGAAGGGATTCCACCATTCAATAAGTTGGTTGAGAGGTTCAAAACTTGTAAAGTTGGGAGGCTAGAACCAATCCAAGATGGAAGCTCTCCTTCAATACTATTAGCAGACAAATCCAACCAGACCATGCTAACTAATTTCAAACTGAAAGGCAAATGAAAAGCACCTGAAAAATTGTTGCCTTGGAGTACCAAATACTCTAGATTTACATTGTTGACCCATAGCCAAGTTGGGAAATTTCCTGTCATTCCAACATGGTTGAGTTGAACACTTCTCAAGTTATGCTGTTCTTTCATAAAGCTGGGAATCACGCCATTTGTGTCTTTATTGAGCACACAATTTGATAAAACAAACTCCTTTAGTTGAAATGAAGGAAGCCAAGTGGGCTCCTCAGTATTAACTTCTAGACGATTACGGTTGTTAAAGAGGTGGAATACCTCAAGGTTAGTCTTATTAGCCAGGGAAATAAGTGAAAGTGAGCCTTCAAAAGCATTTCCAGAAATGTCAATATATTCAAGTGACTTGAGATTATAGAGGAGAGATGAAGGAATGGCGCCGCTAAAGTTGTTATATTGAATAGCAAGCATACGAAGTGAGGTCATATTGCCAATGCATGAAGGAAGAGGACCCCAAAATTCATTAAAACCAATATCCAACACTTCAAGGTTCCTCAATCCACACAAGCCTGTTGAAGTAAACACTGCAACTATGAGTATCATCAATAAATAGTACTTTGTATGATTACAACACTGAAGATCATGGTTTGTGTCGGGAAAGGAGGATAGAAAGATTGTGCAAGTTTCTTTCCAAAATACAAACACAAAAATTGGTAAGATGGAGGGCTGGCGCCCGTCACCGACCTTGGCCATGGCTAGTGACTTCGTCGGAGTGTCGCTGGCCCTCGACAATGACAAGCCACAACAAGGCTTGGCCTTGCCGGGCCACCTCCAAGTCGGCCTCGCCTTGGTTGGGTGACGCCGACTTGGCGATTGCCCAACAAGCCTTGAGCTGACAAGCCTCATTGTGCTCTAGTTGCCGAGGGCTAGTGATGCTCCAGCGAGGTCGCTAGCCATCAAAGGAAGGAGAAGATGAAAATGGAAAAAGAAAAGGAAAAAAAAAAAAGAATAAAGAGAAAATTTTAATAAAATTATTAAAATATTAAAAGAAAATGATTTGGACTAAAAATTTTAAGGGTTTTACTAAACTCGTTTTTATTCTGAGAATATAAATTTTGGATAGTTTACCAAGCATCTTCAAATACTCATAAATTGTTTCCAATAACAGAATAAAAAAAATCATTTATAAGCAAAAATTGTTCCTAGAAACAGAATGGCTACCACACAAGCCCTTAGAATAATGAGAAATGTAAGGAAACTGTTTCCTCCATCTTCTATTTTTTCTCAACTCTGTAATCCTAAAATTATGGAGTTGTAACAGTAAAAGTGCAATATATATAATTAAATGTAATTCAGAAAAGAATTTATTCTTAATATGATCCATATCATTTAATAACATATTTGAAAATTTTCGTTACCAATTTTTTCAAATTTGAACTCAATAATATAAAAGTTCGAGAGTGACAAAGCAATTATTGACGTGGCCCGCACTTTGCGTGGGCATATATTGTTGGGAAAGATACTTTTACGTGCGTTTATCTTTTTCATTATCAATGTCCGTAACTTTTGCATATGTATCATTTGGGGCTGCTACTCATTGGGTATGAAAAACACCAATTAAAAAATAACCGTTAAATGGGACGAGCAAAACGCGGGAGAAAAGTTTAAACTGAAAATTTTAGCTAAATAGAAGTACAAAAGAGCAATAAGATCAGAGTGATACTATTATCTTCTTCACATATTTAATTTTTATTGTAATTAAGTAGATTTCCTTATTAACTTCTTAGTCTTTCGATATGATTTTCATTCCACTAAGTCAAAACTTGAGATCATTTTCTCATCATCCATGAGTCAAATTTTATTTGAATTGTACCATTGAAACCAAAATTGATGGTGTTTTTGTTTAGCGGAAAACAAATGATTTGAAAAATATTTTCAAATAATTCATTTTTTGTGAAAAAAACAGAGCCTTAGTAAAACTTATGAAATTCTCTCCCATTTTTTTCCCTCTTGTAAATCAATTTCAAATTAAGTGGACTTTGGATGATTTTTTTTTCTATTGAATTCATTTGCATTAAATAAAATAAGCTATTTCAAATAAGTGAATTTTAGAGGAAGCAAAAATAAATAAATTGTAAATATTCTTGAGTGAAGTAAGTTAATTTTTTTCTGTTGTTTAAGAAATTAATGTTATTGTAGTATTTAAACTTAGAGAATATTGAGCAAAATAAGAAATAAAATAAGCTGCCATTCAAATTATTTTAATTTAATTTTAAAAAAGGTAAATTATGTATTTATGACTACACTGAAATAGTTTTTTTTTTTTGGTAAATAACTACACTGAAATAGTTTATCTTTCAATATATGAATATTATTCATTTAATAAGATACATTTCTCTTTTTAGTTTAAATTTTAGATTACATGAATAGATTATCTAGTTCAAGATATTTTATGTTTGTTCACAATTTGCAATCTTAGAATCAATGAGGGATAAATGTTGAACGAGATATTCATGGAAAAATATAAGTCATTTGAAGATATTTTATCGTTAATTGTGATTTTCATATTAAGTCTAAAGAGATAAAGTTTCAAGAATAACAAATCAATAGTTTAGAACGAATTGGCCTAATGCATCCCATGTGGCAACTTTTCTCCGCAATTTATGCACATGGCAATTACATATATAAGTGAAGTGGCAAGTGTGGAGTAAACTTACATCTAAATTTTATATTTTGAAATATAATGTCTGTATTCATTTTTTCCAAATTTAAAATGAATGAGGGATAATAGTTGAAAAAGATAAATGCCAGAAAAGATTTTTCCTTTATACTTATTTATAAAATTTAAAGTCAATAAAGATAATAGCTCGTTGATAACAAATTAATAACACAATGCTTATAAGTAGAAGTGAATTGCCAAATGATGAGCATATCAACAAACACAGCTCCAACTTTAACTATACATGAAATTGGTTGATAAGTGAAAGCTTACTTATTAGTGAGAATTATTCAAATAAGAGATAAAATCTTCAATGACAAACCAAAGAGGTAAAACTTATTTACTAAGTAAATTTTAATCATGTGATGAAATAAGCTAATTTTAAAATTATAAATAGAATATATATTTAAATAGTATATGTTTTGGAGTTGATTGCAAATTGAATAAGTTTCATGATTAACTACTATTATAAATTGTTTTTTTTATTAACTATTTATAAGTTGCTTACGGAGTTAGTTATGTCATATAAGTATATACTTTCTCTTTATCCATTATTTGAATTCAAATTAATGTGACAGAATTGGGGGATAAATCAATAAGCTAATACATACTTTTTTGTCACATTTGGGTCATGTGGCAAAAACTATGCAATATGCCTTGCCACGTTGGAACCATAAAGATAAAGTGAAGTGTCACATGAAATATACATTCTCTTTATTCATTTTTTTAATAATTATAATAATAAGATATTAAAGTTTAAGACCACGAACAATATGGCTAAAGCTTATTTGTCAAATGTAGGCCATGTTGTAAATGTAAGTTATGTATCTTGTTACATTCTATCACAAAAGCAAGGTGAAGTGCTACATTGCTATCATATGTCAAATGGACGTCATGCAGATGAAATGTTTCTTTGTTTTTAAGTAGTGCTAATTGTCAAAGGCTATCTATTGGTTTATTAAAATGTGATAGCCTGTCTTAGAATTCGCCACACAATCACAAAGAAATTGGAGAGTAAAGTGAGAAAAAGAATTTGAGACGCGATGTTTTATCTCGGTTCACCCTTAAACTAGGACTATGTCCAGCTGAGGATTTCACTATAATTAATACCCTGCACCTCTTTGTTACATTCATCAATTACAAGAGAAAGAGAATATATATATATATATATATATATATATATATTCGTGAGCCTAAATCTAAACTACCAATAAAATATGAGTTCAACCTCTAGTGTCATAAGGGCGATGCACCTACATAGTCGATAGGGAGTATGAACCACACATCAACATTCTCCCACTTGGTGAATACTCCACATTCTTCTTTAAACCCAACACAGTTGTACATCGTTCAAACTTCTCTACACTCGCTGCCTTGGTAAACAAATCTACACTATTGACCTATGTGTCAATTTTCTCCAGCATTATGGTTTTTTGTTCCACTTTTCTTGGATGAAGTGATATTGAATGTCTATGTGTTTTGTTCTTGCACGAAATCAACAATTCTTATTCAAGAATATAACACTTGACTATCACACCCAATAGTCACTTCTCCTTGAGTAAAATCAAGCTCTTTACGTAATTTGTGCATTCAGATTACTTCCTTAACAACATGATTAAGTGCCATGTACTATGTCTTAGTAGTAGATAAATCAATTGTGCTTCGTCTCTTACCATCCAATTCACAACTCTACCGAATAAGGAGACAACACATCTGCCGGTTGACCTCTTGCTATAAATGTCACCTCCCTAATGAGCATTCACAAAACACTTCAGTTCTAACGCTTGTTGTCCCTTTGAGCTTTTCATGCCTTCATAGCATAACTCAAAGTCAAATGTACTACAAAGATTACGAAGCACTCGCTTTGCTGCCATCCAATGCTCTTTCCTGGAATTGGACATATATTTGTTCAATACTCCCATTGCTTGGACAATGTTTGAATGAGTACATACCATGGCATACGTCAAGCTCCCAACTGCGCTTGCATATGGGACCGTTGCCATCTCTTTAGCTTCCTCTTCAGTCTTGGGATGTTGGAGTGCTGATAACTTGGAACGGGTCTCTATCAATTTACAGTTTGCCATGTTGAATTTCTTCAACACACTTTCAACATATTTCTTCTAACTTAGCCACAATTTCCTATTCTCATGCTCCCTTTTAATTTGCATGCCTAAGATAAAGTTTGTTGGGCATAAATCTTTCATCTCAAACTATTTTCCAACAGTCCTTTCATAGTGCTAAACATTCTTGAACTATTCCCAACTAGCAACATATCATCAACATGTAAAGTTAAAATAATAAAGTCATCATCTAACATTTTCATGTAAACACAATGATTAGCACCACAGCGAACAAAGCCAAGCTTCAAGACATATGAGTCGAACTTTGGGTAACACATCCTTGGAGATTATTTCAAGCCATACAAAGATTTGTTTAATTTGCAAACAAAATCTTCTTTTCCTTTGACCACAAACCCTTATGGCTACTTCATGAAAATATCCTCCTCCAAGTCACCATGGAGGAATGTTGTTTTCACATCAAGCTACTCTACCTCTAGATCGTATGTAGCTACTACAAATAAGACAAGTCTTATGAAATTTAATTTTGCACCGGGAGAAAAAATCCCACCATAGTCGACTCCCTCTATATGCGAGTATTCCTTTGCAGCCAAACGAGCTTTGTATCGTTTTATCTCTCCATCTGTAGATATTTTCTTCCTAAACACTCGCTTGCAACCAACTACCTTTTGATTTGCGGGTAATTTAACCAAACTACACTCCATTTTTATCTAGTGAGTCCATCTCATCTTTCATGGCTTTCTCCCACTGTTTGACATCCTTCACACTTCTTGCTTCCTTGACAATACTTGGAACATCACCTATAACAGTTAGAATACAATTTTCATTATCAACAAGCAAAGTATACCTCTCAGGTGGTCTTCTTAGCCTTGTGGACCTTCTTAAGACTTGTTCAAGTAGTGCTTCAACTTCAAATGTGGTTTCAAAATCTACTATATCATCCATCCCATTAGGCTCGCTAGTTTCAAAATCTAAATATTTTTTGTTCTAGCTTCTATAACTTATGTCTCTTTCTTCAAATTGACATCCAACTCAGCCATTTGTGGTTTTTCAGAATCTTGTGGAACAATATGATTTGTCATAGATTCTCAAAACACCACATCCTTGTTGTAGATAATACTTTTAGTATCAGAATTCCACAGCCTATACCCTTTAACACCATCCTTGTACCCAATTAATATGCACTTCTCTGACTTGCTCTCAGATGCAAAGCCTATAATACTTAACGTACTCCTTGCTCTCTCTATGAGAGACTGATTAAGCCTCTCTACCACCCTATTTTGCTGAAGTGAATAGGGCGTTGTTTTTCTACTTTACAATGCCATTGGTTGCATAGAATTGATGAAATTTCACTAAACAAAATTCTATCCGTTGTTAATTTGCAAAATTTTAATTTTTCTATCAAACTAATTTTTCACCAAAGCTTTAAATTCACGAAAATTTTCAAACACATTATCTTTCCTCAACAAGAAATCTATCCACACATATCTGGAATAATCATCAGTAAAAGAAACATAATATCTTGATTTTCCAAACGATGCTATAGGTGTAGGACCGGAGACATCACCGTGGAGTAGATCTAGAACTCCTTTAGCTCTCCTCCTATAGATTCAAAAGATAGCCCATTTTGTTTCTCATATAGACAATGTTAACAAAATCCGAAACTCATATAATAGCTTGGGATTCCATCCACCATCTTCTTTGAGGTAAGGGTCATCAACCCTTTCTCACCTACATGACCCAATCTCCGATGCCATAACATCAAAAGATCTTTTTCCATCTGCTCTAAGATATAATTCTCACCACTGATTATTGTGCTTCCTAATAATTTCCACAATTTTCCATATTGTTCGCCTTTGGTGATCACTATAGATCTATGGGTTAGCTTGCATGAATAGTTGTCGCTAGTGAAAGTAATGCCAGCATTTGCATAGTTCTCATAGAAATAAGATTCCTAATGAGACCAGGAATATGCATCACATTCGGAATATCTTTTATTGTCCCATCTTTCATCTTTAGCTTCACCTTTCTACGACTAATAATATCAAGTGTTGTGTCATCTCCCATTCACATAGTACTTCCTTGATATGACTCATAATAGCAGAACCAATTCCTATGAAGCGTCAGGTGAAAAGATGCTCCAATCAATTATCCATGCACTGCGGTCACCCTATGATGAATTGCAGACGAGATACATATCTCTTGTGCTACTATCACCATCCTTCTTTGTACTAGAGGATAATACCTCATCTTGCTACTCTGGACCCACAGTTTTGCTTCTGCAATCCTTCTTCAAGTGTCCATGCTTTTTGCACTTCCAACACATTATTTATGATCAATCTCGACTTTTAGATCTTCCTCTAGACTTATTTTGCCACCAAATCTAGATTTGGATTGTTTGCTTTTTCTTTATCTTACAAAAAGAGCCTCTTGCGTTGCACTATCAGATTTCACTCTCCTCATCTCCTTAAATAATAGTAGCTACAACGCCCTCAAAGGATAACACACTAACACTAGCGCCAATAGAAACAATTATATGTTCCCATGAATTTGGCAGTGAACACAACGAAGTACATGCTTTATCTTCATCATCTAGATTAACATCAATCGATACAAGATGCCTAAAAATAGTATTAAAATCTTTCAAGTGTGTAGAGAAAGAATCACCTTCACCCATCTGAAACTTGCATAGTCGTTTCTATAGAAACAATATGTTCATGAGTGACTTGCTCTAATAAAGGTTTTCCAGCTTCCTCTAGAGATCTTTTGCCGTCTTCTCAAAAGTCACGTTTATCAAGACGTTATCAATAAGGCTTTGCTAGATCAGGCCTCACACCCTCTGATCATTAATATTCCAGTCCTTCAATTCAAGAGATGTGGATTCCTCTGCCTCGCCCTCCTTTGACTTCCAATTGGATTTTTCCTTAAGTTTATCTTCTTTGATCACGTGCCACAAATCTCTATCCATGAGCAAAGCCTCCATCTTCAATTTCCATAACTCAAAACCCTTTCCTTTGAATTTCTCTACTTCAATCTGTGATTGAATAGATAACATCTTCCCAAGATTTGATTTTTTTATTTTTTTTGGATCTCTCTTCATCAAGAAACCTTAACCCCAAACCAAGCTCTGATACTAGATCTTAGAATTCGCCACATAATCACTAAGAAAATAGAGAGTAAAAGCGAGAATTCCGCTATAATTAGCACATTACACTTTTTTGTTACATCTCTTAATTACGAGAGAAAAAATATATATATATATATATATCAAGTAACTATTCATGAGGCCAAGCCCAAACTATCAATAAAATAAGAAAAAAGTATATATATATATATATATATATATATATATATATATATATATCCAGTAGCTATTCAAGACCTCAAGCCCAAACTACCAATAAAATATGAGCTCAACCTCTAGTGCCGCAGCGGCGCTCCCCTACATAGTTGGTGAGGAGTATGCACACCCTAATAGCTTGAACATATTGTTTGCTGACATGCCCAATCTTGAAATTTTTTTTCTCCATTTATTCTAATCATATTATATTCAAATAAGAGAGATTATTAAAAAGAAAAAAAAATGATAACATCTTAGCATCAGACCAATTAACATAACTAGTTAGGATTATGAAAGAAAGAGATTTTTTCAGTCAAGGTTATTTCGCCTTTTGACAGCATAATCGCTATTAATCAAATGCAACCTCTCCCCTTTTTCATAAATATTAAGTGTTACTTGAGAATCGAATTAACAGAATTTGAAAACCTGACTCGCCTATTATACTTGGATTCATACATGTAATTTAATCAAGAAGTATTACCATTAACAACAGATGATGTGCATCTTTTTTTTTTCTTTGTCAAAAGTACAAAATCTAAAATATCACATAATTTAAAATAATACAAGAAACTATGCCTCATCAGTTATGCGTGTTGCGGGTGTTTCGAATTTAAAAAAGAACAGGTACCATCTTTTACCACAAATAACGGTGCCAAAAATGACCGCCAATTCCCATTTGTGAGGATTTGGCGACCAGAGCTTGGGAAAGTCAGAGATTTTGAAGCCCATAGCTACAAACATATTGAAAAGCAATTTCATCGGGCGCTATTATTTTATTACGAAATTACAAGATCTTGTAATATGAAACTTAGAAATTTTTTTGTATTTCCTTTTCATGGCATTAAAAATGTTTTCCCTTGGAATACTTTCAGCCAAATCCCCCCCAAAAAATGGATGGATTACAAACTGGACAAAAACTATTCTCACTTTTCAAATGAAAAAAGATGTATGAACTTTTACATAAGGGATAAAATAACCCACGGTTAACTTTTTCATCCCTGCAAATCAATGAATTCGCTCAATATCATCGATTCGGAACACTAACTTTTAAGGAAAATAAACTTGGTTCACTAACCCTAGCTCTTTCAATTTGGGGCTTCTATTTTATTTTTTTTCCTATTTTACTTGGTGAAATAGACAAATTCTTGATTAAAAAACTACAAGTGTAAAAGTGTTTTGCAACGGTGCTGCTACTAATAGTAATTCTACATTTATTTTCTCTTGAAAATAAATATGTTAGATCTTCTCTTTTTTTCTTTTTTTTTTTTGGGCACTTAATATAAGAATATCTAACACTGATAATGTTAATAAGTTTCTTTTCTATTCTCTTATTTTTATTTTGGCTGATTCTTTTTGTCTAATATGAGAAATCCCAACCGGTGGGCTAGCAAGCCTACCCAGTGGGATTTATAATTTCCTTTGGGAAAAAAAAAATATGTGGTATACACAAAACCATTACTCTCCTACGAGTAACAGTATTGTCCTGCTCTCATTTCCCTTTAAAAAATGCTCAAAGTGAAAAGATGTGCAAGATTTAGAATAAGCAAAAAGAATAAACTAATACTCAAAGTAAACATCTATGTCTATTAAGGTTAATTTGTTTGAGATACAGTGTCATTTTATGTCCTAGGCTTCTTGGCTTAGTTGAATTTACTAAAACTTGCAATCCTTGAAGTTTGATCACCATCGTGGTTTACTATGTAAACTTTAAATATTGTTTGATTTTGATTACTGAAATTTTGCATGTAATTTGGTTATGATTCCCGTACAATATATGAACTCCTCTGGTATATTGTTATTTTGGACTGTTTGTATCTTTTTAATAATAACTTCTTGCATCTGTTATGTTATCACACTATTTTTCAGATTGGCCGTCAAAATTTTTTGCACAAAAGTAAAAGCATGGGGCCTAAACTTCAATCTTCAAAGATCAGGGATTAAATTGAAAATAACCAAACTTTTAAGGATCACCGGCATCATGATTCCAGTATAAAGAATTGAGCATGACATGGGTTTATTTATGACTTCCACAGACATTTAAGTAAATCCTTCCAACTTCAAGCATCAGTCAAACAACTATACGTGCTTCTCTGATATCACTTTATAAATATAAATCGTTGGTGCTAAGTAATTAGAAAATGTGCGGCCAAAATTGATCTCTGGAGGACGTCGAATATAATGCAGTCATGCCTTCTATGTTCTAGACAATCTTATATTATCCTATTTTAAAAAGTGATAAACGATTTCCATAGAAGTACCTTCCAGTAACTTCGAAGATGCATCCAATCCACAATCACTAATGTTTAAGGCCTTAAGAGATGTTATCCACATAATGTCCATGAGGGCATCATCGACCAAATTGTTACCCAAGAGATCCAACGCCTCCAGATTCACACCTGTGATTGACAAAAGGTTCTCAATATCGAACTTTACACAGCGAGGCATGGTCTTCTATTTTACATGTACCTTCATGCTGATTGGAAGACAAACTTTGCACCTTCACTGAAGTTTGCTCGTACAATGAGGGGACTTGTTTTAGATAATTGTAAGATAGATATAGCCTTTTCAATTTCTTCAAGTGCAACATTCTGTTTAAACCTGATTATAGAAAGGTAAACGCATACATTATGGTCAATGAATTATCTATAGATATAAGATATGTAATTATCTTCAATATACCGAGAAAAATTATATGCTGATGAGGAGAATTGATTTTTAGGCAGAAACCAATCGGTTCAACATATCCAAGCATAAAAAAAAAGTCTCTGTCACATGACTTTGTGAACCAATTTTATAAACAAGTAACTTGTACCCCTAACAATATTTATTATATTTAGTTAACTAGCAAAGCTAAGATAACTGTGTGCTTCCCACGTGACATTTTTTACTTTTACATATGTGATTATCGTGGCAACATAAATGGCACGGCATTGTCACGGGTTTCGCATTCGACCAATAAGCAATAGTTTTGGCTTGCTCGAGGTCACAACCTCCTCGTGAAATAGCGGCCTAGCCTCGGGCTACACTGGATCTAAGGTTGCCGGGAAGGGGGAGGGGATGGTTGAGAGAGAGAGCCGCCTTAAGAGGAACTCAATTGGGCAATGGCAACTCAATGGTCGCATGGCTCATATGAGTGTCTTGTTGAGTGTTCTTAAATCTCTCTCACCCTAAAAGCTAGCTTAAGGGATAAGGCTTTCCTTCATATTTATAAATTGACTACCAACCCATTTCACAAGAGATGTGAGACAACCTTAACAATCACCCCCTCACATATTAGGTCTGGGTTGGAGTTGCAACAACCCAAAACTCTCTCGTATGACTATTGGGTCCAGACTTGTCGGCAACTAGGCTTTGATACTAGTGTTAGGTGATCTTGGGCTTCTCTCACCCCAAAAGCTAGCTTGAAGGGTGAGATTTTCCCTCACACTCATAAGCAAATCATCTACCCCTTCCACAGCTGATGTGAGATAACTCCCACAATCTTCTCCTCACACATTGGGCCTAGGTTTGAGGTGCAACAACCCATAACTCTCCCATGTCCCTATTAGGTCTAGACTTGTTGGCAACCTAGACTCCGATACTAGTGTTGGGTGCTCTTGAGCCTCTCTTACTCCAAAAGCTAGCTCAAACAGTGAGGCTTTCCCTCACACTTATAAACCGACCACCAGCCTCTTCCACAACTGATGTGAGATAACCTCAACACATCCATGGCAGGTTTGTATGTGTGAGAAGAAGTGAGAGGCGAATGGAGACAAAAGGGGGATGATTACCAAATTAATCTAAAACCTATTATACGAATGCCAACTAGCTCTAAACTCTTCAAATGTGCCAATATGGTCAAAAACCATTGTACAAAATTCCAATGCAATCCTTCTAGCCAATTGCTACAAGAAATTGTTAATGTAATGTCTAGTCATCAATTGCCATTCTACATGACACGACCGACAAATTGACATGTACAATTATTGATGAAACAATGTGATTTTGCCTATTTTTCTGATTTATTTTTATTTTTATTTTTTCCTTTTCTTTTCTTTCCTTTTTCTTTCTTTCTTTTATTTTTTCTGGTGCTATTGCTTATCTTCTTCCTCAGAGAGCTCCTATTCATCGTTCATGGTGGCTCCAGATATGGAGGCTCAGCCTATGGCCATTGAGTTTGTCGAGATCTCAACGGCTACAAGCTGGCCATGTAGGAAGATGGTCGCTCGCTTTGGTTTCTTGCACCTCCACGCAGATTGTCCCCAGCCGTGGCAAAATGGGCTTGGCCGGGGTTACTAGGGTCCACGAACTCTGAGCTTGGAGCTCCTTATAATCAGCAACATTCTTATCGTTTTCGGCATTTTTTATTCTCAATTTGTGGCAATGAGAAAAACGTGAAAGCAACTACAAATCCATCTAAAATTTAGAACAAGCAAAAGAAAAATAAGAAAACCAAAGCTCTTTGGCCACTCGCTAAACAAAGGAATTTAACAAAAGAAGAGGAGACGATAAACAAAGATGTTGAGAGACGACAAGACGCTTGCATTAGCTGAAGGGCGAAAAAGAAAGATAAACATTTCAGGCGCTAAAAAAGTCGGAGCTAAAAGTAGCATGATTCTTCGGAGCAAAGAGTGAGGAGCTTTGAAACAATAATTTCGCACTCTCAAGCCAAAGCGTCAAAGAAAACACAAAGCATAGAGTTTGGAATGACCAATCTGAGTTCACCTAATACAGAGTGCAACATCTTGTGGGACACTGAAAGAGCAGAAACTCAACAAGACTCGCCAGTAAGAAAAAAATAAAGGATTCTTCGCTGCCAGCACGGATATCTAGTGTCCCTGTAAGATCTTCAGGGAAAATGTGGTATTGCGGAGATGGAGCAAATCGGTGGTCTCAGTTCCTAAGGAAGATGACGAACAGCAGCATGGAAAAGTAAAGAAAAAAAAAAAAGGAAAAGGGAGAAAAACCGAAAATTTAGAAAAGTATGCAAAACAACTGTTATTTCACCATGAATCATACAAGTCAAATCACCAACCGTGTAACGTAGGATGACTAATGATGACTGGATTTTCTCATTAACAATTTCCAATGACAATTGTTATAAAGGATTTTATTGAAATTTCATGTAAAGGTTTAGGATTACATTGACAAATAAAAAAGTTTAAATCTAAATTGGCATCCATGTAATAAATTCAATGGATTGCCTTGTAAATTTAATCGATGTGTAATATTTCTTCTTCTTCTATCTATTTTTATTTGTTTTTGATCCCCTTATTTGCACAACACTAAATGTATCTTTCCCTACCTAAATAGACTAAAGGTTCAACTGGGAAGCACTAAGGGATATTATGATTTTCTTGCATGTCTAGTGCATGGGTAGAGTGTGGCTAGGGATTTTGGAAGCATTTGCCTTCTCCTAGGCATGGGTCCATGCATCCAGATAGATAACGATGTCAATATATGTAATCAAACAGAAATTAAGAAATGCGAATAATTATAAGAGAATATAAGAAAAAAGGAAATAAAGAAAATAAATCATAATATTATTTGGGTTCTAGAGAAAGGAATGATCAGGAGGGAGAAGAAAATAAATGAAGCATTATCACTTTATTTTACATTATATCTAAAGGATTCATAATTTGAAATACATTAAAGGTAAATATGGGAAAGGAAAAAACAATTGTTTGATAAAAGTATTAGCCTCCTCAATCCCTCCAAATCCCTTTATATAAGGGATTTAAAAGACATGCAACTACACATAATTTCACCTGATATGTTCTAATCTGTTTCTTTTTCCGGTCCGTTTCTTTCCCTCTATCCAAGCATTACGCTACCTTTAAGATCCTTTCTCATCCATCTAAATTATTCCCCTCTACCAATCCACTTTTCGTGATTTTTAATTTATATTTTTCTTTTTTTAATCGTTTGTAGACCTTATGGCTCTCACAACTTGACTTTTATTTATCATAAAACCCTCAAAACCTTTTCAAAAATGTAAATATTGATATGTATAATGATAAACTTGATTTTTTTTTCTTATTTTGAATCTTGAGAGGAAGTCACAAATAAAAAAATTTATGTAAATTTTGGTGCACTTCCAAACAAGTGCACAATCGATGGTGTGAAAAATTCAAACAAGTCCGCCCCTCATGATAAAAACAGAAGTCGGAATTTGGTAATCATTGCCCACTGAGCTAATTCTATTTTTGTTCTTCGTACTTATCATCGTTATGGAGATGAGTCTCATAATTAATTTATTGTGTGTGCAATAATTCACTCAATTCACTTTTATAGTTTATAGAACCATAGTATGACAATTTTTCGATGTTCAAAAAGTAAACCGTTACTTAGAAACATAAATGAAATAAGAACAATGAAACAAATAATTCAAAGAGACAGAGACAGACAGAGAGAGAGTCACCTGAGATACAATTCAACCTTAAATCCAACAATTCAAGTTCCTCCAGAGGAAGGAATAAAGATGCGTCAATAACCAAAGACGAAGACAAACCCCATCCCCAATTGCATGCATAGCTCAAATCCAGTTGAGTCACTCGTGAAGTGGTGTTATCGCACTCCACGCCTCCCCAACCACAACAATCACCAGCGCTGCTGCGCCATGAATGAAGAGATTCATTGGGGTAGAGGGCGACTTCAATGTTGAGCAGTGCATTCCTTTCTTTTTCCAAGCAACCCATGCTTCTTCCACTTGCCATCAAAACCAGCAACACCCAAGTCAACATACACAATAAAAGACACTTCATGTTTGTACGGTGTTTGTGCATTATCTGTTTCTTCTGCTTCACCATGTGCAAACTTAAGAATGCCATCCACTTAATTTATATGTGAATAATCCTTCTCTTTCAAGTGATTATCACGGTGGGCCAACTCCACGAAACAAACATGGGCAAACTCAAAACTCTGTTACATCGATGTCGCCCAAGTCCACACGCACAAGTTTTTTTCTAATGAAGGACACTTTAATTTTCTGCCGGGAACCTTTTCAAGTCAAAGACACAATACATTTTATCCTCCCACACGGTCATTAAATCTTGTCGTGACGCAGAAATTTTCCAAGTATGCAAACCATTCTTCAAGTTAGCTGAGAATTGAGGACATGGAAATGATAGAGAAGAAGGTGCGCACCACACTTGATTCAACCACTTTGACATAAAACCAGTCAAGTTCTTCGTGGAAATTGAATGTTCAATAATAACAGTGGATGCAAGAGCGCTTGTGGATATCTATTTAGTTTATCGCGTGGGATGCGGATCACTTGCGCTCAATGAATGTGATCCGTTACATTTTGTGGATCCTATATTGAATCACTTGTTTCATCAGTTAGAAGGCACTAAGGGTCTATTTTGTATGTTCTAGATTCATGTGCAGAAGTTACTGAAAATCTAATCATAAATAGGAATAAATGCACTAAGAGTCTTAAAATTGTTGAAAAAGTACAATTTAATCTTTAAACTAACCATTGGGATTCGCCCTAGTGGCCACCCTTCTAACATGGAAGGGGGAGGTGAGGGGTTCAAATCCTCACCTTTTCAGGGGGGATGGGATGGGGACGCGTAAGTTTCAAGAGTGGGTTTCGACTCCCACGCCCTGCAAGGGGTAGGGCAAAAGTCTGAGAGTGAGTGTAGAATAGGAATAGAATATGACTGACCAAAAAAAAAAAATCTTTAAACTTTCAAAAAAATGCAATCAAGTCTTAAAATTTATTAAATTAATGTAATCAAATCCATCAGTTCAGTCCATCTCCTTTCATTAACAAAAAATGAGGACCTGACTTTTTTTTCTATTACTTTCCTAAGAAAACGTGACATCCACCAAGTGCCACGTCAAGAAAAAAATTGAAATTTTAAAAAGAAAAAGGATAACAAGATTTTAAAAGATAATAATAATAAGAATAGGATAAAGAAAAAAAGTATGAGTATTAAAAAAAATTAAAAGCTAAAAAGATATGGGCTTCAACTCGTACGATTCACGGATATTTCGTTAGTGTTATAAGAATCCTTTTAAACAACTTCCACTTCAACTTCCACTTTCCTCCAACATTGACGCCACCCAGGTCCACACGCACATGTTTAGTACTAATGGAGGACACTTCATTTTCTGCAAGGAACTCTTCAAGTCAAAGATGCGACTCAACTTTTCCTCCCACGCGGCCATTAAAGCTTGTCATGACCCAGACATTTTCCAAGTATGCAAACCATTCTTCAAGTTAGTTGACAATTGCAAACATGGAAATGATGGAGAAG
Source organism: Eucalyptus cloeziana (assembly GCA_014182715.1). Taxonomy (NCBI): domain Eukaryota; kingdom Viridiplantae; phylum Streptophyta; class Magnoliopsida; order Myrtales; family Myrtaceae; genus Eucalyptus; species Eucalyptus cloeziana. The sequence goes on along the minus strand of CM024636.1, from coordinate 52,859,426 downwards.
AAGGCGGGCACCACAGCTGATTTAGTCACTTTCGCATAAGACCAATCAAGTTCTTTGTGGAAATTGAAGAGTCAATAATAATGGTGGACGCAAGAGTGTATGTGGAAATCTATATAATTTATTGTGTGGCGTGCGGATCACTTTGCACCTAATGGATGTGATTAGTTACATGAGTGGACCCTATGTTGAATCACTTATTTTATCAATTAGTTAGAAGGCACTGATTTTATATTTTCTGGTGCCATGTGCAAAAATTATTGGAAATCTAATCCACAAGTAGGAATAAGTGCACTAAAAATTTTAAACTTGTCATAAAAGTGCAATTGAGTCCTTAAACTTTAAAAAGATACGATCAAGTCTTAAAATTTGTTGAATTGGTGTAACCAAATCTCTCAGTTAATTCCATCTTTTATTTATTAACAAAAAATGCTACCGTGATGTTTTTTTCTATTACTTTATTAGGAAAACTTGCCGTCCACCAAGCCCCACATCAAGAAAATAAATTGAAAATTTAAAAAGAAAAACGGAGTGCTACTCTAATTTCGTAGCGTCCGCCAAGGTAAGGCAAAACTTTGCCTCGCGAGTCTCGTCAAGCTTGGCCATGACTAGAGGTGTTAAACGGGTGGGTCGGGTCGGGTCATTAATGGGTCGACCCAAATTGACTCGTTAACCCATTTATGACCCATTTATATTTAATGTAAATTGTTCGACCCATACCCGACCCGACCCATACCCGACCTGACCCATATTAATAAAATAATTTCATATTTAACCAAATTTAGGAAAACTTATTCTTATGTTTTTTTTTTAAATTATATTACTAAAAAACTACCAAACAATATAAATCCAATCAATAATTTTTCAATTTTTTACAATTTTTCAAAAAAAAAAATTATATATATATATTTAAAAACTAAAATAGTTTTATACAACACAAATTTAATGGAAAATTTTTATAATTTTTAAAATAATTGATTTCGATTTGACTAAAAAATATAGTCATTTGTGGGTTCAATTGCGAAAATCGAATTTTAATTATTTTTATTTCAAAAAATAAATTTTAAATATTTTTATTTTTAAAAAATAAATTTTTAATTATTTGTATTTTTAAAAAATAAAATTTTTAATTTTTTTAAATTAAGTTTTTAATTATTTTTATTTTTAAAAAATTAAATTTTTAATTATTTGTATTTATTTAAAAATTAATTTTTATTATTTTATTTTTATTTTTAAAATATAATTTTTCTTTCTTTCTTCTTCCTTTAGTTCGGCACGGCGATGGCGCGGCCGAGCCCGGCGAGCCTCGAGCTCGGCCGGCATCGGGCAAGCTCAAGCTCGCCGGCATCGTGCAAGCTCGAGCTCGCTGGATCTGGCGAGGCCCGCCTTGTCGACGCTCGGCGAGGCTCCAGCCTCGCCGGACGTTGGCGAGCCGCGAGCTTGCCGGTGTCGGGCGAGCCGTGAGCTCGCCGGCGTCGGGCGAGCTCGAGTCTCGCCGGATCGGTGAGTCCCGAGCCTCCTCGGGCGTCGGCGAGGCGGTCCTCGCCAGATCCGGCGAGCTCGAGCTCGCCCGATGCCAGCAAGCTTCGAGCTCACCGGCCATCGCCGTGCCAAAGACCGAAGGAAGAAGAAAGAAAAAGAAAAATAAAAAGAAAAATGAAATAAAAAATAATTATATTTTCGGTTTTTATAAAAAAAAAAAAAAAATTGTAAAGTTAAAGAGAGAAGAGACTAGAGAGAGATTGTGAGGTTTTGAGTTAAAATAAATGGGTTCTTTTTTAATGGGTTGATAAATGGGTCTTAAATGGGTTAGAGAGCTGACCCATTTAAGACCCATATATCTTAATCTTAACTCATTAAAACTCATTATAGATATTTTAAGAAATAAAACTTAACCCATTAACGACCCATTTAACCATAAATGGGTTGCACAACCCATTTAACACCTCTAGCCATGACCACCAACTTCTAGGCTTTTGCAAGATTTTGGCCGTTGTTGCTCTAATTTCGTCAGGCTAGCAACCATTGCCACTTCAGCGTCTAAGCTTCTTTTAAGCTCACAGCCCACACCATTCGAGCTTCATTGAGTTTGCGGCCACGGCTGCTCGAGATTTGTCTAGCTCCTGGCCATGGGCCAAAGCTACTCGAGTTTCGTCAGGCTCAGCCATGGGCACTCTAGCTTCAAAAATTCTTCAAGCTAGCAGCACATCGAATCGAGTTTTGTCGAGCTTAACAATTGCCGCAAAAGCTTCATCCAGCTCAATAGCTGATATAATTTCTGTAACTAAACTAAAGATGAAAGACTTAATATTAATTCCACGTTGGTTTGATTTTGTTTTTTGTTTTTTTTTTTTCGTAAGGCATGATGGAACAATAAAACTCTTTCCAAGCTGCAAACATTATTTCATGTATTTAATCCACTTTTTAGTATAAAAAGAGAGAGAGAGGATATCATTACACGCTCAATTATTACATGATTGAGTGTGTAATAATCTAGTACTTGCATATTACTCAACAATCTATCTTCCAAGTACCAATCCATATGTGAGATAAACTTCACTTCTTCGAGTTCATTTGTCAGATAAACTTCACTTCTTTGAGTTCATCCATCCAAGCAACACGAAAAAAAAAAAATGAATTTAGTGCTATACAAGTATGGCAGCCAATCTTCTTCAATCTTAAATCATAGTATCAAAAGTGTTTTTTGACATGTCATGAATTTCGAATGTCGAACTTTTGTTGGAATTTCCCATGAAAGACAATTATACGAGACATCCACTAAGGTCATATCTTGGAGGTAAGACACCGTGGAGGGATTGAACCTTAAAAAAATAAATAAATAAAAAATCGTTTCCTTTCAAAAGAAATATATAATAAAAAAGAGAGAAAATAATTTTAGAAGGCTCCGATTGGGTCATAATTGAAAGGGCCTTGTCCAATTCGCACAGCCCAGACCTGATCCACAACAACAGCCTGGACCATAGGAAGCCCATCATCAGAGGACGCCTCGGCCTAGAGATCAAACCCATTAAACACACAGGCCCATTAAGCCAGTCCGATTCTCTCAAGGTTCAGCAGCTTTTCGCGGCGATTCCCTCCCCATCGTCCTCAGGCCACCGGTAGCCATCGCCGATCGTCCATTGCCAGCCACCGACGCACGTAGTCATCCTAGAGAGCACAGACACAAAGATATCAGCAATTTCGCGATCGATCGCCACCAGTTCCGCCGCCATGAAGAGGCTCCGTTCGCCCCTATTTCAGAGTCATCGCTGCTGTAGCACACAAGCCACATATATTCCTCCCTTTGACGGTTCTAGGTCTCGGCGTTACTGTCCATTACGATCTCTCTCTTTTGGGCGATCATCAATCTCGACCAGGGACGGCTCTGGCCACGTATCCCTCTCCTATGCTCTATTTTGGCTTCAGCCAAGCATGTTTCCGTGCACGCCTATCCTCCTATTCGTCGATTTTGTCTCTGATAATCTTTAGAATGAACACCTCGCTCTATACTCCTCGCCGATGATTTGTTGAATGTTCTATCTCGAGCACTTCGAATTTCATGTTCAACAGGTGTTTGATGTTTTGCCCAAGTGACTTCCAGTATTGATATGCTTCTGTTGTTACTCAATCTGAGAGTATCTTGGTGCGATTTGCATGGTTATTATTAGACAGATCGACCTAAGATATGATTTACTGATTTGTTACTTGCTGTTCGAGAACCGTCATGCATGAGGCTAGCCCGATCTCGGTCATTCTCTAATTGGCGTTAAAGCTTTGATTGTCTGCTTGCTCCCGTACATATTGAGATATTGGCTCTGGCCTTGAGTTTATGTACACCGGATTTGTTTCGCAAGAGAGAGAAGGCGAATGCAAATTAGATTATTCGAGAGTGTTCAAATTCGACTTTTCTGGTTTGTTGTTCCGAAAGAGCATATATTGTTGATTAACTAACCAGCCTTGTTTGAGTTCCCTACTTGGAAATTCTAGTGTGTCTGAAAGAGGGAGGATCTGTCTGAATAGGAATTGATTTGGGTTTTAGGGATTTGTCATCTTTTTTTATTGTGCGGATGGAGTTGAATGATGTTGGAACCTGAATGTTTGGATATTATGGGAATGGAAATGCTGGAGGTGTCGAAGTCTCTTCTGTTGGACAAATCTTGCTTGATCAGTCTTTTTGATGTGCGAATTTTGGCTAAGATTCCACAGTTTAATCTCCAGGAGTGAATGCTCGTTTTGATGTTGTGGTCTGATGACATTGCTTGCTTGACTTCAAATGCACAATCGAATTTAGTCTTACCCTATCAATGCTACGGTGGGTGATGGATTCTCTTTTCCTTGAAAAAATAATAAGAGATATAAAAGGATAAAAGAAAAAAAAAATGCATGTCTGTATCTAGGGACTACGATTATGCATGCCATCTGTTTTTTATTTTTATTTTTTTAGTTTCACTTAGTGAAACAAAGCATCCACATCCCGTTTCTAGCCGGAAGTTTGCTCTTCCTGGTCAAGGCAATCATGAATAGCTGAGAGTAGGCCAAGACTCTCCACCATGGTACCAAGCTGCTGGTCAGTTCCTCTATTCCTGTTTATCATTCGGTTGGAAATAATTCATTGGATTTGCTTTCTAGATTCAGCTCAGATAAGATCATTTTTGGAGTGAGATCCTAGGGCTGATAATGGAGTCGATTAATTGTACGAATCCAGCCAAGAGAACTAGCCCAGGACAAACAACTTGAATCATAGAGAAAACCATGGGATGTAATTAGTGTAGAGAAAAAACAAATTCGTACTCTTTTAGAATGTGGCGTGTATATTACAGTTGATGCCGAGTAAATTGGTGAAGCTTGGATCAATTGCCTTCTTTAGGAAGCTTCAAAACCTGGTAAGAGTCTTTGAGGCATGTGAATCCTAGCACAACACAGTTGCCACGCGGAAGTTTCAGCAAGTGGGCATGTACCTTATTTCAATAAATGCCAGAACTTTGATCGCATTGAAATTCTATGAATGCAGGGAAGGAGTTGGATATGGTTGGGCATTTTCGGAAGCCTCATGTTCATAATCGAGAGATTGGTGAACATGGTGAAGGTCTTCAAGATGCAGCAAATGGACGGGCTTTGGCTCGAGAAGCTGTGAGGAGGAGCGCACAGGTAGTTGATCCGAGCAAGAGAAGGCCATATGCCGCTCTTCTCGGAGGGTCCCGAGTAGCACAGGAGGAGGAAGCCAATGGAAAAAGCGCAGCTGCCAGCTCCTGCGCTGCCTACACATTAGAAGGATGTCCTTGTTGGGCAGGCTTGATATAGATTGGTAAGGGTGTAGGGAGTTTCTTGTCCCTTTTTACTCGATTGGATTTGAGTGAGGTTGTAGCCATCTAGCCAATTTGCCTGCCTCTTTTTTTTTTCATTGGATTAAAAAATATTATTCCTTGTTTTGGCCGACTGAATTGGGTGAATCTAAAACCCTTCTCGAGATGCTCCTTGTAATATCAGGAGGGGCAAAATTTCATTTCATGAGGATGTAGTAGGCAGCTGAGGATGGTTTCTAAATATAGAAGAGAAGTACTTCATTTTTTATGTTTGGCCAAAATATTTACTTGACTAACCATTTACCTTAGGCAAGAAGTGAAATTAATTGAATAGTGAAAGAATTGGGTTGAGGATATTGTTGAGATACACATTCGAGGGTTTTAGGAGAAAGAAGTCGCATATTTGAAGATGTGGCGAAATGTGGATCCACTTAATTTGTTCAAAATCCATTCACCTAAGCTTTTTGTCCTTTTGAGTATAAGTAAGTATAGCTTAATATTATGATGAGCTTATATTTGAGCTTTTTCTTGATTATCTCTACATACGAAAGTATTGGTTGTATGATGCCATAATTGATTGTTAGCTTACTCATAATATGTATTGACTATGGTGTTTATCTCTTAAGAAAGGAATTTGAACTTGGCTCAGACTTTGAAACTAGATTAAAACTTCATTTTCTTCTCGTGTTGTATCACAATTGCATGTGCCACAAATGAATTACTCGAGTTTGTGGCATTAATTGCAAGGACGTTAATTAAACTTGGAAAATTTATTTTGTTGGAGTATACAAGGATCCTGCTTGCCATTTTTCATTGCCACTAAATTCTAGGAGCCCTAGCTTGACAGTCGAATGGATTGCAAAGTTCATATGTAATTGGATAGCATGATGGATCAAAGTGTTAATAGAAATTAACTTTCTTTTTGAATAGAAATTAAAGTGTTGAAAGATGAAATGAAATGTTTTCTTCGACAACAAAATAAAAATAAAAATTGAAATTAAAGATCCAATCCACCAGAAAAACTCCGTTTGGTAGTACAACATGGATTTAGTCCAATATCAACAGATACTCATTTTTCAACGCAAGTAGCTCCATCTGTATCAAGAAAAAGTTCACAAATGGGTGGACTTTATAATATACTGTTGTAGAATACTTTGAAAGTTGATTGCTGCTAAGATTTTCTGAATGAAATCGAAGTGGTAAATAGCTTTTTTAGTAAAGAGTTGCTCATTGGGTGTCAAATTGAATTCGAAATATATTGCTTCAAGCAAGCGAGATAGTTGTTCTATTAGTGCTATGCCCATTCACTTTTACCATGGTGTATTTTTTTCCGTCGGCGGACATGATTGAACCATTTCCTTTGAATTATGATGTAAAGATTTGATAGTTTTTGTCTATTTATATATGTAGTTTGGATAAAGGGCTAGTTATTTTGTTTTGTACAAAAAGAGTCCTCTGTGTTAGTTTGGGATGAGCTACGGGCGTACTTAATGGAAAGTGATTTACAAAGTTTGGTGCATGGGAAGAGGCTTTGGACTTAGTTTGTTCTATGCTTTCTCTACTAGCACTTGAAGACCTATTTATATAGGCCACTTCCACCACTTCCATTGATATGGCGCATACCAAAATCTCTACTTTATTAGAGATATTTTTCTATACTTTCACTCCAGGCCACACACTTCACCAACCTCAAGTAGATTAAAGTCTTATAGACATTGGTAGAGGGTCCTAGATTTATTTTTTTTTAAGAAAAATTTATTGAATTTTGACACTTCTTCTTGATCATAAAATATGAGATTTTATTAAATCGTAGGTATCGATTGATTTGATGGCATAATTTTGTTTAGAAACTCCATGATTTTCATTGAGGTACCAATTCAAATCTAAATTGTCATTGTCAATTAGCAAATCTGTCTTAAGAAAATATTTTTAGCGCAACTGACATTATATTGAAATATATAAGTGAAGGAATGAAGTTTTGTCTAAATAATAAAAATTAAGAACCTTGATTTTTTTTTTGGTCAATTTGAGCAAAAAAACATTTTGATTTGGCGTTGAAGCTTTCAATTTTTTTATTATTTGATTTCTTAACAAATTAAAACCCTTTTTTCAAGAAATAAAAAAAAAAAATCTTAAATCTTAATCTTGAAAGATATCTCGAGAGAAACAAAGGAGGCGCTGATGGTGGGCCAAATAAGGCCTCCACGATTTCTTCGTCTTCTTCTCCGACCGGCCTACCAACAAAAGCAAAGGCCTCCTCCTCTGAGTTCTCCACAGAAAGGGAAAAGGCCACATCGAGACGGAGCGAAGGAGGAGAGGAAGGAGACCAACAAATTCAGCAGAAATCGATGAGGAAGCGCCCAGCGAAAGAGCAGGAGGAGGAGGAGATGGAGAAGGAGTGATGGCAATGGGGAAAGACGATGGGCCATCGATTTTCACCGACGCTTCTGCTTCTCATGCCACTCGCACTGCTTGAACACGCAGCTGCTGCGGAGGGACGACGTCGGCATCGTGGTACGCGCTGGCGTCGTTCCGGGAGCTGCCGGAGTTCGTGAAGGACAACGAGTTCATCCTCGGCCACCACCCACGCCAGCTGGTGGCTCGCTGAGGCCGCCCTCAGCTTGTTCCGTTGGCACAACGAGACGCTCGACGTCTCGACGTAAGGATGGATGATGTGTTTTTAGTTCGACTTGTTTTTCTTATGCGGGGCCATCTTTGTTCATATTTTCTTCTTGAGTTCATCTTTATCTTTTTTTTTTTTTTCTTTTGTGATTTGTGGTTTTCTCTTTTGCATCCTGTGTGTGATGCGGAGCAGGCATTTGATTGGGACGTGCCTCAGGTGGCGGATCTTCTCGGCCTATTCTCAAGGTGCGTTTTGTGTCATTCAATCCTATACTTGCGTGAACATTCTGGTGAGCCTCGACCATATCGAATGGAACACATAATTTCTGTCGGATTGGGAATCATAGCTATACATTTATAGTGAGAAATTTGTCAGTAGCAGCTCGATCTGTGTTGATTGTCATAGCTCGATTTCACGGTCTCAAGTGTAATCTGAGATGAGGCTTGTAGGTGCAAATTATAACTCAAACTCACTAGAGAGCTTGCTGAATTGCTCATTTGGTGAGGACGTTTGAATTACCCTGTTTTGATGAAATCCTTCATAACCAGCTTAAAATTGTCAAATTTCACAGTCACATTTGCTTAGATATCAACTACCTATTCATTAGTATTGTGATATTCCTGGCTTGTTACCATACTGAGCAACCAGCCACCAAAATTGCCATTAACCTTTATTTTCTTTTTGTGCTGTATCGAAATTGCAGGTGCCATAGATGAATAACTCAAGTTTGTGAAATTAAGTGCAGGTACATAAAATAAAACTGTGAAAGTTTGTTTCACAGGAATATGCAAGGGTTGTGCTCGCCAATTTCTTTGCTGCTAAATTTCAGGAGTAGTAGCCTGACAGTCAAGACAGTCTTTGTTCAAGAAGCAAGTGCAAAATTAAGATGGATAGTGAGGGTCCTCTGTGATAAGTTTTGTTGACACCTAAATTTTTAGGGTTAATTTTTACTAAAAAAAAACACACGGCATATAGTTTAGAGACATTTTATTTTCATTTTGTTTTATTTTAGGCCGCCGGAAAAGGGAAAATTTTTCACATATTCCGTTCAGATTTTTAGGCAATATACATCAAAGGATGAATGTTCAAGCAAAAAGGAAAATTTTGGATAGAATATGTGAAAAATACAAGAAGAGAATATCACGTGTGGTGCAATGATATATTCAAAAAATATTGCACGAGCAAAATTGGAAACGAAATATGCAATAAGGATTCAATTTTTTGCCCTATAAAAAGTGTGATGGGATACAGAAAAGTGGTCGGCAAATTTTGAGAGCAAATATGTGGAGAGGTTGATTTGAGTGATTTTCGAAAAATTGAGAAAGTTGGTGCGAAGAGGGAATTCGTGCAAAGCAAAAAAGAAAGGAAACCCCTCGACGCTGCCACCGCACGCCTCCGATGCCCATCGCCGCGCCTCTGCACCCGCGACCTGTTGCTGCCCAACTCGACACCGGAGCTCCGCTGAATCCACCGTCTGCGACGCTCGTGCCCAACCCCGTGCTCAATCCCGAAGCCTCGGTGCCGCGCCGCTGACGTGCCGCCTCGCCTCGCCGGTGATTCCTCAAAAACCGGCGGCCAAGATTTCTTTTTAAAAAGAAAAAAAAAAGAAAAGGAAAAATTAAATTAAGTATTTTTACTTTACTTTATTAGGCAAGTTTAGGTTTTTTTTTTTTTACTTATTTGTTTATTATTTCTTTATATGTTGTTTTCTTTGTTTGGAATGTCTATCTATGCATAATTGAAAATCTCAATGCATTACCTAATTCGCAACTACGCTAAGGTTTTTTTTATTTCATCTATAAGGCTTTAGATGAAATAATCAATCAAGTGGAAATAAATTTGATATTTTGATCTTTAAGGCTTAAGATCAATTTATCGATTTTACTAGCGAAATATTATCCCTTGATTTGAATGATATGTGATATCCTTTTTGGGGTAATTTTGAATGAACTTGATTGTTTTTTATTCAGCTTGAGATATGCCTGAATTAGGATATTGCATGTTTTAGGGTTATTTGCATATTTAGGTTAAACATTCTATTTATCATGAATTTTCAAAAAAAAATCAAAAATCAAAAAAATCAAATCAATTAATTTAGGTTGCTAGTTTTCTAACTTAAATTGCATGTTTAATTATTTGGCAATTGTTAATTTTGAAATTAAAAAGGAAATAAAAAGAAAAAATCCAAAAAATGTTGAATTAGGGTTAGGTTTGCTTTTCTTATTTTGCATGTTTAGGATAGAGATTGTATTTTGAATCATAAAAAGGAAAACAAAAAGAAAGCATATTCATTTAGAATGTTAGTTTTATTATTTGATTTGCATGTTAAATTTTAATTTCGAAATTAATAAAAAAATCATGTACATATCATATAGAATTAGGGCATCTTTTGCACTTTATTGCATATTAGGGTAAGATTGCATGTTTAATTTTACTTCCTAATTAATTTTAAGTTTAGATAGATTTTTTTTTTAGATAGATTGCATTCTAGGATTATTTGGGTTAAGATAATATTTTAGTTTAAATTAAGATTTAGTTTAACCTAATTCCTAATATAAATTGAATAGGATTTTAATCTAGCTAGATAATTTTCATATTTTTTATAATTCCGAATTTCATAAAAAATACAAAAATGCCTTAGGCTAAATTAGTTTCATTATTTAGGATATAATGCATTCTTTTAAAAGAAAAGAAAAAATGTCATGCACGTCATTAGGGTTAGATTCATTGAGATGCATGCCATTTAGTATTTTTGCTAGGTTCATTTAATTAGAAATTTCCCATCATTAAGATTAGGTCATTTTGGTTAATTTAAATTGCATATTTAATTATTGCATGTTCATTAAGAAATGACAAAAAAAAATTATTTTATTCATTCATATAGTTTAGGTCATATTGCCAAGCCATATCATTCCATGTTAGATCAGTAGCATTGCATATTGCATGATTTTCATTAATTAAGTGAAAACAAAACAAAAGTTGCGTGTTAATTAGAAACCATATCTAGGTTGTTGATGTGGATTTTAATTTAACATCGCAAATTGCTTTCGTTGCTTTGAGGTAAGTTTGCAATTTATTCATTGCTTTCTTGGGTGTTAAATTGATGGATTGCACACCCGCATGATCGCCTCACGTGTTAGGGAAATATATTTAAAATCAATTTAAGCTGCTTGCAAAAAAAAAAAAAAATTGAAAATAAAAGAATGGTACCGAAAGGGCATTAGAGAAATTTAGTGTAACAAAGTTCCCGTATCCATAGTCTCTAGTTTGTAGGAGTAAAGTAAAACTCCTGTTACTTTACTTGGGTTTCTAATCGACCCACCAAAAATAGATTAGTGGCGACTCCTAGTTAAAAATCAATTGCACGTTAAAAAACTTGAACCTAAGTCGCGAATTGGTATGAGCTTGGGAGAGCCCGAGTTAAGTCTAGGTTTAACAAATCCATTAGCCAAACTCTAGGTGGTTCACCCCGAAAAATTGGTCGCGACAAGTTTCCATGATGGAATCAAAGTATTAATAGAGATTTCTGTTCTTTTCAAACAAAAATTAAGGATCCACTCCATTTGAAAATCTCTCTGTTCCTGTTAATACAACATGGATTCAGTCCACTATCAATGGATAATCATTTTTCGTGCAAGTAGCACAGTGTGTGTCAAGGAAAAAGTTCACACATGGTGGACATTATAATAAACTATTGCACTGCTGCTGAGATTTTTTTGAACCAAATCATAGTGGTAATAGCTTTTATAGTGAAGAGTAGTTTACTGGTTGTCAAATTGAATTTGAAAGTGTCAACTTAGGCAAGCTAGATAGTTATTCAGTTTGTGCTTTGCCCATTCACTTGATATGCAAATCCACTTGTGCAGGTCAAACTCTGGCAAACAGGATTGAACCATTTTCTATATATTATGATCTGAAGATTAGACTCCGACTAGTATTTTCATAGATTAGGCAATGGCTTGATATGCAAATCCACTTGTGCAGGTCAAACTCTACTAGTGCAGGAACTAATATCTCTCACTCAAAGGAATTGCTTTTGGTGAGTGGCATGCCAACGATGTTTCATTCGACTTACGAAAGGAATGCTGTCTTTTGCAGTCTACAGATGCATCTAACACAATATAGTTTTCAGGGTACAAATTCTTTGGTGAACTTGAATCAGATATCAGAAGAAGGAATGAAGATCGGTTCACTCCATTCAGCTGCAACACAGTGGCCGTTCTTCGTCTTCTTAGGCGGATCCATGTTCTGCCTCCTCTCGAGCAGCATTTGACTCCTTTTGTCATGCCACTCACACTGCTTGAACATCCAACTGCTGCGGATGGACTATGTCAGCATCATGGCCATGATCATCACCTCATTCTTCTCCCCAATCTACTACATTTTCCAGTGTGAGCCCCATTGGCAACTGATAGGTAGAATAACAGCGATGGGGATTTTCACCGTTGTGACACTGCTTGCCCCTTCTCTTTCTTCTGGGAAATTCCAGGCATTGCGGGCGATGTTCTTCTCATCCATAGAGTTTTTCGGTATTGCACCTGCGATCCATGCCTGTATTGTGAATTGGAGCAATCCCCAGTGCCTGATCACGCTTGCTTATGAGTCGGCCATGGCACTGTCTACATTACAGGTACTTTGTTTTATGTTAGCAAGATTCCTGAGAGACTAAAACCGGGTTGGTTCGACCTCGCTGATCACAGCCATCAGATATTTCACGTCTTCGTGATCATGGGTGCGTTGGCTCATTATGACGCTACTCTGTTGCTCTTACAGTGGTGGGATAGAGTCGGGCGCAATAGAAATGTGTGACAATACTAAAAATTTGTTAAAATTCAATCCATTTCAATTGAACCGAGTGTGAGCTATTTGCTGGGGTTGTGTGAATCAAGAAGCCTTGAGGCGAGATGGCGCTCCATGACAGAGGAGACGCCTCCATTTATAAAGAAGTGAAATGCTCATTCTATTTATATTTTCTCATTTTCCATGGATGATTTGATTTACAATGTGATCATATGTGAGTAATAATATTTTCTGCTTTCATCTTATTTTGAGCTGTTTGTAGGGTTGTTGCTCCATAATTTTAGTTCTACTATTACTTTTCCTTTTTCGCTATAGTGTCCTGCTGTTACCACCACCATGAAAATAGTTTGAAAAAAGCTAAAGCGGGAGGATGGTGAATTACCTGGTCCTTTGTGTGGTGAATTTTAAGAAGTTAAGTCATGGACCAATACAACATATGGAACTACTAAGAGTCTCTACCTAATAGGGTTCCGGAAAAGGCAAAAGATGTAAGCAGATAGAATTTGCAGAAATGGAATTTGCTCAAGCCCATTTGCAATCTATCAAAGCTCTGTGATAAAATAAAAAAATGTCTGAAAGAAGCGCGAGCTATGAAGAATTTGGAAGTCCAAGAAGGAGCCGCCGTTAGTAAGAAAAGAAACTCAGATGATCTAATTTGCACCTTTAGCAAAGCTTCATTCCGGCAATCATGTTGCTAAATCTCAAAGGAGAATCAGCTAAGTATTGGCAAAGACAGTTAACAGCTGATCTGGCTTCACAAAATCAGCCACTTCTATGGTGGTCAGGTGTACCTTACAACATTTCGTTGAAGTTAAGTCCAAATACGTCGGAACACATTATCAAATTGTTTACGATTTGTAGTTCGGTTCATAGAAAGGGAGGCAGTAAAATATGCTAGTGTACTGTAGAAACTCCCCAGGAAAATGAAAGAAGCACTTGTCAATCTGTGATAACAAGTCGCAGCCATAGTTTTTCTTTTTTATGGTTACTGTATCTCTGACCACAATGATCTCTTTTTCAGTTCATAACGAGAAGAAAATCTGGTGAAACTCATTACCGAATTCATAGGGAAAGACGGAAACTATGACTATCCAATCGTTCGACGTCCATAGTGGAGAATCAAAATGTTTAAATACTTGCAACCACAAGCTTTGCTAAGGAAACAATGGGATATTTGCTTACAGACAAAACCGAACAGTATGTTGAGACAGAAGTTAAGTAGAGAAGATAACAGTGGAGAAGAAGACGACCCCAACAAATACTACCATGAATGATGCTGCAAAACTCAAGAAGGCATCTTTCTAGGACTCATCCTCTCTGCCTTTGTGCCTTCATCAACAGTTGACAGTGTCCTTGGACTGTGATTTGAGCTATGGGTTATCTTCGTAACTTGCTTCATCGAAAGTTCCAAATTGATATCTGTCTAGTGTCTTGCCTAATGGAAGTGTGTATAGCTTTGTTAGTTGTGTGGGAATCTGACCAATTAACTTGTTGTAGTAAAGGTCCACACTCTCTATATTACTTAGATTGAAGAATATTTTTGAAATTGATCCTGTCAAATTACAATGCGATAGATAAGACATATTTAGCTCAAATAACCGATTTCTAGAGGAAGAGAGCCCATCAAATTATAGTGCGAGAGATCCATTCCAGACACTTATCCTAGAATATTGACCTTATAAGATTCCAGTCTACTCTTTGACATGAAAGGTCACTCGTTCTAGTTCATCCAAAAAAAGCACTTGTGGCTCTATCAGCATGGGAGAAATGATAAGCTGAGTTTTGCCTCGTATTGCTAGAGTTGCCAATGCTCACCATTTTCACTCAACATATCGAATGTGCTATTAGATACCCCACCATTTCCAAATGTCAAATGTTCCAAACAAGACGGAACTTCCCCCAAAAAGCCATAATAAGAAAGATCCACCATGCTTATCTTCGTCATCTGACGAAGAGCTAGACTAATTGAACCTTCAAAGTGGTTTCGTTCCAGCAGAAGATACTTCAAGTTCCAAGCCAAACTAATCCAGTTAGGCATCTCCCGTAGATACATTGTGACGATGGACGAAGCTCTAGAAAGAAACTAAGGAAAAGGCCTGGTAAGCTCATGACTTTGTAGATGCAAGAATCTCATAAATGTAACATTGGCACAGCAGGGTATGTTTGGACTGAAATTTGTTAGTCCAAAGGTATAAAACAACAACAGAATTCAATTTGTAGAAGCTCAATGATATAAGTTTCTGACAACATCAGAAATTCCAAAAATTGGATATCTCCAATCCAATTTGGTATTGGTCCGGACTATAAATTATAACTTAGATCCAAAATCCTTAAATCTTAGCTATCCAAAATGCCAAGTGACATATCTCGGTGAATTGGTTGTCTTTTAGAGAAATATTTCAACCTTATCAAGTTAGTAGTCTTGGTAGAATTTGGCCACGCAAGTTGTTGCCTGACATATTTAGTACAAATAGGGAGATACAACCTATGGCTGGTGGCTCTGGCATCTGCCTCGTGAAGTCATTATTCGACAAATCTAAAGTCATCAACGACTTCATATCGTCTATCAATGGAGGGATTTTTCCTCCTATCGAGTTCCTTGACAAGTTCAGATACAACAAATTTGGGAGGATGGAATCAATCTGAGATGGAAATGCTCCTTTAATCCTTTTGGCAGATGCATTGAACCAACACATATGGACAAGATTCAACTTGGCTGGCAAATAAAAAGCACCCGACAAGTTGTTGCCAGTGAGTTTAACTTGATGAGAATCGCATTATTTTTGCAATAGCCAACATCATCACCACTGAACTCTACATGCACACTAGCGAAGAACACTTCGTGTTTTTCTGTTGAATTGTTGCATTACGTCATTGCTTGAAATATATGTAGCTCAGCATTATGTGCTCGGTTTTTTTTTTTCTATATTCGACCCAAATATCTTCTGGATAAAAGGCATGACTAGGGCGACCCTTGACAAATGTTCCACGTTGGTTTAGTTTGAAAAGAAATTAAGGTGATGGAAAAAGAAACACTAGCACAATCATTAGGTGTGTTTGTTTCGCGGAAAACTTTTCCTCATTTTCCAACGTTTGGTTTGCTTAGAAAAATTAGTTGATGGAAAATGTTTGCCTAGTCAAAGTCAACGAAAAATGTTTTCCTACCAAAACTTAAATTCCAAAAAATGATTTCCCCTTTGAAAGAATCGGAAAATATTTTCCAAATTTTTTTTCCTAGTCTTAGGATCCTTGGTTAATGAAAATTTTATTCTTATAAAAATAATTTTAAAAAATCAGATTTTTAATTATTTTAAAAATTTCAATTAATTTTTATTATTTTATTTTATTTTATGTTCTTTTTTTTTTTTTTCTTGCTTCTTCTTCCTCCTTCTTCCCCCTTCTTCCTCCACCCACCCAACGATTAGCCAAGAGGCATACCAACAAGCTCCAGGCTTTACCGATCCAAGCGAGCCCGAGCCCGAGCTCGACCAAGGTTAGTGAGCTCACAGCTCACCTGATCCTGGCTAGCTTGAGCTCTGTTGGGGCTAGCGAGCTTGTGGCTCACTCAATCTCGATGAGCCGAAGCTATGGCCATCGCCGACCAGTAGTGGTGGAGGAAGGGAGAAAAAAAAAGGAAAGAAAAGAAAAAAGAAAAAGAAAAGAGAAAAGAGAAAATTTAAAAAATAATTAAAATTCCATTTCTAAAAAAAAAAAAAAAAGAGAGAAATAAAATAATTAAAAATTCGATTTTTTTAAAATGTAAAAATTTCAACTTTATTTTTTTGCATGAAATTAAATCATTAGATTGAAATTATTTTCCAATAATATCCAAACAACAAAAATCATTTTTGATCATATATCACCAAACAAAAGAAAACTAGCTATATTCTTGGAAAATATTTTATCGGAAAACATTTTCCTATATCATTGAATTTTCCGCGAAACAAATGCCCTTGAGTTGGTACATATGCATAAGACAATCGCTCTTAAAATTCTGCCAGTAGAGTCGAACTTAATATTCAAGCAATTTTGCATTAAGTACTGGATAAGCTTAGTTCTCTTACTATAAATCTTCATCAAGCAGTAATCACAAAAGTGGGCTCAGGTTGCTGGGCAGTGGTCCTGCAATGCAAGCCTTTATTGTCAAATTGGAGCAATTCCCCCGCGCCTAGTCCTTTATGTTAGTAGGATCTTGTTGAGACGCTAAAATATGGTTGTTTTGATATTGCTAGTTGCAACCATTAAATAATTTATGTCTTGGGTAACATTTATAGGAATTTGTCGATGCTAGATACATTTCGCTTGTGAACTAAACTACTTTCTCTCAATTTATAGCCAAATAAAAATGCCTTTCTATTAAAATTAGCATGATAAGGAATACAATAGGAACACTCTAGGAGTCAAGCATTCAAAATGCATAATAAAGACTCAAATGCCAACAATTCTACTAAAGAAAATTTCTTCACCATTTCCTTATTTTTTCCATTGCAAAATGCTTAGAAGAACAATCGCTAATGGGGAAACGATGGGATGAGCTTACAAACAAGCTCGAACAGCACATACTGATAGTACGAGTTTAAGTAAAGAAAAAGGACCACCCCAAGGAATGCCACAACATATGATCCTGCAAAACTCCACAAGAAGGCTTCTCTCCAAGGGTCATCCTCCATGGTGTGATTAAAAGATGGCAGTGTGCCCCTTTCCCGATTTGAGTCATCACAACTTATTAATGGTGCTCCACAAAGAAGGGGGTTACCTTCATAACTTGTTTCACCAAAAGTTCCAAATTGATTTTTTCGATCTGGTGTCCTACCTGAAAAGTTGTTGTAAGCCACTCTAAAATCTGATAGGGTGTAAAGCTCCGTTAGTTGTGGAGGGATAGGACCAATTAAGCTATTGTAGGACAAGTCCAAGCTCTCTACACTCTTCAAATCGGAAAACGTTTTCGGGATTGATCCCGTCAAATGATTGTGTGACAAGTTCAATGCTCGAAGTTCACCCAAGTGGCCGATCTCTAGAGGAATAAAGCCTGTCAAATTGTTCTGTGAGAGATCTATTCCCGACATGAGTTGTAGAATGTGGCCCTCATATAATTCCAACCTCCTCTTTGTCATGAAGTAAACTTCTTCTAATCTATATGTATACGTAGACCTTCTATCTTCATAATAGGACAAAAATATAGAGAATTTGCTGATATATACATATGGAAGCACAGTCTGCTGTGAATAAGAAAAGGTATCAAATGCATCTGTAGATACCCCGTTGTTTCCAAATGCCAAATCTTTCAAACAAGAAGGAATTTGTCTAGAAAGATTATTATTAGAGAGATCCAATATGCTCATATTTTTCAACAGACACAGGTCCAGAGGGATTGAACCTTCAAATCTATTTCCTTGCAGTAGAAGAACCTTCAAGTTCCAAAGTGAACTAATCCAAGTGGGGACCTCGCCTGACAGTGCATTGTGTCTAAGATCCAATGTAACCATCAATGATGCTCTAGAGAGAAACTCAGGCAAATGCCCAACAAGCGTGTCATTTGTTAAATGCAAGAACCTCATAACTGTAACATTAACACAGGGGCGTATATTTGGCCCAAGGTTGTTACCAGATAGGTCTAAAAGCTTGAGACAATGTAAGTTGCAGAAGCTCAACGGTAAAGGACCTCTAAATGAATTACTCGACAGCATAAGCATTTCCAAGAATTCAATATCTCCAATCCAATTAGGAAGTGTTCCGGATAGGAAATTATTGCTTACATCCAAAACTTGCAAGGAGCTATTTAATATGCCAGATGATATGTCCCCTTTGAAACTATTATTATCCAAATACAAATATCTCAAGCTTGTCAAGTTAGAACCCCTCGGTAGCATATTGCCTTGCAAATTGTTGCTTGACAATTTCAATAGAACAAGTGACGTACAATTTTTAGCCAATGGCTCTGGTATCTCTCTTGTGAAGCCATTATTCGACAAGTCCAATGTATGCAGGTGATTCATATTGCCCATGGAGTAAGGGATTCTACCTTTCAATAAGTTCTTTGACAAATTCAAATAAATTAAATTTGGGAGGATGGAACCAATCCAGGATGGGAGCTCTCCTTCAATAATATTAGCAGACACATCTAACTGTAGCATGCTGTCAAGATTCAAATTGGAAGGCAACTGAAAAGTACCTGACAAGTTGTTGCCCGTGAGTTCGAATCGTTCTAGATATACATTATTCTCCAATAGCCAATTTGGGAAATTTCCATTCATTCCATTATGGCTGAGTTGAAGAAGTATCAAATCATGTTGTTCTTTCAAGAAAGCTAGGAATTATGACATTTGCGTCTTTGTTGAGCACACAATTTGATAAAGTAAACACCTTCAGTTGAAATGAAGGAAACCAAGTGGGCTCTTCTGTATTTACTTCCAGATGGTTACGATTATTGAGGAGGTGGAATACCTCAAGGTTGGAATTATTGGCTAGGGAAGCAAGCGAAAGTGAGCCTTCAAAGGCATTTCCAGAGAACACAATATATTCGAGTAACTTGAGATTATAGAGGAGAGATGAAGGAATGGCCCCACTGAAATTGTTATTTGCCGCATCAAGCGCACGGAGTGAGGTCATATTGCACAAGCATGAAGGAAGAGGACCCCAAAATCCATTACTATTGATATCCAACTCTTCAAGGTACCTTAATCCGCACAGGCCTGTTGAAGTGGACACTGCAAGTATGAGTATAATCTCTATATTGTTCTTCATATGATGGTTTGTGCCGAGAATGGAGGTTAGAAAGAGTAATCTAGTATCCAAAAGTACAAACAGAAAAATAGGTAGGATAGAGCTTTGGAAAGGAGTCGCATCACCACAATGCTTAATTACTTCAAAGTTTGACAAATTTTGAATTGGATTGTAAACAAACTCTTTCTAGATTTATGGCGTAATTGTATGGGTAACTTTTAAACCTTTGCTCGATTTTCATCATATTTTCTGAATTTTTCTTTTCTAATTTAATCATGTACTTTTCAAAAACAGTGCCTGCCAAGTCAGCAGTGGAGGCCCCCAAACATCATTTGGACTCGCAAGTCACTTTTTCCCTCTTTCTTTCTTTTTTTTTCATTTTTCCATTTTCGTTTCTTCTTCTTCCTTGCACTTCCGTGTCCTCCACAGCAACTCGCCACCGCAATCTGCCGTCCTCCACCACCACCATTCGCACCATCGTCCCAACTCGCTACCCATCACCGCCACCTCGGTGCCTATCCAACCCACCCCCCTCCTCCTCAAATCTAATGCATGGCGCCCTCTAATTTGAGGCCACACTTCAAATCTGAGGTCATTTTGGCTCAAACCGAAAGTCGTCTGGTGGTGGTGATGGCGACCGAGTTTCGTGATGTAATGACGAGTCTGGGCGCCGCGGAGGGTGGGGGTAGCAATGGACACCGGCGCTGAAGATTTTTTTTTTTTTTTTAATAAGTCCGTATGAGTTTTTGATATTATAATTATTTATTCTACTCTATATATTGTTTACCTTAATGGTAAAAAAGACAATTTTCAGATAAATTAATTTATCCATAATAAGATGTGCTTTCTTTGTTTGATTTTATGCGTCTTAGTTTACTGATATAAATTTTCAGTTTCTTATATAATTTTCGCCGCCTAGTTGAATTTATTAACACTGGCAATCCCTGAAGTTTAACCACCATTGTGGTTTAATGTGTAAAATGTAAGTATTTTTTGGATTTTGATTCCCATTAACTTTTGCATTTAATTTTGTTATGATTCCTGTACAATATTTGAACTCCTCTGATATATTATTATTTCGGACTTTTTTTTTTTTTTTAATCTTCAAAGCAATAACTCCTTGCATATGTTATGTTATCACACTACTCTTTAGATTGGCCGATAAAAAAGTTTCACAAAAATAAAAGCATGGGGGTTTAAACTTCAATCTTCAAAGATCATGGATTTAATTGAGAAATGATCAACCTTTTACGAATCACCGACATCGTGATCCCACAATTAAGACATTGAGCATGACCTACGTTTACTTATGGCTTCCAGGGACATTTAACTAAATCCTTCCAACTTCAAGCATGAGTCAAACAACTATATGATGTCACTTACCTAAATACAAGTCGTTGGCGCTAAGTTATTTGAAGCAAATGTGCGGTCAAAATATGATCTCTGGAGAACGTCTAATATAATGCAGTCATGCCTTCTATGTTCAAGGAAATCTTATCTTATTTTTAAAAAGGTGATATATGAAAGCATTTTCATAGGAGTACCTTCCAGAAACTTTGAAGATGCAATCAATCCACATTGATTGATGTACAAGGCCTTGAGAGATGTTACCCTCATAATGTCCGTGAGGGCGTCATTGGTCAAATTGTTCACACCAAGATCCAATACCTCCAAATTCACACCTGTAATTGACAAAAGGTTCCCAAAATCAAACTTAATGTATCATGGCATGTTCTTCTATTCTACATGTACCTTCAATCTGATTGGAAGACAATTTTGGAGCCTCCACTGAAGTTTGCTTGTACAATGAGGGGACTCGTTCTAGATTATTGAAAGATAGATCAAGTCGCTTCAATTTCCTCAAGTGCAGCGTTCCATTTAAATCTGATCATAGAAAGATCCATGCATACCTCATAGTTAATAAATTATCTACCAATATCAAATGTCTGACTATCTTCCATTTATCTAGAATAACTATATGCTCATGATGAAGAAAATTGATTTCTATGCAGAAACCAGTTGATCCGACATATCTGAGCATCAACAAAGTCTCCGTCACATGCATTTGTAAACCAATTTCATAAATGGGTAACTTATAGCTTCAACAATGTCTATCAGATGTAGTTAACTAGCAAAGCTGAGAAAATCGTTTGCTCCCATGTGACATATGACTTTACTTTTATGACTGCCTCATGGCAAGATACATGACATAATTTTGCCATGTGACCCGTATTAGACCAACGAGCATTGATTTATTGAGCTGTCATCTCTTAACTTCTATCTCTTATTGAGTTTAAATTACAAAACATGAATAAAGAGAAAAGAATTTTCAGAATATATTCTTGAAGATATAGTTTATTTTGCAACGTGGATGTTCCATTACGTCCTCACCATTATGGTGACACCATATGACATTTGATTCTATCTCTATATGACCAGATACAATGCCTCGTTTTTTTCTATGTGGCTCACGTCGATTAATAAGTATCAGTTCAATCATTTGTCATTTCCAAACCTCTATCTCTTTTGAGTTTAAATCTAAAATCATGAATAAAGAGAAAAGTTTTCATATATATTCTTGACGATATAGTTTATTTTGCCATTCCCAAACTTCAAAATCTTGTTACTTTGAAAGTCAAAAAATGCATAGAGAGAAATTATCACGTTCCTCAAATATAGAAACAATTCTTCCAACAAATAAATCCATTGCATTTAAAACTGAACAAAATACAACAAACTAGTGATAAATTTTATTTGTGATGAGCCATCGAAGATCAAAAGTATAATTCTTTATTTAAGCCAATGCAATTTTGTTAATTAGTTTATCACTTTCAGTTAGAAGGAAATTAAACAAAATATAAAATCCTATCGCTTCAAAGATTACAATCAAACTTTTAAATTTGCAATACATCTTTTAAAATTATAAATCGTTAAAAATCATGACTTCTTTAGAATGTGGCATATTTGCATTTAATTTAGAATTCAAAGCAATAACTCGAACAATATACTTATATATTCATTTAGTTTGACTAATTTTAAAGATGGAAGCTTTTGGTATATGTTGTACGGCCTAAATGGCCTGGATTTGTTTAAACTAACCAAAATGTCATTGTCTCGATAAGTCTCGGTCAAGCCACGAATGCCAAAATCAGTCGGAAGTTTTTCCTCTTGGACCTGACCTCTCTCTCTCTCTCTCTCTCTCTCTCTCTCTCTCTCTCTCTCTCTCTCTCTTAATAAATGTTGTAGCTGCTGGATTCGATAAGATACAAATTCAATCTCTCATAGGTGTAAGATGTAGTATTGCTTTGCCTTATTTGTGGTAGAGGAGATTGTAACCAAAATAATTAGTTCTTGGTCAATCCGTCAATGCCAAAATCAGACAAGATTTTTCCTCTGAGACCACTCTCTGTCGAGCTTGTCGCTTTTCTTCTTCAGGCATTGCTTCTTATTATCATTTGACTATCGAAATCATTAATGCTTCACATAGTATTTTGGAGATAGAGGTTACAAAAATTGAGAAGAAAAGTTAATTAAAATTCACAATTTGCCTTTTCTTCCATCTCACATAAATTTAATACTAAAATTTTCCGCTAAAATCATCCCATTTTACCTCACTGTCCAATTAAAGCCTCAAGAAAAATGGGATTTTGGTTCATTAAAGGGTTCCCAGCTTTTTAGGCTGTGGAAATAGGCCTTTCCCTTCAGTATACATATTCATTTAGCTTTTTGAGTGTATAAAAGTAAATATAGGCATTTTATCTGCGTCCTCCTTTCTTCTACACAATTTTAACTTTCTGGCGTAAAAAAAAAAATCAGAGCTGAAATTAGCAAGATTCTTCAGAGCAGAGAGTGAGGAGTTTTGAAACAATAGTTTGGAACTCTCAAGCCAAAGGGTTGAGGAAATTACAAGGGATAGAGTTTGAAACGTACTGATTTAAGAGTCACCTAATGCAAAGCGCAACATTTTGTGGGACATTATGTGAGCAGAGACTTAAAAAGACTCACATGTAAAAAGGAAAATATATATATATATATATATATATATATATATAGAGGATTCTTCGTTTTTATATTAAAAAATGAAAAAGTAAATAGAAGAAAAAAGAAATGAGAGGAAAGGAAAAAAGAAAAAAAAAATCAGAAAATATGTAGAATGATATTGTTTCATCAAGAGTTGTACTTGTCAAATTACAAGTCGTGTCATACAGAAAGACTTGCGCAATTTCCAACTGCAAGTGACAGAAAGGACTATTTGAATTCAAGAAAAGGTTTATAATTATATTAGCAAAATTGAAAATTTTATAACTGAATTGGCATATGTAATTTAGGACTAAATGAGTAATTTTCCCGACTAAAAGAGAAGAGGAAAAGTAGAAAGAGGACACAAAAAAAGAAAGAAAAATAATAAAAAGCAAAAGGAAAAGAAAATGGGAAATTAATTTGGACTGTCAAATGGTTTTTGTGTTGAGGTATTAAACTTTCAAGACAGAAAACTTACAATTATCCTGAATATAGAGGATCTCAATAATATACTAAGAGCATTTGAATGACTTGAATATCATCTTTACTTTTTATCATATCGCTTAATCCGGAATCTCTTGCTAATCTTCTTAAAGGTGCACGTAGGTCGTATCAACTAAATCACGTCAATATGATATATGCGTCATCTAATTTCTTTTTCCATTTATGTCTAGTAGTGTTCGAATGCGTTATTTGCCCAACATTAAAATGACTTTCCGAGTCTACATAAACTAAAGGTTGACCTCAGAAGCACTAAGTTTTCTGGTTTTCTTTCATGTCTGGATACATAGGTGGAGTGGCTTGGTTTTTGGAACCATTTGCCTTCTCCCCTAAGAACTGGTCCATGCATCCAGAAAAATATAGATGATTGGAAGATGTAACCATAAAAGAAAATAAGAAATTCAAATAATTTCAAGAGAAAAGAAGAAAGTAAGTCATAATATTGTTTGGATACTAGAAAAAGGAATGATCAAGAGAGAAAAGAAATGATGCATTATCACTTTATTGTACTTTTATGTATATATAATTTATGTAATTATATCAGAAATACATCAAAGGTAAATGTGGGAAAGAGAAAACAATTTTTTGATAAAAGTATTAGTGCTCTCAATCCCTCCAGATCCCTTTATATGAGGGATTTAAAAGACACACAGCTACACATAATTTTTCCTGATATGGTTTAATCTTTTCTTTTTCTAGTCCATTTCTTTCCATCTATCCAACCATTACACTACCTTTTAAGACCTTTCTCTTCCCTCTAAAATAATCCCATTTACCAATCTACTTTTCGTGATTTTTAATTTCAATTTTTTTTCATCTTTTGTAAACCTGATAGCTCTCGCAATTTGACTTTCGTTTATCATAAAACACTCAAAACCTTTTCAAAAATGTGAATATTGATATGTAGAATGATAAACTTGATTTTATTTTTCTCATTTTGAATGTTGAGAGGAAGCCACAAATAAAAACATTACGTAGATTTTGGTCCACTTCCAAACAAGTGCAAAATTGTTGGGGGTGAAAAATTCGAACAAGTCTACCTTTTATGATATAAAAAAAAAAAAGTTGAAATTTGGTAAAATCATTGCTCGTTAAGCTGATTCTATTTTTGTTTTTTGTACTTATCATCATCATGGAGATGAATCTCGTAATTAACTTATGATATGTGCAATTAACTACTTTAAGAATCACATCATTTGTGCAATCAATGTTTGTCATTAATTCACTTTTACAGTTTGATAGCACCTAGAATGACATATTTTCATTGCTCAAAATTGTAAACACTAATTTAGAAACATAATTGAAAAAAAAGAAAAAAGAAACAAAGAGCAGAGAGAGAGAGAGAGAGAGAGAGAGAGAGAGAGAGAGAGAGATGCACCGAGAGATGATTATCCCTTAAATCCAACACTTGAAGTTCCTCAAGAGGCAGGAATAGAGACGCATCAATAACCCAAGGGCCATATTCTTGCAATGTCAAATTGCGTATATAGCTTAGAACTAGTTGAGTTACTCGTGAAGTGGTGTTATCGCACTCGATGCCTTCCCAGCCACAACAGTCACCATCGTCGTCTCCCCAAGATGGAAGAGAAGACCTGTTTGGGTGGTTGAAGGCAGCCTTAATCTTGAGGAGGGCATTCCTCTCTTCTTCCAAGCACCCCATGCTTCTTCCATTCCCCATCAATACCAACAACACCCAAGTCCACAAACACAATAAAAAATACTTCATGTTTGTATGGGGTTTTGTGCATTATCAATTTCTTCTGCTTCACAATGTGCAAACTTATGAGGGTCATCTACTTAATTTATATGAGCAGAGTCTTCCCTTTTAGTGATTATTACGGTAGGGCCAACTCCACGGAACAATCATTGGAAAACTCAGAGTCTATTGGGACCAATTCCACGGAACCCGTGATTTTCGCTATTAACTTGACCTAGAACTTCTCCAAAACAGAAAAGATCAAGATTATAAAATGATAAAAAAAAAAAATTACTATTAGCAAATCAACAAAAAAAAATGTGCCCAGGAATTACTTCGCAAAAAGAGAGGGAAATAAGTAAGGTTTGACATTGTTAATTTTTAAAAAGTGTTGTTTTGCCAAGAAATATCAAATAAAGTGGTATTTGTTTTGATCAAATCGATAAAGTGATCATGAAAATATAGTCAACATTTAGTATATCTTATAATTAACTTGAAGTAAATGAATGCAAAATTAATTAACATTCTGTAAAAAAATACAGGCTTAAGTTCGTGCAACACACGGATACTTTCCTAGCATTAAATAAAAATATTTTTAATCGTCTGCCAAGGCATAAGCAAAACGATTGGGTTGTTTAAGGCGGATTAGTAGGGCATTCCTCTCTGGTCTCTCTTTCGGACCACCCTGTTAGCTTCCACTTCCTTCCAATAACGACATCATTGAAAGTCCTTACGCGCATGGACAGTACAATGAAGGACCCTTCAAATTCCGAACAGCTCACAAATTTCGTGGGTTTAGCAATTAGTCAAGATGTAATTATATTAAATTGACTCTGGAGCACTGAAGACGGGGGATCCAAGGAGATCTGATAGTCCAAATTTACTTTAGTATAAATAATATGTTCATGGTATACTTGTTCGTGGCCCGTACGTTCTATGTTTCTGCTAGGGACCTTTTTGACTCAAACATTTGACAGACCTTATCCTCTCTTATTGTCATTAAAGCTTGCCGTGGCCTAGAAGTATTCGAGGGAAAAGCATGCCAACAATTTGAATTTTGTTGAGAATTAAGGACATGAAAAAAATGATAGAGAAGAAAGCAAGCACCACAGTTGATTCAATCCCCGTGAAATAAAACCAATCAAGTTCTTAATGGAAATTGAATGTTGAACAATAACCGTGGACGTCGGAACATGAGTGCAAATTTATTCAGTTTATTGTGAGGTTACCGAATCACATGCACTTAATAGACGTGACTTGTAATATGTAGACATTATATCTATTGTTGGGTCACATGGGTCTATTATTGAATTTATTGATATGTTCAACGAAACTATCACAACCAAGCTGAAAAGTGTTGCACCCCTTTGAAAGATGCTTGGGTCTGTTATTGCTAATTATACGTGTTGAATAATACGTAACTACATAACCATATATGCCAACCAATAAAATCTAAAAAAGTGGAATCTTTTGATATTGAAGATATATAAACATGTTCTTATGTTGTTTAAAAAGTTTGCAATGTATATATTATATATAAATTCCCTTATTCGTCTAAAAAAAGGATTGCCATATATAAAGTCTATGATATCTATATCTTATATGTATACTATTATCTAATGTATCCATATAAACAAAGGGTTTTTGTGCATTATACGGTCCCCTGTGTGGGTTTCACGGCCCACCCGGGATGCTGATGGGTCGATGCTACCCCTCTTGATAGTACTACGGACGACCCCGAGTCCAACCTCAACTACGATCCAGAGCTCGAGCTATCACCGTGAGGACACCAGCAAAAGATGGGAACCATTTTTTGTAACTGCCTTGGTAGAAGGAGCTAGGACAAACCCCTTCAACCCCCCCCCCCTCCCCCTTTTGATATATTTCTAGTATGAGGGGATGACCAGTTACGGAACGGTCCTAAGGTTGGATTCTAAATTTGTAATCATTCCACGTAGATAAATAAAGCCGGGAAATTATGTAATATGTATGTGAATGTGTTTTCTCCCTAACTATCCATTGTCTGTTATTGATTGATTGGGTAAATAGAGATTGCGTGCTTCTGCATGTGTTTAATGAAAGATAAAAATCAATGGGATGATGACGTCTCTTGGGACGTCGCAATTTAATCCCATGAAGAGGAGGATGTCGCATTCCCACGACAAGGCTAAGGTCTGGGGCATGACACTATACAAACTGTGTGTCCAGTTATATCATTTATTTGTCTTTTTACTCACTAGAATTTCATTCGAGGCGTTTTGAGGGTATATTGGAAATTTTACTAACAATAGATTTAAGATTTATTATGTGTAGACTTATGCACAAAACTTTCTGTTCATGCAATGACTTGACAACTAAATTAGTAGTTTAGGATTGTTTTATAGAAGTGACTATTTATAAAGAGAATGACAGAAATCAAAGTGACTTTAGGATATTTTATTCATAAAATAGACCATCACGTTGTTTTATTAGTATGAGCTATATAATAGCGTAAAAGAACTAGGGAATAATAAATAAAATTTCATAAGAAGTCATAATGAATCACCAAATTTTGGAAAAGAAACTATAAGAGAAGAGGACAAGGAAAGGCAGCTCTCAAAGAAAATATAGAGGCATCGGCACATATTTGTTGAATGGATAGGTGCCTATGAATATATGATTCTATTAAGCTCCGGAACAGGACAAGCGTGAGCTAACTCCTAATATAAGCATGTAATTACTCCAATCTAGGGATGGAAATTTCCTAACTAAAATGATAACGATGAGAAACTTACCAAGATGAAATACAACAAATCATGAAACTAATGCATTCATGTAAATGGGTTCGGACTGCTCCCCATCAAATCCGAACCAATCGTGACTCGGCGCCATCAAGCCCAAACCAACCGGGTTCCAAAATCTGAGAAATCGAGCCGAACGCTCTCCTCGAGGACTGGTTCACCCATTATTAGATATTAAATACATGCAACCCTTATTAAACACTAAAGGCGTTTTGACAAGTAAACACGAATAAGTATGCATGCCCCCTATTAACTAATGGCACGATCAAGCATAAAGGAGACCAAAACTCATTACGAATCATGCGATGCGCAACCAACTAATTCTGGACAGAACTAGGTATGATCATTCTCGCAGTACTCCACGGTGAATTTGGCAACAAGACACAATAATTGACATCCAATGGCCTCAATTCATCTTTTAGTGACTAGTCTTCAGTTTATAGATTCATGAAAAACATCAAATGGTAATCGCGCTGAAAATCGTAAGGATCTTCCACTTGCCCTGACATGCACAATTTCTTTTTATTTTTATTTTTATTTTTTTTATCTGTCTCTGGATTCTCTCTGACAAAGTCAGTTGAACCATTTTCAAGATGTTCTAGATTTCTCTTTGCAAGATTGTCAAAATTTGAGGCATACAAATGTCAAAGAACATAGGCTGGAAAAATCTCTTCAAATGTCAAAAGCATAGGCTGGCCAAACCCAATAAAAGTACTGACCAAAAAAAAAAAAACCCAATAAAAGACACTTCATGTTTATATGTGTTTGCACCAAAAAATAACCAATTTTTTATTATTATCAACATATGATAGACCTAATTGACAAGAGCAGAGTTTGATAAGCAAAGCGAAGCGAATATTCCAAATGATTAATAGTTATTATCAACATATAACCAACTCCTGCGATTTCCGTTTAATAGTTGTTGATAAGCAAAGCGAATATTCCAAATGATTAATATTTTAATAGTTATTTTAAGAGCTTGCCAATGTTGTAAGAGTTTTTCTGACATGGGCTACATTAATTGAAATTTGTTATAACCATTTTATAGGATTAGTCTAATAAGGTGAGATATAAAGATTCTTAATTAATCTAATATTGGGCTAGCTAATTGCTGAGTAAAGCCCGCCTTGTGACGAGAGAGCCTGTTTCTTAAATATATATAAATAATACTCAAGTCTCTCTACTAATCCTAACACCCAAATATCCTCACATAAGGAGCGGTTACAAAACGTTGAACATGAGGACAGTTTCATTGAGTCAGTAATAAGGGAAGCAATAGAGGAGAAGTGTTTGAGTTTTAAATCGTTGCTGCTCCGCATAAAGATAATGGACTTCAAATAAAGTGTGTAAATCTCTCGATTATATGTGTTTCAAGTTCTAGTTGGAGATCTTGGGTTGCCGATTTTGTGGCTAACCAATGTTGCTTGGGCCATATCATTATAGTGTAACGCATTACTTGTTTGTATATTCATTAGATCAATTAAAATTTACCGATTAGGACGTAGTATAATTTTATTAATTTTCTCAACCAAATATAACAAAATAACTCAATAAGTTAAGCTTATCAATTAGATTCAATGTATCATTTTCCTTTCTTTTTTTTCACCAAACGTTGAATGTTTAAATGCCAGCTTCATCATGTAGGACACATGTAAATTTTATTTTATTTTTTGGTCAAAAGACACGTGTATAATTTGAGCAAGTCGTTTTGGTCACTTCCCATAGAAATGCTTTATTTTTTTGACGGGGATGTACATCATGGCTTGACCCCCAATTCTCCCAAGTCGCTTCGGTCTCTTGCTATGAAAGCTGGGTAACGCTTTACTTTCTTGATAGTGATGTCCATTATAGAAACTAAAGCGAAAAGACCTTGACTAAAATTAATGTTTCTTTCATCCAAAAGCAACATGAAGATGATGGAAAAGAAAGTCGGCTTAGTAAGTCAATTTCTCTTTCCATCTTGGATGAGATTTTATCTCTTTACCGAGGCTAATTACTTATTTTTCTCGCAAAGCACTTGATCGATGCTTCGAATATTGGTCAACGCAAAGACCACGTATGTGGATTTGAAAAGGATTGTAATTTTCTAAAGTCTGGAGTAACTTTATCCAGTCGAGTTAACCCCAAATTCAAGATCCAAGGAGAGAGAGGGACAAAGAGAAGTTAGTAGCCTGAACAAACTTAAAAACAAAATTAGAAAAGACGCACCAAGGACCGACTCTGTCTAGCTCATCCCTGAGAAATGTGGGGGTTGATTCATTCGGGCCAATTCGGATTTTTAAGCTCTTTTGACGGCACCTGAATTATTAACTTCATTTTTTTAATTTTTATTTTCATCTTTAGCATCCCTTGTGCTGGACAGGCGGATTTTTTTATTTTTTATTTTTATCTTTGATGTTGAATGGGACTGGGCTTGTCCGTAGAAGTCGTCCCCCTTCCAAGAGCCCATGATGAACCGAGCAAGGCCCTGTCTATCGGCTGGAGCCGCTGCCGAGGGTTTTCGGCGGCTTTTCGTTGGCCGCACGCACGCCCGCAGACAGAAGATAGCCTGGACAGAGTGATGAAAGGAAAAGCCCTCAGCGGAAGGAGAAGAGATGATACCAAAAAAAGATAAAAACATTTAATTTTTAGATGCATTTATCTCACAAAAATATTTTATCATCAACAAAAAAATTAAGAAACAAATTATTATTGATAACAAAAATATATTTCCCTGATTATTTCTTCTAAACAATACAAATAACTATTTTTAGAAATTTGTTTACAAATCACTGAATTCACTAATTTCCCATATATATATATATATATATATATATATATATATATATATATAAACTTAGGAACTCAACCTCCATAGTGTCAAAGTTAGCTTGTTTTCTCATTTTGGCCATGGAAGACTTTTACTCTAGGCTCCGTTTGTTTCGCGAAAAATAACTTTTAAAATAAAAGATTTATAGATTTTCCAACGTTTGGCCATAGAAGATAAATTAGTCAAGGAAAACATTTTCAATCAATAGAAAAAGGAAAATTGTTCAAAAAGTCTTAAACCTATGCACTTTTATCCATTCAATCCTAAACCTTTTAATTGTACCAATCAAGTTCTAAATATTTTCACATTTGCCAATTGAGTCCATCTATCCAATTTTGCTCATAAATTACTAATATGGACACTGATCATCCTATGTGACACGGTTGATGCTAATGTTGATTTTTTAAAATAATATTATATTATTTTTTATAATTTTTTTTTTGTTTCATTTTTTTCTTTACCTCTTTTGGATTCAAGCTGGCCGCAAGCAAGGGTTGGTGACCTTGGCCAACACTAGGTGACGGTGTTGCGGTCCTTGTCGGCCAAAGCGAGGGGTGCTAGCAAAAGTAGTGTTGCCCTCCCCAGATTCGAGCCAAGTGAGGGCTCTACAACCCTCACCGGCCCCAAGCGAGGGTATGGCATCCGTCATCTAGATCGAACAAGGGCCACAACACCCTCGCCCAATGCCAGCAAGGGTTGGTGAACCTCACTAGCCTAAATCAAAAGAAAAAAAAAAAACCAACAAATAATAAAAATTTCAAAAAAAAAATTAAAATATTATGAAAAATGGATGCATATATTAGAAATCTTAAAACTTATCACAAAAGTGTAATTGAGTCTTAAAATTTATAAGTACAATCAAATCCAAAAACTTATGAAATTGATGCAATTGAGTTATTTCATTAACTCTGTCCAACTTGATTAATGAAAAATACTGACATTACTTTTTTAAATATTTTCTCTACTCTTCAAGATGAACTTCACTTCTTCGAGTTCACCCATCCAAGCAACTCGAAAATCATCCCCATATTTAAGTATAAAGGTGAATTTGCTCATATACAAGTATGGCGGCCAACCGTCTTCTATCTCAAATGCAATATCAAACGTGCTTCTAGGCATCCCCTAAAATGTCTAACTCTTTTAAACAAGATAGAACTTCTCCGAAGAGATAACTATATGAGAGATCCACCATAGTCATGTCTTGCAACTGACATTTGTGAAGGGATTGAACCTTCAAAATTGTTTCTATTCTGAAGAACCCCCAAGTTCGAAAGCAAACTAATCCTAATGGGATCCTACTTAACAGTGCATTATCCCTTAGATCACAATTGACGAAGCTCCGGAGAGGAAGCCGGTAAAAAGCCTTGCAAGCCTATTCCCTTGCAGATGCAGGAACCTCCTAGGTGTAACATTACCATAGGGGGTCGTAGTTGGGCCTGGATTATTACTCGAGAAGTCTAGGAAACTGATATGGCCTAATTTGAAGAAGCCCCAATGGCAAAGGACTTCCCAGTGAGTTATTTGACAGCATAAGAGAATTTAAATGTTGGAAAGCATCAATCCAATCGGGGATCCCTCTAGACAAGAAATTATTATTAAGACCTAAAATCCTTAAGCCCAGAACTATTCAATTGACCGGGTGATAAACCACCCGTGAATTCATTGTTATCCAGATGCAACCATTTTAGACTAGTCAAGTTGGTGATCTCAGTAGGATGTGGCTATACAGTATCCCCAAGGACATACAACCTGTGGCTAGTGCATCTGGCATATCTCCAGTGAACCGAACTATACATATCTCAAATATGATATGCATCATTTTCTTATGCAGTAAAATTTTAGGTACAGAAAAATCTATAAACACAAAATTAGTATATATTAACTCCCCTAGGCACAACCTTCACGCTTCCATAACCTAATCCACAAACTCTTGTCCTTCATAGCGTTGCTCACTCACGTCTTCACCGTGCCCATGCGCAAGGCGAAGTCATAGCCCACAACCTGACAACGAGCGTGCTCGCCCGACTTGGCCCAAGGAGTCGCCCATTCTTCAAGGGTACCGATTTAAGGAGAAAGATCGCCAAAAACTGGAGCTCGGGTTGAAGTCAAGTCGGGTCGGCTGGGTATAAATTGCCTAAATTCTATTTACGCAAAAATGCGTTAATATTGATTAATTTGGATCAGATCCGTTTTTCAGCCGACCAAAACTCGACCCACCCGTTCGGAGGGATCCACTCGTAAGGACGAAATTCGTGGGATTGGCAATTGCATTTCGAAAAGGTGGAAAATCAGTAGTGACTTCGGGGACGGATAGAAACTCTCTTCTTCTAGATTTGTTCTGTCACCAACATTTTAATGAATTAAGCAACATCCAGTCAAGTGTTAAGTTGTCGACCCATTTCAAAATTTACCTTGTAAAAGCGAGTCTCACTAGTCAAGATAGTAGCTTTGATTTATAAATTCGTTTCCAATTTACGGATTCACTAAGGTTTAGGAAAGTAACAAAATTTGTTCGTCCCCACCAATTTTTTTTTTTTTTTATTTCAAATACTACTGCTTAAATCCAAATTTCATTCTGAAAATCACACTTAGAACAAAATTTTACAAGAGAAAGGCAGAGAGAGGGATGGAAACATAATAATGATCGCACTCTACATTTCGTTTGTAATTTAGGTACGTGACAAAAAATGCACGACATTTGGGCCGCAATCCATAGTATTGCGTTGGCAATTGGAAAATCCGAATCATTAACCAATAGGTCATATTCCGGGAGAAAGAGAAAAAAAAGAAGAAAGAAAATACCTTGGAGACACCATTAAATTGAAATGGAGGTGAAAGTGGATTGTATTCTTCGGTCACTTGGGGCGCCGACAGAGGAGCTGCTGACGCAATGGTTCGAAAGTTCAAAAGTTCAAATATGTGCGCGTACTTTGGTTGCCTCCCGACAACGCGCTCGTTAATCTCTCTCTCTCTCTCTCACTCTCACTCCCTCTCCCTCTCCGGAGCTGAACCTCGACATCACGAACCGGATGCGTCGAGACCATGATGCACCTCGCCTGCACCGACATGCCTGTCGAGAAGATCGGCCCCGCCCTCAGCATCATCGAGTCCAACGGGATCCAGAACGTCCCGTCCCTCTCCCTCTCCCTCTCACGCGCGCGCTCTCGCTCGCTCCATCGCTCGGACATCTTCAGGCATAGCGTCAGTGGACTCTCCTTCTGCTTTGGATTCGTGGAGGTAACGAACCCTCTCTGTCGCTTGCTTGCTTCCATGGCTATGCGTGCACAAACGAGCTTAACTCTTTCTCTCTCTCTCGATTGTTCGTACGTCTTCAGTCTTCAGGGATTGCGGCGCAGTTCGAGAAATCTCACCGGAGGATTCTGCTTCTGCTTCTACTTTGGATTCGTGGAGGTACCGATCCCTCTCTGTCGCTTGCTCGCTTCCATGTTGATGCATGCACAAACGAGTTTAACTCTCTCGCTCTTGATTGCTCGTACGTCTTCAGTCTTCAGGCATAGCGCATCAAATGCTAGGTTCCTATTCTCACGCATCTTTAGATTCATTTCCATCTCCGCCCAACGTCGTTCTACTGTCATTTTCAGATTAGATTGTGCAAACCTAAGTTCAGATGTTCGGTCATCGGGGTTATTGTAAAAAGATTTAAGGATTCGTACATTATATCATCGTAAACAGTCTGCAGCTGAACTCAGACTTTAGTTTGAAGTTTGTAGTGATCAACTTTCAATTAAATTTGGGAGCTGGCTTGCAGTTCGAGTAATTGTACGATGTGTGCATCGTCCGGACAGGGGCAAAATGACTAGGAAGAGGGACAGGTTCTGGGAGCATGTTGAGCAGCTGGGCAATCGCTTCCGCTGCAAATTCTGCAATTCCGATTTCGCCAGTAGGATCTTGAAGATTAAGTCACACCTAGCCGGCATCTCGGCTGGCGACGTTCCTCCTTGTACCGTTGTTCCTCAGCCTATCCATGCCGAGGCTTCTGCAGCAATTACCGCTCAAAAGGGTAAAACTAAGAGTCCGTCTCACCCTACAATTTCGACACCACTTGCAGAAATTCAGAAAGTCAACGCGTCAGAAACGTCCACCACGGATAAAGGACAAGATTGCCTAGATGAGTTGCTTCCAAAACATGTACCAAAGAGTAGCAATCGAGCTGAAATCCTCGGAGAACGGTAAGGTCGCCCGGAAATGCTCTGTATTGCTTGTGAGTTACGGGTTCACTCACGGCAATCATTCGTGGGATTTTGTTTTCTTTTTGCAATTTGCTTTTGACTGGTCGGTCTATCCATATCTTGGCATGACAGCATGGTTTAGATGCCATGCCCAGCTTAATACCTACCTAAGTTAATGCTTTCTTTGGTCTGGTATGTGTGGTCAAGTTTCCTTGCCTTTATTTCAACTTGTTTCTTGATTTGAGACGATTAAGATAACATAACATATTGAATTTCATATCAATTTCTGATGAATCTTGCTTAGCTGTCTTCCTAGTGCACTAGTTTTGATTCAAGAGATGATAAGATGGCGGCGGCTATCAAAATGGCCCTCTCAAATTTCTCATAAAACGAGCTT
Source organism: Eucalyptus cloeziana (assembly GCA_014182715.1). Taxonomy (NCBI): domain Eukaryota; kingdom Viridiplantae; phylum Streptophyta; class Magnoliopsida; order Myrtales; family Myrtaceae; genus Eucalyptus; species Eucalyptus cloeziana. The sequence continues at coordinate 52,823,587 of CM024636.1, read as the reverse complement.
TTGTCTTTTACAGTGTCACAGAGCCCAACTTACCAGCTCTGAAGGATAAATCTTTTGGACTTCGTTTCATCACCAGCATGCTATCACATTTGTTTACTGATGAAAAGGTTCAGGGAGTTCGAGTTGGTTTGCTTAATTTAGAAACTGGACACGTTGTGCAGAGCGGACCAGGTTGCTAAGTTGAATGTTGTCGTACTTGGCGGTGAACCTGAGGAAGTTGATCCGAAATGGGATCAACTGGAAAGCCACATAATATCAAGAGGGTCTGAAGAGGGAAAGGCAATTCTGTCTGGCGATGTGGTTGTGAACCTAGAAGGAGGGACAGCCACATTAGGCGATTTTATTTTCACGCCAAATTCTAGCAGGACGACAAGTGGGAAATACAAGCTCGGAGTTAAGGTCGCCGGTCGATGTTATGCTGCGACGCATATTGAGAGGGCCATATCCGAGGCTATCTTTGTTGAAGATAACCATGGAGAATGTGAGTAGTCAAAGCATCTGCTATTTGTCCAGCCTTTGTTTAAAACACGTCACCTAAACTTCTACAAACAGCGAGTATCCAGAGTTGTGTAGGGTAAAAGCATCGTTGGTCATAGGCTAGTACTTTTGTAGACTTAAAGATAATGCGAGAAATCAATTAATCATTCTTATGCTACAGCCTCGTCTGCAAGCAATTTAACTTTACTTGTTACTTATAATGCGGTACTTGTTGTGATGTTTTTGCTTCTCATGCTTTATGTAGTTGTCAAAAAACATTTCTTACTTCTACCAAGTAACTTCGTGCGGAGAATAGTTGGAGTGGGGATGGGTGGACAGGCGCACAAACTATTGACGGGAGCTGGGATCGTCACAGTACGAGATTTTTTCCACCTCCTTTGCTTGGATGCAACAAGACTGAGAAATGTAATGTCCTGCCTTATAGACTATTATGTTTAGCTACTGTCCCGATAGGGCCTTAACATTGAATCTTTATTTTTCCACATTTAGTTCTTGATGATTTATTTCAATTTCAGATCATGGGTGGCGGAATCTCCGATGCCATGTGGAAACATACTTGGGAGTATGCCACGTTATAGGTCTCCGATGACAAGGACTATGTTTACTATCTCGATCAAGGCAAAAAAATTGGTGTTTTTTTCAATTGGAATTTTGAGCCAAAGGACTCATCCACAATGGACTCATTCAATTGATGGAATCACTTTTTGGAAGTGAAAAGGTCAGGCTCGAGTATTGCCACAATCCGCCACATTCATGATTATTGAGCATACTTAAATGCAAAGAAACTTGAGCTTTCGAGGTATAATGTGACGATCAGACATACGAACAAAATGCACATTGATATGAAATGACATAATTCTTGATATGACAACTCATTTCATGTGTGAACCATATTAGAGAGAAAAATTTAGTGATCTTATTATTAGACAGACTTCCTAGGCTCTTCGTTTTTATATGGATATGTCACTGCAATGATAGGATATGACTTTCAGAGAGAACTTTCTCTTTGAATCCATTCTGCAGGTCTACCTCAAATCCCTGTCCAAGATCGCCTACGAGAATCCTGACCAAATCTCAAAATATCATCCCACTCCATTGCCCCTTGACTTCGATGCATTTCCTTAGCACTCTTGTAAGTTGGCCACAACTTATTTCCCATGGTGGGGGAATAGTGAGAACTACCAACGAGGTATAGTTTCTAATAGCATGAGCTTCATGCCAATGACAGCTGTTCTATATTATGAACTTCTCTTTTTTCAATTCAAGTTGATACTCTTCTACCACCAAATGAATGGTACCTGGAGTGCAGCCACTTAGCGTTTTCATGATTGGTTTCGTTAAATGCGTAGATCATTTAGAGACTTAAGAGACTTTCGGACATTGGAAAGTTGCAGGTTCTAGTAGGACCTAAGAATCATATCACTGCTGCCAAGCAAGGACAGCGAATCCACTTGGATAGTTTTCCTCTTTGTAGTTCCAAATGAGTCCTAAGGGGGCACAATACCTTGTTCATGAATGCTACTCACTTTGCTCTTCCAAGGTCATCTACCCTAAATCAGTTGGTTCTATTAAGGTGGGAACTCGTGATGTCCATCCATTGGGGGCTCACGCTTACAATTTACTCTAAATCATACTATCCATTCCATCGAGCAAAATCACTCTCGCGCAAAATCTGTTTTGTCGCTCATAGGGGGACAAATTCATTGGAATCCAAAGGCGATAAGTGATGCATTGCACGCCCTTCCAATTGTCAATGGGCTTCTAGATGAAAGTTCGATGAATTTGTCGAGCATTATTCGAGTTGTCTCCTGCACTATTACTTTGCAACTCTGCCAATGGGGATAATGTAAAAGGGAATGGGGAGATGTTCTTTCTAATGCAAACTTCAGAATGGTTCAGTGCAATGTAAAAGGGAATTGGGAGATGCTCTTCCAATGTCCAATAGTCTCTAAGTGATCTACGCATATAACGAAACCAATCAAGGAAACGCTGAGGATCTGCACTCTCCAGGTACTGTTCTTTCGGTGGTAGAAGAGTATCAACTTGAACTGGAAAAAGAGAAGTCACTAATGCAAAACAGCTGTCATCGGCATGAAGCTCATGCTATGAGAAACTATACCTCTCCTCACTATTCCCTCCACCATGGGAAACAAGCTGTGGCCAGTTTACAAGAGTGCTAAGGAAATGTATCGAGGTCAAGGGGCAATGGATCGGGATGATATTCTGAGATTTGGTTAGGATTCTTGTAGGCGATCTTGGATTGGGATTTGAGGTAGACTTGCAGAATGGATTCAAAGAAAAAGTTCTCTCTGAAAGTCATACCCTACCATTGCAGTGACATATCCATGTAGAAACGAAAAGCTTAGAAAGTCTGTCTAATGATAAGATCACTAAATTTTTCTCCCTAATATGGTTCACGCATGAAATGAGCTGCCATATTAAAGATTATGTCATTTCACATCAATGTGCAGTTTGTTCGTTTGTCCGATCGTCACATTATACTTTGAAAGCTCAAGTTTCTTTGCATTTAAGTATGCTCAATAATTATGAATGTGGCGGACTGTGGCAATACTCAAGCCTGACCTTTTCACCTCCGGAAAGTGAATCCATCCTTTGGACGAGTTCATAACGGATGAGTCTTTTGGGCTCAAAATTCCAATGGAAAAGAATGCCAATGTTTCGGCTTTGATCGAGATGGTAAATATAGTCCTTGTCATTAAAGACGTGTGACGTGGCATGCTTCGAAGTATGTTTCCACATGACATCGGAGATTCCAACACCCACGATCTGAAATTGAAATAAATCATCAAGAACTAAATATAGAAAAACAAAGATTCAATGTTAAAGCCCTATCGGGACAGTAGCAAAACATAATAATCTAAGAGGCGGGACTTTACATTTCTTAGTCTTGCTTCATCCAAGGAGAGGAGGTGGAAAAAATCTCGTACTATGATGATCCCAGCTCCCGTCAATAGTTTGTGCACCTGTCCACCCATCGCCACTCCGACTAATCTCCACACATGGTCACTTGGTAGAAGTGTGAAATGTTTTTTGACATCTATACAAAGCATGAGAAGCAGAAACATCACAACAAGTACCGCATCATAAGTCTGCTATGAAGTTAAATTGCTTGCAGACAAAGCTGTCGCATAAGAATGACTAATTGATTTTCTTGCATTATCTTTAAGTCTACAAAAGTACTAGCCTTTAACCAACAATGCTTTTACCCTACACAATTCTGGATACTCGCTGTCTGTAGAAGTTTTAGATGATGTGTTTTAAACAAAGGTTAGACGAATAGTAGTTGCTTTGACTACTCATATTCTCCATAGCTATCTTCAATAATGAAAGCCTCGGATATGGCCCCATGGATATGTGTCGCAGCATAGCATCGACAAGCGACCTTAACTCCGAGCCTATATTTCCCACTCCTCATCTTGCTCGAATCCTGCGTGAAAGTGAAATCGCCTAATGTGGCTGTCTCTCCTTCTAGGTTCACAACTAGATCATCAGACAAAATTGCCTTTCCCTCCTCAGACCCTCTTGTTATTATGTGGCTTTCTAGTTGATCCCATTTTGGATCAACTTCCTCAGATTCACCACCAAGTACAACAAGACTCAACTTAGAAGCTGATCCTGGTTCGCTCCGCACAATGTGTCCGGTTTCTAAATTTAGCAGAGCAACTCGAACCTTGATCTCCCTAAAACTTTGTGTCAGTGAATAAGTGTGAGGGCATGCTGGCATGAAACAAAGTCCAAAAGATTTATCCTTCAGAGCTGGTAGGTTGGGCTCTGTGAAATTGTAAAAGACAAAAGCTCATTCGTAGATAAATTTGAGAGGGCCATTTTGATAGCCGTTGCCATCTTATCAATATGCTACTTGAATCACTAGAATGGCAAAGACAAACTTTACTTTTATCATCTACTTGATCTAGCTCATAATTTTGAATGTGGACAGGATTGCCCAGATGAGTTGCTTGCAAAACATGTCGTGTGCAACAATATTTCAGCAGACTGTGGGCAGGATTCTTCCATGCTCGCCACAAGTCTATCGCCAAATTGAGTATGGAAGTTGGGCAGTATGTAGATGCTGTCAAGAAATCATGTGCTTTAATGGGGTGCACGGTAATTTTAGATAGTTGGGTTAATGTTCACGGTAGATCCTTCTTGAACATCATTTTTCACTCTCTAAAGGGTGCAATCCTAGTGAATACCATTGAACTTCCGAAGGATGAGTTGACAGAAAGGTCTGTTGTGGATCAATTGCAATCTGCAATGGATGAAATAGGACTTCACAAAGTTGTACAGTTCATCAGTAATGATCTGCGTAACCATGAGCCCCTTCAGAAGACGCTTTTCCAAAGGCATCCAGGTACCTACATGACATTTTGTGCTGCTCAGGGCATTCAGTTGCTTTTCGCATATATCTTTCAAGAGGTCGAATGGTTTGGAAGGACGAAGTGCGATGTTAAATTGGCGAATGATTATCTGCACGAGTATGCCGAATCTTTGTCCCTGTCCGTGAAATTTGGAGGCAAAAGGGAATTGGGAGATGTTCTTCCTAATGGTTTAGCCACAAACTTCAGAATGGTTCAGTGTATTCACAATGCAAAATCAGAGATACAACGTTTGGTTGCATCTATTGAATGGAGACAGCCAAGACATCTTGAGGAAGAAACAACGAGCAAAGTCGTGTTAATTGTTGAAAGCCCCCAATTTTGGAGCCAATGCCAGGAGGTGTTGCAAGTTTTGGAACCACTATTTGGAGTTTATTGTTTGTCTCATAATACCAATTTAGCAACTCCATACTTGTATGAATTGATGGAGAGAGTGAGAGAATCTCTGGGGGGGGTCTTTCTGACAGTGATGATGGCAAAGATGAGTGCATACGGAAGCTTTACTACGGCATGCATGCTAAACTAATCCATCCAGTGCATGCGCTGCAGCTTCTCTAAATCCGTCCTACTTTTTAAGTGACAATTTTCAGGAGAATGAACAAATAAAAGACGGAATTGATTATGTGCTACAAAATATGGTTGCTGACGAAGATCAGGAAGCTTTCATGGAGCAAGTGCTATAGTATAGAAAAAGAGGGCCAAACTTGTTCACATCTGCAGCAAAAACAACGTCTAGAGCATCTCATCCCTGTACGGACTCTTGTTTGCTTAGATTTCTTCACTATCTTTAAGTTAAGATGATCTACTCCTAATGTAGCCAGAAGGTGATCGTCTCATCATTGTATTCAGAATCTGTGTATTTCCTCATTTAGTTGCAACTTTTAAATTCAAAATAGCACATTCGAATTCTGGAATTACGGAATATCTACCCCTCACGAAGCATGTGGTTTGGAAAAGAAATCCTTCCACACCCTTTTGATCAAACTCTGATTTTCTATTAATTTCCAACCCAGAGTCATCATCTCTTAACTAGTGATTGTCTTATGACAGATGAATGGTGGGAGCAAAATGGTAATGGCCTTCCTATACTTCGAAAGTATGCTCTTCTGATTCTAAGCCAACCTTGTAGTTCTTTTTCATGCTTGGAGTGTCGCAATGCATCAGAAACTGCCCAATCAAGGAAGTCAGGTGGATCCCTGGCTGGTATATTGGATGACTATCTATACATAAGGGCAAATGCAATGATGATGGACAAGTTTAGAAAGTTGGAGTCAGGACTGATAAAACCTATCGATTTCGAACATCTTAGTGACAACCATGATGATTTTGTTGATCCTGAGCAAGACTGGAAATGTAACTCTCCCAATACAGTATCGTGGGACATCCACGGAGCAAGCACAAAATGGTAAGCTCACCTAGTTTTTGCTCATTGTGTTAGTTCCCTCAAATGCTCTTTATTGCCTGTGAGTTACAGGTTCACACATGGCAGTCATTTGTGGGATTTAGTTTTCTGTTTGTGCTTTGTTTTTGACTGGTCAGTACGCCACGCCAGCTTAATTCCTACCTGTTAAAGTTTTCTTTGATCTGGTATGTATGGTCAAGTTTCCCTGCCTTTATTTCAGCTCGTGTCTTGTTTTGAGACAATTAAGAAAACGTAACAGACTACATTTCATATTAATTCCCGAATCTTGGTTAGCTGTCCACCTCATCTTCATAGTGCACTAGTGACCAATACATGATTAGATGGCGGTGGCCATGAGCCTCTCAAATTTATCTAAGAATGAACATTTTCTGTCACAGGTTCACGATGCCCAAAGCACCTTCTCTGAAGGAGAAATCTTTTCAACTTCATTTCATGACCAGCATGCCCTCACACTTATTCACTGAGAAAAAGGTTCAGGGAGATCAAGGAGCAGCCATTCGAGTTGCTTTGCTAAATCCAGAAACTGGAGATGTTGTGCAGAGCGGGCCAGGATCAACAGCTAAGTTGAATGTTGTTGTATTTGATGGTGATATTGAGGAAGTTGATTGGACAAGGGAACACTTGGAAAGCCACATAATATCAGAGGGGTCTGACAAGAGAAAGCCACTTCTATATGGTGATTTGCTAGTGACACTAGAAGGAGGGATGGGCACATTAAGCGATTTCACTTTTATGCGGGATTCAAGCAGGACATAGAGTGGCAAATACAAGCTTGGACTTAAGGTTGCCTGTAGATGCTATGCTGCAATGCACATCCGTGGGGCCATATCTGAGGCTTTTACTGTTGAGGATAGCCGTGGAGAATGTGAGTCTTCAAAAAAATTGCTATTTGTCTAGTCTCTGTTTAAAACACATCATCTGAAACTACCACAGACAAGACAGCTAGTATCCAAAGCTGTGTAGGCTAAAACCATCATTAATTAGAGGCTGGTACCTTTCTAGATATAAAGACAATGCGAAAGTCAATTAGTAATTATTATGCTGCAACCTTTTCAGCAAGCAATTTACTCTGAGATTTACAATGCTGTACTTGTTGTGAAGTTTATGTTTCTTATGCTTTCTATAGTTGCCAAGAAGAATTTCCCACTTTTACTGAGTGACTACGTATGGAGACTGGTCAGAGTGGTGATGGGTGGACAGGCGCACAAACAATTGTTTTGCTTTCCTTGGGATCAATCAAGATTGAGAAATGTAAAGTCTGCCTTTTCGTCTGTTATGTTTTGCTACTGTCACAATAGTCCCTTAACATTAAATCTTCGTTTTTCTTTACTTACTTCTTGATGACTCATCTAAATTTCAGATCATGGGCAGCAGAATCTCTGGTGCTATGTGGAAACATATTTTGGAGCATGCCACGTTATGTGTCTCTGATGACAAACAGTATGTTTACTATTTTGATGTAGGCCGATCCCTTGGCATTCGCTTCAACTGGAACTATGAGCTCAAAGGACTCATCCGTAATGGACAATTCTCCGGTGTGGAATCACTTTCCAGAGGTCAAAAGGTTAGAGGCTAAATGTATTGCCGCAATCTGCCACATTCATGATTTTGGAGCATGCTTAAATGCAAGGAAACCAGAGCTTTCTAGCGTTGATCTAAGGAACAGACAAACAAAGAAAAATCGCATTGATATGAAATGACATAAATTTCTTAATATGGTATGACTTAATGACAATTTGCAACTTGTTTCATGTGTGAACTGTGGTAGAGAGAAAAATTTAGTGATCTTATCATTAGAAAGATTTCCTTGGCTGTTCCTTTCTACATAGATATTGCCAGTGCAATGATAGGGTATGACTTTCCTCTTGAATGCGAGATAACTTTCTTTTTAAATCCGTTCTGCAGGTCTACCTTGAATCCCTATCGGAAATTGCCAACCAGAACTATGACCAAATCTCAGAATGTCATTCCGATATGCTGGACTCCAATGTTATCGCCAAGTCAGTTTAGCACTCTTCTAAACTGGCCATAGTATGTTTCCCATGATGCGAGGAATGGTGAGAACTGCCAACAAGGTACAGTTTCTCATGACATGAACGCCATGCCGATGACAGTTGTTGTGCTTTAATGACTTAAACTTTTCCAGTTCAAGATGATATGCTTCTACCATGGAATAAACAGGACCTGATCTTGTCCCTCGTTTCGTTTTTATCCCAGAAAACATTTTCAGACTTATATAATGGAGAAAGATTTTGTGGGCTTTGCACCTGGAGACTTTTATGTGGGTATGGCGGCATTGCATGAACAAAATTTTAGGAAAGTCATCGTGATAGAAACCATGCCTAATGGAGGACCAAATACATGTGTTGGTTCAAGACCATTCTCACTTCCAATAATTTTTCCCCATGCGGTCTTGCGTGGAGCCAATAATATTCTTTCTAGTGCTCCATATTTGCGGATTCAATAATGTGAAGTAGCAAATCATATTAAGCATGAATCTTCTTTGTGATTGGGCAAAGAGATGTGAAATATTCGGGTCACTTCAAATTTCCATTAGGAGCTTGTAAAGTCTAATTTGTAGAGATTGGAAAATCTTTCGCTTTTCGGGTAGGAGCCATTCGTGGGTTGTCTGATCTCTGCTCCATAATTTGAACGCATAGGACATTGGATACGAGCCAAAAGGAACCTCTGTTTAGTCGATAGCCCCATTGTAAACTGATATTTGTGCATCATCTGCAAAAAAAAAAAAAAAAAAAAATGCAAGTATTTGGTACGTCTAGTGATTGTATATTAGTGGTATGGAGAAGATCAATAGGAAGAAGAATTCTTCATGACAAGGTTATCTTGTACAGTTCAATCCAATTAGGTAAATAGTGATCTTTACATGACCGATTTTGAAGGTTAAAACATGAGCAACGAAGAAGGTTTTAGCTTCACTTTAGGGATTACTGTCGACCATAAAATGACGGTTAACATACCGATGGTTAGGCACTTAGTGAGGATTATTTAGGACTATGCTTGCTTTATAAACAAAGAGCATGGCGGTTCCATGCCAGCTATGAATATCAGATAAAAGCTTAAAATCCTAATTCGTGATGGCTTATAGTTCGGTGCTAGTGTTGTTTACTACACGTCATGCGTATTCCAGAGGCTTATCTCCAAATCGTTTTCTTTTTCTTTTTGGCTTATAACGTCAATTTGAACAATGTAAGTGGACCCAATTCCAACACAGATCATGTAAACTTACATTAGTTGCTTCATGCTACCGCAGCATCATGGGGTTGGCGAAAGCAACGTTACAAGGCCAGGGCTATGTTGTGTCGTAGTCCACTATGATCTCATCATATATATCATATGGAACCACCATCAATCCATGACGTTAGAGCAAGAGAAGACGAGTTTTAGATTAAGAATATTAATGATTATCATGCTTGTTGCAATGCATCAAGTTGCTAGAAATTACGTTATCTATGTGGGTTAGGTGTCGCATGAAATAATTTAGCAGAAAAAAAAAGAAGGTAATGACAATGACATGAAATATAATAACATCATCACTGTTCTTAATGGAACAAAATCATCACGGTGGGGCTGCTTACTTAATTAGTGCGAGCCGAAGAATCGAGCCGTGAAAAGAATATAATAGACACGGTCAAATAATATGTAGATACCCTCCTATCCTCCATTCTTGACGCAACCATGATATTGCGTGCGTGTTTTAATCATGCAAGTACAATTTAGCGAGAGTACTCGTAGTTGCAATGTCCACTTTAACAACCCTGCGAAAACCTTGAAGAGTTGAATATTAGTCAAAAATGAAATGGATTTTGGAGTCCCCTTGCTTCATGCTCATGAAATATGACCTTACTCCAGGTGCTTGACTTTCAAGGTAACCATTTTAACAGGGTCATTCTTCATCTCTTCTCTATAATCTCAAGTCACTTTGATATATTGTGTTTTCTGAAAATGCATTGGGAGGCTCACTTTTGCTTGCTTTCCTGACTAATAATTCTCACCTTGAGGTATTCTACCTCATCGACAACCATAATTTTGTGAAAGTAAATATAGAAGAGCCCCTTGATTTGCTTCATTTCAACTAAAGTTAGTTTATCAAACTGTGTGCTCAATAAAGACGCAAATGGTCTAATTCCCAGTTTTATGAAACAACAGTGCAACTTGAGAGTTGTTCTACTCAACCACACTAGATGGATAGGAGATTTCCCAAATTGGTTATTGGACAACAATGCAAATTTAATATAGTTATAACTCCCGAGCAACAATTTGTCGGGGCGTTTTCATTTGCCTTGCAATTTGAATCTTGTTGGCGTGGGGTTCTCCAATGTGTTTGTTATTATTATTATTGAAGGAGAACTTCCATCTTGAATTATTTCTATCCTCCCCAATTTGCAATATTTGAATATCCCAAGCAACAATTTTAGAGATAAAATCCCTCCCTCAATTGGCACTATGAAATGATCTGACATATTGGACTTGTCAAGTGATAGCTTCAAAGGAGAGATACCGGAGACAATTAGCGTCGTGAATAGTGCTAAATAATTGAGCTCGTTCGGTCTCCAGAGCAGCACCTTTATGTCTAGCTCTACTTAAAATCGCAAAGACATGGCTAGTTGGTAAATCCAAGAATGATTCTAAGTTTCAAAGGAATGGAATTCCATAAATTCTTTTGCACCTTGGCCTACTATAAGAGACAAGGGAGAGCGTTGAATTCCAAAACGACCATTGACTTATCTCTCTGTTTGGGGCGCCTAAATCACGCTGTCCATCCATTCGAACAAAATCACTCACATGTGAGTCTAGTTGACCGTTTTCTTGTTTGAATTGCTGCTCAACTGGATTTTGTCTCTCACATGGTGATAAGTGACGCATTGAACCATATCAAAAGGATGCTTACATGGCGTAAGTTTTAGAATCGAACGAGATTAGCGGTTGCTTATTTGCTATATAAGAGAGGAATCTAGCTTGCAATTAGAGAAAAAGTTGAAATTTTTCCAGGATTTATAAAATTTTCAAATTTTTAGTAATTTTTAAACATTGTTGATAAATACAAAAGGTATGACTAATAACTTACTTATTAGGTAACTAGTTATTAAATTGTTAACGTCTCGCCAAATTTACTTAGTTCTTTCAATTTTTATGACTAGGGTGAGTAAGTTATTGGATTCTTTTAAAGCTCCATTTGGTAACACTTCTGTTTTTCTATTTTTTTTCTCTTTTATTTCTTAGAATAGAAAAAGAATAAAAATCTATTTCGTGATATCGATTAATTTTTCTATTTTTCATAATAGAAAAGTAGACAAGGAATAAATTTGGAATAAAAACAAGAAATAAAAGAAATATGCTTCTTTGTTCATGGGAAAAATTTCTAAAATAGATCATTTTCCTTTTCTTCTTTTCTTCTTCTTACTGCTCTAGCCAATTGCCAAGGTTTAATAATGGTTGGCAACTCGCTAGAGACAAGGTCTAGTGACCTCACTGGCTCAACGGCCTCAAGAGGGTTGGCACTCAAAAAATGAAAAAATAATTAGAAAAATCTCAAAAAAATATTGAATTTTTTTAAAAAAAAAAAATCTATGTCATAAAAAAATTTTGAGGGTCATATCAAGCATTCATGTTCTTTTTCTATTCCAAAAATAAAAATTTTGTATAGTTGTCAAATGCGTTCGAATGCTCAGAAAATCATTCAGAGAGTAGAATTGAAAAAAAATCATTTCTAAACAAAAATTGTTCTCGATAACGAAAATGTTACCCAATGGATCCTACGTGTCCAGTTATTCTAACAAAGCTTGTGTAACCGGTCCGTCCCACAGTTGCTTGCGCCGTTTTATTTCCTCATGAGTCACACGATATGATGTCTTCCCCCTAACGACTTGGAAAATTGGTCAAGCAACGCGGACTGACCCCTGTGCTTACGCGAATTGGAAAAATGGATTGGGATCTTTTAAAATCTGGAGAAGTTTTATCCAATAATGTCAACTACCAAATCAAAATGTTCAATTCATCTGAGAAATTTCGTTCAAAACACGGTAAATGAACTTAACATATATAATTGGATTTTCATAATTAGTAATTCATCCATTAATAGACACTGAATTGGAAGTTTCTTTCTTTCCATTTTTTATTTTTGAATTGAGTTGATGAAAATAGAGACACAGTGGAAGTTCTTTTTCCTTCCATATATATAGGGTAAGTCCACATCTAAATTCCTTCAAGGTCTAAATTTATTGGTAAACACCATTTGATAAAATCATATTTAATCATTTTATAGGTAGCGGTTGATGTCAATGGCTTTCCAATATGAAGAAATCTATAACTCCAATGTATCCCCATGTTAACTCATTATCGATCCCTCCTCTTTCTCTCAACTTCCTTTGTGCTTGTTCAAATCTTTGACACGAGCTTCAAAACTTGACATCTTTCATTATAATATTCCTAATCATATTTCTCATTTGCTCCCAAATCCCTTATGGCAATTTATGGACGAGGGAGCACTAGATTGGTCCTATGTGGAAATTTACTTTGTAGTGATTTCATGGCCTGTCAAATTTTAATTTCTAGTGGAAGTATATAGCTAAATATACGATGAGCAAACCATTTTTTTATACATATAACTATTGCAAAGTGTCATATTAATAGAGTGAAAGCAGTTACTAAACTTAAAATATACTTTACACCATGCTTTCATCGACACTGGTTTGCCTCCATTCTTATTTGCATATCTCTATGTGCCCTTTACGTCTCATTGCATCAAATTATATTCTCTACTTCGCTTATTTTTGGTAATAGCATCTCGGGTCCCCGAGGTTTGTAGCCTGAACAAGCCTAAAATCAAAATTAGAAAAATATGTCCAAGGACTGACCCCATTTAACTCGTGCCTGAGAAATGCGAGGGTCAATTACTGGGTTTTCGAGCTCTTGATGGCTCATGAAATTTATTAACTTTCTATCATTTTTTATTTCTCATCTTTAGCATTCCTGGTGCTGGAGAGGCGGAGTTCTTTTTATTATTATTAGTATCATTATTATTATTATATTGGATTTCGAATGGGCTGGGCTTGTCCATAAAAGTTGTCCAAAATGAACCGAGCAAGGCCCTATCAATGAGTTGGAGCTGCTACCGATGGTTGTTAGTGGCTTTCGTCACCCACACTAACGGCTACAAAATGGTGGCACTGATATAAACCCTTTAATTAGAGAGAGAAAAAAGAGAAGATATTTTGGAGAAAGAAAGTGACGGAAGGAAAAACCTTGTGTGAAAAAATCATCAATCTGATGAAAACCTTGGATTTTTTTTTTTTTTTTGGTTACCAGGAAGCCGCACGAGCGGCCGGAGGAAAGTAAATCCTGAGGTGACATGTAAGCGGGAGGACCCACTACCCCTGGCATCACACTTAAGTCCCCAAGCGACTGTGAGGGGATTCGAACTCCTCCCCTTGCGTTAGGGGGAGAGAGCCCAAACTATTGTGGCTACCAAGGTGGTGGTAAAACCTTGGATTTGTTTATATGTACATATTTCATGAAAAATAAAAAAATTTGAAATATTTCTCTAAAAATATTTATTTTTATTGCTTGCAAACATTAATTAATGAAAAGCACTTTATCATCAAAGAAAATATTTGGGCAAAGATTATTGTTAACAATGAAAATTCTAACCAATACAAATAACTATTTTTAGAAAAATATTTACAAATCATTGGTTTTTCGTGAAATGAAAAGAACATCGATAATAAACTTTGAAACTCAACCTTTTGACTATTACTACTAGCTTCGTTTTCTCGTTTTTGGCCATTGAGTACCTTCAGCCTTTATAAGTGGTCTATCCTACTAAAGGCTAAGTACGACTGACATCCATGTTCTCTCAATTTTATGTATCAATAGTTTAACTAATTTTTTAAAGATTAATAAATATATTATAAAGTACTAACCACTTTTCCAAATGTATGATTGATCTATCTATCTATATATTTGCTACAATTTCTTTTGAGGTGGTTTGGGAGTATAAAATTGGAAACTTTGTGTATTTAACCGGCAAAGGAATTTAATATTTGTGTGTAGACCCATTATGCATAGACTAGAGAACTAAATTAATAGCTTGGGATTGTTTTTATAAGAGATTTTTATAAACAAAAAAATTCATCACCATAGTCAAAGTGTCATAGTAAATTTGCTGCTATACAAGTATGCAAGTCAATCTTCTTCTATCTTAAATCGCAATATAAAATGAGCTTTTGGACATCCCACGACTTCCGAATGTCAACTCTTTTCAAACAAGATGGGATTTTTCTTGAACCTTCAAAAAAAAAAAAAAAAAAATTTCCTTTCAGAAGAAATAAATAATAAAAAGAAAGAAAACAACAATTAAAAAAAAAAAAAAGGCTCCAATTTGGTCATAATTGAAAGGGCCTTGTCCGATTCGCACAGCCCAGACATGATCATAATAACAGCCTGGGCCACGCCAAGCCCATCATCAGAGGACGCCTCGGCCCAGAGATCAAACCCATTAAACCCACAAGCCCATTAAGCCAGTCCAACTCTCTCGGGGTTCTGCCGCTTCTCATGGTGATACCCCTCTCCATACCCGTCGGGCCTGCGGTAGCCGCCGCGGATCGTCCATTGCCGGCCACCGACGCACGCAGTCATCACCGAGAGCACAGACGCAAAGATATCAGCAATTCCGCGGTCGATCGCCGCCAGTTCTGCCACCGTGAAGAGGCTCCGATCGCCCCAGTTTCAGAGTCATTGCTGCCGAGGTACAGAATCTAGGTCTATTCCTCCCTTTGACGGTTCTAGGTCTCGGCTTTACCGTCCATTACGATCTCTCTCTTTCGGGCGATCATCAATCTCGACCAGGGACGGCTCCGGCAACGTATCCCTCTACTATGCTCGATTTTGGTTTTAGCCGAGCATGTTTCCGTGCACGCCTGTCCTCCGATTCGTCGATTTTGTGTCTTGTAATGTTTAAAATGAACATCTCACTCTATACTCCTCACCGATGATTTGTTGACTACTCTGTTCCGAGCACTTCGAATTTCATCTCCATCAGGTGTTCGATGTTTTGCCCACGTGACTTCCAGTGTTGATTTGCTTCTGTTATCAGTCAATCTGAGAGTGTTCTAGTGTGATTTGCATGTTTTTTTTCTTTTTCTTTTTTTTTTTTTGACTCGTCGACCATAAGAGATGATTACTGATTCGTTACTTGGTCGTCGAGAACCGTTATGCATGAGGCTAGTCCAATCTCGGTCATTCTCTAATTGGCGTTAAAGCTTTCATTGTCTACTTGTCCCATACATGTTGAGATCTTGCCTTTCGCCCTGATATGTACACTGGATTTGTTTTGCAAGAGCGAGAAGGCGAATGCAAATTGCAGCAGCGGAGAGAGTTGAGATTGGGGCTTCGTGCTTCTGAAAGACCATATGTTGTTAATTAATCAGCTTTGTTTTGAGTTCTCTACTGTTTTTTTTTTTTTTTTTTTGGTGGGGGATGCTTTTAGTGCGTCTGAAAGAGGAAGGATCTGTCTGAATAGGAATTGATCTGGATTTGAGGGGTTTGTTATCTTTTCTGACTGGTGATGGAGTTACATGATACTGTGGAACTGGAATGTTTTGGATATAATGGGAACGGAATATGCTGGAGGTGTCGAAGACTCTTTTGTTGCATCTCTTCTTCATTGGTTGTTTGCGTGGACAAATATGCTCGATCCGTCTTTTTGATGTACGAACTTTGGCTAGAAGATTCGACTGATTAATGTCCATGAGTGAATGCTCGTTTTGATGTTTTGGTCTGATGACATTGTTTGCTTGACTTCAAATGCACAATCGAATTTAGTCTTATTCTATTAATGCTACGATGGGTGCTGGATTCTCTTTCGCTTAACAAAATAATGACAAACATAAAAGGATGAAAAGAGAAATGGGTATTTATATCTAGGAGAAATGAGTATTTATATCTAGGGGCTACAATTATGCATGCCATCCGTTTTTTCATTCTTTTTTTTTTTTAAGTTTCACTTAGTGATTATCTCTTAGTGGCTAGTTTTCTTTAGCTAAAAATAGATTTTGACTTGGACTTCGAAACTAGATTAAAACTTCATTCTCTTCTGGTGTTGTATCGAAATTGCAGGTGCCCCAAATGAATTACTCAAGTTTGTGGCATTAATTGCAGGCACGTTAAGTTAAACTCGGAAAATTTATTTTGTTGGAGTATACAAGGGTCCTCCTTGCAATTTTAATTGCTGCTATAATTTAGGAGCCGTAGCTTGACAGTCGAAAGAGCTTCACAGTCGAATGGATGGCAAAAATCATCTGTGATTGAATAGCATGGTGGATCAAAGCATTGATAAAAATTACCTTTCTTTTTGAATAAAAATTAAAGTGTTGGATGATGAAATAAAATGTTTCTTTCAACAGAAAAAGAAAAAGAAATTAAAGATGCAATCCATCGGAAAATCTCTGTTTGGTAATACAATATGGATTCAATCCAATGTCAATAGATACTCATGTTTCAATGGAAGTAGGTTCGTCTGTATAAGAAAAAGTTCATAAATTGGTGGACCTTATAATAAACCGTTGTAGAATACTTTGAAAGCTAGTTGTTGCTAAGATTTTTTGAATGAAATTAAAGTAGTAAATAGCCTTTATAGTGAAGAGTCGCTCATTGGATGTCAAATTGAATTTGAAATGTATCGACTTAATTAAGCGAGATATTTTATTAGTGCTCTGCCCATTCACTTTTACCATTTTAGCCTACTCTTGCCCTTCGGCAGACATGATTGAACCATTCTTTTTTTTTTTTTTTGGAAAATTATTATCTAAAGATTCGACCATTCTTTTCTATTTATTTATGTAGTTTGGATAAAGGGCAAGTAATTTTGTTTTGTAAAAATAAGGAGAACTTTGTGTAAGTTTGGGACGAGTTGAGGCTGTAGTAAATGGAAAGTGATTCACAAAGTTAGATGCATGGGAAGAGGCTTTACACTTAGTTTGTTCTAGGAGTGAGCATATTGGATGCTCATACTAGAAACCATCTAGATTGGACCAAACCAGCCAATTTGGTCCGGTTTCCAAAGGTGTCGGTCCAATTCCTAGTTCCGTTCCATAAAAATGGAATTGATGATTTTCAATTTGGTTCCTAGTTTTAGGGTGGAATTGGTCCAAACCGAACCGACAAACTGGACTAACTTTTTTTTTTTTTTTTTTTAAATATATATTTTTTAATTTCTTTTAAATAGCAATAAACCCTAAATATATAATAACTCTAGTATTTTTTATTTTTTAATAATTTTTTGTTAAGTGGATGGTTCCATTGGATCAGACTGGCCAATTGGATCCTATTCCCGCTCCTAGGATTGTTCGGTCCAATCCCCAATCCCAAAAAAGGGGAACCAGTCCTCCCGGTTCGATTCGATTCCAAGGAATAGGGTACCGAATCGAAAACCAATCACTCATTTGTTCTACGCTCTTTACTAGCACACAAAGACCTATTTATATCGGTCACTTTCACCAAGATGGTGCATTCGAAAATCTCTCTTCATCAAAGATCTTCTCTTATTCTTTGGCTCTAGACCACACAATTCGCCAACCACGAGTAGACTAAATTCTTATAGATGGCTAGAGGGTCCTACATTTTTTTTTTTTTTTATAGAAAATTTGATCAGATTGACACTCCTTTTTGATCATAAATATATGAGATTTTATTAAAATATAGGTATCGATTCGATGGATAATTTTGTTTAGATATTTCGTGATTTTCATTAAGGTACCGGTTCAAATCTTAATCGTCACCGTCAATTGGCAAATCTATCATATTAAAACAAACAATGCGATTATAAATGCGACAGCAAAAGAGTTAGGCTATTAACTCGTTCAACCAAACAAAATTTGGGAATGGACAAGAGTGCCTAACGAGCAAAAGTTAGAGCTCCAAAGACTGCTTTGCGGGAGCTTACGGGCTCCTCATTTCTCGGGTATTAGTACTCTGCCAGTCCAGGAATTTGTACCCTTGGAAGTGAGGGTCGCATGTAGCTTTGCGTTGCCTGAGGATCGTCAGGAGTACATATGTAGCATTTTCCACATCCGATTTCCTTCATCAGCTTGGCAGCCGCATTTCTCAGATGCAGCGGGACTACCTCATTTTGCCCAACAGATTCTCTCACTACCTTCTGTGCAGCTCCTATCACTCGATAAATGGCAATTGATTTTGGAGCAAACCCAAGTAGGCGACGCACTGTGCAAGAACCACGTTGCATTCTGGCATCCCTATGAAATGGCAAGCTTGGTAACAGGAACCGGCCTGATTAAGAGCCAGCAGGTCGGCCAAACCAACATCGTGGCTTGGAAACCTGATCAATCGCCGCGCAACGTAAGGAGGCTGCTCGCCTCTTTCCAGCATTCTAACCAACCAGTAAATGGCAGCATCCGCATCACTTCCCCTCATAGAAATGTTGTCATTCTAGCTGATTTTTGCCAGGAACGGCCAACGTGGCAGTCTAGTAATTGTAGGTTGTCCCATGTGGTGCCGCACCACTGGTGCGTCTTAGGCGAAGCGAAGTCTTAACAGTTTGTCGAATTGGAATGGACGATCCATCTATTTGAGGTGCACACTCTTGTTCGCAAGTTCTCCCAATGCCTAACCGATTGTGACGTTGGGGGATTCAATTAATTTATGAAATTGTTTTACCTAATTGGGGACACCATTAACCTATTAGGGGCTGGTTAAGAGTCAGCTCCTAAATGCAATATTTCAAACACATGACAAGTGATCCACGATGCCTTAACATATAAAACAAGTATGAAAATGTGCAATCAATAGTTGTATTTAACAAACTATGTCATTGGGAAAACACAAGCGCACACAAATTAACATATGGATCGAGTAAAAATCACAAAAATAAGCACAATACCAGGTATGGGTAGCAGCATGATGTTTATTACCTTAAATCCCTCACCTTTCATTAGTTTTCACAATCAAAACATGTATCAAATCAACCAATGCACACACAAGTAACATCTGGGGACATAATCGGGCTATATTAGGCTCAATCCATTTTGATTAGGTATCAAGCAATTTAAATTTGGACAGCGGCACGAGGATGCCAGATAGTGTTTTCAGACTGGTCTGGACAGTGATCGAAACTTTGCATCATCGGGTCATTTTCGTTTAACAAAACGATCCGTGAACAGGGGAGAACAGAGGCGAAACCAGCCCTCGGAATGAATAAGACGCACCAAACCAAGAAAAACTGGCGTCCTTGGACGGGAGATAGAACTTGTATGTTGATGGAGCAATGAAGATGAGCTACAGACGATAGAGCCAACATCTCCACAAAAAAAATGGATTTCGAATGAGCTAAAGAGAGGAGAGGGGCTCGGCTTCATTTTCTCAAAAGTCTGGACCAGCTTCATCCGAACGAGAGAAAATAGTCTCGATTCCGTTCGACAATGAGAACTCTGCGATTTGACAAACTCTGGCCAACTGACATGGAAACAGAGCAGAAGAGAGGAGAGTAAGGCCGAGGCAGCGCTCTCGGTGAACTGGAGGTGAGCTTCCGGTTATGAGCTGAGCAGCGATCTTGAACTGGAGGAGGAACATCGATGGAGGGAGGAAGAAACTGACCTCCTCCTGCTGGCTACAGTTTTGGCCGAATGGAGTGCAGGAGGTGAGAGATGCGCTGCAGAGAGAGAGAGAGAGAGAGAGAGAGAGAGAGAGAGAGATTCTCTCTCGAGAGAGAAGAGAGCCGGATGGGGTTCATTGAGGAGGAAGAGAGGAATGTGTTGGAATCCGTCAGTCAAAATTTCGATTAACGGGCTCGAGGTCTCGATATTGTAATGTTCCTAGTTCATGAATTAATTCTATTTATATCATGCATTTAAAAATGGTCGACGAAATTCGAACGCCCACAATGCAGAGTTAAGATAAAACTCTTCAATTATGAAGTTCATTAATCAAAACACTCCATCCCTCAAGAAAGGTTTAGAGGGGCTTAAATAGATGCAACTTAGAACAACTCTCCGAGCCTAGGCAAATTCCCAGATCCCAAATATTTAATGTTCCAAGACAATGACTAATAATCTCTAGATCATATGTAGACTTTTTCCGATCATTTGTATGCCATATAACTTTTTAATTGATCACTTAAATGTCATAACATTTTAAAAATATTCGCCACAAGTGTTATATGTCATTAAACGTGATACAGGGGTAAAATATTTAATTTAGATGGGTTGAAGGCAAATATAATCAATTTGTTGATCTGGTTTGCTGGGTCTCGAAACAAGGCAACACAAATACGGAAAACCCAAGTCATTGACTTCGCGAATTTGGATTGTATTCAACTACTAAAGGTCATTTTGGAATTTTTTTCTCAGTAATCCCCCTTCAAAAGATTTAATGCTACTAACATTGCTCAGACCACATGGATCAAGTTTTGAAAAGGTTTACTTAGGTCAAGTTTGTGAAATTTTTCGGATTGGGTTATACTAACCTACTCTTCAGTAATATCTCTAATACCAATCCATATATGAGAATTTTCTTTAAGCAATGATTTTATGTTATTGGAATAGAAATAAAATATAGAGTTATGGGCCTTATCGATTGCGAAGTGAATTGGGCAAATCATCCGTTATAGTAAACATGTGGTTCGAGTGAAAATCACAAAAATAGGCACAATACCAGATATGGGTAGCAGCATGATGTTTACCTTAATATCCCTCTCCTTTCATTAGTTTTTACAATCAAAACACATATCAAACCAATCATGCACACACAATTAACATCCGGGACATAATCAGGCTTCATTGGGCTCAATCCATTTTGTTTACTAATATTGCAATTTAAATTAGGACAGCAAGTGTTTATGATTATTTCTGCACAATTCCATGATGAAATTCACAACAAAAATGGGCATTCAAAGTCTACAATTACCATCTTATATCAAGTCTAATGATTCACTTTCATACACTATTACCAAAAAGTAGGGTTGTCAAATAAGTGGATCGAGTCGGGTTTGGATCGGATCGAAAATGATCCGACCTATATTGATCAATTTAACCCATCTTGATCTATTTTCATGTAATGTGAATTTATTGATTTGTACTAGACTCGTATTACCAAATCATATTAATAGTTAATGTACTTTGGGAGAACCCATTTAACCCACTTTAAGCCTTTTATATGTATATATTACTTAGATAAAAATTTCACATCAAATTTAAAAATTTAATTAAAAAAAAAAAAAAAAAAAAACCAACCCACTCCTTACTCGGCAGAACTAAGCCCAAGGTCCCCTAAGCAAAAGCCTCACGCACAACTCCAACCCCGCTTCTCCCGAATGTCTCCGCACAGCCTATCATCCAGCCCTTTTTAAAAATATTTTCTTTAGTTTTCTTTTACTATTTTTTTTATTTCTTTCACATTCACCTCTTTCTTCACCGAGAGCCTGCTGTTATTGTCGAGAGAACGCACCCTTCTTCACGGACAATCTGCTGCCGGAACCCTTTTTATCGACCTTAATGTCTAACGCCAACACTATCGGCGAGTGCCACGACCGACTTTATACCTTCATCGCCAATCATGACCAGAGGGTTTGGCTGAGACATTTTGTCGAACATCCAGTGGGCATCAACATGGGGAGGAGCCTGGACTCATTCAAGACTCGAGCTCACATTGTAATCCACAAAGAATCAACAATCAGGACTGGAAATCAATAGGCGGCGATCCAATCACATTCAGCACAAGCACGAATGAGGAACAACAATCTCGGTCTTAGGTTTTACCAAAACGGAGCAAAACGGGCAGAGAGAAGGGCTCGGGCTGGGGGGGGCCGCCGGCGGCTCCGTTCCAAGACAGGCACTCGTATCCGAATATCCTCTCTCTCATTATTTCGCGAGGCGCCTCGGATCAAGAACGCGCCTCTCCGCCGGAGAAAAGTAGGGACTTTCGGGAGACCCAGAGAGAGAGAGAGAAGGAAGATGGGCTGAAAGGGTAAAAGCGACGGGATGCGCGCGTCGTCCTAGTTGGTGGGGCTGTGTCAGCATTCTTGTGGGCACCTCCGATTCCCTGCCGACCCTCCCACCTCCGATTCCCTCTCCGTAAAATCCCTCAACCCTAGCCCCTTCCTCGATTCCTTCCCCAAGTCTCTCACCTCCATAGCTACGGAGGAGCTGCAACAACCGAGCTGCCCATTGAGGCGGCAGAACCTTGAAGAGACGATGGCGAGCGCGACACAGTTGGGGCGGTGGACGGTGACAAGCAGGCGAGACTACGGTGGTGAAGGCGACGGCATCCACCAAGAGCAAAGGCGCTGATGATGGAGATACGTAGGTAGGGTGTCATGAAAATTGAAAAGTGACAGTGGCTCTCAGTTGAGTTATTAATAGGTTATATTTAAATTCGGGATAGACCTATTTATGACTCATTTTTCAATTGGTCATTTTGCCAACTCTACCAAAAAGTGACAAGCAATGCGATAACACCATAACCAAGAAGTAATTAATCGCACTAGTATAGATCTTCTTATGAGCAAGCCTAGCTCCAAGACCTTGAGTGAACCTAACAAATTGCAGACAATCAAGAAACTTCGAGAAAGACTATTTCTCCAAATTTGCTGCCAAATATCAGTTCAAATACCGAATGGAGCATACCTCAAGGCCAGTGAGGATTATCAGCTAGTGCCCACACAGAAAAGAAGCAAAGATTCTAAAGTTCAATCGAACAAGAGTAACCCAGTTGTTAATCGTCCAATTTCACCAGGAGCTGATTGTTCTTGGATGAGAAGCCTCATGTGAGAACGTGCCCCGCATCCATAAGCGCTTCAAGATACAGGCACGAGCATCCCAACAAGCCATGGAGGAAGTGGACAAGGTCAGGCTCTAGCTCGCTGGAGACAGCATCGCGCTAGAGATATTGTCATTGGGTTTGTAGTGGAAGATGGCTCTGATTTTGATCTTCGAAGGCAATGAATCAGCAACTATTAATTCAGCAATCTGAACAAGTCTGACTTAAGTTAACAGAAAGCAATTCCGATGAGCTGCATGAGGATGCCGAATAGTATTTTCGGACCGGTGTGGACAGTGATTAAAACTCGGCATTGTCAGGTCGTTTTGGGTTGACAAAATGATCCGTGGACAAGGGAGAACATAGGCAAGACCAGCCCCGGAATGAATGAGACGCACCAAACCAAGAAAAACTGGTGTCCCTGGACAGGAGATAGAGCCTAAATTTTGATGGAGAAACGAAGAGGAGCTACAGACGATGGAACCAAGATCTCCGGAAAAATGGATTCTCGAACGAGCTTAAGTGAGGACAGGGCTCGGTTTCGTTTTCTCGAAAATCTGGACCAGCTTCATCCAAATGAGAGAAGAGAGTCTCGACTCCACTCGACAAGGGGAATGCTACGATTTGACAAACTCTGGCCAGCGACATGGAAACAGAGCATAAGATAGGAGAGTAAGGCTGAGGCGGCACTCTCGGTGAACTGGAGGTGAGCTTCCAGTTATGAGCTGAGCGGCGATCTAGAACTGGAGGGGGAAAAGCAGCGGATTGAGAAAGAAGCCGAGCTCCTCCTGCTGGCCACAGTTTTGGCCGAATGGAATGCAGGAGAGAGAGAGAGAGAGAGAGAGAGAGAGAGAGAGAGACGGATGGATTCTGGAGGGAGACGGACCTCCGTTGTCGGTAGCTCCATGAAGAAGAAATCCACCAGATAGAGTCTTCATCCTCTATCATTGAAAATCCAACCGGGATGTTTGCATTGACCGGCAGTAAGGCTTTTGTCGGTTGATATTTCGATTGACGATCTTACGGTCTTGATATTATAATGTTCCTAGTTCATTAATTTAATTTTCTTTATATCAAGGGCCATTTATTTTTAAGAACAATCGGAACCTTTCTATAAGTGAAGCTGTAAGGACTTGTTCAATTTTGAGCACAAGAAGACTACAATTTAAAAAAAAAAAAAAAAAAAAAAAAAAGGAAAATCACCCAAGAAGACTATTTTTAATTTTTTTTGAGGAATTCTAATTTTATTTTATTTTATTTTATTTTTAATTTTGGATTTTTTAAGGAATCTTCGAATATTCCATATATGTTATTTATTTTTAAAATATTTAAAATATTTTTCAATTTTTGTGAATTTTTTTATTTTTTTACTTAAAAAATTCAGAAAAATAGGGACTCGGATCAAACCAATCATCCCCTATTAAAAAATTCATTTGGAAGAAACCATATAAGTCTGTAGTTAGCTCATTGTTTCCAAATCTCCCATCTTTCAAACAAGAAGGGATTTGTCCAGAAAGATTATTATTGGAGAGATCCAATATGCTCATATTTTTCAACAGACATAGATCCTGAGGGATTAAACCTTCAAAATTATTTCCTTATAGCAAAAGAAACTTCAGGTTCCGAAGTGAACCGATCCAATTAGGGATCTCACCTGACAATGCATTGTGTCTTAGATCCAATGTGACAATCGATGAACCTCTGAGAAGAAACTTAGGAAAATGCCCAGTGAGTGTGTCATTTGCTAAATGCAAGAACCTCATATATGTAACATTGGCACATGGGGGTATGTCCGGCCCGAGGTTGTTACTTGAAAGGTCTACACGAAAGAGATAATGTATGTTGCATAAACTCAATGGTAAAGGGCCTCCCAATAAATTACTCGACAACATTAGCACTTGCAAGTCTCGCAAATCTCCAATCCAATTGGGAAGCATTCCAGATAAGGAATTATTACTTACGTCCAAGACTTCCAAGAAGGAGGAATTCAATATACCAAGTGATATGTCCCTTGTGAAATTATTGCTAGCTAGATCCAAACTGTACAATTTTCCCAAGTTAGAAATCTTCGGTAGCATTTGGCCTTGTAAATTGTTGCTTGACAGTATCAATGTAGAAAGTGCCATACAATTTTTAGCTAGTGTCCCCGGTATCTCTCCCGTGAACCCATTATTCGACAAGTCCAATGACCGCAGTTGGCTCATATTGCCCATTGAGGCAGGGATTCTAGCTTTCAGTAAGTTGTTCGACATGTTGAAACCTTCCAAATTTGGGAGGATAGAACCAATCCAAGATGGAAGCTCTCCATCAATAATATTAACAGATGCATCTAAGTGCCACATGCTAACAAGATTCAAATTGGAAGGCAAATAAAAAGCACCTGACAAATGGTTGCCATTGAGTTCCAACCATGTTAGGTTCACATTGTTGTCCAATAGCCAATTTGGGAAATTTCCTGTCATTCCATTGTCGTTGAGTTCAAGCCATCTCAAGGCATATTGTTCTTTCAAAAAGCTGGGAATTATGCCATTTGCATCTTTATTGAGCACACAGTTTGATAATATAAACTCCTTTAGTTGAAATGAAGGAAACCAAGTGGGTTCTTCTGTATTTACTTCCAGACGATGTCGGTTGCCGTAGAGGTACAATTTTTCAAGGTTTGAATTATTGGCTAGGGAAGCAAGTGAAAGTGAGCCTTCAAAAGCATTCCAAGAAAAGTCAATAGATTCAAGTGACTTGAGATTAGAGAGCAGACATGAAGGAATGGCCCCGCTAAAATTGTTATATCCGACATCTAGCACACGAAGTGAGGTCATATTGCAAAAGCACGACGGAAGAGGACCCCACAGTCCATTGTCATTAATAATCAGCTCTTCAAGATTCCTCAATCCGCACAAGCCTGAAGCAGACGCTGCAACTATGAGTATCATCACTAAATAGAAAATTTTGATAAGATGGAGCTCTATAGTTGAATCACATCAGCACAATGCTTCATTTCCCCTATTCTTTACACTACATTAATAGAACGAAAAAAGAAGAAACTTAATTACTTCTGGAGTTCGACAAATTTTAATCATATCGGAAATCACGTCTAAAGTTGATATTAATACTAGATTTAAGGCTTAATTTCATTATAGTTTCTGAAACTTTATTGCTAAAGGATTCGATGTGATCCTCCATTAAGATCAGTGTGAGATCATGTGCTTTTCTTGTTCCTTTTATTTATTTATTATTATTTTTTTTTTGCATCTGCTCTCAACATTTTTAATGGTGCTAACCTTCTCCCTTTTATTTTCCCTCATTCTTCTCCACCTTTCCTTGTCCTCCATAGCAACTCACCATCGCCACTCCCCATCCTCCACTACCATTTGCACCATCGTCCTAGCTCGCTTTGCATACTGCCAGTTTGCTTCCCCTCCACGAGGCCATACTTCATATCTGAAGTCATAATGGTTCATGTCGAAGGTCGTGCACGGTTCTCTTGCAACAGGGATTTTGACTCTAGTGGTGGTAATAGCGACTGAGCTTCATGATGTCATGATGGGTCTAAACGCCGCAGTGGGCGGATGCAGCGATGGGCAATGGTAATGAAGATGCCGAGTTCTTCGCAACCTTAGTTATCCTAAAATTATGGGATTGTAACTGTGAAAGTGTACGATAGTAATTTAGGCAGTGGACACCAATATTTAAAAGATAGCTTTATATGTATAGTATAGATTTGTAACATCGATTACACTATTATAAATTGTTTCGTACACAAAAATTGGGCATATAAGACACGGAAGAAAAGTTTAATCTAAAAAATGTAACTAAATAGATGTACAAAAAAATAATTAGATAAGAGTAATAGCTTCTTCACAAATTCGATTTAATTATAATTTTTATGATAGATTATGTGGATTTCCTTATTAATATCGTATTCTTTAAATGTGATTGTCATTCAACCAAATCAAAACTTGAGATCATTTTCTCCTCATCCATTAGTTAAATTTTATTTGAATTGAACCATTAAAACAAAATTTGAGTAGAACTTATGAAATAAGCTATATTTCAGATAAGTGAATTTTAGAGGAAGCAAAACTAAATATATTGCAAAGTGTGAAATAAGTCAAATTTCCTAAATGTTTAAGAAATTAATGTTATTGTAATATTTAAAGTCAGAGAATATTAATTAAAATAAGATATAAAGTAAGCTTCCATTCAAATCATTTTATTTTAATTTTAGAAAACTAGATAAAATTTGTATTTATGACTGCACTAAAAAGGTAAGTTTCCAAATATGAATATCATTGATGTAATAAGACATATTTTCATATTTCTATTTCTAATTTAAATTTTAGATTACATGAATAAGTTATTTCAATATATTTTATCTTCATCTACAATGTGCATATTTATCCTAAAGAGTTAGAATTTCGAGAATAATAAATCGATCATGTCGCAACCTCCTTGTGCCCTCTTGTGGGGCGCGAAGGCTAATGGCTTGCTAAATCTGAGCTTAGCCTAAGCTCTCTCAAGCCCACAATATGCAACTTTTAGTTCAATTTTTTAAATTGTAAGTCATTTTCAAGTAGCAGTCGCTATTAAAGAAATCGTAAATTTGATTATACTAGTTAATCAACTAATGCCCTTTTGATATCTAATATTGTTTAAATCTTGAAGTTTGATTTTTTTGAAGGATTTTTCATGCATTTTTTTTTTTTTTGGAGAAAATTATTGAGAAACTTTTTTTAAACTTTTTCTAATTTTTGGAAAAAAAGAAAATTTCGATTTTTTAATATTTTAAAAATACTTTTAAATATATTAAAATAATAATATAATATTATAATATAAACAACCGAACCCGAGTCGGATATCCAAACCCGACCCGGGCCAAGGCCAACTAGGGCCCCGACCAGACTGGGCTCATTTATTGAGCCTGGTCCAGCGATCGGCCCGGCCCGTGCATGGACTAAAAACGAAAGCCCTCATGCCCGGGCCGGTTGAACCCGAGACCCGAGAATGATCTGGACCCGACCCGACTCGAGCTCCCCCTTGCACTCGCGCTGTCTTATTCCTTGGACCTCATTGAGAGCTCCTCCTTCTCGATGTTTTGCCAGAAGGGTCCGCCCTCCAACCGTAAACCATGCTCCAGTGACACTTGCACGCTTTGGCCTCGACCAAGAAAGGGCGGTAGTGATGGCCAAGGATAAGATGACACGACAAACCAACAATCTCAGAGACGAGCACTCTCAGCACAAGCTTAGATCTAGTTTAGACATTCCGTCGAGCGGGTGGCACGCGCAACTGGAACAGGGGACTCTCGGCTTGAATGGGATCGGAACCGGTGCTGGTGCTTTCAACACAAACTAGAACACGTGTGACGGCGTGATAAGGGATGGCTAGTGGCCGGAGCTCGCGTGAGCTAGACGGCCGCGGTCTCCGACTCAACATCCCCAAAAAAGGGCACGGAACATGGTCGGGGAAGGCTCATTGGTTTGGCTCGCGAGAGCGTCCGTTGGGCGAGCATGCCAGACGGAGCTCGCACATGGTCGAGGTGTCGGTTGAAGCCCTCTCGCTCGGATCTCCTCCGATTTCACTCTTGGCCGACTTCTCTCTCTGCTTCAACCTCTCTGATCCCCCTTTCTTCGACAACTGCTCTTGGTCCCCCTCACAGATGCTCTTTTTCGGATTTCCCTCCTCCTCCTCCTTCAATCGAGCCCGTGACCCCTATTTATAGGCGAGGAGCCCGGTCGACGGAGGTGCTCCGACCGCTAGTCCTTGGCACGCCGACCAGGTCCTCTCTTGGCCGAGAAGACTTTTCGACTTTCCCTCACCATCCACTTCGCAGCAGGCCTAGCTCTGTGCCTCCTCTCTCCTGCACCGTCTCCTACCTACTCCACCCTTAGCTGCTTCTGCTCCGCAGTGTCCTCGGTGTCGTGCAGCAGAGGAGGAAGAGAGAAGGCAGAGAGAGGGCTGGGCCGAGGGGGAATCTAGGGTAAGCCAGGCTTGGGCCCGTGCACAGGGAGAAAAAAAAAAAAACCAACCCAGCCCCCGAGCTCCTTCTAGCCCTTTTTTTTAAAAAAATAATATTTTCTATTTTTTATTTATCCGAAATAAGGTAACATAAGGGAAAATAAAATAAAAATAAAGCCCAGTAGATGAAAATAATATTAATACCGAGGAGATGTGAAAATCCTTTTTTGTTAGGGCCGAATTGGCTCATAATATTTTATGCAATTTATACATAAATATTTAGTCAAAATTTAGGTATCAACAATCATTTATAACTTAATAGCCAAATGAGTCCCATGAAGCAAAGTTTTGCCGCAAGACAATCACATATATTAGTTAAGTGGCATATGTGGAGTAAACTTAAATCTGATGGTTAAATTTAATATTTCAAGGTACATTATCTTTACTCACTTTTTTTTTTTCAATTACTTAATCAATGAGTAATAAAGATTGAAAAAGATGAGTGTTGGAAATTTTTTATGAGGCGCTTTGTCTTTTTACTTATATTTAACTCAATAATTATTAAAGCTTGTTGATGACAAATCAATAAGCCAATGCTTCTAAGTCGAAGTGAAGTATCATATGTTGAGCATAAGAGTGAACATAGCTCTGACTTTAACAATATACATATAAAATTGATAGATAAGGGAAAGCCTACTTATTTGTCCAAATAAGAGATAATGTCTTGAATGACAAACCCAAAAGATAAAAACTTATTTACTAATTTTAATCGTGTGACGAAATAAGTTAAATTTGAAACAATAAATATAATATATTTAAACAATATATGTTGTAGGATTAATTTCAAATTGAATAAATTTCATGATTAACTAGTATTATAAATTTTTTTCTTGATAGACAATTTATATGGCCGCCCTGAGGGGCTATGTTGGTGGTTTTAGATTTTTAATTTTTTTTTTATTTTGCAATTCTCATCATTTTTCCTTTTAAATTTTTTTTCATCTCCTAAAAAAAATTAAAAAATATATTTTTTTCTTTTATGTGGAGCTTAGTGCGCGCTACATTATTACTACGCATGTTAAGAAAGTAATAGAAACAAACATTTCAGCTTTTCTAGTTAGCCAAATCACAATGCATCAATTTGATAATTTTGAAAATTTGATTGGACTCTGGTGATATGTTTTAAAATTTATGATGCACTTATCCTTTTTGAGATAGGCCATTCTATTGCTGCCTAACCCTAGTGCCTTCATCCTTGGAGCTAGTAGCCACTTATAAAATAATGTCTTATTATCATATTTTGCACGCAACAAATTCTCTCTCTCACAAAGTTTATTACTTTGCAACGATACCGTTATTAAGAATAACTTAAGTCTTATAAGTTAATTACCATTCGGTAACAATAGTTTCTTCACTCTCTCTCAACTCACAACTTAAGGTTATTGACTCCCTTATTATCTTTCATTTATATAGGTAATTTAATCAAGAAGTATTACCATAGACAACAGATGATATGCGTCTTTTTTTTTTTTTTTTTTTCTTTGTGAAAAGTACAAAATAATTTGGTTTTTACTATACTATCAAAATCTAAAATATAACTTAATTTAAAAATAATACAAAAAACTATATCTCCACAGTTGTGTATGTTGTGGGTGTTTTGAAATAGAAGAAAAGAAGAAGTCAAAGTGAAAGATCTGCAACATTAAAAATAAGCAGAAAGGATAAAGTAAAAATCAATGTAAACATGTATGTCCATTAAGGTTGCTTAGTTTGAGCTTTAGTGTCATTTAATTTCTTAGGCTTCATGGCTTTGTTGAATTTATTGACTCTTGCAATCCCTGAATTTTGACCACCATTGTGGTTTAATATGTAAACTTTAAATATTGTTTGATATTGATTTTTGATTAACTTTTGCATTTAAATTGGTTATGATTCCCATATAATATTTGACCTCCGCCGGTATACTGTCGCGTCAGTATTTAATATTCTTAGCTATGGCTCCTTGAATCTGTTATGTTGTTACACTATTATTCAGATTGGCCCACACAAAAAGTTGCAGAAAACTAAAAGCATGGGCACTAAACTTTAATCTTCAAAGATCAAGGAAAAGTTTGAAAAATAAATAAATAAACTTGTAAGGATCCAGACATCATAACACATTGAAGCATGACATTGGTTTACTTATGGTCAAACAATTATATGTGCTTCTATGATAAGTTAATAATGATAAACGAAAGCCTTTCTATAGAAGTACCTTCCAATAACTTCGAAGGGGCATCCCATTCACAATTACTTATGTTTAAGGCCTTAAGAGATGTTATCCTCGTAATGCCCATGAGAGCATCATTCACCAAATTGTTCCACTGAAGATCCAGCACCTCAAGATTCACACCTGTGATTAACAAAAGGTTCTCAACATAAAACTTTACATATCAAGGCACTGTCTTCTATTTTACATGTACCTTCAAGCTGACTGGAAGAAAAATTTTGGACTTCAATGCCTCCATTGAAGTTTGCTTGTATAATGAGGGGACTCGTTGCAGATGATTGTCATGTAGATCTAGCCTCTTCAATTTCTTCAAGTGTAGCGTTCCGTTTAAATCTGATTATAGAAAGATTCATGCATGCATTATGGTTAATTAATTGTTTATAGATATCATATATCTAACTATCTTTAATATACCAAGAATAACTATATGCTCGTGATGAGGAGAACTTATTAATAGGTAGAAATCAATTATTCCAATGTATCCGAGCATAAAAAAAAATTCTATTGCTTTGTTTGTAAACCAATTTCATAAGCGAGTAGTTTGTGCCTTTAACAGTACTTATTTTATTTAGTTAACTAGCAAAGTTGAGATAGCTATGTGCTCCCCACTTGACATTTCTTTACTTTACATCTGTAATTATCACGTGACAACATACATGGCATAGTATTGTCATGTGGCTTGCATTCGACTAATAAGCATTAGTTTTGGCTTGCTTGTGCAAGGTAACCGCCTCCTCATGAAATGGCGGCTCAGCCTTGGGCTATCCAGATTTGGGGTCAAAGTAGAGAAAGAGAGAGGGAAACTCCACCAAACAATGGTAGCTCAAGGGTCACAAGGCTTATATGAGCGTCCATGGTGGGTTTGTGTGTGAGAAAAGAAGTGGGAAAGCGAACAAAGACTAAATGGGAATAATTACCGAATTAATTTTAAATCTATTGTACGGAGACTAATTAGTCCTAAACTCTTCAAATTTCCAAATAATCCTAAACATTTGTATGAAATTCCAACGTAATATTTCTTGCAAATTGCTACTAGAAATTGCTGACGTTATATTCAATCATCAACGGTCATTTTACATTGCACAGCCAATGATTTGACACGCACAATTCTTAATGAAACAACATTGTTTTGCATATTTTTCTGATTTTTCTGTTTTTGCCCTTTTCTTTCTTCCTTTTTTCTTTTCTTTCTTTCTATGTGCTAGTGTTCATCTTCTTCCTCAGAGAGCTCCTATTCATCGTTCATGGTGGTAGAATGTTTCGGCTGGGTAAAAACTGCTTGGTTGGGGTTGCTGGGATCCAAGGGCTTTGATCTTGAAACTCCTTAAAATCAGCGACATTCTTATCATTTTTGGTGCTTCTTGTTCTCAACTTGTGGCAATGAGAAAAACGTGAAAGCAATTAAAGATCCATCTAAAACTTAGAACAAGCAAAAGAAAAAAAAAAAAAAAAAAAAAAAGCTCTTTGAAGGGTGCATTTGTGAGTCAAGAAAGCCATGTACCAAACTTTCACCACTTGCTAAAACAAAGAAATTTGAAAAAAGAAGAGGAAACGATGAACAACAATGTTGAAGGACGACAAGACGCTTGCATTAGCTGAAGGGGGAAAGAAAAAGGTCGACATTTTAGGCACTAAAAAAGTCGGAGGTAAAAATAGTAGGATTCTTCATAGCAGAGAGTGAGGAGTTTGAAACAATAGTTTTATGCTCTTAAGTAAAAGGATTAAAGAAAACACAAACCATAGATTTTGCAACGACCGATCAAGGAGTCACCTAATACAGAGCACAACATTTTATAGGACATTGAATGAGCAAAAACTCAACAATACTCTCCAATAAAAATAAATAAATAAATAAAGGATTCTTTGCTACTAGCCGGGATAGCTAGGGTTCCAGCGAAATCTTTGGGGAAATGTGGTGTTGTGGAGACAGAGTGACTTGATGGTCTCAGCTTTCTAGGAAGAAGATGAATAGTAGAGCAAAAAGTAAAGAAAAGAAAAAAGAGAAAGGGAAAGGTTAAAAATGAAAAGAAAATTTTAAAAAGTATGCAAAATGACACCATCTCATCAAGAATTATACAAGTCAAATCACTGGCCGTGTCATGTAAGATGATTGACGATGATTGGACCGTCACGTCAGCAATTTCCAATGGCAATTGATAGAAAAAACTTTATTGAAATTTCTTGCAAAGATGTAGGAATATATCGACAAATTTGAAAAGTTTAAGTTTAAATTGGTCATCATGTAATAAGCTCAAAATCAAAATGGTAATTTTACTAACTAAAAGAGAAGGGGAAACGCGGAAAGAGGGAAAAAGAAAAAAGAAATATAAAGAAAAGCAAAAGGAAAAGAAAATGGGAAATCAATCTTAATATGGTTCTTGTGCCGAGGTATTTAACTTTCAAAAGAGTGAATTTACAATTATCCTTATAAGGAAGAAGCTTTCAGATGGCATCCCATGGACCAATTCTCTTGTGGTGCCATCCAAAGACGAGAGGGTCATTTGGGTCGCAGAGTACCGGATGACCCATAAATTGGCTAGTGGACTGATAACAACTCCATTTGGAGAATGGATAAAGAGATTGAGGAGCTCTATGAAGGCATTAATGATTTCCAGAGTAATTTAGATAGATTTAACGACATATGTGGACTGTGATAGAGAACTTTGCCCAAGGTCAACACCCTCGCCTCTAACTTCGCTAGCATTATCATGGTTTGTCCTTCGTGTCTTCAAGCTCAAAGTCTGTCGGCACAATTGAGCCTCACATTCCAAATTTGAGGTCAACCAAGCTATAGATCATATGTCTAAGGCTCGACTGGACCTAGGATTTGGGTCGATCTAAGGTCAAAAGGGGCCAGTAGATGGCTACCATTGAGCCCCGGTGGGGGCGTTACCGCAATGTCAAGAAAGCGGAAGAGAGAAGGTGGGGGGTTGGGTGCAAGGAGGAGGCTTAGGCAGCCTTGTCGAGCTTAGAGGCCAAGTGCTAGGTCGTCAACAACATCGTATGGCTTGAATGGAGACAGGGCTGTGTCGACAAAGTGAGGCGGGCAAGCAAGGGTAGGCCACGATGACTACAAGTGGCCTAGTAGTGATGAAAATTAGGGAGGCCAATCGGTGGGGGAGGGGGGTGGAGATTGTTTACTCATTTGGGAGTACTTCATCCCTAAAGCTTCGCTTTTAATTTCGGCTTTCTCAAATATGGATACATTCAAGAGAAGAGCAGCGAAGCGGAGAGAGAGATAGAGAGAGAGATGGAGAGAGAGACAAAGAAGAATAATTGGGCCTTACTTTAATAATTTGATAATGTAAACAAGTGGGGCATACTAGGAATAAAATGGTCTAAACACTATATAAGGATTGTATTAGCAAAATAGAAAGTGGAAAAAGTGCAACCCTTTCAATCTTATCTATGTATGGAATTTCTAGTTGTTCTTCCCAAGTACATGTAGATCACATCGATTGAATCACGTAAATATAACCAATATGTAATATATTATCCTATTTTATTTACGTCTATTTGTGTTAGATCGCCTTATTTGCACAATACGTAACGTGACTTTCCCTATCTAAATAGACTAAGGGTTGACCTGAAAAGCACCAAGAGGTATTTTGATTTTCTTGCAAGTCTGGATGCATGGGTAGGGTGGTTGGGATTTTGGAATCATTTGCTTTCTCCTACCGGGCACAAGTCCGTGCATCCAGATAAATATAGATGTTGGAAGATGTAATGAAATATAAAATAAGCAATTAAAATAATTACAAGAGAAAAGAAGAAAAAGGTAATGAATGAAATAAGTCATAATATTGTTTGGATGCTAGAGAAAGGAATGATCAAATGAGGAAAGAAAAGAAATAATGCATCATCACTTTATTGTATTTTTATGTATTTTTAATTTGAAATACATAGAAAATATGTGTGAAAAAGAAAAAGATTTTTGATAAAAGTATTAGTCCCCCTTAATCCTTCCCAACCCTTTATATGAGGGATATAAAGGACACATGACTATTCATAATTCTTCCCGATATGTTGTGATCTTTTTTATTTTCGGTCCATTTATTGCCCTTTATCCAAACATTACACTACTAGTGACTACTTGTAAGATCCTTTCTCTTCCCACTAAATTAATCCCCTCTATCAATATACTTTTCGTGATTTTAATTTTTTAGCAAACCGCATGACTCTTGCAATTTGACCTTTATATATCATGAAACGCTCAAAACATTTCCAAACATTTAAATATCAGTAAGTAGAATTATTTATAGTTCTTTCATAATATGATGAAACATGATTTTCTTTTTTCTTATTTTTTATTCTTGAGAGGAAGTCACAAATAAAAGTATTAAGTAGATTTTGGTCCACTTCCAAACAAGTGCCCTTCAAGTCAACTCCGTTGGGTTGCAAAATGCAAACAAGTCACATTTTTTGTGATGGCAGAAAAGTGGCATTTGGTAAATCACTGCTTATTGAGATAATTCTCTTCAGACATATCTTTACCATGGAGATGAGTCTCCTAATCAATTTGTGATATTTGCTATCAACTACTTTAGGAATTGCATCATTTGTGCAATCATTTATTTGTCACCAAATCACTCAATCCACTTTGTAGTTTGTATTACCCTCGTATGATTACGATAAGTAAACAATTAATTAGAAGGATAATAAAAAGAAACAAATAAGAGAGAGAGAGAGAGAGAGAGAGAGAGAGAGAGAGAGAGAGAGAGAGAGAGAGAGAGAGAGAGAGAGAGAGAGAGAGACTTGAGAGATAATTGAAACTTAAATCCAACACTTGAAGTTTCTCCAAAGGAAGGAATAAAGACACATCAATAACCCAAGGCTGAGGCAATCTCCAAGATTGTGTACCACTTAAATCTAGTCGAGTCAGCAGTGAAGTGGTGTTATCGCACTCGACGCGTACCCAGTCGCAACAGTTGCCATCGTCGTCGTGCCACCATTGAAGAGAAGACCCATTCGGGTGGTTGAAGGCAGCCTTAATCATGAGGAGTGCATTCATCTCTTCTTCCAAGCACCCCATGCTTCTTCTTCCACTTCCCATCAATACCAACAACACCCAACTCCACAAACACAATAAAAGACCCTTCATGTTTATAATGATGTTTTGTGCGTTATTTCTGTTTCTTTTGCTTCACCATGTGCAAACTTACGGGGGCCATCTACTTCATTTATATGCACAGGGTTTTTCCCTTTCGAGTGATTATCACGGTTGGGCCAACTCCACGAAACAACCATGGGCAAAGTCAAGGTCTGCTGGGGTCAATCCCACGGAACACGTAATTATCGCCATTCACTTTACCCAAAACTTCTCCAAACGAAAAAGATCAAGATTATAAAATGATAAAAAGTTATTATTAGCAAATCAACAAAAAAAAATATGCCCAGGAATTACTTTGCAAAAAAAAGAAAAAAAGAAGAAGAAAGGAGATGAGTAACTAAGGTTTGATATTGTTATTTTTAGTACAAGTGTTGTTGTGCCAAGAAATATCAAATAAATTGGTATTTGTTTGGACTCGTTCATGAAAAAATAAGGCAAAGCCCCAATGGACGTTGGCCATAACTACAGCGAGTTGTGAGGTACTGACCAAAAAAGAAAGTGCAATTTTGATCAATTTGACAAAGTGAACATGACAATACACGTCAACATTTGGTATATCTTATAATTAACCTCAATTGCACCTTTCATGCTAATTACAATTACTGGATCTAGATCATGTATCAAGACTTTTAGTAGTCAAATATCTAAAAGAATCATTACTTTTGAAATAAGTATTATGTTAACAAATGGCCATGAAATTAATAAAGAACATGAAATTCGAGGCCATCATGTTATTTTTGCCTATGACGATTAATTTCCTTATAAGCTATATCATTTGATGACTTTTTCCCTAAAGACGTGAGCATTTTATAAGGGCATTTCCTTGAATGTTCAAAATGAATCTCAATTAGTGTCGCCTCTTTGCCTCAAGGAGACAATTGGGGGAGTCTGCAAAATATAAGCGGATTCTCTTTGATGATTTCCATTTAATATCGGTCCAAAGTAAAATCAACCTTCCACATGAGTACTACTTGAATACCATTCGACAAATTATTTAATCATCTTAAAGGCAATGGTTGATGTCAATGGCTTTCTAATGTGAAGAATCTGTAACTCCTTCGTATCTCCATGTTAACTCACTATCGACCCCTCCTATGTTCTCTCAGCTTCCTTTGTGTTTGTGCAAATTTTCGACACGAAGCTTCAAAACTTGACATCTTTCATTATAATATTCCAAATCATATTTTCTCATTATCCCCTAGGACGCACTAGATTGGTCTTACACGAAAATTTTCTTTGTAGTGATTTCATGGCCTATCAAATTCCAATTTCTAATGGAATTATATAGCTAGATATAAGATGACCAAACCATATTTTATACATATAACCATTGCAAAGTGTCATATTAATAGAGTGAATGCAATTACTAAACTTAAAATATACTTTATAACATGCTTTCATCGACACTAGTTGGCCTCCATTCTCATCTGCATATGTCTGTATGCCCTTTACGTCTCATTGTATTCAATTATATTTTCTACTTCACTTATTTTTGCTAATGGCATCTTGGGTCCCGAGGCTTGTAGCCTGAACAAGCCTGAAATCAAAATTAGAAAAATACACCCAAGGACTGATCCCATCTAACTCGTGCTTGAGAAATGCGAGGGTCGATCCGGTCGGGCCGATTCGGGTTTTCGAGCTCTTGATGGCTTATGAATTTTCTTAATTGTTTATTTCTTTTATTTTCCATCTTTAGTATCCCAAGTGCTGGAGAGGTGGAGTTCTTTTATTTATTTTTTATTTTTCTTGATTTTGTTAATTTTCATTACAGGTATTTTTTTGGCAAGACTATCAATTAAAGGGGTATTTGTTTGGACTCTTTGAAAGGAAAATAAGAGCCAACACAACGATCATCACTCTTCTAACTTAATCAATACAAACTATTTCTGACTATACTTGTCACCCAGAAGTTGTCATATGCAATGTAAGTGACATAGTTGTTATCTATTTAGGTGGGCCTCTTTATTAAAAGAAGAATCATATATTTGTAAACCGTTTTTCAAATATTGCACTGCAATTTTGAGTAACGGGTCTATTAGTGGTTAAGTAACATAAATATGTGTGGTTTAGATGCACGATACTAGTTTGTGGAACGTATAATATCTATAATCATATATATAAGAGATTTTATACATCATTAGGCCAATACTAAGTTTTTCTAAAATAATATGAATACTGATAGATGTGCAATTACTTCGAGAGCAATTTCTCTATTATAAAATGGTTTTCGTAATTTAGTAATTCATCCACTAATTTAATTGGGTATAGTATTCCTGTCCTTTCAAGAGTCACCGAATAATTCTTCCCTTTTTGGCGGTCATTCAATGAATGGATGGAAAAAGAGTGGTAGGAAGTTTCCTTCCTTCCTTATTTTTTGGGGCAAATTCACGTCTAATTTCCTTTGAGGTCTAAATTGCGTTGATTGGAAGCCAAACACAATGGAGTTCTTGTTCCTTCCAATTTTTGTAAAGATGCGACACATCTTTTCATCCCTAGTGGTCCTTAAGTTTTGCCGTGATGCCGAAGTTTTTCCTAGAAAAAGGATGCAAACCATTTCAATTATGTTGAAAATGAAGGACATGAAGATGATAGAGATAAAGGCAATAACCACAGTTGATTCAATCACTATAATAGAACCAATCAAATTCTTTGTGGAAATCAAATGTTCAGTAATCACCATGGAAAAATACTGATTGCCTTGTATTCAAATCACATGCTTTCAATGGATGTGATTTGTTACGTTGTGCAAGTCGTATGTGGACTTTTTGGCCAATTTTTGTAAAGATGCGACACATCTTTTCATCCCTAGTGGTCCTTAAGTTTTGCCGTGACGCCGAAGTTTTTCCTAGAAAAAGTATGCAAACCATTTCAATTATATTGACAATGAAGGACATGAAGATGATAGGGATAAAGGCAATGACCACAGTTGATTCAATCACTATAATAGAACCAATCAAATTCTTTGTGGAAATCAAATGTTCAGTAATCACCGTGGAAAAATACTGATTGCCTTGTATTCAAATCACATGCTTTCAATGGATGTGATTTGTTACGTTGTGCAAGTCATATGTGGACTTTTTGGCCAAAGGACTGACTAGATTTATTAGTAAAAGATATTGTTTTACATACTCCGGGTCCATATGCAAGAATTTTTCAGTGAAAAATTGCATTTTTAGTTCTAAACCTATTATATAAATTTGAATTCAATCTTAATCTTTTCAATTGAATTCAATGCAGTTTAAACTTTTGAGTAAAAATACAATCAAATTCTCTAGAGCAACACTTGCATGAAGATGCCAACATAGTGGTCCGGTCATCACTGACCCAACCATCTTAAGTGTCAATGCCATAGTTGATATGGACAATTTTAAACAAGAGGATACCGTTCTTTTTTCTTCTTTTTCAAGTTTTTATTTTAGACTATCGGCATCCCCTTTCGCTATGGACACGGCATGTGATCTACAGGTATATACTCTTCAGATATGTTCGATGCGGTGATATTCGTCAAGCAAGGAAGTCTCTGTTCAGTGGAGGCACCAATTAAAATTTTCAAAATTGACTGATCGACCAACATACTATTGTTCCCCAGTTACATGAAATGAAACAATTACAAGGCAAATAACATTTGAATTATGATTTGTTTTTCTTCCTTTTCAATCCAAAATCCGATGCAATGAAACAAGTTCAATGAAAATAACATCTTGAGAGCGAATATGATAAGGGCTCATGTGATCACACTTCACAACCTGATTGAGTTGAGCCGTATCACAACCAAAGCAACAATTATCACTCTCGTAACTTCATTATTATTATCAAGGTTAATATCACAAAAAATTTCAAACTAATACATCTGTATCACATTTATCCTAAATTATTTCATGTCACAAAAAATCACATACTAGTGAAGTCATGCTGCATATACTCCAAAAATCCCAAATTCACCACAATTTGAGGTAAATATAGCATGAGTGTACCATTTTGAGATAAATTTGATATGAGTACAACAATATTGATGCAAATATTAATTTAGGGTAAATATGACATAAGTATAACAGTTTGAAATTTTTTGTTAGACGAAAATTAGTTTAGGTCAAATGGCATATAACAACTTCCTGGCTTTTTCAATATTTTGGTCGTTGTTGCCCTAATTTCGTGGAGCTTGCAACTATTGCCACTTCAGCTTCCAGGCTTCACTGAGCTTCTTGGCCATGGGCCGTAGCTGCTCGAGTTTTATCCTAAAGAGAAAGGTGAATATTATAAGACGAATATAATAAATTGATAAAAAAAATAGTATTAGCAAATGGACCCAAAAAAAAAAAAATTTATCAGTGATTCACCGAAGTTATAAAGGGCAAAAGAAAACCATTCCAAATATCGTTTCTCAAGAAAAATAAGATAAATAACTAAGATTTGATGTTATTAAGTTTTATTATGGGTGTTGTTTTGCCAAGAAATATCACATAAATTGGTATTTGTTTGGACTTGTCGAAGAAACAATAAGACAACTTCGTTCAATTTGATAATGCTGATCCACACAATACCAATCAACATTCAATATATCTTATATTTCACTTCAAGTATAAATGAATGAAAATCAGTCAACTATCACTATTTAGAATAATATAAAAAGTATAGGCGTTAACTTGTGCGATACACATATATTTTGTTAGTGTTATAAGAATCTTTTTAAACAACTTCCACTTCCCTCCAACATCGACGTCGCCCAAGTCCACATGCACAAGTTCGGAACTAATGAAGGACACGTTAATTTTCTGCAGGGAACCTTTTCAAGTCAAAGACGCAACGCATCTTCTCCTCCCACACAATCATTAAATCTTGTCGTGACGCAGAAATTTTCCAAGTATGCAAACCATTCTTCAAGTTAGCTGAGAATTGAGGACATGGAAGTGATAGAGAAGAAGGTGCGCACCACACCTGATTCAACCACTTTGACACAAAACCAGTCAAGTTCTTCATGGAAATTGAATGTTCAATAATAACGGTGGATGCAAGAGAGCATGTGGATATCTATTTAGTTTATCGCGTGGGATGCAGATCACTTGCGCTCAATTAATGTGATCTGTTACATTATGTGGATCCTATATTGAATTAGTTGTTTCATCAGTTAGAAGGCACTAAGAGTCTATTTTGTATGTTCTAGATCCATGTGCAGAAGTTACTGAAAATCTAATCCATAAATAGGAATAAGTGCACTAATAGTCTTAAATTTGTTGAAAAAGTGCAATTTAATCTTTAAAATTTTAAAAAATGCAATCAAGTCTTAAAATTTGTTGAATTAATGTAATCAAATCCCTCAGTTGAGTCCATCTCCTTTCATTAACAAAAAATGCTTTTTTTTTTGGGTGTTAACAAAAAATGCTGACTGACTTTTTTTCTATTACTTTCCTAAGGAAATGTGACATCCACCAAGCACCACATCAAGAAAAAAATTGAAATTTTTAAAAGAAAAAAGGAAAAAAGTACAAGCATTGCAAAAAAAAAAAAATTAAAAAGATATGGGGTTCAACTAATACAATTCATAGATATTTTGGTAGTGTTACAAGAATCCTTTTAAACAACTTCCACTTCAGCTTCCACTTTCCTCCAACATCGACACCACCCAGGTCCCACGCTCATGTTTAGTACTAACGGAGGACACTTAATTTTCTGCCGGGATCTCTTCAAGTCAAAGATGCGATTCAACTTTTCTCCCACGCGGCCATTAAAGCTTGTCATGACCTGCATTTTCCAAGTATGCAAACCATTCTTCAAGTTAGTCGAGAATTGTAGACATGGAAATGATGGAGAAGAAGGCGGACACCACAGCTGATTCAGTCACTTTCACATAAAACCAATCAAGTTCTTTGTGGAAATTGAATAGTCAATAATAATGGTGGATGCAAGAGTGTATGTGGAAATCTATATAATTTATTGTGTGGTGTGCGGATCACTTTGCACCCAATGGATGTGATCAGTTACATGTGTGGACCCTATGTTGAATCACTTATTTGATCAATTAGTTAGAAGGCATTGATTTTATATTTTCTGGGGCCATGTGCAAAAATTATTGGAAATCTAATCCACAAATAGGAATAAGTGCACTAAAAGTTTTAAACTTGTCGTAAAAGTGCAATTAGTCGCCTTAAACTTTAAAAAAGATATGATCAAATCTTAAAATTTGTTGAATTGGTGTAACCAAATCTCTCAGTTAATTCCGTCTTTTATTTATTTACAAAAATGCTGCCGTGACGTTTTTTCTATTACTTTATTAAGAAAACTTGCCGTCCACCAAGCCCCAACATCAAGAAAATAAATTGAAAATTTAAAAAGAAAAACGAAGTGCTACTCTAATTTCGTAGCGTCCACCAAGGCAAGGCAAAACCTTGCCTCACGAGTCTCGTCAAGCTTGGCCATGACCACCAACTGCTAGGCTTTTGCAAGATTTTGGCCGTTGTTGCTCTAATTTCGTCAGGCTAGCAACCATTGCCACTTCAGCGTCTAAGCTTCTTTTAAGCTCACAGCCCACACCATTCGAGCTTCATTGAGCTTGCGGCCACGGCTGCTCGAGATTTGTCTAGCTCCTGGCCATGGGCCAAAGCTGCTCGAGTTTCGTCAGGCTCAACCATGGGCACTCTAGCTTCAAAATTCTTCAAGCTAGCAGCACAACGAATCGAGTTTTGTCGAGCTTAACAATTGCCGTAAAGCTTCATCCAGCTCAATAGCTGATATAATTTCTGTAACTAAACTAAAGATGAAAGACTTAATATTAATTCCACGTTGGTTTGATTTTGTTTGTTTGTTTGTTTTTTTTTTTTTTGTAAGGCATGATGGAACGATAAAACTCTTTCCAAGCTGCAAACATTATTTCATGTGTTTAATGCGCTTTTGACATGTCATGAATTTGAAAGTCGAACTTTTGTTGGAATTTCCATGAAAGACAATTATACGAGACATCCCCTATGGTCATATCTTGGAGGTAAGACACCGTAGCGGGATTGAACCTTCAAAAAAAAAAAAAAAATTGTTTCCTTTCAAAAGAAATATATAATAAAAAAGAGAGAAAATAATTTTAAAAGGGTCCGATTGGGTCAAAATTGAAAGGGCCTTGTCCAATTGCACAGCCTAGACCTGATCCACAATAACAGCCTGGACCATAGCAAGCCCATCAGAGGACGCCTCGGCCTAGAGATCAAACCCATTAAACACACAGGCCCATTAAGCCAGTTCGATTCTCTCAAGGTTCAGCAGCTTTTCGCGGCGATTCCCTCCCCATCGTCCTCAGGCCACCGGCAGCCATCGCCGATCGTCCATCGCCAGCCGCCGACGCACGTAGTCATCGTAGAGAGCACAGACACAAAGATATCAGCAATTCCGCTGATCGATCGCCACCAGTTCCGCTGCCGTGAAGAGGCTCCGTTCGCCCCTGTTTCAGAGTCATCGCTGCTGTAGCACACAAGCTAC
Organism: Eucalyptus cloeziana; assembly: GCA_014182715.1. NCBI lineage: Eukaryota > Viridiplantae > Streptophyta > Magnoliopsida > Myrtales > Myrtaceae > Eucalyptus > Eucalyptus cloeziana. Next base: position 52,779,689 of record CM024636.1, on the reverse strand, counting down.
GTCTATTCCTCCCTTTGACGGTTCTAGGTCTCGGCGTTACTGTCCATTACGATCTCTCTCCTTTGGGCGATCATCGATCTCGACCAGGGACGGCTCTGGCCACGTATCCCTCTCCTATGCTCTGTTTTGGCTTTAGCCGAGCATGTTTCCGTGCACGCCTATCCTCCTATTCGTCGATTTTGTCTCTGATAATCTTTAGAATGAACACCTCGCTCTATACTCCTCGCCGATGATTTGTTGAATGTTCTGTCTTGAGCACTTCGAATTTCATGTTCAACAGGTGTTCAATGTTTTGCCCAAGTGACTTCGAGTATTGATATGCTTCGTTGTTAGTCAATCTGAGAGTATCTTGGTGTGATTTGCATGGTTATTATTAGACGAGATCAACCTGAGATATGATTTACTGATTTGTTACTTGCTGTTCGAGAACCGTCATGCATGAGGCTAGCCCGATCTTGGTCATTCTCTAATTGGCGTTAAAGCTTTGATTGTCTGCTTGCTCTTGTACATGTTGAGATCTTGGCTCTGGCCTTGAGTTTATGTACACCGGATTTGTTTCAAGAGAGAGAAGGCGAATGCAAATCGGATTATTCGAGAGTGTTCATATTCGGCTTTTCTAGTTTGTTGTTCCGAAAGAGCGTATATTGTTGATTAACTAACCAGCCTTGTTTGAGTTCCCTACTTGGAAATTCTAGTGTGTCTGAAAGAGGGAGGATCTGTTTGAATAGGAATTGATTTGGGTTTGAGGGATTTGTCATCTTTTTTTATTGTGCGGATGGAGTTGAATGATGTTGGAACCCGAATGTTTTGGATATTATGAGAATAGAAATGCTGGAGGTGTCAAAGTCTCTTCCGTTGACAAATCTTGCTTGATCGGCCTTTTTGATGTGCGAATTTTGGCTAAGATTCCACTGTTTAATCTCCGTGAGGAATGCTCGTTTTGATGTTGTGGTCTAATGACATTGCTTGCTTGACTTCAAATGCACAATCGAATTTAGTCTTACTCTATCAATGCTACGGTGGGTGATGGATTCTCTTTTCCCCTTGAAAAAAAAATAATAAGAAATATAAAAGGATAAAAGAAAAAAAAAAAATGCGTGTCCGTATCTAGGGACTACAATTATGCATGCCATTTGCTTTTATTTTAATTTTTTAGTTTCACCTAGTGAATCGAGCATCCACATCTCGCTTCTAACCGGAAGTTTGCTCTTCCCGGTCAAGGCAATCATGAAAGCAACGAGAGTAGGCCAAGACTCTCCACCCACGGCACGAGCCAGCCTCGGCCTCCTCTATTCCTATTTATGATTCGATTGTAAATAATTCATTGTATTTGCTTTCTAGATTCAGCTTAGATAAGATCATTTTTGGAGTGAGATCCTAGGGCTTATAATGGAGTCGATTAATTGTACGAATCCGCCCAAGAGAACTAGCCCCAAGACAAACAACTTGAATCATAGAGAAAACCATGGGATGTAATTAGTGTAGAGAAAAACAAATTCGTGCTCTTTAGAATGTGGCGTGTATATTACAGCTGATGCCGAGTAAATTGGT